>NC_069432.1:9244722-9299722 GCF_026875155.1 Cherax quadricarinatus | reverse complement strand
TACATATCTAACTCGGAATTAGAAATGTCAGTTTTGAGCTACAGTTGAAACTACGTACAAAATGTGAAAATAAATTAAATGAGAAGACCAAACAGTAACCGAGCTCACATATATCATATCAACTGTTGCTTTAATGCAACAAACGTGCAGAGAAACTTGGATAACTCAAAAAATTCAGTGATTGGGGTCCCTTGCTTATTTACATTGGGGTCCTTTACTTATTTCCATTGGGGTCCTTTGCTTATTTCCATTGGGATCCTTTATTTATTTCCATTGAGGTTCTTTACTTATTTCCATTAGAGTCCTTTGCTTATTTCCATTGGGGTCCTTTATTTATTTCCATTGGGGTCCTTTACTTATTTCCTTTGGGGTCCTTTACTTATTTCCATTGGGATCAACCAGGTCTTGCAGCTGGTTCCAGGAACGGAATATTGTGTTTATTATAACAAACACGTTGTCCTCTAAGGAAACCTGGAAGAACTGGCAGCTAAAACAGAATGTAAAGCATTACTAAATCTCTTTTTATGTAGAGAAAGATAAATGTAGAGACGCATGGAGTAACCATATAGGGAGACCTAACTTTCTAGATACAAAGGAATGTTACCATCGCATCTGCAAGAAAAATGATAGGTTGGATAACGCAGAACTTCAAAGTCAAGAGATCTGAAGTCAGTGATGATATTCTTGACGGCACTTCTGCTTTACAGAGTGAAATATTTTTGCGCACAGCTCATGTATTAGTCTCGAATGCAGGTCTGGAGAATGTATAGAGAGCTCTCACTGCTTGTATCAGTCGTCTATCAATTATAGAGTGTACCTGATATACCAATAGGAGAGACAACTTTCAGTTATTTCCATGGATCTGCAAACATAATATCATATGTACACTGATATACTTAGTCAAAGATCTAATCCAGGATGATTTCCATGACGGCAATTTGTTTCAGTTATAATAGCAGCACGTTATTCTCTGAAACTGGCGGAGCAAAAAGAAGTGCTCCTAGGGCTTTAGAGTAAATAATTAAATGACGATATACTATATAAATAATATTAGTTACTAGTGTATCGCATACTCATAATATAATATAGTATAACTGATAATATGCAAGATTTCGATTTAATACGGGCAATTGACAGTTAATATCTAGGCACTTATTCTATGCGCAATAAAGTAGCAGATGGCCCAGGCTTCGTTCATATCATTAATATCCTATTATCCATATAAGATTATATTTGCATCCATTAATATATAATATGTATATTCGAGGTAATTCTTGAAGTCACCTCCATATTTATCCAACTCCTGCAATTTGCGAGTAAGTACATGGACAGGTTTCACACTTGGCACAAGATTCGAACAGGCAGAAATTGCATTGAATTCTAATTGTTTTCTGGAATGGGAATTGTTAGAATATCTCACTAGTCTCAGCCCAAATCTCACTTTCAGCGCAAAGATACATCACCCTCAGCGTCAAAGACATGGCACCAGCAGCTCAAGAACATCACCACGCATTGTAGAACAACCGCGCGTGAACATACCAAGGTAAAGAACTTCCACGCGGTTCAGAACTCACCACGCAGCCGTCAAGAATATCACAGCAGCGTCAAGAACATCACCACGCAGCGTCAAGAACATCACCACGCAGCGTCAAGAACATCACCACGCAGCGTCAAGAACATCACCACGCAGCGTCAAGAACATCACCACGCAGCGTCAAGAACATCACCACGCAGCGTCAAGAACATCACGCAGCGTCAAGAACATCACGCAGCGACAAGAACATCACCACGCAGCGTCAAGAACATCACCACGCAGCGTCAAGAACACGCAGCGTCAAGAACACGCAGCGTCAAGAACATCACGCAGCGTCAAGAACATCACGCAGCGTCAAGAACATCACGCAGCGACAAGAACATCACCACGCAGCGTCAAGAACATCACCACGCAGCGTCAAGAACATCACGCAGCGTCAAGACATCACGCTAGGCGTCAAGAACATCACCACGCAGCGCCAAGAACATCACGCAGCGTCAAGAACATCACCATGCAGCGTCAAGAACATCAAGACGCATCGTCAAGAACATCACGCAGCGACAAGAACATCACCATACAGAGTCAAGAACATCACCACGCAGCGTCAAGAACATCACGCAGCGTCAAGAACATCACGCAGCGACAAGAACATCACCACGCAGCGTCAAGAACATCACGCAGCGTCAAGAACATCACCACGCAGCGTCAAGAACATCACGACGCAGCGTCAAGAACATCACGCAGCGTCAAGAACATCACCACGCAGCGTCAAGAACATCACGCAGCGTCAAGAACATCACCACGCAGCGTCAAGAACATCACCACGCAGCGTCAAGAACATCACGACGCAGCGTCAAGAACATCACCACGCAGCGTCAAGAACATCACGCAGCGTCAAGAACATCACACGCAGCGTGAAGAACATCACGCAGTGTCAAGAACATCACGCAGCGTCAAGAACATCACCACGCAGCGTCAAGAACATCATGCAGCGTCAAGAACATCACCGCAGCGTCAAGAACATCACGCACGTCAGAACATCAGCAGGTCAAGAACATCCACGCAGCATCAAGAACATCACGCAGCGTCAAGAACATCACGCAGAGTCAAGAACATCACCACGCAGCGTCAAGAACATCACGCAGCATCAAGAACATCACGCAGAGTCAAGAACATCACCACGCAGCAGTCAAGAACATCACGCAGCAGTCAAGAACATCACGCAGCGTCAAGAAACACCAGAGTCAAACCCCCGACACGCCAGGGCGCATCAAGAACATTACGCAGCGTCAAGAACATCACGCAGCGTCAAGAACATCATGCAGCGTCAAGAACATTATGCAGCGTCAAGAACATCACGCAGCGTCAAGAATATCACCACGCAGCGTCAAGAACATCACGCAGCGTCAAGAACATCACCACGCAGCGTCAAGAACATCACGCAGCGTCAAGAACATCACGCAGAGTCAAGAACATCACCACGCAGCATCAAGAACATCACGCAGAGTCAAGAACATCACGCAGCGTCAAGAACATCATGCAGCGTCAAGAACATTATGCAGCGTCAAGAACATCACGCAGCGTCAAGAACATCACGCAGCGTCAAGAACATTATGAAGCGTGAAGAACATCATGCAGCGTCAAGAACATCACGCAGCGTCAAGAACATCACGCAGCGTCAAGAACATCACGCAGCGTCAAGAACATCACGCAGCGTCAAGAACATCACGCAGCGTCAAGAACATCACGCGGGAAACACCTCAAGAACATCACGCAGCGTCGAAGAACATCAGCAGCGTCAAGAACATCACGCAGCGTCAAGAACATCACGCAGCATCAAGAACATCACGCAGCGTGAAGAACATCATGCAGCGTGAAGAACATCACGCAGCGTCGAGACCATCACGCAGCGTCAAGAACATCAAGACGCAGCGTCAAGAACATCACGCAGCGTCAAAAACATCACGCAGCGTCCAGAACATCACCACGCAGCGTCAAGAACATTACCGCAGCGTCAAGAACATCACAACAGCGTCAAGAACATCACAACATCGTCAAGAACATCACAACCAGCGTCAAGAACATACGAGCGTCAAGAACATCACAACAGCGTCAAGAACATCACAACAGCGTCAAGAACATCACAACAGCGTCAAGAACATCACAATAGCGTCAAGAACATCACAACAGCGTCAAGAACATCACAGCAGCGTCAAGAACATCACCGCAGCGTCAAGAACATCACAGCAGCGTCAAGAACATCACAACAGCGTCAAGAACATCACAACAGCGTCAAGAACATCACAACAGCGTCAAGAACATCACAACATATTCAAGAACATCACAACAGCGTCAAGAACATCACCGCAGCGTCAAGAACATCACAGCAGCGTCAAGAACATCACAACAGCGTCAAGAACATCACAACAGCGTCAAGAACATCACCGCAGCGTCAAGAACATCACCGCAGCGTCAAGAACATCACAGCAGCGTCAAGAACATCACAGCAGCGTCAAGAACATCACAGCAGTGTCAAGAACATCATCGCAGCGTCAAGAACATCACCGACAGCGTCAAGAACATCAACAGCGTCAAGAACATCACAGCAGGTTCAAGAACATCACGCAGTGTCAAGAACATCATCGCAGCGTTAAGAACATCACAACAGCGTCAAGAACATCAAAACAGCGTCAAGAAAATCACAGCAGTGTCAAGAACATCATCGCAGCGTTAAGAACATCATCGCAGCGTTAAGAACATCACAACAGCGCCAAGAACATCACAACAGCGTCAAGAACATCACAACAGCGTCAAGAACATCACAGCAGTGTCAAGAACATCATCGCAGCGTTAAGAACATCACAACAGCGTCAAGAGCATCACAACAGCGTCAAGAACATCACAACAGCGTCAAGAACATCACAACAGCGTCAAGAACATCACAACAGCGTCAAGAACATCACAACAGCGTCAAGAACATCACAGCAGCGTCAAGAACATCATCGCAGCGTCAAGAACATCACAACAGCGTCAAGAACATCACAACAGCGTCAAGAACATCACAACAGCGTCAAGAACATCACAACAGCGTCAAGAACATCACAACAGCGTCAAGAACATCACAACAGCGTCAAGAACATCACAACAGCGTCAAGAACATCACAACAGCGTCAAGAACATCACCGCAGCGTCAAGAACATCACCGCAGCGTCAAGAACATCACAGCAGCGTCAAGAACATCATCGCAGCGTCAAGAACATCACAACAGCGTCAAGAACATCACAACAGCGTCAAGAACATCACAACAGCGTCAAGAACATCACAACAGCGTCAAGAACATCACAGCAGCGTCAAGAACATCATCGCAGCGTCAAGAACATAGCAGCAGCACCGTGCAGTATATTACTCAGTATGAGGATCAAAGCAGCGAAATGAACGTAACATTAACGAGAAGAACACAGCATCTACAACGTCGGAACGTTAAGAACGTCATAGCAGCATTCGGGACGTCTAAGAAGCTTGAAAAGCAAAGCTTCAGCATGAAAACCTGACAGCATAGTGACGCAAACTACAGTAGTATGTAACACTTTGTAGCCTGAAGAACAACACAAGTGTGAAGAACAATGAATCGCGGTGAAGCGCAAAGAACAACACTTATGAAGAACATTTTACTTGCTCGGTCTGTCACTGCAGCGTGAAAAACATCACATCCAAGTAAAGAACACTACTCATGAAGAACAAAGTAGCTTGAAGATCACTGCAGCCTGAAGAACATGTAGCGAGAAGAACATCACTGCGCCAAAACCATAACATAAACAAGTTCACCGGAACGTAAACAACATCAAACAGCGCGAAGATCACCACAGCTTGATGAACATCACTGCAAGGTGAAGAACACTCATGAAAATCATTACAGCAGCAAAAAAAAAATAGGCTGCCTAGTGAAGAACATAACATGAAATCACAGCAGCTACAAGGACGTCACAGCATCGCCAAGAATATCACAGCCTGAAGAACATCACAGCAACGTTAAGAACATCACAATACAGTGAAGAACATCACAGTGTGAAGAAGATCACAGTAACAAAAAGAACATAGCATGAAGAACATCGCAGCAACGCCAAGAACAGCATAGCAGCAGCTTAGCAGCAAAAAGAACAGCATAGAATCGACAAGAACAGCATAGCAGCACTAAGAACAGCATTGCAGCACCAAGAACAGCATAACACCAAGAAAACCACAGCAGCACCAAGAACAGCATAGCAGCACCAAGAACAGCATAATTCCTAAAACAGCATAACAGTTCCTAGAGCAGCATAACAGTTCCTAGAGCAGCATAACAGTTCCTAGAGCAGCATAACAGTTCCTAGAGCAGTATAACAGTTCCTAGAGCAGCATAACAGTTCCTAGAGCAGCATAACAGTTCCTAGAGCAGCATAACAGTTCCTAGAGCAGCATAACAGTTCCTAGAGCAGTATAACAGTTCCTAGAGCAGCATAACAGTTCCTAGAGCAGCATAACAGTTCATAGAGCAGCATAACAGTTCCTAGAGCAGTATAACAGCTCATAGAGCAGCATAACAGTTCCTAGAACAGCATAACAGCTCCTAGAAAAGCATAACAGTTTCTAGAACAGCATAACAGCTCCTAGAGCAGCATAACAGCTCCTAGAGCAGCATAACAGCTCCTAGAGCAGCATAACAGCTCCTAGAGCAGAATAACAGTTCTTAGAGCAGCATAACAGTTCCTAGAACAGCATAACAGCTGCTAGAACAGCATAACAGCTGCTAGAAAAAAGCGTGGTTTTATACACAACATGTAATTACCTCTCTTAATAAGCTACTTTACTGAACTTGCTCACAACGGGATGAAAAAAATAGTCACTTATTTAACAACAGAGATAACAGGAGACTGTAACAGGTTAGTTGTGTTTGGTGGTGGTAACAGCGCGTGTTGTACTCTACGCTCTACTAACTCGGGCTAAGTTTGGTGGTGGTAACAGCGCGTGTTGTACTCTACGCTCTACTAACTCGGGCTAAGTTTGGTGGTGGTAACAGCGCGTGTTGTACTCTACGCTCTACTAACTCGGGCTAAATTTACCCTTGCTCGCTATGGTTGTTGTATTTCTAATCAGGCAGCCATATCACAGTGTGTTATGGGTTGTCACTGTTACCTTCTGCTTTACCTCAGAGAATTTCCTCTCCTATCTGTTGCTGTCTGGCAACATTATGTAGCTCCTGACGACGCACGAGAGTGCGAAAGATCTATTTCTAAGAATTTCCATCCTTGTTCTGCATTGTTAAGATCGCATATTTGCGATTATATTGCATAATTAGGTGTTATATACTAGTTAAATACTGTGCAGTATTATGTTAAGTTTGTACGCTACTGTTGGTCTAATTGTTGTATTTACGGTGTTTCTGTGGGTGGCTCACGTATCAACGCTGAAGGCACTTCCTTCTTCCTTCCTTTTTTCAGTCCAGCCTGCCTTCCTTTCTTCTTTCTTTTCTTCCTTCAGTAAAACCTTCCTTCCCTGCTGAATTCACTTCATTCAACAAAATATACTGAACTGAGAATCCAGTTACTGATAAGAACATGTCAAAGACGAATGAGTTAAGATACAATCCTGATGTCTTCCATCACACAGTTAATATACAATCCTGATGTCTTCCATCACACAGTTAATATACAATCCTGATGTCTTCCATCACACAGTTAATATACAATCCTGATGTCTTCCATCACACAGTTAACATACAATCCTGATGTTTTCCATCACACAGTTAATATACAATTCTGATGTCTTCCATCACACAGTTAACATACAATCCTGATGTTTTCCATCACACAGTTAATATACAATTCTGATGTCTTCCATCACACAGTTAATATACAATCCTGATGTCTTCCATCACACAGTTAATATACAATTCTGATGTCTTCCATCACACAGTTAATATACAATTCTGATGTCTTCCATCACACAGTTAATATACAATTCTGATGTCTTCCATCACACAGTTAATATACAATTCTGATGTCTTCCATCACACAGTTAACATACAATCCTGATGTCTTCCATCACACAGTTAATATACAATTCTGATGTCTTCCATCACACAGTTAATATACAATTCTGATGTCTTCCATCACACAGTTAATATACAATCCTGATGTCTTCCATCACAGTAATATTCTCACATGATCATCTTAGCCGACAACAGCGCTTTCAAAAGAGAGGTCCAATGTTACCCAACAGTCTAATGAGCATTAATTAATAAGGCGTTTAATAATAATCTAAAAAATGCCATACGAGTGCAATTAGAGCTCTTACAGCTATAATAGCAAGAATGTAAAATAAAAAGTCATATTTACGGTGGAATTTAAAATGTAAACAGACTGCAAGATGTTGTTGGAACCAGACTTTAACTTGGTTACAAACACCTTTCTTAGTTTGACACACAATTATCAAACTTAATGTCAAGTTTGTAGTTGCTTTTTGATCACTGTATGCTGTGTATAGACATAATATAAACTTGCATGATATATCACGGCATCTCATTAATACATAACACCAGAAAAATCTGAGGAAATATCCAATATTTATGTGTAACAGATAGCGTTTATTATTATTATTATTATTATTATTATTATTATTATTTATTATTATTATTATTTCACTTCGCTGTTTCTCACAAACGGAAAGTAACGTAAAAAACGAAACTCATTCACTATCAATTATTCAATAGTTCTCTTGCCTAATATGTGCTCATATCAATGTTTATTTGCCCTTCAGAGTACTGCGTATCTCAGACAACCGTCAGAGTGCATGTACAATGTCTCCCAAGCCCAGGACTCAAGTCTGGCTAATCGGTTTCCATGAATCCCTTCATAAATGTTACTTTGCTCACACACTAACAGCAGATCAGGTCTAAAGTGCTTAAACACGCCTGCTGAGCGCTCAAGCTCCAAGCACTCGAAACCCACCCTCCGACACTTCCTGTTACCACTCCTACCCTTCCTTCCTTCCACCCTCGGATTTATACTCCCACTTTACCATTCTATTCTACTTGGTTCTTTCTAAATAACTAAACTACCTCAACAGCCTCGCATCCCCCTTTTCAGTTATACTTTTTATAACACTTTTATTATTATTATTTATTTTTTAATTCATCTTCCGTCTCCCAATGAGGAAGAATGACCCCAAAAACAAAAAGAATTCTCATCTTCATTCAATCTTTGTTATGCCAAAAGTATGTTGACATCACAGTTCAGATGACCATCTGAACTGCAACATCCTCACCCTTAATTCAGAGTAATGGCGCTGTACTTCCCACTTTTAGGTAGTGGAGGGAATAGCGATGGGAGAGTATCGTCAGTTCCATGGATCAACCGCCCTTCACTAACATCAAGGCACCCTTTCCCCTCCTGTGAAGAGATCTCCTGGTGGAACTCATTATTGATCCATTATGTTAAGCTCTGGAACACGGTTACTCTCACTACCAGTATGTACGTGGGAACACGACTGAGAGCGACTCTTGAAAGTGCATTCTTTCGTCAGGGAAAAGACTGGCTGATCTTCATGACTGGGATTCCTGAAAGTACTGAAAGAGTAGGCAGTTTTCAGGAGATATTTGCGGTTCTTGGAGATTATATTTTTGTGTTGTCAGTGATGACAGCGCAGGTTGTCAGCGATGACAGTAAGATTGTCGATGATGACAGCGTTGTTTACATAATGTAGTCGTCAGAGCTACTGGGGCTCGATCACTAGCACACTCAGCTCAGACACTGAGGTCCGGGGGTCGATCCCCGGTACAGGTGGAAAAATCAGGACGTGTTTCCTTAAGACACCTGTCAGTAAAATAGGCATTGGGTGTTAGTCGACTGGTGTGGGTCACATTCTGCCACAAAATTACCCTAATTTGCCCGATATGCTGACATCAGTGACATACTGTATGTCACTGATGTCAGCTAGGCCTGTTTACCTTGTACATGTATTTGCAGAAATAAAGAATATTATTATTATTATTATTATTATTATTATTATTATTTTATTATTACTAGTAGTAGTAGTAGTTAGTAGTACTATGACATGGTCTTGGAAGCACTGCAGTACACACAGACTTTGCAAAAGCCTTCGACATGTGCGCACAAAATGTGTACTAAAGAAATAGCTAGAACAGTGATCAGATGGATCTTCAACTTTCTATCAGTAGAACAGAACACAAATAGTAATGGTAAACAGAGTTAAGTTGGAGGCTGTCACAGTGAAAAGCTCCATTCCACGTGACACATTACTCGTCTCCATCCTGTTCCTAATCCTCATGTCAGTCTCAGAGATACAAACAGTAACACCGTGTCTTCTTTTGCAGAAGATACTAGAATCTGCTTGAGAGTTTCATTCACTGAGGACACGGTAAATCTCATTAAATTTCATTACTCAGTTATGAGAAACTTCAGGAAATAATAGCTAGAACGGAGTATATTACAAATTCTAACCACACATTAGAGTGAAAAACTTACGTCAGAGGATCTTCAGAACAAGAGATGCCATGTTGAAGAATTAGACACATGTGCAGTTTCTGGGTATCTTTAGTACAAACGTTTCGCCATCCAGTGGCTTTATCAATATAAATTCAAGGACATAACTGGAAGACAGTAGAACAATAAACAAAAGATGAAGTTATTAGTCCCTTAGCCTTTGGGGTGGTGTAGAGCACCGTAGTCGTGAAGAATTTGAAGAACAAGCATGAAGATTGGCGCTTATATACTGGCATCATATGAGGGACGTGTAGCAGACGAAGATATTGTCACTGGTAGGTGGGATTCCCCAGTGGAAGTAGGTCCTTCCCGAGGGATGGGTTAGTAGTAGTTAAGAAGGTTGTGGGGATGTTCTCTGAACCAAGATTCCACGAGGCTGAAGTGTCTGACAAACTGCACATGCATGGTATATAATTCTGACAGGATGAAGAATTAGACACATGCGCAACATCTGGGTATCTTTATTGTAGACGTTTCGCCATCCAGTGGCTTTATCAATACAAATTCAGTAACATAATAGGATATAGTTCTACTGTCTGCCTATTATGTTTTTGAATTTTATTTGATAAAGCCACTAGGCGGAGAAACGTCTACCATATATCTACAAGGGTTGCAATGGTAATGATAATCCTTTAAAAAGTCACTTGTCTTCTCTAGGCTGAAATACTGCTGTATGCTAACAGCTCCATCCAAAACAGGTGAAATCGCAGTCTTAGAGATTGTACAGAGAACTTTCACTCCACGTATAAGTTCAGTCAAGAACCTTAATTACTAGGAACGCTTGGAGTCTCCTGACCTGTACTTCCTGGAACGCGGGCGAGACAGATACATCATAATATATACCTTCAAAATCCTAAAGGGACTGGTCCTAAAATTGCACATGTAAATCGCTCCCTACTAAAGCAATTGACCGGGCAGATGGTGAAACATAACCCCCAGTAAGTATCCGGGGCCCAAGACTGTTCAGCAGCCTACTACCCTGCATATGGGGAATTACCAATAGACCCCTGACTGTCTTCAGAGTGAACTGCACAGACACCTAAAATCAGTACCTGATCAGCCGGGCTGTGGTTTGTAATTTGGATTGCATTCGGCCAGTAGTAACAGCCTTGCTAATCAGCCTGATCCACCAGAAAACCTCGTCAAGGAAGGGGCCGCGGGGACTTTGGTGTGGTAGTGTTGTCTACCACACCATAAACATGTGTGGTAGTGTTGTCTACCACACCATAAACATCTGTCATACCGAGTCTATCATTCTTAACGGGTTTTCTCATACTTTAGCGGACTCTATCATGCTTAGCTCTCTGTATCTTTATCATGCATTATTGTTTTTATCATTATTTAACATTCTCTACCACACCTTATCAGTTACTATCATATCTTAGCAGTCACTATCATACCTTAGCAGTTAATATCATAAATTTGCAATCAGTATCATACCTTGGCGTATTCTTTCATACCTTAGCATTCTTTATCATACCTTACTGTTCTCAGTCATATCTTAGTATTCTCTATCATACCTTACTGTTCTCAGTCATATCTTAGTATTCTCTATCTTACCTTACTGTTCTCAGTCATATCTTAGTATTCTCTATCTTACCTTACTGTTCTCAGTCATATCTTAGTATTCTCTATCATACCTTACTGTTCTCAGTCATATCTTAGTATTCTCTATCTTACCTTACTGTTCTCAGTCATATCTTAGTATTCTCTATCATACCTTACTGTTCTCAGTCATATCTTAGTATTCTCTATCTTACCTTACTGTTCTCAGTCATATCTTAGTATTCTCTATCATACCTTACTGTTCTCAGTCATATCTTAGTATTCTCTATCTTACCTTACTGTTCTCAGTCATATCTTAGTATTCTCTATCATACCTTACTGTTCTCAGTCATATCTTAGTATTCTCTATCATACCTTACTGTTCTCAGTCATATCTTAGTATTCTCTATCTTACCTTACTGTTCTCAGTCATATCTTAGTATTCTCTATCTTATCTTACTGTTCTCAGTCATCAAACTTTAAAGCTTTTAACATACTTTATCAGTTCTCATCATGCCTTCATAAATTAGACACATGCGCAAATAATTTTTTTGTTAAATATATGAATAATTCTCATGAGTTGTTAATAATTATCATAACTACAAAATTATTGTAACGGATCCTCAAAGTTCTACCAACACATATCGCTCGCAAAGTTTATATATGATTAAGTTGGTCATTTATAAAGCTTATCGACTACGCAGAATGGTTATTAAAGCTCCATATCATATTGTTATTGAACGGTAATCGTAATTTTTAAAGGTGTGAACGGGTAAGCCAGCGGAAGGCCTCGGTCAGATGACCAAAAGCTCCAAAGGCGGATCATCATCTAAGACCCGCGTCAGGAAATATTTGTCCTGTTTCCTGACGAACCCTACCTAACCTAACCTAACCTAACCTAACCTAACCTAACCTAACCTTACCTAACCTAACCTAACCTAACCTAACCTAACCTTACCTAACCTAACCTAACCTAACCTAACCTTACCTAACCTAACCTAACCTAACCTAACCTAACCTAACCTTACCTAACCTAACCTTACCTAACCTAACCTAACCTAACCTAACCTAACCTTACCTAACCTAACCTAACCTAACCTAACCTAACCTTACCTAACCTAACCTAACCTAACCTAACCTAACCTAACCTTACCTAACCTAACCTAACCTAACCTAACCTAACCTAACCATGGAACGAAACCAAAATTTTGACCGATACTGATACTCAATATTCGGCCGATATCGATGCCGATATTTTTCCTATTTTTTTTATTTTAAAAATTTTAATGACTGTGTTCAGTATATAAGGAAATGTTTATTGCATAATGGGTGTTAAATACCACACGAAGGTTAAATATTAATTAACTTAATTTCTCTGAGATGTTAATGTTATTACTTGCCCTCTAGTGTGAGTTACTGGTTGTCAAAGGTACTTGTCGATTGTGCGTCTGTGTACTTACCTGTCTGTGGTTTCAGGGGTCGATTCACAGCTCCTGGCCCCGCCTCTTCGCTGTATAGTAACTCTCACAATCGTGAGGGAGAGCGCTAATGTTAATATTTTTAAGCATTTGTTATATTTAAGCATACATGTAATATCGGCTGTTTGTGAACCGATATTGATACCGATGCCATAAAAATGGCCGATATGTATAGTATTGTTACAGTGTTCAAAATTATTATAACACATCAGGGAATTTTCAAGGAAGAAAAACGTCAGCAACTCAAATTGTCGTCACAGATAATGTGCGCAGACTTGAAAATAAGTGCGCAGACTTGAAAATAAGTGCGCAGACTTGAAAATAAGTGCGCAGACTTGAAAATAAGCGCAGACTTGAAAATAAGTGCGCAGACTTGAAAATAAGTGCGCAGACTTGAAAATAAGTGCGCAGACTTAAAAATAATTGCGCAGACTTGAAAATAAGTGCGCAGACTTGAAAATAATTGCGCAGACTTGAAAATAAGTGTGCAGACTTAAAATAAGTGTGCAGACTTAAAAATAAGTGTGCAGACTTGAAAATAAGTGCGCAGACTTAAAATAAGTGTGCAGACTTAAAAATAAGTGTGCAGACTTGAAAATAAGTGTGCAGACTTAAAAATAAGTGTGCAGACTTAAAAGTAAGTGTGCAGACTTAAAAAAAGGTGTGCAAACTTAAAAATAAGTGTGCAGACTTAAAAATAAGTGTGCAGACTTAAAAATAAGTGTGCAGACTTAAAAAAAGATGTGCAGACTTAAAAATAAGTGCGCAGACTTAAAAACGAGTGTGCAGACTTAAAAATAAGTGCGCAGACTTAAAAATAAGTATGTAGGCTTGAAAATCAGTGCGTAGATATGAAAATAAGTGCCTAGACATGAATATAGGTGCGCAGACTTGAAAATAAGTCCGCAGACTTGAAAGTAAGTGCGTAGACTTGAAAATAAGTGCGCAAACTTAAAAATATGTGTGCAACTTGAAAATATGTGCGCAGACTTGAAAATAAGTGAGCAAACTTACAGATGGAACTTGAAAATTAGTGACGGAACTTGAAAATTAGTGACGGAACTTGAAAATTAGTGACGGACTTGAAAATTAGTGACGGAACTTGAAAATTAGTGACAGAACTTGAAAATTAGTGACAGAACTTGAAAATTAGTGACAGAACTTGAAAATTAGTGATGGAACTTGAAAATTAGTGATGGAACTTGAAAATTAGTGATGGAACTTGAAAATTAGTGATGGAACTTGAAAATTAGTGATGGAACTTGAAAATCAGTGACAGAACTTGAAAATTAGTGATGGAACTTGAAAATTAGGTGGAACTTGAAAATTAGTGACGAACTTGAAAATCAGTGACAGAACTTGAAAATTAGTGATGGAACTTGAAAATTAGTGATGGAACTTGAAAATTAGTGATGGAACTTGAAAATTAGTGATGGAACTTGAAAATTAGTGATGGAACTTGGAAAATTAGTGATGGAACTTGAAAATTAGTGATGGAACTTGGAAATTAGTGATGGAACTTGAAAATTAGTGATGGAACTTGAAAATTAGTGATGGAACTTGAAAATTAGTGATGGAACTTGGAAATTAGTGATGGAACTTGAAAATTAGTGATGGAACTTGAAAATTAGTGATGGAACTTGAAAATTAGTGATGGAACTTGAAAATTAGTGATGGAACTTAAAAATTAGTGATGGAACTTGGAAATTAGTGTTGAAACTTGGAAATTAGTGATGGAACTTGAAAATTAGTGATGGAACTTGAAAATTAGTGATGGAACTTGAAAATTAGTGATGGAACTTGAAAATTAGTGATGGAACTTGAAAATTAGTGATGGAACTTGGAAATTTGTGATGGAACTTAAAAATTAGTGATGGAACTTAAAAATTAGTGATGGAGCTCGGAAATAAGTTTAGAACTTGAAAATTAGTGATGGAACTCGGAAATTAGTGCAGGAACTTGATAATTAGTGATGGAACTTGGAAATAAGTTTAGAACTTGAAAATTAGTGATGGAACTTGAAAATTAGCCACCCAAATTTAAAATTAGAATGTCGTTTTCGGTAAGAACGTCAAAAGTGTGACTGTGACACTGTAATGACGACCTTGTTGCTTCAGGGTTGTACTGTCCCTCTCGGTGGGTCTTCTTTTTCTGTTTACGCTAATCAAACCTAAGCTAACCTAACTTATCCTAAGCTAAGCTAACCTAACTTATCCTAAGCTAAGCTAACCTAACTTATCCTAAGCTAAGCTAACCTAACCCAAGTTAGCCTAACCTAACCTAACCTAACCAAATTTAGCCTAATCTAACCAAATTTAACCTAAGCTAACTTAACCTAAGCTAACCTAACCTACGCTATCCTAACTTAACCTTAGCTAAACTCACCTAAGCTAGCCTAACTTAATTTAACATAACCTTACCATACCTAACATAACATAGGCTTGAAAACGTACATTGAGGAATTTGCTTATATCCGGATTCGAGAAATTGACGTCGGCTTTAGGACAGGTTGGCCCTTAATTAAGGAACTAATATACATTAATGTAAGTCAACACTGCTTTTAGGTTTTCCACTCACCGCAGCGTTGCTGAGACAAATGTTGCAACAATGTTTGTGCAACACGAGAGAGCTGAGTGAATCTCTTCTCGTGTTATTATTTTCCAGTGATGTTTTAATATGTCAAAATTGATGTTTATCAGTATCATTATGAGTATGACGACCGTAGTTAGGTCAGAGGTTGAGTGTAGGGTGGCTATCATCGGCTTGTAATAGGTTGACTAGAAAAAACAAACCATACCACGGGTGGGGTTAGAACCCGCATTCAGAGAGTCTCAGAACTCCAGACCGACGTGTTAGCCACTGGACCAGCTAGTTTCAGTAAGATTCATCCAGCTAGGTTTGTTTGCAATCGTGTCATTACGGTTTTGTAAGTCAGGTTGACCAGAGGCTGGACCTACGTTGGTCATAGGCTGGCCACAGGGTTGAGCATAGGTTGGTTATAGGTAGGCAAGAGGTTCCATATAGGTTCGACATTAACTGTAACAGAATTACCATATATTAGCCGAAGGATGATCATAGATTTGGTAGAAGTTGGCATAGATAATCCATTAGCTGACTATAGATTGACCTAAGATTGGACATAGATTGGCTATAGGTTTTCTATTCTTAGGTTAGTTATAGGATGCCCATAGGTATGCTGGAGGATAACCAGCTATAAGATGACCACACATATGCTACAGGATAGCTTTAAAATGACCCTTATTTGCTGAAATCTGTTCATTGACATGGAGAAGACAAATGGGGCTTTAGGAGGAAGCGTAAATAGACAAAACATTCCAACTGCTTTGATGATTCATCCTTTATGCTAGGTGATGATATAATTGATATTCGGAGGAAGATATGTGCAACGGAGATGAATTATCAATAATTATAAATACTAATTACCATGTGTCCAGTGAACAGTTATGTGGATCATCCCATGGTAGGATAACCACAAAATAGCAGTCCCTAAAAGTCGCCTAGGACACCTTTTTTTTTTTATTTTGGTTATTCTTTGACATGTAATAATCTTTTGCAAAGCAAAATGTACTTGAATTTTCAGACGTTTAAAATATTCACATCATATATTCATTTTTTTTAATATACCCATCATATACATTTTTTATATACTTGTCACAGACGATTTATATATATACCTTTCATCTACATTTTTGCCTATTCCTGTCATAGAGACTTTTACTTATACAAAGCATAAACATTTTTACATATATTTACCAAATGCAATTTTACATATATCTAGAACATATACATTCCTAGAACATTTTTCTCGTAAATTTATTAAACATTTTTTGCATTTAAACATACACATTTTTACATTTAAGTATCATACACATTTTTCTTGTTTTTCTCTTTATTCAGTAAAAATACAAGGAAAATCTGAAAAAAATATTTTGTTAGTCAATATTATTTTAAATTAAGACACGAGTTTATATTTAGATATTGTAACCTTCGTTAGATGTCGTCAGCTGCTGAGATCTTAATTAGGTGTCATCAGGATCTAAGTCCTCCCTCCGGTGTCATCAGCAGCTGGGGTCTTCCTTAGGTGTTGTCAGTAGGTGAGTCCTTCCTTGAATGTCGTCAGTGGCTAAATGATTCCTCAGGTATAGTCAGCTGTTGGAACTTTCCCAAGAAGTCAGTTGAGACATCGTCAGTGACGGCGTCAGCAACGGAATCTTTCCTTGTGTTGCGGCGTCAGCGGTGAAGTCCTTCCTTAAGTGATGGCACTATCAGTGGCGTTCTTATATGGCAGTGTGAGCGGTGGAGTCTGATATAAGACACCGGAATCAGCAGCTGAATTTTTTCAGCTCTGGTAAACGTGGAAACGTTGCGTGGAAAGTAAACACCATGAAACAATAGTACAAGAGATTTTTGTTTGTAAGATCACATAAGGAAAAAAAGGGTAAACAGAAAAAGGGGTAAGGAGATAAAAAAAAATATTGAGAGGTTGGCAGATGATGATATGGGAAAAGAGAAAATCTGACTAAGATGTGACAGTGCGTATGCACGTTAAATCGAAGTATTTGGATATGTTAATGCAACGTTTATGGGTAAGCCAGTTGGCTGTTCATTTAATTCATGTTAAGTGCTAAACCCTTGTGGGTCATTCAGCCCAAGAGGTGGTGGAGGCTTGATTCTCCGTCTGCTAAGGAGAGACAGACGTGCTTCCTATTTGTACTCACCTATTCTCTTAACCTTATTTGCTTAACATGGCTAGCATAGTATTACTAGCCAGATGCTTTACACTGTTAAGTACTGATTGCGTTATTACAAACCCAACGAGAATGTACTGGGGCAAATTGGGTTATGAAACTGCTGCTAGACTATTAAACTACTAATTGGATTATACCTCTAATTTGGCATTTAATTAAGCTGTTAATTACGTCAATAAAAGCTAGAAAAGGAAACTGCTGCGTTATGTGAACAATTAGTACACCAACAATTTAAGCTCTTGCTTTCTTAAGAATATTATTCAACGACTCAAACGTTTTTGGGACATGAAACACTTCCTCGTTGATTTGCTAACTAGGTGATGTTGCGTGGGTAGGGTGGGACTGTCTCACTTGATAGATAATCCGCTAATTGAGTTGGATCTCTCCCCTGGGGGTTGATTTATTGAGTTAAGCATCCAGTTATCCACTCCGTGGGGTTGGTAATCATTAATTTTCTTGTGATGAGCAGACACACGTTGCAGAACAAGCCTCTATTAGGCCGATATTTTCCTCTGTGTAGAGTTTCATCAGGTTATGAATTACTAAAGCTCTACAAGGTGCAGTAAACTGCTACCTCAAAGTTTTATTTCTGCAATATGAGTCTGGTATTCACGACTGTCGGTAGTACGTCATCTGAATCCGAAAGTTTTCGTCTTCAGAGAGTCAGTCAGACATTTGCGATTATTTTTCAGTTTCCTCTGAAATTTCTATTGTTCCTGGCATGGTAGTGTATTGTATTATATCTGAAATGTTGATAATGTATCGTTCCTGAGGTGATGGTAATGTCTTGTATCGTACCTGAGGTGATAGTAATGTCTTGTATCGTACCTGAGGTGATGGTAATGTCTTGTATCGTACCTGAGGTGATGGTAATGTCTTGTATCGTACCTGAGGTGATGGTAATGTCTTGTATCGTACCTGAGGTGATGGTAATGTCTTGTATCGTACCTGAGGTGATGGTAATGTCTTGTATCGTACCTGAGGTGATGGTAATGTCTTGTATCGTATCTGAGGTGATGGTAATGTCTTGTATCGTACCTGAGGTGATGGTAATGTCTTGTATCGTACCTGAGGTGATGGTAATGTCTTGTATCGTACCTGAAGTGATGGTAATGTCTCGTATCGTATCTGAGGTGATGGTAATGTCTTGTATCGTACCTGAGGTGATGGTAATGTCTTGTATCGTACCTGAGGTGATGGTAATGTCTTGTATCGTACCTGAGGTGATGGTAATGTTTTGTATCGTACCTGAGGTGATGGTAATGTCTTGTATCGTACCTGAGGTGATGGTAATGTCTTGTATCGTATCTGAGGTGATGGTAATGTCTTGTATCGTACCTGAGGTGATGGTAATGTCTTGTATCGTACCTGAGGTGATGGTAATGTCTTGTATCGTACCTGAGGTGATGGTAATGTCTTGTATCGTACCTGAGGTGATGGTAATATCTTGTATCGTACCTGAGGTGATGGTAATGTCTTGTATCGTACCTGAGGTGATGGTAATGTTTTGTATCGTACCTGAGGTGATGGTAATGTCTTGTATCGTGCCTGAGGTGATGGTAATGTCTTGTATCGTATCTGAGGTGATGGTAATGTCTTGTATCGTACCTGAGGTGATGGTAATGTCTTGTATCGTACCTGAGGTGATGGTAATGTCTTGTATCGTACCTGAAGTGATGGTAATGTCTCGTATCGTATCTGAGGTGATGGTAATGTCTTGTATCGTACCTGAGGTGATGGTAATGTCTTGTATCGTACCTGAGGTGATGGTAATGTCTTGTATCGTACCTGAGGTGATGGTAATGTTTTGTATCGTACCTGAGGTGATGGTAATGTCTTGTATCGTACCTGAGGTGATGGTAATGTCTTGTATCGTATCTGAGGTGATGGTAATGTCTTGTATCGTACCTGAGGTGATGGTAATGTCTTGTATCGTACCTGAGGTGATGGTAATGTCTTGTATCGTACCTGAGGTGATGGTAATGTCTTGTATCGTACCTGAGGTGATGGTAATGTTTTGTATCGTACCTGAGGTGATGGTAATGTCTTGTATCGTACCTGAGGTGATGGTAATGTCTTGTATCGTACCTGAGGTGATGGTAATGTCTTGTATCGTACCTGAGGTGATGGTAATGTCTTGTATCGTACCTGAGGTGATGGTAATGTCTTGTATCGTATCTGAGGTGATGGTAATGTCTTGTATCGTATCTGAGGTGATGGTAATGTCTTGTATCGTACCTGAGGTGATGGTAATGTCTTGTATCGTACCTGAGGTGATGGTAATGAGAGGCGAAGTGGGAATAAAACGGCAGAGAAGCAATTATATTTTTGATACCTCTTAATTAAGTCGATGTGCTGTTTATTTTTGCTGGTTACCAAAAATTTCATTACAGCAGAAATTTAATAAATGATGCTTACAGCAACAGCAAAAGCAACAGGACCATCAGTACAAACAACAGATGAAACAGCAACAACATAACAAACAACAACAACTGCAACATCAAGACCAACAACAATATTGTTGTTGGTGGTGTTACTATTATTATTATTAATAGCAAGATTAATTTAACCGAAGATTTACGCAAAGACATTTTTCCGAATGTTAATAAATTTAAATACCTTTACTCTTCAGTAAATGTAAATAGTGAAGACAAATAGACATAAAAGACTTGTGTTGAGCAGCGATGTTGTGTTCCTCTCAGATGACTTAAGAAATCGTAATGACACGATTGTAAACAAACCATACCCCCGGCCGGGGTTGAACCCGCGGTCATAGAGTCTCAAAACGCGACGAGCTGGAGTTTTGAGACTCTATGACCGCGGGTTCAATCCCGGCCGGGGGTATTGTTTCCTCTCAGATTGCTGTAAATTACTGTGATGTAAATTATTTTCAATATCGACAAATTGAAGACTAAGACACTTGTGGAACATCTGGGAATCTTTATTATGGAAATGTTTCCTCAATAAAGATCCCGAAATCTTGCACAAATGTCATATTATTCTTAAAGTTAATGGTTATGTTGATTTGTTGTTAATTAGACTCAAATATAAGTTAATTTAGGTAATATCTGGTGAACTTACCTTTTTTTGAAAAGCTAATATGGGATTTTAGTCACCATTTAGATCTTGCAGAAATGAATGTTTGTAACGCTTGATGCGAGCATTGATTTCTGCACTGGTATACATTGCTGTACCTTACGAATATTCTCCCTATCTCTCCATCTCACTTAAATTCAAAATATTTCCATTTCTTTCTTTCGTAGATTCTTTAAATTATCTCTGAAATTATCAGGTAATTGTTGCACTTTAGCTTCATAAACACAAGCCAGCAATTATCGAGACATATCTGTAGCATAGTTACTGCTTAGTTACAGTAGACAAGGACAAATAATAATAATAATAATAATAATAATAATAATAATAATAATAATATCTTTATTTCTACAAGTACATGTACAAGGTATACGGTTTTAGCTGACATCAATGACATACTACTATACAGAAAACCGCTTGTTATGCTGATCATTTCTGGCACATTAGGTTAGTTTTGTCCCAGGATGCGACCCACACCAGTCGACTAACACCCAGGTACCCATTTTACTGATGGGTGAACATAGACAACCGGTGTAAGGAATCACGTCCAATGTTTCCATCCCTTCGCCGGGAATCAAACCCGGACCCTCACCGTGTGAAGCCAGAGCTTTTGCCACCAGGCCACGGGGCACCGAGAAGTGGTAATAAAGACCTTGGTAGCAGAGAACTCTTTATCATATAAGTATATTGATAAGTATATTTAATAAGTATATTTGATCTTATAAGTGTAGTTAATAAGATCCAGCCTTGGGACCATTAATAACTATACTTATCAAAGTAAAGGACAAGATACGGTTAGCTCGGAATAAACACATCACATAAGATCATTGAAGAAAGCGCTTTATAAGCTTGAAGCAGGTCAACATGATCGTGGAAAGAGGTCACATAAGATCTTGGAAGAGCGTCCACACATAAGACATGAAACCAGGTACCCATTTTAACTATGGAGGCAGTAACGTAGACATGAAACAGGTTAACTAGGACATAAGAGCAAGTTCCATATCCTTCGCGGAACGAACGGCACACATCAGTTTGAAGCAGAGCTTTGCACACAGTCATGGAACGACAGGGTAACATAAAGATCATTGAGCAAGAGAACACTTAATCATATAAGTATCAGGTTACAAAGTAATATTGAATAAGTATATTAAGATCTTGAAGTGTAGTTAATAAGATCACCTTGGCTATAACTATACAATAAGATATAAGTGGAACACATATAAGATCTGGAATAAGTACAGGTCACACATAAGATCATTGGAAGAGCAGGTCACACATAAGGTCATATATTGTGAGATTAAATCTGGCGAGGACAAGTATTGATAAATGAGTTACTTGTGCAACTTTTTTGTGTAATTTTTTCTGGAAACGTTTCGCCATCCAGTGGCTTCTTCAGTCCAATACAAATAACGGTGAAAGATGAGCAGTTTGAGGTAAGCGGTCCCTCAGCCTTGAGTCGATATGATCAGTTTATTAATTTTGATAAGTACACAGCATGAGGTGAAGCAGTAATAGGTCAAATTTTGAAGAATTCTCTACATCAAGATCCAGAAATGATGTTGTGTCTGTCAGAATTTATTTGAATGAATTCTATCAGTAAAAAATGAATTCTGAATAAATAAATTCTCTCAGAATTGTTTATAAATTCTATCAGACACCGCAAAAATATTTAAATAAATCTGATCAAGAACTAACTTATTTCAGAATTTAATTTAAATAAATTCCATCAGACACAACTGTATCTTGGGATATTATTTATATTATTTTTAAAGGGGTGGACCGGTAAGCCAGCGGAAGGCCTCGGTCAACTGACCAAAGCTCCAAAGTCGGGTCATCATCTGACTAAGACCCGCGTCAGGAAACACTTGTCCTGTTTCGTGACGAACTTTACTTAACCTAACTGTATCTTGGGATCGTGATGCAGGGAATTCTATAAAGGTTGTCTAACCTATATTCATGACTTATTTCCACAAGTGGGTTTTCCCACAGGTAACACCGCCTACCACTGCTTCTCCTCACCTCTCCGTAGTATATGCTGTACTGCTATCGAGATTGATAGACTGATCACATCGACTCCAGGCTGAGGGACTGATTACCTCAAGCTCCTCCTCGTCTACCATTCTTCTCTGCATTGGACTAAAGAAGTCAGTGGGTGTCGAATTCCAGAATAAAGAGGCCAAAAGGTTGCACAAGTGTCTCAGTTATCAATCTGACGGTTTTCTAAACCGTTTAAATAATGTGTGATACTGGTGGGTGCACTAGATGTGTGTTTTAAATGAATCTCGGGCAACGTGGACAACAGGTCTAGTCAACATTTACATTCTGCTACTTTACTCAGTGGTTTTGGTGAGGTGGACTGAGACTTGGATATAAAGGTTGCGATGACTACACCGGTTTGATGGTTTACTCTCTCCTGCAGGCATATTCGTGTTCCTGAAGGCGTGCCTGTATGTCTATGCCGGTCTCCCCGACACAGAAGTTATTGCAACCAAGAAACTTCTACAATATACCGTATGATGGTTACAGTAACTTATGTAAGAGAATCCGGCAGAGACATTCAGACACGCTTTCAGAGACATAAATATTCCCGCAGGAGAGAGAAAACCAACATGTGTAGTACATCGTAAACTTTATTTTCACGTCAGCGACTGGAGAGAACACAGGTGTTACGCCACGAGAACGACAGCGCCAGACGCGGAATTTTGGAAGCAGCAGCAGTGATCCATCTCTCCAAAACCAAAGAACAAGAGAGTGGAATGTACATGTTGGCTGAACCTGTTGTTCAGATTATTCATGATTTATACAATGAACATAATAAACTTGTCACCTTAACCCCCCCACCTCCTGCACCCACCAGTACCTGACCTCACCAGTCTTCATCTTGCAGTTTATGACCTCATGTGTGACATCTCGTAATGACCTCGTGTGTGACTTCTCATAATGACCTCGTGTGACCTGCTCTCGTAATGACCTCATGTGTGACCTGCTCTCTCAATAACCTCATGTGCGACGTCTTTCTCCGAGCCTGGCGTCATGGTGCTACTTTGCCTAATAAGACGGTGTGTTTACTCATCCCTGTGAACTTAATAAAGTCCAGCCCTAAACGAGACGTTATATTAAAAAGAGCCTCATCTACCACTGTTTTTATTACTATATTGATTTTTATTTATGTCATTTTCATCATTTAAATCCTACTGGTTTAGCCATTCCACTTGAGTATAATAATAACAATCAAGTTATGAATATTTTAGTCTCTCAGGAAACAATATCGTAACTAGAACAATACACAAATAACCCGCACACAGGAGACTGAAACTTATGAAGACGTTTTGGTCTGAGTTGGACGATTAACTAGTTGCAAAGAAGCGCGAAGGACTGATGGTGATATCTTCGCCAGAAAGGAAGGCCTAACGAGGGTCTGTGCCAGATGGTGACTTGTTAATGGATACCCCCTTGGAGGGGGCATGGAGAGTCTTGTTTAGGCGAACTGGACCACCGTTTACAGCCCTATGCCGGGAGCAGCCCTATGCCGGGAGCAGCCCTATGCCGGGAGCAGCCCTATGACAAGGTCACAGTGAGTCCCCTTTAGCACAAGGGGTGTTACAGCTATGAACTTTGTAGAAGCCCTGCGGCTGTGGTACAGTACGTCGTTGGTTCAAATTGTGTCGTCGGTCCAGTGTGTACGATGGTGTGAGTTATCTCCAACTCATTAAATTCGTCTGTTACGTTCCCTACTCACAGTGCTTTGAGGAAGTAGAATGAGGTGCTGGCGCAGGAGTCAGGGTCAAATCTCCGATACCCAAGGGCCGGTGTTCTCGTTGAAATGAAACCCTCAACTCTCAAAGCCTCTGCCCCATTTGAGCCATTCCCGGCGCTCGGGCCGCAGCCCGGACGCCTTCAGGAGCTTCTTCAGTCCTGAAGAAACCCCACTGAAGGGAACCAGAATATATGCGTGAAGGGGGCGGGGGGCGGGGACGGGAGTAGTGTAGCTCGAGGAAGAAATAAAATTATTGTGATAGTAGTAGTAGTAATAGTAACAATAATAGTAAGAGTGATAGCATTAATAGTTGAGAAAATAGTGCACCAGTAGTAGAGGTAGCAATAAGAAGGTAATAATGGTAGTGTAAGAACGGTCAGAGGATGGAATCTTAGCGAAGCAGTAGAAAAAGTAATAGTGGAAGCATTATGAAAAAAAAAGACAAAAAAGGGGAGGACCAAATACCAGCAGGACAAAACCCCGTAGGACAGAACCCACCTAGGCAAACAACTGGGAAGGCAGTGAAAATATAGGAAAGAACAAGAGATAAGGAGAGTGTTCTGAAGTTTAAAGCATTGGACAGTGCAATGAGGGAGTAAGGAAGGCATCTACAGAGACAAAGCCAAGACTAAGATTCATGATAAGAAAGTTGTGAATATGAGATATTTCAACAAGACGGCGTCTGTGAAGACTAGAAGTGTACAGTTCTAGCAGAGGAGCAGTCACCAGGATAACTGATCTCTAACATGACAGAAAAGAATATTGTTAGTCTCGGTAAGGCTAACACTTCTTTTGTGCTCCTAAAATCTGTCAGAAAGAGAACGGACAGTTTCTTCCAAGTATTGGCGAGGACAAGAGGAGCGTGAAATGAAGTAGATTACGGAAGCATCAGTGGCACGAGGAGAGATACGAACTAGATCATTACTACATTAATGGCAAAAAGTAGCTTTAGCTTTAATGTCTAAGGAACGGAGGGTGTTATTAAGATCTGGGAGGCTACAGAACCCACCTAGGCAAACAACTGGGAAGGCAGTGAAAATATAGGAAAGAACAAGAGATAAGGAGAGTGTTCTGAAGTTTAAAGCATTGGACAGTGCAATGAGGGAGTAAGGAAGGCATCTACAGAGACAAAGCCAAGACTAAGATTCATGATAAGAAAGTTGTGAATATGAGATATTTCAACAAGACGGCGTCTGTGAAGACTAGAAGTGTACAGTTCTAGGATTTCAAATGGCCTGTTATCCCAGGTGTAATGGGAGCAAATAAACACAGTAGAAAAAGTTTAGACTTATATTATCCTTCACCAATTTAGAACAGCAATATGTACACTATGTACAGTGATAAATATAGTGCACTCCATGGTAAGCAAGGCAGAAATAGAAGCCACAAGATAGCAGACCGTGCTTCAACCAGCTCTAGAATGGGAATGACAAGGGCAGACAGGAGAGCGGTATCCACATAACCTCTGCGATTGTCAATCCCACCTTCTTATTGGCTAGAACCTGGTCACTAGTTGAACGATGGGGCCCCATCATCAACTCTTAGCAACCTGGTTCGCTGGTTGGGGGAGATAGCCTGTAAATGAGGGTGTGTCCATGCGCCGAATAAAGGTTACGTACTCTTTGCATGCCACAATGAGATATTTCAACAAGACGGCGTCTGTGAAGACTAGAAGTGTACAGTTCTAGCAGAGGAGCAGTCACCAGGATAACTGATCTCTAACATGACAGAAAAGAATATAGTTAGTCTCGGTAAGGCTAACACTTCTTTTGTGCTCCTAAAATCTGTCAGAAAGAGAACGGACAGTTTCTTCCAAGTATTGGCGAGGACAAGAGGAGCGTGAAATGAAGTAGATTACGGAAGCATCAGTGGCACGAGGAGAGATACGAACTAGATCATTACTACATTAATGGCAAAAAGTAGCTTTAGCTTTAATGTCTAAGGAACGGAGGGTGTTATTAAGATCTGGGAGGCTACAAATATAAGGAAAGCAAAGAACAGATTTCACAGGAGTAGGGAGTCTGGGGAAGAAGAGAGTCTAGCGTGTGAGAAGGAAGAGTTTATGAAATTGGAAGGGTAGCCTAGGAAGCGAAAGAACGAATTGCGAAGAGCGGAAATTTCCGATTCAAAGAACTGAGGGTCACAAATGCGGAGGGCACGGAGAAAGAGAGAAATGAGAACACTTTTTTTGACAGAGGGAGCATGGTAAAAAAAAAAGTAGTGAATGTACATATATATCACTTAGGATAAACGGAAAAAGAAAAACTTGTAGCCGAACGATAGACATGTAACTCCATGAAAGGAGGCAGAGAGTTAGATTTAAATTCAGCTTTGAACTTGATGGAAAGAGCAAGATTGTTAAGGGCATCGAGAAATGGTTGGAAACTTAGAAGACATCTGAGTCATGGGGCCAAAGAGCAAAGATGTCATCTACATAGTGGAGCCAGAAGGAAGTATTCCATGTAAAGGATAACAAGTACAGGAGATAGAGGAGAGCTCATAGCAACACCAAAGGTTTAGGAATAAAATTTACCTTGAAAGGAAAAAAGAGTTAGAATCCACACAATGGCGAATAAGATCAAGAAACACATCAATAAGTATAGGAAGATGAAGTAACCCTTCACTGGCCTTCACTCTGACAAAATTAAGATCATCCTCAATTGGGACATTAGTGAAGAGGGACTCATCGTCAAGACTTAGCTAAGCATTTTGCAGGTCGGATGTGGCAGAACACGTTGGATGAAGTCTCAAGAGTGATGGAGGCGAAAAAAGTTCCAAGAAAAGGAGCGAGTTTTTTGGATATCTGAGAGGCAAGAAAATAGGAGACAGAACTTCTAAAGGAAATGATGGGACGTAGAGAAATATGAGGTTTATAAGTGTTAGGAAGAGCATTCTCTAATCTCAGTCTTCGTAACTGAGATTAGAGAAAGTCCGAAGTTTATGATTAGAAGTCCTCTTGTTGCATTCAAGAGGGTTGGAGATGAGAGGAGTGAAGATGCATGAGGCAGAGCGCAAGGCTTTACCGAGGTAATCTTCACGATCAAGGACGACCATAAGGAAGGTTAATAACATTAGTATTAATTTAAGAAAAGAAAGAGCAAGTTGATAGCCATTAGTAGAGTGAAAATTCTTAGACAAGAGGCTATCAAAGACTGGAATGAGAGCACCACGAAAAGTAGAATGGTGAGGAAAATTTCTAATGACACTGGTATTTGCCTAACTGTACTCACCTAATTGTGGTTCCAGGGTTCGGTTCATAGATCCTGGTCCTGCCTCTTCACTGGTTGCTACTAGGTCCACTCTCTCCTTTCATACCTTAACATACCTCTTCTTAAACCTATGTATGAGTCCTGCCTCCACTTCATCACTTTCCAGATTATTCTACTTCCTGGAAAATGAGGTTGTGGAGGCAGGACTCACGGTGAAAGGTGAAATGAATCAAAGAAGCTAACGAATTCAATGCAAGCACAAAGCATAGATGAAGTCGCACAGGAAAGACCAAAACAATTTATTTTTAGATTCTTTTAAAACCTATTTAAGCTTCATCATAATTTTTATTAGTGTAATATTGTAATTTACACTAACGGGAACTAACGGGGTTTCCAGTTTTATTAAGCAAACACAAACGCTTATATGAGGCTTCACCAGATGTGGAATTACCATTGACCAGGTTTCCTTTAGCACGAGAAAACGCGATAACCAGGTAAATAGCAGGTGATGTGGAAGACCTGGAGAATGTACCAGGACTCACTCTTACTGTTTTCTCAGTTCAACCAAAAAGCCTAAACTGGGACAGCTGAAACATTCAACAGTGGAGTGTACTCATTCAACAGTGGTGTGTACTCAGACATTCAACAGTGGTGTGTACTCATTCGCCAGTGGTGTGTACTTATTCAACAGTGGTGTGTACTCAAACATTCAACAGTGGTGTGTAATCGTTCAACAGTGGTGTGCACTCATTCAACAGTGGTGTGTACTCAAACTTTCTACAGTGGTGTGTACTCAAACATTCAATAGTGGTGTGTACTCAAACATTCAACAGTGGCGTGTACTCATTCAACAGTGGTGTGTACTCATTCTACAGTGGTGTGTACTCATTCTACAGTGGTGTGTACTCATTCTACAGTGGTGTGTACTCATTCAACAGTGGTGTGTACTCATTCAACAGTGGTATGTACTCATTCAACAGTTGTATGTACTCAAACATTCAACAGTGGTGTGCACTCATTCAACAGTGGTGTGTACTCATTCTACAGTGGTGTGTACTCATTCTACAGTGGCGTGTACTCATTCAACAGTGGTGTGTACTCATTCTACAGTGGTGTGTACTCATTCAACAGTAGTGTGTACTCATTCAACAGTGGTATGTACTCATTCAACAGTGGTGTGTACTCATTCAACAGTGGTATGTACTCATTCAACAGTTGTATGTACTCAAACATTCAACAGTGGTGTGCACTCATTCAACAGTGGTGTGTACTCAAACATTCAACAGTGGTGTGCACTCATTCAACAGTGGTGTGTACTCAAACATTTAAAAATGGTGTGTACTCAAACATTTAAAAAATGATGTGTACTCAAGCATTTAAAAATGATGTGCACTCAAACATTTAAAAATGGTGTGTACTCGAACATTTAAGAACGGTGTGTACTCGAACATTTAAGAATGGTGTGTACTCGAACATTTAAGAATGGTGTGTACTCGAACATTTAAGAATGGTGTGTACTCGAACATTTAAGAATGGTGTGTACTCGAACATTTAAGAATGGTGTGTACTCGAACATTTAAGAATGGTGTGTACTCGAACATTTAAGAATGGTGTGTACTCGAACATTTAAGAATGGTGTGTACTCGAACATTTAAGAATGGTGTGTACTCGAACATTTAAGAATGGTGTGTACTCGAACATTTAAGAATGGTGTGTACTCGAACATTTAAGAACGGTGTGTACTCGAACATTTAAGAACGGTGTGTACTCGAACATTTAAGAACGGTGTGTACTCGAACATTTAAGAACGGTGTGTACTCGAACATTTAAGAACGGTGTGTACTCGAACATTTAAGAACGGTGTGTACTCGAACATTTAAGAACGGTGTGTACTCGAACATTTAAGAAACGGTGTGTACTCGAACATTTAAGAACGGTGTGTACTCGAACATTTAAGAACGGTGTGTACTCGAACATTTAAGAACGGTGTGTACTCGAACATTTAAGAATGGTGTGTACTCGAACATTTAAGAACGGTGTGTACTCGAACATTTAAGAATGGTGTGTACTCGAACATTTAAGAATGGTGTGTACTCGAACATTTAAGAATGGTGTGTACTCGAACATTTAAGAATGGTGTGTACTCGAACATTTAAGAATGGTGTGTACTCGAACATTTAAGAACGGTGTGTACTCGAACATTTAAGAATGGTGTGTACTCGAACATTTAAGAATGGTGTGTACTCGAACATTTAAGAACGGTGTGTACTCGAACATTTAAGAATGGTGTGTACTCGAACATTTAAGAACGGTGTGTACTCGAACATTTAAGAACGGTGTGTACTCGAACATTTAAGAATGGTGTGTACTCGAACATTTAAGAATGGTGTGTACTCGAACATTTAAGAACGGTGTGTACTCGAACATTTAAGAATGGTGTGTACTCGAACATTTAAGAATGGTGTGTACTCGAACATTTAAGAATGGTGTGTACTCGAACATTTAAGAATGGTGTGTACTCGAACATTTAAGAATGGTGTGTACTCGAACATTTAAGAACGGTGTGTACTCGAACATTTAAGAACGGTGTGTATTCGAACATTTAAGAACGGTGTGTACTCGAACATTTAAGAATGGTGTGTACTCGAACATTTAAGAACGGTGTGTACTCGAACATTTAAGAATGGTGTGTACTCGAACATTTAGAATGGTGTTACTCGAACATTTAAGAATGGTGTGTACTCGAACATTTAAGAATGGTGTGTACTCGAACATTTAAGAATGGTGTGTACTCGAACATTTAAGATGTGTGTACTCGAACATTAGAATGTGTGTACTCGAACATTTAAGAATGGTGTGTACTCGAACATTTAAGAATGGTGTGTACTCGAACATTTAAGAATGGTGTGTACTCGAACATTTAAGAATGGTGTGTACTCGAACATTTAAGAATGGTGTGTACTCGAACATTTAAGAATGGTGTGTACTCGAACATTTAAGAATGGTGTGTACTCGAACATTTAAGAACGGTGTGTACTCGAACATTTAAGAATGGTGTGTACTCGAACATTTAAGAATGGTGTGTACTCGAACATTTAAGAACGGTGTGTACTCGAACATTTAAGAATGGTGTGTACTCGAACATTTAAGAACGGTGTGTACTCGAACATTTAAGAACGGTGTGTACTCGAACATTTAAGAATGGTGTGTACTCGAACATTTAAGAACGGTGTGTACTCGAACATTTAAGAATGGTGTGTACTCGAACATTTAAGAACGGTGTGTACTCGAACATTTAAGAACGGTGTGTACTCGAACATTTAAGAATGGTGTGTACTCGAACATTTAAGAACGGTGTGTACTCGAACATTTAAGAACGGTGTGTACTCGAACATTTAAGAACGGTGTGTACTCGAACATTTAAGAATGGTGTGTACTCGAACATTTAAGAATGGTGTGTACTCGAACATTTAAGAATGGTGTATGCTGCAATATTCAGCATGAAATGTTCACTATATTGAGGTCGAAAACCTTCAACAATGTGTGACCGGAAACATTTAACATTCCGTTAGGTGGAAAATAAAATGTGACCGGCAAAATTTAACAATGTTTGACTTGAAATACTCAGTGATGTGTGACCTAAAGCATTCAACAAGGTGTGACCTAAAACAGTGTGTGACCTAAAACTGTGTGACCTAAAACAGTGTGTGACCGGAAACAATGAACAGTGTGTAACCTGAAATCAATGGGTAACCTGAACAGTTCAACAAAATGTGACCTGAAATATTCAGGGTGTGACCTGAAACATTAAACTAAGTTTGAAATTAATCATTATGCTATATGTGACCTGAAACATTCACCAGTGCGTCCACTTGAATGATGTTACGGGGGTCAATGCCCCCGGGGCCCAATCCATGACCAGGCCTTTCGGTGGATCAGGGCCCGATCGCCCAGGCTGTTACTGCTAACTGCACGCAATCCAACATACGAACTACAACTCAGCTTGTCAGGTACTGACTTTAGGTATCTGTCCAGCTCCCTCTTGACGACAACCAGGAGTCTATTGGTAATTTCCTTTGTGTGTGCTGGGAGACAGCTGAACAGTCTTGGCCCGCTGACACTTATTGTATTTTTTCTTAGTGTACTCTCAGCACCCTGTCTTTTTACTGGAGTGTTTTGCTTTTATAGGGAGCCATTTCCGTGTGCAGATTTGGGACTAATCCTTCCAGGATTTTCTAAGTGTAAATTATGATGTATTTCTTGCCTCCGTTCATAGTAGCACAGGATAAAGGACTTCAAACAGTCGTGGCAATTTAGGTGCTTGAATATACTTACATGTGCAGTGAGAGTTTTCAGTAAATTCTCCAGATCTGTATATCCGCCTGTCTTAAAGAGTGTACATCAATATTCCAGCCTAGAGAGAAGAAGTGATTTAAAGAGAATCCTCATTAACTTGGCATTCCTTGTGAGATCCTCTGACATTATCACTTCCAAGTTCTTCACATTAGTTTTTCGCTCTATTGTGACTACCATTTGTTTTATATTCCGATCTAGCTTTTATTTCCTCAAGTTTTTCATAGCCGAGTACTTGAAATTTAACCTTATTGAACCTCATATGGTTTTCTGTGGCCCATTTGAAGACTTCGATTATATACATTTACAAATTTGCAGTTTCCTCAATAGATGATTCTCATGTAAATCCTAGTATCGTCAGCTAGGAAAGACGCAGTTTACATCTCTGTTTATCTCAGATATGAAGATAAGGTAAAGGATGGGAGTTAGTATTGTACCTTGTGGAACAGAGCTTTTCACTGTAATCACCGCTGACTTAACTCTATTTACTATTAGTATTTGTGTTCTATTGGTTAAAAAGTTAATAACCCAAGTACCCACTGTTTCAGTTATTCCCTCATCATGCATTATTTTGTGCTATTGCACCATTCAAGATCCCGTATTGTGATTCGTAGTTGTGAGAGGCAGGAGCGACTCGCTTTAATCCCATGCTGCCCTGGATTGTGCAACTGTTGGGTATCTAAGTCGTTTGCAGTCTTGCTTCTTGATTTTTGTGATGTGGGACATTAGTGCTATTGGTCTACAATACTTCTGGAATGAAATAATATCGTAAACCGAAGGTCCACTGTACTTTACTGCCACCTTTGTGGAGTGAGGCTACAGACTTAACAAATAACATCTATTAACAGAGCTTATTTAAAACATTTTACCCAAACAAAGGTCGGGTATTTATAACATTTTTACCCAAACAAAAGTTGGGTATTTATAAAATTTTATCCAAATAAAAGATGGGTATTTAAAACATTTTACCCAAACATAGGTCGGGTATTTATAACATTTTACCCAAACAAAGGTTGGGTATTTAAAACATTTTACCCAAACGAAGTTTGGGTAAAATGTTATAAATGAACTCGATTAATAGATGTTGTTAATGTCTGTCTTGGTTTTTGACGTGGAAATAAAATTTTGACAAGTTTTTTTTACGCAACGGATAGTAAACTGCCACCTCTTATGCTTGTGGCTACAGTTCCTTAAGTTCTTCTTATGTCAAACTTCATTTCTACCAACATATTAGGAGACAATTCTAAAATTGTTAGAAATAAATTATCAACAAATTGAGCGCAAATTTACACTTGTTAATCCGTTAACTGTTAACATCACTTTAGATATAAGGAAGCGACTATGCCACTCAGCGATCAAATGCTATTGATCACTTCTACTTATTCTAGCTGTGACTTAACGGACATTGAGAATATTTTGGAATCTTGTAAACAAGACTATGTGAACATAGCGGCTTGTCATAGACGACCCTTCACTAAATTAGGTCAATATTCTTCTCGGCTTTAGGATTACATTCACCTATTACGTACTGAAGGGATATCAGACCTGAATTCAATGTCAGTAATTGGGAGGTACTACTGTTTATACTGAGACTTGTGTCTTCACTTTGCACGTTTATTTATATCGTTAACCTTGAATGTTAGGTAAAAGTATATATATGCAAGTAATGCCACTATGAAATGTCACATTAGTTGCACATGTGTCTTTTTGCCTTTCTCAGTTCTTGTTTATCTTTTCTTAAGATAACACACATTTCTAGTGCTTTATTGGTCTATATAATAACCAGTGTTAGTATTCAATAATGTTCATAATACTGTTCTTTGTAATTATATACAAAGATGTGGTATTATACACAACCCGCACACAGGAGAGAGAGGAGCTTACGGTGGCGTTTCAGTCGACGGTTCGATGTGACTTTGTAAATGGCCCAAGTCGGACCGAAATGTCGTCGCAAGTTCCTCTCTCCTATGTGCGGGTTATTTGTGAGTTATTTCAAACACGGTATTGTGCCTTTTTATTCTCTATATGATTTTTTTTTGTTTTGGTTTCGATGATAATTATTTTACTGAAAACTGGTTTACCATATATGTAATATAGAGAAAAAATACATACATTCATACATACAAATATTGATTCATCAGTACACCCATGGACACAAGAGATTATAGAACAAAAAAGAAATTGCGAGTGGCCGAAAATCGACTCCATGAACCTCACCCCAAGAGAATCACGCCTCTGACGCCTTTTCCACGTCAGCACAGCATATAGCGTTAGGAGGCCATGTTTTCGCTATCGCCGCCCACAGTAAATGCAACGCCACATGACTAATTTCATTCTCTTCCCTATAATGCTAACCTCAACGAGGATGGAATTGATGGGAGAGGAAACAGTAACGCTAGGGAAAATATGACTTAAACTGGCATAGTGCCAGACAAGTGAAAAATGGCAAATGTAATACCTATTTACAAGGCAGGAGACAGGTGCTTAGCTTCAAGTTATATACCAATAAGCATTGTGCTTAGCTTCAAACTATGTACCAATAAGCATTATCTCCATTGTGGGAAAATTTGTGGAATCAATTGCCGAGGCAATTCGTAGCCATCTTGAAAGGCATAACTTGATTAATGAATCTCAACACGGTTTTACAAAGGGGCGTTCCTGTCTTATGAAGTTAAAACCTTTTTTCACTAAGGTATCTGAGGAGGTAGATCATGGTATAGAATATGATATTGTGTATATGAACTTCAGTAAGATTTTCAATAGAGTTCCACATCAGAGGCTATTAAGGAAAATTAAGGCACATGGAATAGGAGGAGAATTTTTTTCCTGGTTAGAGGCATGGTTGACAAATAGGCAGCAGAGAGTTTGCATAAATTGGGAGAAATCAGAATGGGGGCACGTCATAAGCGGTGTTCCTCAGGGGTCAGTTGTTGTTTACAATTTACATATACGACATAGATGTGGGAATACATAGCGACATAAGCAAGTTTGCTGATGATACCAAAATAGGCTGTCCAATTCATTCTAATGAAGACATAAGAGCAGTCCTGGAAGATTTGAATAAACTGATGCAGTGGTCGGAGAAGCGGCAGATGCAGTTTAATATAGACAAATGCAAAGTTCTGAACGTTGAACAGGGAAAATGACTATGCCATATATAAACTAAATGTAGATCTTAATACTACTGATTGCAAAAAGGATTTAGAAGTTCTGGTTAGCAGTAATCTAAAATCAAGACAACAGTGCATTAGTGTTCGCAATAAAGCGAACAGAATCCTTGGCTTCATATCAAAAAGCATAAATAATACAAGTCCTCATGTTTTTCTTAAACTCTATATGTATTTTTGGTTAGGCCTCATTTAGATTATGCTGCTCAGTTCTGGTCATCGTATTACAGAATGGATATAAATTCACTGGAAAACTTACAAAGGAGGATGAGAAAGTTGATCCCATGTATCAGAAATCTTCCCTATGAGGACAGACTGACGGGCCCTGAATCTGAACTCTCTAGAAAGGCATAGAATTAGAGGGGATATGATTGAGGTGCATAAATGGAAAACAGGAATAAATAAAGGGAATGTAAATAGTGTGCTAAAACTATCTAGCCTAGACAGGACTCGCAGCAGTGGTTTCAAGTTGGAAAAATTCAGATTAAGGAAAGCACTGGTTTGGTAATACAGTTCTGGATGAGTGGAACAAACTCTCGAGTACCGTCATAGAAGCTAAAACGTTGTGTAGTTTTAAAAATAGGTTAGATAAATACATGAATGGGTGTGGGTGGGTGTGAGTTGGACCTGACTAACTTGTGCTAAGGTTCTTTGTCTCCTCAGTGCACCACTCACCTTTTTCCCCTCTTCAATTCTATGATTCACCTCATCTTTCATAGACCCATCTGCTGACACGTCCACTCCTAAATATCTGAATACATTCACCTCCTCCATACTCTCTCCCTCCAATCTGATATCCAATCTTTGGTTTTTCTATTTTTTTTATTCTCACCTTAGTCTTTCCTATATTTAATTTCATTTTTTTTTCTTTTACATACCCTACCAAACTCATCCACCAACCTCTGCAACTTCTCTCCAGAATCTCCCAAAAGTACAGTGTCATCAGCAAAGAGCAACTGTGACAACTACTTTGTGTTAGATTCTTTATCTTTTAACCCCAAACCTCTTGCCAACACCCAAGCATTCACTTCTCTTACAATCCAATTTATCATAATTGTTTATTTTTTTCTGGGGTTGAATTTCATAGCAACTTGTCTGACCACTTCTACGTTTTGATGAGTAAGAAATATGTGAAACAGTTAGGTATTTTGATGGAACATTTTGGCTACGCAGTAGGCTTCCTCAGTCAAGTACAGAGGAGAATGTTGTAGACTCTTACAGCAACACAACGGTATGTTGGTACAGAATACATCTTCTGCAACTTCATCGCTTATGTACTTTTTGAGTGAGAAGGATTGGATTCCAGAGGGACCTGGGCCAGTAGGCTTGCTTCAGTGCTCCTCTGTTATTGTCTTTTTACTTCTGTTAGTGGACCTTCTGTAACGTCTTCGAGATCTTCCACACCTCACATCCGACAGTATTTAACACTCTACTCTCATGCTTCAGTTTTATATTGATCTCTATACCATGCAGCTGCACTCTTCTCCAAGACTGATAGACTGATTACATAATCTTTACCTCGCTACTACTCCTGTTGCCAACAATACATTGTCCCCTGTATTTGACTGAAGAAATCTGCCGTGTATTCGAATAATAAAGATACCCAATAATGAAGATACCCAACTGTTGCTCATGTCTCTTAGTCACCACCTTGTTGGTATTTTATATAATTTTCAACTACCTTATGTTTGGGTTTCTTTGTGGTCTTACCCTGTTCTCCTCAGGTTTTATTTTCATTAATTCCATTATCAACAATTATGATTACACAGGAGACTTTTTGTCTCCCAGCATGTCATTACACAGAAGACTTTGTGTCTCCCAGCATGTCATCACACAGCAGACTTTGTCTCTCCCGGCATGTCATTCACATGTACCAGAAACGGTTTCTGTTCGATTCTCTATGAAAAGCTTCTTATTGCACTGATTCTGATTTCTTTTTCCCTAGTGTCATTCTTTGTGTTTTTTTCCGTAGCTTCCCATTGATCTATTGTAATGCCATTTCTGTTATTCTTGCCTACTTTTCTATGTTTTGGCCCAGCCTTGTGTGTGGTACAGTTTTAAGTGTCTACTTACAGTCCAAGAATATGCAGTCCACCCATTCCGCTTCATTCTTTTATCCTGTCATAGAAGTCAAACATCTGTGCCAGACTTTGCTATAACTAATATCTATTATGGTTATTATTTAAAAAATGCTGCAGTCTAAGCACTCGTATATTTTCATTCAGGGTATATATTAAAATAGTCTTCTTAATATGTATATTTAAGATAATGGTTTAAAGTTTAATGACATATATTTGTCCAACATTTTAATCACTTGTCACTCTCCATTAACTTGTAGATTTTAGTTCATTGTTTACTCAGTATATTTGCTTCCTCTCATAGAAATCATGGTTAAATATTACGAAGTCCCAGTGTCTGTGAAGTATCCAGTTCAGCTCTTTCTCTTTTGTGTGGATGTTATCCAGCACCTGCTTAATTCCACTTTGACTTTTTGGTATCGTCTTTGTCTCCACATAGAACACATTAAATAATTTGTTCAATTTTTTACAAATCTTTCATGTTATTCACCTGAGGTATCCTTCTTCACTTTTACTATCTACACTTTTGCCGTGATCTTACTTTTGATGTGACTGTTATAATTTCAGTGTAGATTTAGCCTTGGCTATTTAGCCTATCTTCAAGCCTTGGAATATATATTGTTTGCTCTTCTGCTCACTTTTCTATTTTATATATTTTTATGCGTTCTGTATTATTTTCTTTATTCTTGCACATCTTCATGTAAACTATTTACTTTGTGTTTGTCTGTTACCCTTTTTTTGGGATGTGCATTTTCTTTTTCGACCTCTTATCCTTCCAGTTCGTTTTTCCATTCTAATGTATTCAGGAATCATATTATTCTTGCACAGTCTCCTCAACTGAAATTTGATTTCTTCTTACCTTCATTTGTTGTGCTTCTCTCCAGTTTATTTTTACAAGGTAGTCGAAACTCTGTACTGTGTAAATGATAGCACCGAATTTCTTTCAATAGTCTATTCCACCTTAATCAGACGAACATACAGCAAATACCACCTTCAATCTCGTTGGATCATCCTCTCTCAAAGACACCACCATTTTTATCATGTCCCCTCCAGAGTGCTAGTATCACAGAACGGATCATCTTATGACAAAGATCCGTAGCCAGGTAAAAAAGGTTCCTCTCACACTCAGGTGCAAAACCGTCACACATTTATTAATTTGAAAGATCGAGGGGAGAATGTTCCTGGGGTGTGTTGTTGCCTTTTTTCCTGCGCAATCTGCTGGATTAAATGGATTAACAAGGAGAAAGCGACTGTCAGACCGGTTGTTTAATGATGCTTCACAAGACAATCGTTAATATTTGAGTGCCTTTAGATGTGTCACTTCCCTTTCGAAAGTGAAGGGAGTCATACCTTGCTTCCCTTTCTTTTTAACAAAGTTGGGTGCCCAAGCAGTGTGCTGCTACCCTTCTCCACGTGAGTTACATAGTGAAAACAAAAGCTAGCTATGTTACCCCCTTCGTATTACATCACACCAAATGGGAAGCTTGTATCATTTGATGAACTCTGTTAGTGTAAAAGGCATTCCATTTAAACATCCCACTAATTGTTTAGCAGCTTTTGGAGCTTCAAAGTTTCGTTCCAGCACAGCTGTAGTTACTAGTACTTGGAAATTACTATCTCTCAGGATGGCTATTCCACACAGGGAACAATGGAACCTTCCTGGGCTGACCTGGGAAGTCATCATCCTGCCCCCACACAAAGGATTCTCTTTACCATTTGCTCAGATTGTTATTAAACAGCGTATATCGAAACTGTAAGCGCTTGAAATTGAATATGAAAATGGTATACAATACAAATATTTTGATAAGTGAGACACATGTGCAACAGTTAGGTATCTTTATTCCAAAACGTTTATTCACTCTGTCAGACACTGCAACACAACGGTATATTGGTGCAGAAAACAACTGGACAACTTTTTCAAGTGAGGAGGGATGGATTTGAGAGGAACGTGCTCTCTCGATGATTACGTTCTTATACTAGTGGACTACACCTCACCTTCTGACAGTATATAAGTATCCATACTGCTGCTTCAAACTTTACATTGCTCTAGACAATTGAACAAAACTCTTCTCAAGGCTGAGGGACTGACCACCTCAGAACTACATATTCAAGGTTGATGGACAGAATACATCGTCTTCACATCTCTACTGCTTCTTCAAACTCCTCTGAAGAAGCCTACTGTGTAGGCGAAACGTTTCAGAATGAAGATATCTAACTGTTGCACATGTGTCTTACTTATCAAACATTTGAAATTATGGCAGTGATAGGCTTATGAGACGGTAGCACAAAATTTTATGCCTTTGACAATGTAGCAAAGAAATAACTTTTGCCTCACCAGATGTCAGTGTTCAAAATGGCTCATATTACGTGAGCTACCGTGCCCACTGCCTGTCTCAAAAACCCATCCTCTTCACCCACACCCACGTCTGTTCAGTGGCTGGTGCAGAGCCTGGAATCACAGACTGGGACCAATATCAAAGATCTAATTTCGACTGCTGACTATGATAAACACCTGGAACTCCTGTATGAGACCACTGTCTGGGATCAATGTCTGGAACATCGATCCCAGACAGTGGTTTTCAGTTAGCTACATAGTGGTTTGTTTAAACCCAATGACCACTGTCTGGGACCACATGTGGACTGTAGTGGGTAGAGCACTGCTTGAGACCACTGTTTGGACCAGGTGCTGACTATTGTGGTTAATGCACTGCCTGAGACTATTGTCTGGGATCAGGCTAATGCACTACTTGAGACTATTGTCTGGGACCAGGTTAATGCACTGCTTGAGACCACTGTCTTGGACTAGGTGCTGACTGTAGTGGTAGCTTGCCAATGCTTTTGGCTTGAAGGAGTGACCTCTCCCACCGCGAGTGAAGGACTGATCGTATCAGTGCTACCTCTACTGCTTTCAGTGCTGCATCTGACTGAGGAAGTCTGTTGTACAAGCGAAACGTTTTCTCAATGAAAGCACCTAAGTGTTACAAATGTATTTCATTTACACAAATAACCTGCACATAGAAGAAAGGAGCTTACGACAACGTTTCGGTCCGACTTGGACCATGACTTGGTAAATGGTCCAAGTCGGACCGAAACGTCGTCGTAAGCTCCTCTCTTCTATGTGCGGGTTATTTGTGTATCGTTCCAGTCACAGTATTGTGCCGTTCTTTTTGTATCTCATTTTTTCACTTCGTTACTATCTACTGACACTTACGAAAACGAGTTGCAACTCACAAGAGATGGTATTGCTCTCTCAAGAAACTGTTATCCGGTAAGGTGTTCCGCAGAACCGAGTCCTTCTGGGAGTTCTCTGACACCTGAGGTCTTTTCGTGTACTCTTGTGCACTGAAATAATCAATGCTTCACACCTCAGAAATAAGATCAAGAGCACTCAGTGACCTTTTCCATCCACTGTTTCTGTGACCTGAATTACATATGTTGTTTCAACAGTGGGAGCCACAAAACAGTATCATCAGATTATTAATTTTGGCATGCCAGTTATATGAACATATATTGCAAATTAGCCATGGGCGCAAAATCCAAAAGTCACCTGGAAATTTAATACAATCAACAACTTGAAAATATGCTGTAAACTATTATTATTATATTAAATAAGTGAACTCCTAGAATAACTAAACTTTAATATTTAACTTTTCATAAAAAAAAATGAAAGAATAACATAGCTCTCATTGTCAGAGAAATGCACTGTAATAAGCGGGTCGCGGGGGCGTTGACCCCCGGAATACCCTCCAGGTACACTTCCTCCAGGTAAGATGTTAACATCAACATTTTCTTCAACATTATCTGTTTCATCATACTCTCGAGTATCTACTAAATCTCCTAAACATTCAGCATCCTACCTACTCAGCAAATCAAATTACTCACTCACTGGAATGTCACACTGATTTTTAATGTCATATTAGAGATATATGAAGGAAGTGTTTGCATTCCTCCATATACTAAGGTGTACTTGTGTTGCTGCAGTGCACAGAGCCACATCCTGTCTTGGGATAGACTGCAAACCACAATACCCACCACTGAATCTTCTACCTCTGAAAGAGATAAATAATTTTTTATACTGTATAACATGACAATCTGTAGTTATAACATGACAATCTGTAGTTATAACATGACAATCTGTAGTTATAACATGACAATCTGTAGTTATAACATGACAATCTGTAGTTATAACATGACAATCTGTAGTTATAACATGACAATCTGTAGTTATAAACAATTTTGTAGGTTATAACATGACAATCTGTAGTTATAACATAATCTGTAGTTATAACATGGACAATCTGTAGGTTATAACATGACAATCTGTAGTTATAACATGCATCTGTAGAGTTATAACATGACAATCTGTAAGTTATAACATGAACAATCTGTAAATTATATACATTCTGTGATATAACAGACAAAATTGGGATAAAAACATTGTAGCATCTATACATAAACAGGTATAATAAAGGAGAGACTATACTGTCACAATTTTGGGTAAACAGTTCAATCTGTGAAGAATAACTAACAATAGTTACTTCTTGATGAATATGAAGTGAGAATGAATTGTGTTTAATCTAACATCTGTATTATTTTTTGACGTGATAAAAAGTAAAATTAAACCATTTACAGGGTTAAAAATACTTATTTCAATGGAAAAGTTTCTTTTGAAAAATAACTAAATACTGTCTTTGATTGATGTTAATGCATTGTAAATTTCGAAAGTTAACATTACTGTATTAATATTTTTGATGAGATAGCTGGTTAAAGTAATTGAAATTTTTTATTAATAGCATTCTTTCCTTAACATTATCTGGGTATTTATTTTTTGTGAATACTCTATTTTGAATTTCTTCCCAAAAATATTTAATTCAAAACGTTTCCCATTGAATATACAAAATCTCCTTTATTTTTATTGCCTTGTTTTAACAAGACAATTAGTTCATGCATAAACTAATAAGAATAACTTTAAATAATGACACTGAAATAAAAGCATAACTTTTAAATTTAATTCACGAATTTAGTTTGCAGCTGAGCTACGGGGAGACCGAGCAAAGCTGTCTTAGCTTCGTGAAAGATGGGAATCAGTAGCTTGACAAAAAGCTTCCATGGGTTGTATCTTCTATATACAGTGGACCCCCGACTTACGATATTAATTCATTCCAGAAGGCTGTTCGGGTGCCGTTACTTGAACGAATTTGCTCGCATAAGGAATATTGTAAATTAGATTAGTCCGTTTCAGACCCCCCAAAAAAACACTTACAGAAGCACTTACAAAAATACACTCGCATAATTGTTTGAGTTGGGAGGTGTTCGTAAGTCGGGGTATATATAAGCCATAACAGAATTTCTCAGTTCAGTATTGGAAGCGAAGAAGCCATAGCCATGTAATTTTAGGCGAATTATTTGTATCAGTTACCAGTGAAGAAGAAATGACTCTTCTGTTACTAGTATCATAAACTGTAACAGAGTTAAAAACTGTCCCAGTGTACCAATGTTAGGCAATACATTGGAACCTTACAACAAACAATATTTTCTCACGTGAGCAAATTCTGCATAGCAAATCTACGACAAATACAATTAATTCCTCCTGAAAATATAACTTAGCACTTAAATAGAATTATTTACATACATTATGAGAAGCTTCCTGAAGTTGGCGTACGCTGACAATATTCCTTAAATAAATCTGGAAATAATAAAGTTAATGCAAAATATTGTTCGGAAGTTGGAAGAATTTTTTTTATTCTTATTTAATCCTAAAATGCAAGTTAGCAAAAATTCTTTACTTAAAGTATGTATTCTTTGAATGTTCCATAAAAATTAAATTTACTCTTAAGAATAATTTTAGAATGTAAATATTTCTTCCATTGATTTTGCACTAAAATTAATAAAATTTCTATAAATTACCAGGACCTGAATTTTTTCAAAAAAACCTAACTATAAGAACTTCAGAAAATAAAAATGGAGAATCACTACAATTGGCCTATGAAAATTAACAGTGAACTATATAATTAAGAATTTAAATGGACATATTGAAGAATTTTGTTTTGTCTACTAGGTTATAATTATTAATCACATTATTTCATATTAAAGACATATTGCACTTAACCAGTTTATTACACTGGTGAGAGATGACCAGCTGGCTCAGTGTGGTGAAAGTTGTAGAAAAAGACAGCCAAGTATAGTTCCGGATATTTATTAATGAAAACGTTTCGCCACGAGTTGTTTCTTCAGTCCTAATACAGAGATAACTAAGAAACGAGTATATATAGTGGTGGAAGTCCGGTGGAATGTCGCGTGGGAAGTATTAGTAGTAGTAGTATAATGTGGTGAGAAGGGTTGACTCTGAGAAGGACGTGTCAACGTCATGTTACACCTTAATGACTATTCTTGCCTCACTGAATTTCATGAGGTGCACAACATCGTCCCAGTATTGAACACGTGGTTGCAAGAGTTTTCGTGTTCCCTGATCCTATTATCCAGGGATTTCGTTACTAAATGATCTTAGATGTGCCCTTAACTGACGAGAGTGAACTCAAAGTTGACGCTTAAATTCGCTAAGCCTAACTTAACCTAACACCAACCTGGTCATGGACCGGGCCGCGGGGGCGTTGATCCCCGGAATAACCTCCAGGTAATCCAGGTAACCTCGAATGTACCGGCCAAATCGCGCACTTCTTCGACTATTTAATACCTTTTACCTTTTAGATAAATCTGCACCTCTCAGGCCGTGTTGGCAAAAAAAAATTCTCCAATAGCACAAGAGTTGCCGAAAATATCAAAGTTATTGCTAAAAGCAAGAAACCAAATCTTGGTGTTTTGTGTTAGATCTCTACATGGTTCGTGAGCTGGCACGAAAGAGAAGCAGCGCAAAAATATATAAATTCAGTAGTAATTCAAACAAAATCCTACAAATTCTGTAGTAATTTAAATAAAATCCTACATGTTTAGATAAATGCTACAATTTATACAACGCAACATTTATTGGTTATTTAAAATAATGTGAAAGTAAGCGTAATTTCAACAAGGTTTATTATAGGAGACAACATCAACTGACACAAATGTGATTCACGTATGTGACTCATATTATGTGACTCACATGTAACTCACATATGATTACTTGGGATATTCTACAATATACCAGAATGCATAACGCACATACACACACACACACACACACACACACTACTACTGTACTATCCACTCACCCTCACTCACTACCATTGTACTACCCATCCACTCACCCTCACTACCATTATACTACCCATCCACTCACCCTCACTCACTACCATTGTACTACCCATCCACTCACCCTCACTCACTACCATTGTACTACCCATCCACTCACCCTCACTCACTACCATTGTACTACCCATCCACTCACCCTCACTCACTACCATTGTACTACCCATCCACTCACCCTCACTCACTACCATTATACTACCCATCCACTCTCACCCCTCACTCACTACCATTATACTACCTATCCACTCACCCCTCACTACCATTATACTACACCCATACCACTCACCCACTCCCTCACACTACCATTGTACTACCCATCCACTCACCCTCACTCACTACCATTACTCACTACCCCATCTACCTCACCCCCTCACTCACTACCATTGTACTACCCATCCACTCACCCTCACTCACTACCATTATACTACCATACCACTCACCCTCACTCACTACCATTATACTACCCATCCACTCACCCTCACTCACTACCATTGTACTACCCATCCACTCACCCTCACTCACTACCATTATACTACCCATCCACTCACCCCACTCACTACCATTGTACTACCCATCCACTCACCTCACTCACTACCATTATACTACCTATCCACTCACCCTCACTCACTACCATTATACTACCCATCCACTCACCCTCACTCACTACCATTGTACTACCCATCCACTCACCCTCACTCACTACCATTATACTACCTATCCACTCACCCTCACTCACTACCATTAACTACCCATCCACTCACCCTCACTCACTACCATTGTACTACCCATCCACTCACCCTCACTCACTACCATTGTACTACCTATCCACTCACCCTACTCACTACCATTGTACTACCCATCCACTCACCCTCACTCACTACCATTATACTACCCATCCACTCACCCTCACTCACTACCATTGTACTACCCCATCCACTCACCCTCACTCACTACCATTGTACTACCCATCCACTCACCCTCACTCACTACCATTATACTACCCATCCACTCACCCTCACTCACTACCATTAATACTACCTATCCACTCCACCCTCACTCACTACCATTGTACTACCCATCCACTCACCCCTCACTCACTACCATTATACTACCCATCCACTCACCCTCACTCACTACCATTATACTACCTATCCACTCACCCTCACTCACTACCATTATACCACCCATCCACTCACCCTCACTACCATTGTACTACCCATCCACTCACCCTCACTCACTACCATTGTACTACCCATCACTCACCCTCACTCACTACCATTATACTACCCATCCACTCACCCCTTACTCACTACCATTGTACTACCCATCCACTCACCCTCACTCACTACCATTATACTACCTATCCACTCACCCTCACTCACTACCATTATACTACCCATCCACTCACCTCACTCACTACCATTGTACTACCCATCCACTCACCCTCACTCACTACCATTGTACTACCCATCCACTCACCCTCACTCACTACCATTTACTACCCATCCACTCACCCTCACCTCCACTACCATTATACTACCCATCCACTCACCCTCACTCACTACCATTATACTACCCATCCACTCACCCTCACTCACTACCATTGTACTACCCATCCACTCACCCTCACTCACTACCATTATACTACCCATCCACTCACCCTCACTCACTACCATTGTACTACCCATCCACTCACCCTCACTCACTACCATTATACTACCTATCCACGCACCCTCACTCACTACCATTATACTACCCATCCACTCACCCTCACTCACTACCATTGTACTACCCATCCACTCACCCTCACTCACTACCATTATACTACCCATCCACTCACCCTCACTCACTACCATTGTACTACCATCCCCACACTCTCAGTACCATTGTACTACCCATCCCCACACCCTCAGTACCATTGTACTACCCATCCCCACACCCTCAGTACCATTGTACTACCCATCCCCACACCCTCAGTACCATTGTACTACCCATCCCCACACTCTCAGTACCATTGTACTACCCATCCCCACACCCTCAGTACCATTGTACTACCCATCCTCACTCACTACCACTGTACTATCCACGCACTCACACTGAGTTACATTGTAATCGCTTTTAGAGGTCACCGTCCTTGCGGCCCGGTCCCAGACTAGACCTGGTTACCGGCCTGATCGATTAGGCAGTTGGTACCAGTCTCCCGCCACCCAACGTATACACTATAGCCAGGCTGATTAAGAACTGATTTTAAGAATTTATCCACTTCCCTTTTGAAGACATCTAGGGGGTTTGTTGGTAATATCTCCTATGTATGAAAAGGACGTTGGAGAGCCGTGGTCCCTATACACTTATTGAATTGTCTCTCGGTGTACCGGAGGTATCTTATATGGTCTGCCAAACTTCGTATTTATTCTTCATGCCAAAGTTCTAAGGAACACAGTTGGAGGGACTTCAGGAGCTCCCAGTAATTTAGGAGTTTAACTGAGTTTATACGAGATGTGAAGGTTCGCTGTACATTTTGCAGGTCTGCAGTTTAGACTATCTTGAAGGCGGTCGTTAGGAAAGAGCGATATTCCAAACAAGAAAGAACAAGTGAATTGATAAATGTCATCACCGACTTGGCATTTCCAGTTCTCAAATTTCTAATTATCCAGCCTACAATTTTCCTTGCAGTTGCAATACCATCATTATGTGAGCTCTAACATTGTCACTCCCAGGTCTCTCACGTTAGTTTTGCGCTCTATCGAGTGGTTTATGTTTGTCTTGTTCTCTGATTATGTTTTTTTCTCAGTTTTTCGGTAACGCAGTACTACCCACCCACACATGTTGACTATCTCCGTACTACCCACCCACACATGTTGACTATCTCCGAACTACCCACCCACATATGTTGACTATCTCTGTACTACCCACCCATACATGTTGACTATCTCCGTACTACCCACCCACATATGTTGACTATCTCTGTACTACCCACCCACACATGTTGACTATCTCCGTACTACCCACCCACACATACCTGGAGTGACCTGAAGTGAGTTCCGGGGGTCAACGCCCCCGCGGCCCGGTCTGTGACCAGGCCTCCTTAGGTCAGTGTCCCAGGATGCGACCCACACCAGTCGACTAACACCCAGGTACCCATTTTACTGATGGGGAACATAGACAACAGGTTGAAAGAAACACGTCCAATGTTTCTACTCTGGCTGGGAATCGAACCCAGGCCCTCACCGTGTGAAGCGAGAGCGTTAACCACCAGGCCACCATGTTGACTATCTCCGTACTACCCACCCACACATGTTGACTATCTCCGAACTACCCACCCACACATGTTGACTATCTCTGTACTACCCACCCACACATGTTGACTATCTCTGTACTACCCACCCACACATGTTGACTATCTCTGTACTACCCACCCACACATGTTGACTATATCTGTACTACCCACCCACACATGTTGACTATCTCTGTACTACCCACCAACACATGTTGACTATCTCTGTACTACCCACCCACACATGTTGACTATCTCCGTACTACCCATCCACACATGCTGACTATCTCTGTGCTACCCACCCACACATGTTGACTAACTCTGTACTACCCACTCACACATGTTGACTATCTCTGTACTACCCACCCACACATGTTGACTACCTCTGTACTACCCACCCACACATATTGACTATCTCTGTACTACCCACCCACACATATTGACTATCTCTGTACAACTCACCCACACAAGTTGACTATCTCTGTACTGCCCACCAACACATGTTGACTATCTCTGTACTACCCACCCACACATGTTGACTATCTCTGTACTACCCACCCACACATATTGACTATCTCTGTACAACTCACCCACACATATTGACTATCTCTGTACTGCCCACCCACACAAGTTGACTATCTCTGTACTGCCCACCAACACATGTTGACTATCTCTGTACTGCCCACCCACACATGTTGACTATCTCTGTACTACCCACCCACACATATTGACTATGTCTGTACTACCCACCCACACATGTTGACTATCTCTGTACTACCCACCCACACATGTTGACTATGTCTGTATTACCCACCCACACGTATTGACTATCTCTGTACTACCCACCCACTCATGTTACTATCTCTGTACTGCCCACCAACACATGTTGACTATCTCTGTACTGCCCACCAACACATGTTGACTATCTCTGTACTGCCCACCAACACATGTTGACTATCTCTGTACTACCCACCCACTCATGTTGACTATCTCTGTACTGCCCACCAACACATGTTGACTATCTCTGTACTACCCACCCACTCATGTTGACTATCTCTGTACTGCCCACCAACACATGTTGACTATCTCTGTACTGCCCACCTACACATGTTGACTATCTCTGTACTGCCCACTCACACATGTTGACTATCTCTGTACTGCCCACCTACACATGTTGACTATCTCTGTACTGCCCACTCACACATGTTGACTATCTCTGTACTACCCACCCACACATGTTGACTATCTCTGTACTACCCACCCACACATCCTCACTCATTACCACAGTAATGCTTCTTAACTCCCTCCCCCAAAACACACTACTACTGTTTTGCGCACACACACACACACACACACACACACACACACACACACACACACACACACACACACACACACACACACACACACACACACACACACACACACTATTTCTTTAGCCACAGAGTAGTCAGTAAGTGGAATAGTTTGGGAAGCGATGTAGTGAAGGCAGGATCCATACATAGCTTTAAGCAGGGGTATGATAAAGCTCACGGTTCAGGGAGAGTGACCTAGTAGCGACCAGTGAAGAGGCGGGGCCAGGAGCTCGGACTCGACCCCTGCAACCTCAACTAGGTGAGTACACACACACATACACACACACAGTAATGAGCCACACGGCACACTCTTCATATTACAGAGAATCGTGACTGAGGTTCTATGAGGAAGCACGTTATCCTGTGTAGCAACCTGGTGTGTGGACCCAGTGTGGGGCCCCAGTGTGTGGACCCAGTGTGGGGACCCAGTGTGGGGACCCAGTGTGGGGACCCAGTGTGTGGACCCAGTGTGGGGACCCAGTGGGTGGACCCAGTGTGGGGCCTCAGTGTGTGGACCCAGTGTGGGGACCCAGTGTGGGGACCCAGTGTGTGGAGCCAGTGTGGGGACCCAGTGTGTGGACCCAGTGTGAGGACCCAGTGTGGGGACCCAGTGGGTGGACCCAGTGTGGGGACCCAGTGTGGGGACCCAGTGTGGGGACCCAGTGGGTGGACCCAGTGTGGGGACCCAGTGTGTGGACCCAGTGTGTGGACCCAGTGGGTGGACCCAGTGTGGGGACCCAGTGTGGGGACCCAGTGGGTGGACCCTGTGGGTGGACCCAGTGTGGGGACCCAGTGTGGTGACCCAGTGTGTGAACCCAGTGTGGGGACCAAGTGTGTGGACTCAGTGTGTGGACCCAGTGTGGGGACCCAGTGTGGGGACCCAGTGTGGGGACCCAGTGGGGGGACCCAGTGTGGGGACCCAGTGTGTGGACCCAGTGTAGGGACCCAGTGTGGGGACCCAGTGGGTGGACCCAGTGTGAGGACCCAGTGTGTGGACCCAGTGGGGACCCAGTGTGGGGACCCAGTGTGGAGACCCAGTGGATGGACCCAGTGTGGGGACCCAGTGTGGTGACCCAGTGTGTGAACCCTGTGTGACCCAGTGTGTGGACCCAGTGTGGGGACCCAGTGTGTGGACCCAGTGTGGGGACCCAGTGTGGGGACCCAGTGTGTGAATCCAGTGTGACCCAGTGTGGGGACCCAGTGTGGACCCAGTGTGGGGACCCAGTGTGTGGACCCAGTGTGGGGACCCAGTGTGTTTAGCCAATGTGACCCAGTGTGGGGACCCAGTGTGGGGACCCAGTGTGGGGACCCAGTGTGGGGACCCAGTGGGTGGACCCAGTGTGGGGACCCAGTGTGTGGACCCAGTGGGGACCCAGTGTGGGGACCCAGTGTGGGGACCCAGTGGGTGGACCCAGTGTGGGGACCCAGTGTGGTGACCCAGTGTGTGAACCCAGTGTGTGGACCCAGTGTGGGGACCCAGTGTGTGGACCCAGTGTGTGGACTCAGTGTGGGGACCCAGTGGGTGGACCCAGTGTGACCCAGTGTGTGGACCCAGTGTGTGGACCCAGTGTGGGGACCCAGTGTGTGAACCCAGTGTGACCCAGTGTGTGGACCCAGTGTGGGGACCCAGTGTGTGGACCCTGTGTGGGGACCCAGTGTGTTTAGCCAATGTGACCCAGTGTGGGGACCCAGTGTGTGGACCCAGTGTGTGGACCTAGTGTGGGGACCCAGTGTGTGAACCCAATGTGTGACCCAGTGTGGGGACCCAGTATGTGAACCCAGAGTGGGGACCCAGTGTGTGAACTCAATGTATGACCCAGTGTGAGGATCCAGTATGTGGACCCAGAGTGGGGACCCAGTGTGGACCCAGTGTGGGGACCCAGTGTTCGGACCTAGTGTGTGACCCAGTGTGGGGACCCAGTGTGTGACTCAGTGTGTGGAACCAGTGTATGGATCCAGTGTGTGGAACCAGTGTGAGGACCCAGTGTGTGACCCAGTGTGGAGACCTAATGTGTGAACCAGTGTGGGGACCCACACAGTAAGTGTGAAAACTGGTGAGAGACAGTCAGGGTGAGGAGTAACAGTCAGGGTGAGAAGTAACAGTCAGGGTGAGGAGTAGCAGTCAGGGTGAGAAGTAACAGTCAGGGTGAGGAGTAACAGTCAGGGTGTGAAGTAACAGTCAGGGTGAGGAGTAACAGTCAGGGTGAGGAGTAACAGTCAGGGTGAGAAGTAACAGTCAGGGTGAGGAGTAACAGTCAGGGTGAGGAGTAACAGTCAGGGTGAGAAGTAACAGTCAGGGTGAGGAGTAACAATCAGGGTGAGGAGTAACAGTCAGAGTGAGGAGTAACAGTCAGGGTGAGAAGTAACAGTCAGGGTGAGGAGTAACAGTCAGGGTGAGGAGTAACAGTCAGGGTGAGAAGTAACAGTCAGGGTGAGAAGTAACAGTCAGGGTGAGGAGTAACAGTCAGGGTGAGGAGTGGGAGACAAGGGGTCGAGGAGAGGTGAACAGAAGTGAGAATTAGATGAGAAAGGTAGACGAGTGAGAGCAAAAACTCAGATGAAGTAGGAGAGAGAGAGAGAGAGAGAGAGAGAGAGAGAGAGAGAGAGAGAGAGAGAGAGAGAGAGAGAAAGAGAGAAACAGACTGGCGAATAAACAGGGAAATGAGGTGAGGAATGAGAACGTACAGCTTAATTAGGGAAAAAGGGAAATATGGAAAAGACGGAATTTTTTTTCATCGTAATAATAATAATAATAATAATAATAATAATAATAATAATAATAATAATAATAATAATAATAATAATAATAATAGCAGCAATAGCAAGAACAACAATAACAGTAAGAACAATAACAATAATAGCAACATTAACAATTACAACAATAATAAAAAGAATAATTACAACAATTATAACGATAAAGATAATTATAACGATAACTATAACAGTAATAATAAAACATTAACGATAATAATAGCAAAAAATAATAACAGCAATAACAATAACTGTGAATGCTTCTCAAGTGACAGGCTGTTGTAACTCGCCTCTTGTTAGTTTCCACCTTCATGATTATGTACTAATTAGGATCATAATACATCCTTACCCTCCTCTAACATCTCCTCCCCCACAGGGACCGGTTTTAGCGCCTTTACTGTTATACTTTTTAATTACCGTTCTTCATGAAGTAGCTGCTACTTGCCCATATTTGCAAATGGCTCGAAGATCATGAGAACACTAACGAAAATCGATGAAAGATGGCTGGGAAATTATCTAATTGATTTCACGAATGGCTGGATGAATGATTTCTGAACTTGAACCAAACTAAAGCAAAATCATGATCCTGGGAGATGAGAAAGAGAGGTCGGAAACAGAGTAGGAAAATGAAAGACCTGGGAATAACCATTACAACTAACCTGTCTCCTGAGGTACACATGAACAAACTAGGGTATGACCGTATGCTTGTAAATAAAAAACTGTCTTGTAGGATACAAGACAACTTGTTCCAAACACTGTATTTCTTACAGCCCATTTTTGAGTATGCAGTAAACTTTGGGAAAGTACGAATTTGAGAGGAATGAACTTTTCGGAAGGACTGCGAGAGCTAGAGATGAACGAAGAACCAGGAGATACAATCAAGATATACAAAATACTCAGTGGAATAGACTGGGATAGGCTATTTACCAGGGATGCAGTAAGAACACTTCGGCATGGTTGGAGACTACACACACGTCTGCCAGGAAACATTTCTTCAACTTTGTACCGCATAAATAGATAATGATGTAAATAGATAATGATGTTATTTTACGAGATCTATTCATTAGTTAAGAGACGTGACAGTACCAGGAGCTCGATCCCAGGAAACTCAAATACGTAAATACACACAGGTAATATCACACACAAACAAACAGACACACACACTTACAGCTGAGCCTCACCTGTCATGTTTACCTCCCGCAGGGTGAAGACTTCCTGGCCGAGTTGTCGTCTTCGTCATCACCTACAGGTAACGCCTGCAGGAAACACCCAGGTAGGTACTCCATCTCTCTCTCTCTCTCTCTCTCTCTCTCTCTCTCTCTCTCTCTCAGGTTCTCACTCAGTTTCTCTCTTTTTCTCTCAGTGTCTCTCTCACTTTCAGTTTTTTATCTTTCTGTTTTTGACTGGTTTCTAATGTTATTTTTAATAATTAGTTCTTCGTCTGTATTTCTACGTATGTCAGGAGTAAATAAAGACGACACTCTAGTCTCTCTCTGGCTTCCAATACAGGGTACGGGAGGGGTTAGAACTCATGGCAAGTGATTCGTAAAACTCCATGAGTTCGTAAAAAGTCATAGGTTCTAACCCCATCCGTACCTTGGGTTGCTTGCAGTCATGTTATAACGATTTCGCCAGTCTTGTTAAATATATACATCGTTTGACATCATTTTTCACAGTTGTCTCTTAATCCATTTGAATATACTGGCAAGTTAGAAGTCTTGTTATATAAGATGTGAAGAGCGCTCAAGCGGGAGGTCTTTAGTATTAGACGACTGACACCAGCGCTCAAGTTGGAGGTTGGATTTAGTGCCCCAACACACACACACACAACCTTAAAGGACACTTGTTACGTTTTTTACTGCGTAACTTAAATAAACGTCATGGCTGCAAGGATTTAACAACCTGCCTAGTCAAGGCGCAATTTAAATATTAAACCACATAAACCAACCCAGGGCCAAGCTTGTTCCTTCACATAAAGTATGAAGCGTTAATTAAATGATCAATACTAAATTTGTTATAAGAAAGGACACAAAAACTCACCTATACAAGTATATTAATATATATTATATATATATATATATATATATATATATATATATATATATATATATTTATATATATATATTATATATATATATATATATATATATGTCGTGCCGAATATGTAAAACTGGTCAATTAGCAAGAACTCATTTAAAATTTAGTCCTATCTAAAATTTTCTCTTATACGTTTAAAGATATTTTTTTTTTATTAGTGATGATGTAAAAACTTAGAATTTTGCACCAAAAGAAACTTAGAAAACTTACCTAACCTTATTATAACAAGCGCAATTTATTTTAGCCTAACCCAACTAAATATATTTTAGATTTGTTTACAGTAATTTAATACTAAACAAACACAGTGAAATATATTTTTTTCGTTAGGTTCAGAATGATTTTGGCGAAATTATTGCATACACAAATTTTCACTTGTCCTATATGGCAAGATGAACGTTGCTATTTAAGCCAAGATCGCAAGTTCTGCCTATTCGGCACGACATATATATATATATATATATATATTATATATATATATATATATATATATATATATTTATATTTTATTATATATATATCTAGAGTGGGGCTATGAGGGCTACTACACTAGTATTCTAAACTACAAAGGCTCCTGTATACTGGGGCCTCACAGATAAACCTGAGTGCACCAGAAACCAATAAAATATCCTATGGCCTAAATTATCAAAATACCCACCCTCCGGTATTACACAACCACCATGACGTCTTATGACGTCTTGCTCGGCAAACAACTGTCGTCTGACCCATCACCCGCTGCTGTCCTGTATGGCTACTCT
>NC_069432.1:9180909-9244222 GCF_026875155.1 Cherax quadricarinatus | reverse complement strand
TTTTGTTTTTGAAAGAAAAAGGAAAGGGATGGGAGTTAGTATTGTCCTTGTGGAACGGTTTTACTGTAACCCCGCGACTTAACTCTTTTTACTATTGTATTTGTGTTCTTGGTTAAAAAGTTAATAACCCAAGTACCCTTGTTTCAGTTATTCCCTCATCATGCATTATTTTGTGCTATTGCACCATTCAAGATCCCGTATTGTGATTCGTGTTGTGAGAGGCAGGAGCGACTCGCTTTAATCCCATGCTGCCTGGATTGTGCAACTGTTGGGTATCTAAGTCTTTTTGCAGTCTTGCTTCTTGATTTTTGTGATGTGGGACATTAGTGCTATTGGTCTACAATACTTCTGGAATGAAATAATATCGTAAACCGAAGGTCCACTGTACTTTACTGCCACCTTTGTGGAGTGAGGCTACAAAACTTAACAAATAACTCTATTAACAGAGCTTATTTAAAACATTTTACCCAAACAAAGGTCGGGTATTTATAACATTTTTACCCAAACAAAAGTTGGGTATTTATAAAATTTTATCCAAATAAAAGATGGGTATTTAAAACATTTTACCCAAACATAGGTCGGGTATTTATAACATTTTACCCAAACAAAGGTTGGGTATTTAAAACATTTTACCCAAACGAAGTTTGGGTAAAATGTTATAAATGAACTCGATTAATAGATGTTGTTAATGTCTGTCTTGGTTTTTGACGTGGAAATAAATTTTGACAAGTTTTTTTTACGCAACGGATAGTAAACTGCCACCTCTTATGCTTGTGGCTACAGTTCCTTAAGTTCTTCTTATGTCAAACTTCATTCTACCAACATATTAGGAGACAATTCTAAAATGTTTAGAAATAAATTATCAACAAATTGAGCGCAAATTTACACTTGTTAATCCGTTAACTGTTAACATCACTTTAGATATAAGGAAGCGACTATGCCACTCAGCGATCAAATGCTATTGATCACTTCTACTTATTCTAGCTGTGACTTAAACGGACATTGAGAATATTTTGGAATCTTGTAAACAAGACTATGTGAACATAGCGGCTTGTCATAGACGACCCTTCACTAAATTAGGTCAATATTCTTCTCGGCTTTAGGATTACATTCACCTATTACGTACTGAAGGGATATCAGACCTGAATTCAATGTCAGTAATTGGGAGGGTACTACTGTTTATACTGAGACTTGTGTCTTCACTTTGCACGTTTATTTATATCGTTAACCTTGAATGTTAGGTAAAAGTATATATATGCAAGTAATGCCACTATGAAATGTCACATTAGTTGCACATGTGTCTTTTTGCCTTTCTCAGTTCTTGTTTATCTTTTCTTAAGATAACACACATTTCTAGTGCTTTATTGGTCTATATAATAACCAGTGTTAGTATTCAATAATGTTCATAATACTGTTCTTTGTAATTATATACAAAGATGTGGTATTATACACAACCCGCACACAGGAGAGAGAGGAGCTTACGGTGGCGTTTTCAGTCGACGGTTCGATGTGACTTTGTTAAATGGCCCAAGTCGGACCGAAATGTCGTCGCAAGTTCCTCTCTCCTATGTGCGGGTTATTTGTGAGTTATTTCAAACACGGTATTGTGCCTTTTTATTCTCTATATGATTTTTTTTTTGTTTTGGTTTCGATGATAATTATTTTACTGAAAACTGGTTTACCATATATGTAATATAGAGAAAAAATACATACATTCATACTTACAAATATTGATTCATCAGTACACCCATGGACACAAGAGATTATAGAACAAAAAAGAAATTGCGAGTGGCCGAAAATCGACTCCATGAACCTAAACCCCAAGAGAATCACGCCTCTGAAGCCTTTTCCACGTCAGCACAGCATATAGCGTTAGGAGGCCATGTTTTCGCTATCGCCGCCCACAGTAAATGCAACGCCACATGACTAATTTCATTCTCTTCCCTATAATGCTAACCTCAACGAGGATGGAATTGATGGGAGAGGAAACAGTAACGCTAGGGAAAATATGACTTAAACTGGCATAGTGCCAGACAAGTGAAAAAATGGCAAATGTAATACCTATTTACAAGGCAGGAGACAGGTGCTTAGCTTCAAGTTATATACCAATAAGCATTGTGCTAGCTTCAACTATGTTACCAATAAGCATTATCTCCATGTGGGAAAATTTGTGGAATCAATTGCCGAGGCAATTCGTAGCCATCTTGAAAGGCATAACTTGATTAATGAATCTCAACACGGTTTTACAAAGGGGCGTTCCTGTCTTATGAAGTTAAAACCTTTTTTCACTAAGGTATCTGAGGAGGTAGATCATGGTATAGAATATGATATTGTGTATATGAACTTCAGTAAGATTTTCAATAGAGTTCCACATCAGAGGCTATTAAGGAAAATTAAGGCACATGGAATAGGAGGAGAATTTTTTTCCTGGTTAGAGGCATGGTTGACAAATAGGCAGCAGAGAGTTTGCATAAATTGGGAGAAATCAGAATGGGGGCACGTCATAAGCGGTGTTCCTCAGGGGTCAGTTGTTTGTTTACAATTTACATATACGACATAGATGTGGGAATACATAGCGACATAAGCAAGTTTGCTGATGATACCAAAATAGGCTGTCCAATTCATTCTATGAAGACATAAGAGCAGTCCTGGAAGATTTGAATAAACTGATGCAGTGGTCGGAGAAGCGGCAGATGCAGTTTAATATAGACAATGCAAAGTTCTGAACGTTGAACAGGGAAATGACTATGCCATATATAAACTAAATGTAGATCTTAATACTACTGATTGCAAAAAGGATTTAGAAGTTCTGGTTAGCATAATCTAAAATCAAGACAACAGTGCATTAGTGTTCGCAATAAAGCGAACAGAATCCTTGGCTTCATATCAAAAAGCATAAATAATACAAGTCCTCATGTTTTTCTAAACTCTATATGTATTTTTGGTTAGGCCTCATTTAGATTATGCTGCTCAGTTCTGGTCATCGTATTACAGAATGGATATAAATTCACTGGAAAACTTACAAAGGAGGATGAGAAAGTTGATCCCATGTATCAGAAATCTTCCCTATGAGGACAGACTGACGGGCCCTGAATCTGAACTCTCTAGAAAGGCATAGAATTAGAGGGGATATGATTGAGGTGCATAAATGGAAAACAGGATAAATAAAGGGAATGTAAATAGTGTGCTAAAACTATCTAGCCTAGACAGGACTCGCAGCAGTGGTTTCAAGTTGGAAAAATTCAGATTAAGGAAAGCACTGGTTTGGTAATACAGTTCTGGATGAGTGGAACAAACTCTCGAGTACCGTCATAGAAGCTAAAACGTTGTGTAGTTTTAAAAATAGGTTAGATAAATACATGAATGGGTGTGGGTGGGTGTGAGTTGGACCTGACTAACTTGTGCTAAGGTTCTTTGTCTCCTCAGTGCACCACTCACCTTTTTCCCCTCTTCAATTCTATGATTCACCTCATCTTTCATAGACCCATCTGCTGACACGTCCACTCCTAAATATCTGAATACATTCACCTCCTCCATACTCTCTCCCTCCAATCTGATATCCAATCTTTGGTTTTTCTATTTTTTTTATTCTCACCTTAGTCTTTCCTATATTTAATTTCATTTTTTTTTCTTTTACATACCCTACCAAACTCATCCACCAACCTCTGCAACTTCTCTCCAGAATCTCCCAAAAGTACAGTGTCATCAGCAAAGAGCAACTGTGACAACTACTTTGTGTTAGATTCTTTATCTTTTAACCCCAAACCTCTTGCCAACACCCAAGCATTCACTTCTCTACAATCCAATTTATCATAATTGTTTATTTTTTTCGGGGTGAATTTCATAGCAACTTGTCTGACCACTTCTACGTTTTGATGAGTAAGAAATATGTGAACAGTTAGGTATTTTGATGGAACATTTTGGCTACGCAGTAGGCTTCCTCAGTCAAGTACAGAGGAGAATGTTGTAGACTCTTACAGCAACACAACGGTATGTTGGTACAGAATACATCTTCTGCAACTTCATCGCTTATGTACTTTTTGAGTGAGAAGGATTGGATTCCAGAGGGACCTGGGCCAGTAGGCTTGCTTCAGTGCTCCTCTGTTATTGTCTTTTTACTTCTGTTAGTGGACCTTCTGTAACGTCTTCGAGATCTTCCACACCTCACATCCGACAGTATTTAACACTCTACTCTCATGCTTCAGTTTTATATTGATCTCTATACCATGCAGCTGCACTCTTCTCCAAGACTGATAGACTGATTACATAATCTTTACCTCGCTACTACTCCTGTTGCCAACAATACATTGTCCCCTGTATTTGACTGAAGAAATCTGCCGTGTATTCGAATAATAAAGATACCCAATAATGAAGATACCCAACTGTTGCTCATGTCTCTTAGTCACCACCTTGTTGGTATTTTATATAATTTTCAACTACCTTATGTTTGGGTTTCTTTGTGGTCTTACCCTGTTCTCCTCAGGTTTTATTTTCATTAATTCCATTATCAACAATTATGATTACACAGGAGACTTTTTGTCTCCCAGCATGTCATTACACAGAAGACTTTGTGTCTCCCAGCATGTCATCACACAGCAGACTTTGTCTCTCCCGGCATGTCATTCACATGTACCAGAAACGGTTTCTGTTCGATTCTCTATGAAAAGCTTCTTAATTGCACTGATTCTGATTTCTTTTTCCCTAGTGTCATTCTTTGTGTTTTTTTTCCGTAGCTTCCCATTGATCTATTGTAATGCCATTTCTGTTATTCTTGCCTACTTTTCTATGTTTTGGCCCAGCCTTGTGTGTGGTACAGTTTTAAGTGTCTACTTACAGTCCAAGAATAATGCAGTCCACCCATTCCGCTTCATTCTTTTATCCTGTCATAGAAGTCAAACATCTGTGCCAGACTTTGCTATAACTAATATCTATTATGGTTATTAATTTAAAAATGCTGCAGTCTAAGCACTCGTATATTTTCATTCAGGGTATATATTAAAATAGTCTTCTTAATATGTATATTTAAGATAATGGTTTAAAGTTTAATGACATAATATTTGTCCAACATTTTAATCACTTGTCACTCTCCATTAACTTGTAGATTTTTAGTTCATTGTTTACTCAGTATATTTGCTTCCTCTCATAGAAATCATGGTTAAATATTACGAAGTCCCAGTGTCTGTGAAGTATCCAGTTCAGCTCTTTCTCTTTTGTGTGGATGTTATCCAGCACCTGCTTAATTCCACTTTGACTTTTTGGTATCGTCTTTGTCCCCCACATAGAACACATTAAATAATTTGTTCAATTTTTTTACAAATCTTTCATGTTATTCACCTGAGGTATCCTTCTTCACTTTTACTATCTACACTTTTGCCGTGATCTTACTTTTGATGTGACTGTTATAATTTCAGTGTAGATTTAGCCTTGGCTATTTAAACCTATCTTCAAGCCTTGGAATATATATTGTTTGCTCTTCTGCTCACTTTTCTATTTTATATATTTTTATGCGTTCTGTATTATTTTCTTTATTCTTGCACTCTTCATGTAAACTATTTACTTTGTGTTTGTCTGTTACCCTTTTTTTGGGATGTGCATTTCTTTTTCGACCTCTTATCCTTCCAGTTCGTTTTTCCATTCTAATGTATTTAGGAATCATATTATTCTTGCACAGTCTCCTCAACTGAAATTTGATTTCTTCTTACCTTCATTTGTTGTGCTTCTCTCCAGTTTATTTTTACAAGGTAGTCGAAACTCTGTACTGTGTAAATGATAGCACCGAATTTCTTTCAATAGTCTATTCCACCTTTAATCAGACGAACATACAGCAAATACCACCTTCAATCTCGTTGGATCATCCTCTCTCAAAGACACCACCATTTTATCATGTCCCCTCCAGAGTGCTAGTATCACAGAACGGATCATCTTATGACAAAGATCCGTAGCCAGGTAAAAAAGGTTCCTCTCACACTCAGGTGCAAAACCGTCACACATTTATTAATTTGAAAGATCGAGGGGAGAATGTTCCTGGGGTGTGTGCCTTTTTTCCTGCGCAATCTGCTGGATTAATGGATTAACAAGGAGAAAGCGACTGTCAGACCGGTTGTTTAATGATGCTTCACAAGACAATCGTTAATATTTGAGTGCCTTTAGATGTGTCACTTCCCTTTCGAAAGTGAAGGGAGTCATACCTTGCTTCCTTTCTTTTTAACAAAGTTGGGTGCCCCAAGCAGTGTGCTTACCCTTCTCCACGTGAGTTACATAGTGAAAACAAAAGCTAGCTATGTTATCCCCCTTCGTATTACATCACACCAAATGGGAAGCTTGTATCATTTGATGACTCTGTTAGTGTAAAAGGCATTCCATTTAAACATCCCACTAATTGTTTAGCAGCTTTTGGAGCTTCAAAGTTTCGTTCCAGCACAGCTGTAGTTACTAGTACTTGGAAATTACTATCTCTCAGATGGCCTATTCCACACAGGAACAATGGAACCTTCCTGGGCTGACCTGGGAAGTCATCATCCTGCCCCCACACAAAGGATTCTCTTTACCATTTGCTCAGATTGTTATTAAACAGCGTATATCGAAACTGTAAGCGCTTGAAATTGAATATGAAAATGGTATACAATACAAATATTTTGATAAGTGAGACACATGTGCAACAGTTAGGTATCTTTATTCCAAAACGTTTATTCACTCTGTCAGACACTGCAACACAACGGTATATTGGTGCAGAAAACAACCTGGACAACTTTTTCAAGTGAGGAGGGATGGATTTGAGAGGAACGTGCTCTCTCGATGATTACGTTCTTATACTATGGACTACACCTCACCTTCTGACAGTATATAAGTATCCATACTGCTGCTTCAAACTTTACATTGCTCTAGACAATTGAACAAAACTCTTCTCAAGGCTGAGGGACTGACCACCTCAAACTACATATTCAAGGTTGATGGACAGAATACATCGTCTCACATCTCTACTGCTTCTTCAAACTCCTCTGAAGAAGCCTACTGTGTAGGCGAAACGTTTCAGAATGAAGATATCTAACTGTTGCACATGTGTCTTACTTATCAAACATTTGAAATTATGGCAGTGATAGGCTTATGAGACGGTAGCACAAAATTTTATGCCTTTGACAATGTAGCAAAGAAATAACTTTTGCCTCACCAGATGTCAGTGTTCAAAATGGCTCATATTACGTGAGCTACCGTGCCCACTGCCTGTCTCAAAACCCATCCTCTTCACCCACACCCACGTCTGTTCAGTGGCTGGTGCAGAGCCTGGAATCACAGACTGGGACCAATATCAAAGATCTAATTTCGACTGCTGACTATGATAAACACCTGGAACTCCGTATGAGACCACTGTCTGGGATCAATGTCTGGAACATCGATCCCAGACAGTGGTTTTCAGTTAGCTACATAGTGGTTTGTTTAAACCCAATGACCACTGTCTGGGACCACATGTGGACTGTAGTGGGTAGAGCACTGCTTGAGACCACTGTTTGGGACCAGGTGCTGACTATTGTGGTTAATGCACTGCCTGAGACTATGTCTGGGATCAGGCTAATGCACTACTTGAGACTATTGTCTGGGACCAGGTTAATGCACTGCTTGAGACCACTGTCTTGGACTAGGTGCTGACTGTAGTGGTAGCTTGCCAATGCTTTTGGCTTGAAGGAGTGACCTCTCCCACCGCGGGTGAAGGACTGATCGTATCAGTGCTACCTCTACTGCTTTCAGTGCTGCATCTGACCGAGGAAGTCTGTTGTACAAGCGAAACGTTTTCTCAATGAAAGCACCTAAGTGTTACAAATGTATTTATTTACACAAATAACCTGCACATAGAAAAAAGGGAGCTTACGACAACGTTTCGGTCCGACTTGGACCATGACTTGGTAAATGGTCCAATCGGACCGAAACGTCGTGTAACTCCTCTCTTCTATGTGGGGGTTTTTTGGGTTTATCGTTCCAGTCACAGTATTGTGCCGTTCTTTTTGTATCTCTTTTTTTCACTTCTTTTACTATCTACTGACACTTACGAAAACGAGTTGCAACTCACAAGAGATGGTATTCTCTCTCAAGAAACTGTTATCCGGTAAGGTGTTCCGCAGAACCGAGTCCTTCTGGGAGTTCTCTGACACCTGAGGTCTTTTCGTGTACTTTTTGTGCACTGAAATAATCAATGCTTCACACCTCAGAAATAAGACAAGAGCACTCAGTGACCTTTTTCCCATCCACTGTTCTGTGACCTGAATTACAAAATGTTGTTTCAAACAGTGGGAGCCACAAAACAGTATCATCAGAATTAATTTTGGCATCCAGTTATATGAACATATATTGCAAATTAGCCATGGGCGCAAAATCCAAAAGTCACCTGGAAATTTAATACAATCAACAAATTGAAAATATGCTGAAACTATTAAATTTTTATATTAAATAAGTAATCCTAGAATAACTAAACTTTAATTTTAAATTTTCATAAAAAAAATGAAAGAATAACATAGCCCTCATTGTCAAAAAAATGCACTGTATAAAACGGGTCGCGGGGGCGTTGACCCCCGGAATACCCTCCAGGTACACTTCCCCCCAGGTAAATGTTTAACATCAACATTTTCTCAACATTATCTGTTTCACATACTCTCGAGTATCTACTAAATCTCCTAAACATTCAGCATCCTACCCACTCAGAAATCAAATTAAATCACTCATGGAATGTCACACGATTTTTAATGTCATATTAGAGATATATGAAGGAAGTGTTTGCATTCCTCCATTTTACTAAGGTGTACTTGTGTTGCTGCAGTGCACAGAGCCACATCCTGTCTTGGATAGACTGCAAACCCCAAACCCACCACTGAATCTTCTACCTCTGAAAGAGATAAATAATTTTTTATACTGTATAACATGACAATCTGTAGAGTTATAACATGACAATCTGTAGTTATAACATGACAATCTGTAGAGTTATAACATGACAATCTGTAGTTATAACATAACAATCTGTAGAGTTATAACATAATCTGTAGAGTTATAACATGACAATCTGTAGAGTTATAACATAACAATCTGTAGAGTTATAACATGACAATCTGTAAAATTATAAACATAAATCTGAAAGAGTTAAACATAAAATCTGTAGAGTTATAACATAACAATCTGTAGAGTTATAACATGACAATCTGTAGAGTTATAACATAACAATCTGTAGTTATAGTGTGTCATTCTGTGATAAATACAGTACAAATTGGGACTAAAACTTATTGCATCTAAGTACATACCAGGTATCATAAAGGAGATGACTATACTGTCCACAATGGTAACAGTTCCTTCTTGAAGAATAACTAATAATACCGCTGCTTCTTGATGAATAGAGAGAATGTATTGTTAACTCTGCATCTGTATTATTATTTGACGTATAAAAAGCTATTAACATTTACTGTAGAAATACTTATTTGAATGAGAGTATCTGAGAAAAGTAATTAAATCACTGTCTTTATTAATAGCATTCAATTTCCGAAGTTAACATACTGTATTTAATATTTTTAGAGCATAGCTCGGGTTAGTGTATTGAATTTTTCCATAAATAGCAGCCTTTCCTTAACGATTATCTGGAAATTTTTTTTTCCTCTGCTGGAAACTGCTATTTCTGACTCCTTCAAGAAAATAATTCAAAACGTTTCCCATTGAATATACAAAATCTCCTTTATTTTTATTGCCTTGTTTTAACAAGACAATTAGTTCATGCATAAACTAATAAGAATAACTTTAAATAATGACACTGAAATAAAAGCATAACTTTTTAATTTAATTCACGAATTTAGTTTGCAGCTGAGCTACGGGGAGACCGAGCAAAGCTGTCTTAGCTTCGTAAAAGATGGGAATCAGTAGCTTGACAAAAAGCTTCCCTGGGTTGTATCTTCTATATACAGTGGACCCCCGACTTACGATATTAATTCATTCCAGAAGGCTGTTCGGGTGCCGTTACTTGAACGAATTTGCTCGCATAAGGAATATTGTAAATTAGATTAGTCCGTTTCAGACCCCCCAAAAAAACACTTACAGAAGCACTTACAAAATACACTCGTATAATTGTTTGAGTTGGGGTGTTCGTAAGTTTGGGGTAATAAAAAGCCATAACAGAATTTCTCAGTTCAGTATTGGAAGCGAAGAAGCCATAGCCATGTAATTTTAGCGAAATTATTTTTTATCATTACCAGTGAAGAAGAAATGCTCTTCTGTACTAGTATCATAAACTGTAACAGAGTTAAAAACTGTCCCAGTGTACCAATGTTTAGGCAATAATTGGAACCTTAAAAACAAACAATAAATTTTTTTTAACGTGAGCAAATTCTGCATAGCAAATCTACGACAAATAAATTAAATTTCCCCCTGAAAATATAACTTAGCACTTAAATTGAATTATTTACATACATTATGAGAAGCTTCCTGAAGTTGGCGTACGCTGACAATATTCCTTAAATAAATCTGGAAATAATAAAGTTAATGCAAAATATTTTCGAAGTTTTGGGAAAAATTTTTTTTATTCTTATTTAATCCTAAAATGCAAGTTAGCAAAAATTCTTTACTTAAAGTATGTATTCTTTGGGAATGTTCCATAAAAATTAAATTTACTCTTAAGAAAATTTTAGAATGTAAATATTTCTTTCCCTTGATTTTGCACTAAAATTAATAAAATTTCTATAAATTACCCGGACCTGAATTTTTAAAAAAAAGCCTAACTATAAGAATTTCAGAAATAAAAATGGAGAATCACTACAATTGGCCTATGAAAATTAACAGTGAACTATATAATTAAGAATTTAAATGGACATATTGAAGAATTTTGTTTTGTCTACTAGGTTATAATTATTAATCCATTATTCATATAAAGACATATTGCACTTAACCTTATACACGGTGAGAGATGAACAACTGGCTCAGTGTAACCAGTTTATTACACTGGTGAGAGATGACCAACTGGCTCAGTGTAACCAGTTTATTACACTGGTGAGAGATGACCAACTGGCTCAGTGTGGTGAAAGTTGTAGAAAAAGACAGCCAAATATAGTTCCGGATATTTATTAATGAAAACGTATCAGTCCTAATACAGAGATAACTAAGAAATGAGTATATATAGTGGTGGAAGTCCGGTGGAATGTCGCGTGGGAAGTATTAGTAGTAGTAGTATAATGTGGTGAGAAGGGTTGAGTCTGAGAAGGACGTGTCAACGTCATGTTACACCTTAATGACTATTCTTGCCTCACTGAATTTCATGAGGTGCACAACATCGTCCCATTATTGAACACGTGGTTGCAAGAGTTTTCGTGTTCCCTGATCCTATTATCCAGGGATTTCGTTGCTAAATGATCTTAGATGTGCCCTTAACTGACGAGAGTGAACTCAAAGTTGACGCTTAAATTCGCTAAGCCTAACTTAACCTAACTCAACCTGGTCATGGACCGGGCCGCGGGGGGGGGGGTTGATCCCCGGAATAACCTCCAGGTAATCCAGGTAACCTCGAATGTACCGGCCAAATCGCGCACTTCTTCGACTTTAATACCTTTACCTTTTAGATAAATCTGTACCTCTCAGGCCGTGTTGGCAAAAAAAAATTCTCCAATAGCACAAGAGTTGCCGAAAATATCAAAGTTATTGCTAAAAGCAAGAAGTGTTTTGTGTTAGATCTCTACATGGTTCGTGAGCTGGCACGAAAGAGAAGCAGCGCAAAAATATATAAATTCAGTAGTAATTCAAACAAAATCCTACAAATTCTGTAGTAATTTAAATAAAATCCTACATGTTTAGATAAATGCTACAATTTATATAACCAACATTTATTGGTTATTTAAAAAAAATAATGTGAAAGTAACGAAATTTTAAAACAAGGTTTTATTAGACGCCCCCATGCCTAACCCTTTAGGTAGGGGTATGCCTGACCCCGACCCTTTAGCTCAAAGACTTCATTCCCATTGGGCCCCCTTGGGGCGGGGGATGCAGACAGAGGGGCCAGCTTGGGGTGGGGCCTGGGGACAGTTGGCCCCCAAAAGATGAGGAGGTACTTGTCCCCCTCCCATGGGGACTTAGGTTCAGACACTCCCAAAGGGGGACCCAAAGGGCCCGGGCCACCACTTAAAAAAGGCCGGGGCCGGGAGAATACCGGCTTTTTAAAAAATAAAAATAAGGTTTTTATAGGGAAAACCCAAAAACGACAAAAATGTGATCACGTATTTGACCATATTTTGCTCACAGAACCACATATATTACGGGGATATTCACAATAACCAGAATGCTAACCACTACACACCACACACCCACACTACAACTGACATCCACCACCCTCACTCATACCATTTACTACCCACACTCACCCCACTCACTACCATTGTACTACCCATCCATCCCCCTCACCACTACCATTAACTCCCCCATCCACCCCCTCCTCCCAAATTACTACCCTCCACTCCCCTCACCACTACCATTTACTCCCCCATCCACCCCCCTCACTCCCCATTGTATACCCACCACCACCCTCACCACTCCATATACTACCCATCCACTCACCCTCACCACTACCATTGACTACCCCCCCACTCACCCCACTCAAAACCATTATACTACATCCCTACCCCACTCACTACCATTATACTACCCTCCCCACCTCATCACTACCTTGTACTACCCATCCATCACCCCCCCACCACTACCATTTTACTACCCATCCACTCACCCTCCCTCACTACCTTTAACACCCACCACTCACCCTCACTCACTACCATTATATATCCATCCACTCACCCTCCTCACTACCATTGACTACCCTCCACCCCCCTCACTCACTACCATTGTACTACCCATCCACTCCCCCACCCCCTACCTTGTACTACCCATCCACTCACCCCCCAATCACTCCCATTGTACTACCCATCCATCACCCTCACTACCATTATACACCATCCACTCACCCCATCATCCATTAACACCACCCACTCACCCTCACTAATTGTAAACCCACCACTCACCCCACTCACAATTTGTATACCCATCCACTCACCCTCATCACTACCATTAACTACCCATCCAAACCACCCTCACTCACTCCATTGTACTACCCACCACTCACCCTCACTCACTACCTTTAAACTCCCTATCCACTCACCCTCACTCACTACCATTATACTACCCATCCACTCACCCTCACTTTTACAACCAGGATTTAAAAAGGGCCTTTTACCCCCTTTAAAGGGGGGAGCAAAAAACAGTAAAAAAGTTTAGATTTATATTCCCCCTTTCACCAATTTAAACGAAATATTACATTTGTACATGAAAATATAGTGCACTAAAATTAAGCAAGCAGAAATAGAACCACAAATAGCAGACCGGCTTCAAACCAAAAAAGCCCCTAAAAATGGGATTGAAAAAAGGGGAAAAGACAGGAGAGGGACCACATAACCTCTGCAATGCCAATCCCATTTTATTCAAAAGCCTGGCAAAAACGATCCCACAAACTCTTACCCCCTGGTCGCTGGTTGGGGGAATTTTAAATAGGGTTTTTTCCTTGGCCGAAAAAAAAGGGTTTAGACCTTTGCATGCCAAAAAACCCCACCCCCAAAAAACTCAGATAGGCTGTCCCAAAACCTCCCCTAAAAATAAGGGGACCGCCCATCCTCCCCAAAACTTTAGTCCCCACTTCCGTCCAAAAAAAATAAAAATGGGGCGCAGCAAAAGGCCAACATAGGTCCAAATAAAGCAGGGTTTTGGACCCCCTAACTAAAAAAAAACCCCATGGGAAAAAAAAAAGGTTAAAGGGGGGTTACCACAAATTTTTTTAAACCAAAAAAATTTTTTTAAACAGCCCTTTTTAAAAAGAGTCTCCAAAAATTTTCTTTCCGGGCAAATTAAAAAATTTTTAAAAAGTAGGGCTGCGCCTGAGGCCAAGCAAACCTTTTTGTACCGGGGCCCTTGGACTAACGGGGGCACAGACTTACCCCCTCAATTCCCCCCACAAAAAAACATCAAACCAAACCAAATTAAACCGGGAGGGTCTTTTTCAATTAGGAAGCTCTCTTTGGGGAATGGCGGAAAAAGTATCTATGGCTGAGTTTTTTCCCATTTTTAGTACCCCCCCAACCCCAACCAAAAGCATCAAACCTGAAATAAAAAAAATTTAATTAACAAAAATCGGCCAAAAATTTTTTGCTTTTTTAAAATAAAGGACAATCAAGGGGAATTAAAGGGAAAGGGGAAGGGGGGCCCTACAAAACCCCCGAGAAAACTTAAAATCTTTTAAAATCCTACATCCTAGGAAAACTTTGAAAATTCCCCTACATGAGGAACTATAATCTTTTCGAAAAAATTTTACAATTTTAGGGCAACTTCCCACTATTTATGGCCAAAAAGGACAGGGGCCCAAGGAAAAATTTAGTAATTAACTTTAATTAAAATTCCCCTTAAAGTTAAACAGAGCTTTAAAAAAGTAGTGTTGATCCCAAGTACAGCACCAAACAAAATCATTAGGTAGCTCCCGGGCCTTCAAGTCCTTTAATCCCTGATGGATGATTTCTGGAAATGAAGAGGGGGAATTTTTCCATTCCAAAGGGGGGTAATGTATACGATAATGACCTCCGGAATTACGAAGGCAGTATTCCCTTCGCCTTATCTCAAAGGTACCTGATAGAAACCTTTAAGGAGATCTAATTTGGACACAAAAGTACCTTTACCCCAAAGTAAATTTTACGTCATCTAGACAGGAAGAGGGTAAGACTGTAATGGCCCGTTCACTTTAGGGTGTCTGTGCACATACGAAACCCTCCATCAGCCTTCTTTACGGGAGCACGGTAACCCATGGACAGATGATCCACAAAACCTGTTTAACAAAAAAGTCAATTTTCCTGTAAGTACCTTTGTTTTTTCGGGATTGCTCTGTAGGGGGAGAGTTTTAAAATTGGTTTAGATTTTCCCCATCTACATCGGTAACCAACGTACTTTTTTCGGCACATCCGAAAAAATATTAGGTTACTGTGAAGCCAGTTTAAATTGGGTTGCTTGTATTTCAATAATCCAGCATTAAAGGGGCTAGGATCCTTGGGGGGCAGAATTTGAAAGTTTAGTATTAATTTCGAGAAAGATGCAAAGAGCAAGTCGCCCTCAAGGGGTGAGGACAAGTTCATTTTCGGGCTTTTTTCTGGTGTATGAAAGGCCTTGATTTGATTAATGTGGTAATTTTTGTTTTTGAGGCTTATCAATTGGGGGCTCCACATAATTTAAATCAATAATCTACAAATTCTGCATAGGTCCCGAAATCAGTTTCAAGGTTGGGGGAGGGATAAAAATTTTCCCGACCAACACCTTGTCTCCTGGATGGGAAGGGGCGGAATTGTGCACTTCTGTCATACCTCTGTTTATCTTCTTTTTCGTCTTTAGGTTGCCGTGGCAACTCAGTGCCACCTGCAACCTGAAAACGGGGTTTTAGAGTGCTGAGCTTACGTTTTTTCCCACCACCTTTTTTGAGCACCCGAAAAAAAACCTCGTCATTTTCCCAAAGATCACTCAAACGGGCTATACCCCGTAACCTTTCACCGTCCTGTACTGAAACAAACAACGGGAAGTCATCCCAATCGTCGGGAAAATGCATGCAAAAACTTCTCATCTTTTTTTTTAATGTTTGGTGGAATCTTTTCCCAAGGGGCCTTGGGGCTGAGGATGATACTGGTAAGTTTAAATTTTCCCCAGCCTAGTTAAAACTTCCCAAATGCTTTTTCATGAAGTTAGACCTTTTTCACTTTGTATAGTTTTAGGAATGCCAAAACAAAAAAGAATTTTGTTAAAAACTTTGGGGGAATAGCTTTTTGTTTGATACACCATTGGGTGCTTTTGGTTTTCTGGTTACTTTTTTCCATAATGAAATAAATACTGTTTCCAGACTTTGACTTTGGTAGTGGACCTACACAATCATAAAAAATCTGCAAAAGGGTTTTCCCCTCGCAGGTATGGGTTTTGGGGAGGGGCGGTTTTTAAAGGAATGTCCAGGTTTTCCAACTTGCTGACATTTTCCCGGGAACACCCAAAATTTTCCACTTTTCTTTAATTTTGGCCAATAAAATTCTTTTTGATTCTAACAAGTTTTTTGTAATTCCCAAGTGACCCCCAATGACGTATTTTGACTAAATTTTAAATCTAGGTCTATACTTGGTTGGAACCACTAACCTTCTATAATTGCCGGCCCTCTACTCCTTACGCTCAGGCAGACCAAATAATCTTTTTTTTAAATTCATACTTGACTGGGCCCAAAAAGGATTTACCCATGGGTGCCCAAAAGCGAAAATTTTAAAAAGGGTCCTTTCGTTGTTCCTCCCGGAAGGACAGTCCCCCCGGGGATGGAAAAAAAGACATCTGGCAATCCGCAACCTGGGAAAAAAGGTTGATGGGTCTGTTCACTTGATTTACGAGATCCGGCCCGGGGTTTCATAAAACAACTTTGGCATTCCGAATCGGAGTCGTCCAAGATAGGTCCAAAATTTTCCCCAAACAACCCCCTTTGGGGTTTTCCCGAGTTATGGCCAACACTGGAGAAGCATTTAACATTATCGGGGCAGGACACAAAAACAGTATAAGTTATTACCCATAATAACAGGCATTTTCTGGGAAATCCTTTTAGACACCCACAGTCAATTACCCAGTGTATATTTCACTTACAAATTTTAGCAAAGGGGAAAAGAATATATTTGCTCCCCATAGCTTCCAAAAAACTAGGAAATTCAGGAATATTCTCTGAAAGGGTAATATTCCTTTTCTGACAAGTGGCAAATGCTCCGTATTCTAAAGGGATTTACTTTTTGTTGTTCTGAGTTTTTCCTGAAGGGAAATAAACTTTGCAATAAAAAGGGGCCATACCTTTTTCTACTTTCTAGGGGGCGTTACTAAGGGGTTTAGGGGATTTTCCCGATGGGTTTAAGGTTTTTGGGGCGTTGGAACTGATGGACCTACTTTATTACACCTGAAGCGACGACGGGTTGCCCTTTTCTCCCTGATACGTTGCAAGGGGGTCGTTCTGGCTGGTGCCTCTGGGATATTTTTGTCGAGATGCTCCTAAGTAGTTTGCCCCCTCCGCAGGGGGACCCTTTTTGAGAACGGGGCTCACCAGGGACTTTGTTGGGTACGTAACGTCTCCCTCCCGGGGGGCACTTCTTCTCCAATGTTGTCGATCCTTTCTCACGCCAGACGTTGAAAAAAAGGACGGGACCCCTCGGACAAGGGGGGCGGTTCATTTCGAAAGGGACAGCCCAACCCGGGGCCCCCTCCAATCGTGGTTAAATCACGATCCCGCAGAAAACAACGAACCCGGCCCACAGACTCCCCAGGTTATCAATCAAAAACGCACCACTCCTCAAAGTTTGAGACACCACTGTTTTTTACCAGGGTTAAAAGCTTTTGGGTTTCTGCCACAAAGCCACCAGGGATTGACCAAGCTGCCGCCTGTTAAAATTTTAAGGTCTTTCGATATTTAGCGGGATACATGTATATGCTCCCAACACTGTGGTCTTCACTACTTTATAATCAAAAATTCAGCGCAGTTAATACCGACGAAAAACCTTTTTTACCAAAAAAGCTGTAGAACCAACGCTGCCCAGTGCTGTTCCCGGCCACCCAAGGGGTCGAGCCTGATTTTTGAAGCTTTTGAAAAATTCTCTGGTTCGGCCCCCATTGAAGGGGGAACAACTGTACTGCTTTTTGTAAACTGAAATCGTTTACAGAATGCGAAAATGCCTCCTTTTCCTTTCCCTATCAAATTTCTTCCCTTGCGAATGCTCTCTGTTTCCCTAGTTTGTCCAGCGTGATTTTTCCAGCCAAGGCCAACGCGCTGATTCACCTCGAGACAACCCAGCGCACCTCTGAACCCTTTTGCTCCTAGGGGTACATCTTCCTCATGCGGAACATAAGATTTTTTTTCCTTTGCTCCCAGAGGAGGGTGATGTGCCCCCCCTTTCTTCAATAAGTTTGTCAGCAAAAAAGGAAAAAGCGTTTTTCGCAGCTGAAGAGTGCGTTTAAGGGAAAACCAATGGAAAAAGATTTTTAAATTTTTATATTTAAATAAAAGGGGGAAGCGCTAAACCCCCTAGGGTTATACGCGCCCAGGGGGGGGGGGATGGAAGGGAACAGGCTTTTTTCGGGAAGGAGCAAAAATCCAAAATTCCCAAAAACAAGAGCCCCCCCACCAAACAAGGAACCTTCCCCTGAGGGGGCCCCAAAGGAACACAATTTGCAACAAAGCTGTGGGACAATTTAGGTTTCCCCCCCCCCCTTTTTTCCCCCCCCCCCCCCCCCCCCCCTTTTTAAAAATTTTTTTTAGTAGCAAAAGAAAAATGCACACAGTTGACCGTCAAAAGGGCCCCTAAAAAATTCGGCTTTGAAAAAGTACCAAAAACCCCAACTACACGAAAAATTTTTAAACACGAAAAAAAAAGCCCAAACCGTACGTTCCCCAGAATTTCCAAAACCCCGCCCGACGGGACCCAATTACCCTAGGCAAAGCCGCCCCATTTTTTTAAACTAAAAAAGGAAAAATTTTTTAAACCTCACCAAAAAAACTAAACAAACTGATAAAAAAGGGAACGGACAGGGAAAAAAACCAAAAAGCGAAGGCCAAAACCCACTCAAATGGGTCGGGGAAAAAGCTACCCTAACCCCCTCGTTTCCCAACCCCCCTCGGCAAACTTTCATATTAACATGGGGATTTCCCAATTTTCCCCGGTTCCGGTTGGGGGGAAATTAAAGGGGGGAGGGAAAAAAGTTTAGACCTTTTATAATCCTCACAATTTAACCCCCCATTTCCTATTCCATGTAAATACACTCCTACCAGAAAAAACCCCCAATTCCCGAAAAGTCTAACCCCCCCCCCAGAATTTGAATACCCCCCCCAACAAGTCTATCCCCCCAAACCTTTCATTGAATCCAACCCTTTGGGCCCCCAGAAACTTGGGACGTGAAACGATTGGGGGCCATCTCCCCCCAACCCCCTTACAACCGGGGTTGCTGTTAGATTTAAATCCCCTTTTTAAAAAGGGGGTTTGTTGGGGGAAAAACAATAGCAAGGCTGATCATAAGCAACTGACACGCAAAATTTGTAAAGCGAAGCGAAACAGCAAGCTACACAATGTTCCTGCTACAAGCTTCACCCTAAGCTCAACCGTTTCTCTAAGTCCAGCTCTCGGACAGGCTACCCATATTACAACCTAGGATTTCAAAGGCCTGTTATCCCAGGTGTAATGGGAGCAAATAAACACAGTAGAAAAAGTTTAGACTTATATTATCCTTCACCAATTTAGAACAGCAATATGTACACTATGTACAGTGATAAATATAGTGCACTCCACGGTAAGCAAGGCAGAAATAGAAGCCACAAGATAGCAGACCGTGCTTCAACCAGCTCTAGAATGGGAATGACAAGGGCAGACAGGAGAGCGGTATCCACATAACCTCTGCGATTGCCAATCCCACCTTCTTATTGGCTAGAACTTGGTCACTAGTTGAACGATGGGGCCCCATCATCAACTCTTAGCAACCTGGTTCGCTGGTTGGGGGAGATAACCTGTAAATGAGGGTGTGTCCATGCGCCGAATAAAGGTTACGTACTCTTTGCATGCCACACTCACTCACTACCATTATACTACCCATCCACTCACCCTCACTCATTACCATTGTACTACCCATCCCCACACTCTCAGTACCATTGTACTACCCATCCCCACACTCTCAGTAACATTGTACTACCCATCCCCACACCCTCAGTACCATTGTACTACCCATCCTCACTCACTACCACTGTACTATCCACGCACACACACTGAGTTACATTGTAATCGCTTTTAGAGGTCACCGTCCTTGCGGCCCGGTCCCAGACTAGACCTCCTGGTTACCGGCCTGATCGATTAGGCAGTTGGTACCAGTCTCCCGCCACCCAACGTATACACTATAGCCAGGCTGATTAAGAACTGATTTTCAGAATTTATCCACTTCCCTTTTGAAGACATCCAGGGGGTTTGTTGGTAATATCTCCTATGTATGAAAAGGACGTTGGAGAGCCGTGGTCCCTATACACTTATTGAATTGTCTCTCGGTGTACCGGAGGTATCTTATATGCTCTGCCAAACTTCGTATTTATTCTTCATGCCAACGTTCTAAGGAACACAGTTCGAGGGACTTCAGGAGCTCCCAGTAATTTAGGAGTTTAACTGAGTTTATACGAGATGTGAAGGTTCGCTGTATATTTTGCAGGTCTGCCGTTTAGACTATCTTGAAGGCGGTCGTTAGGAAAGAGCGATATTCCAAACAAGAAAGAACAAATGATTTGATAAATGTCATCACCGACTTGGCATTTCCAGTTCTCAAATTTCTAATTATCCAGCCTACAATTTTCCTTGCAGTTGCAATACCATCATTACGTGAGCTCTAACATTGTCACTCCCAGGTCTCTCACGTTAGTTTTGCGCTCTATCGAGTGGTTTATGTTTGTCTTGTTCTCTGAAAATGTTTTTTCTCAGTTTTTTGGTAACGCAGTACTACCCACCCACACATGTTGACTATCTCCGTACTACCCACCCACACATGTTGACTATCTCCGTACTACCCCCCCACCTGTTACTATCTCAGTAAATACCCACCACACATGTGACTATCTCCGTACTACCCACCCACACTGTTGACTATCTCCATATACCCACCCAACATTTGACTATTCCGTATACCCACCCACACATGTTGACTATCTCCGTACACCCACCCACACAGTTTACTACTCCGTACACCCACCCAACATTTTTCATCTCCGACTACCCACCCACACAGTTGACTACTCCATACTACCCACCCCCAACATGTTGACTACTCCGTACACCACCCAACAGTTGACATCTCCGTATACCCACCCCACATGTTGACTATCTTGTAAAATACCCACCCATACATGTTTACTACTTTTGTACTACCCACCCACAATGTTGACCTCTCGTAAATACCCACCCCACATTTGACTATCTCCGTATAACCCACCCCCACTGTTTACTATCTCTGTACTCCCACCCATAATTTGACTATCTTCGTACAACCCAACACAAAGTTCCTCCTGACTACCCCCACCCCCACATTTGACTATCTCGTCTAAAACCCCCCCCACACATTTTTCTATCCCCCGAACTACCCCCCACCATGTGACTTCTCCATACTACCCACCCACCCCCATTTACTTCTCCGTACTCCCACCCCCACATGTTTACTATCCCGTAAACCCCCCCCCACACTTGTTACTTCTCCGAAAACCCCCCCACTAGTTGATACTCGACACCCCCCTACAGTTACTATCTTCGTACTACCCACCCACAAAGTTTATATCTTTACTACCCACCCCACAGTTGCATCTCTGTTACCCACCCACCATGTTGCTATCTCTGTACAAAACCCCCACACATGGCTATCTCCTACTAACCCCACCCCCCCAAAAGTTGCTACTCCTACTACCCCCCCCACACATGTTTACTTTTCTCCGTCTACACACCCAACATGTTGACTCTGTACACCCACCCCACAGTAAAATACTCCCTACTCCCCCCCCAAAAATGTTTACTATCCCGTACTACCCACCCACCATGTTGACTATCCGTACTACCCACCCACACATTTGACTTCCCGTATACCCACCCCCACATGTTGACTTCTCTGTACTACCCCCCCAACCCTGTTGACTATCTCTTTTTTACACCCCCCCACATGTTTTATATCTCCCTTAAAACCCCCCCACAATGTTGACTATCTCCGTAAACCCACCCAACATGTTATATTTCCCTACTCCCACCCCCACATGTTACTATCTCCGACTTTCCCCCCACACATGTTCACTCTCTCCGTCAACCCACCCAACAGGGACTTCTCCGTACTACCCACCCACAAATTTTTACAAACTCCGAACACCCACCCACATACGTTGACTACTCTGTACACCCACCCCTCTGTTGACTACTTCGACTACCCCCCCAACATGTTACATCTCTTACACCCACCCACACAGTTGACTATCCTTTTACTACCCCACCCACACATTTGACTATCTCTGTCACCCAAACCCCCAAAATGTTGGTTTTCTTGTTACCCCCCAAAAATTTTTTGTTTTCTGTTTTAAAAAAAATGTTGATATCTCTGTACTACCCACCCATTCATGTTGACTATTCCGACTACCCACCCACACAGTGACATCCGTACTACCCCCCCACACATTTTCTACTCTGTCTACCCACCCACACGTTGACTATCCTGTACTACCAACCCACACATATTGATATCTCTGTACTACGCACCCACACATTTGCATCTTGACTACCCCCAACATGTTTTACTACTCTGTACTACCCACCTCACATACTCTATTTCTGTACTACCCACCCACAAAATGTACTATCTTGTACTACCCCCCACACTGTTACTTCTCTGTACTACCCCCCCCACAATAGACTATGGGCTTCTACCCCCCCCCACACATGTTGACATTCTGTACACCCATCCACACAGCTGACTATCCGTACTCCACCACAAACTATCTGTCTACCCACCCACACATTTTGACCACTTTGTACACCCACCCACCATGTTACCATCTCTGTACTACCCACCCACACATGTTGACATCCTTACTACCCCCCCACACTTTGACTATCTCTGACTAAAAAACCCACACATGTTTACTATCCTTTTACACCCCCCCAATGTTGACAACTCTGTACTACCCCCCCACACAGTTGACATCTCTGTACCCCCCCACCCACACATGTTGCTATCCTGTAGCCCACCCCACAGTTGACTATCCCGACTACCCACCACACAGTTGACTATCTGTGAAAATACCCACCCCAATGTTACTATCCCCTATACCCCCCACACATTTACTACCTTACTACCCCCCCAACACAGGACATCTCTGTAAACCCCCCAACATGTTGGTATATCTGTATTCCACCCACCATGTTGACTTCTCTGTACTACCCACCCCACAGTTACTATCCTGTTTCTACCCACCCCACATGTTGACTATCCTGTACTACCCACCCCACATGTTGACTAAACCCCTGACTACCCCCCCAACATGTTTACTATCTTGACTACCCCCCCCACACTGTTGACTAACTCGTACTACCCCCCCCCACATTTTTGACATCTCTGTACCACCCACCCACACAGTTTCTATCCGTACCCCGCCCCCCCACACAGTTACTTCTCGTACTCCCACCCACACATGTTGATAATTGTACTTCCCCCCACACATGTTATACTCTGTACTACCCACCCACACTGTTGACTATTTTACTACCCTCCAACACATGTTGATACTCTGACTACCCACCCACACAGTTGACATCCTGTATACCCACCCCACATGCTGACTACTCGTGCTACCCACCCACATGTTGATATGAAATAACCACCCCAATATTTGACTACTCTGTCCCACCCACCCCCACATGTTTACTATATCTGTACTACCCACCCAACTTTTTTGCTATCTCTGTACTAAACCCCCCCACACATATTGACATCTCTGAAACCACCCACCAAATTGACTATCTCTGACTGCCCCCCAACCATGTTGACTATCTCGTCTACCCACAAACAAAGTTTTCTATCTGTACTTGCCCACCCACACATTTGACATCCGTACTACCCCCCCCACACATGTTATTAACTTTGTACTGCCCACCCACACATGTTGACTATTCTGTACTACCCACCCACACTTGTTAAACCCTCCTGTACTGCCCACCAAACGTTGACATCTCTGTACGCCCCCCCACACATATGACTATCCTGTACTGCCCAAACCCCCAAAATGTTGATTATCTCGTCACCCCCTCACTGTTTTACTATCTCTGTACCCCCCACCCACACAGTTTATATCTCGCACGCCCCCACACTGTTGAAATATCTCTGTACTCCCACCAAAACTGTTGACTTTCCCGACTACCCACCCACACAGTTGACATCTCTTACTACCCACCCCCACAGTTGAATCTCTGTACTACCCACCCCCAATTTGACTACTCGTACTCCCCCCCCACACATGTTGACTATCTCTGTACTACCCACCCACACATGGTGACTATCTCCGTTAAACTCACCCCCACCCCGTTACTTCTTGTAATACCCACCCCCAAATATTGACTATCTCGTATGCCCACCCCACCCAAAGTTATATCTCTTTTGCCCACCCACACTGTTGACTATCTCTTTCACCCACCCCACTTTTAAAATATCTCTGTACTACCCATCCCCCATTTACTACTCGACTAAAAAAACCCACACATTTGACTTTCTCCTACTCCGACCCCACATTTGATAACTCTGACTACCCACCCACACAGTTACATCTTTAAATACCCACCCAACTGTTGACTATCTCTCTACCCACCCACACTGTTGACCATCTCTGTACTACCCCCCCCACCTTTTTACTATCTCTGTACTACCCACCCACAAAAGTTACTATCTCTGTATACCCACCCACACATGTTTACCATCCTGTACAAAACCCACCCCCCAGTTGACTATCTCGTATTTCCCCCCACACATGTTGACCCCTCTGTACTCCCCCCCACACATTTGACTACTCGAAAATGCCCACCCACACATGTTTGACTATCTTGTTCTACCCACCCACACATTTGCTAAACTTTACTACCCACCCCACACATATTGACCCATTCTGTAATACCCACCCACCAAAAGTTGACTATCTCCAAATACCCACCCACACATGTTGACTTCTCTGACTACCCCCCCACACATATTAATATTCGTACTACCCCCCCCCAATTAAATTCGTACACCCACCCACACAAATTTACTATCTTGTACACCCCCCCACCATATTTACTAGTCGTACTACCCCAAACCCACATATTTACTATCCTGTACTACCCACCACACATATTGCTATTCTTACTCCCACCCCAAAATATTGACTACTCTGTATTCCCCCCACACTATTGACTTGTCGTACTACCCCCCCACACATATTGACTATCTCTTACTCCCACCCCCATATTTACTATGTCTTACTAACCCCCCCAACATATTACTAAGTCTGTACTACCCACCCCCCCAAAATTTTACATGTCTGTACAAACCCCCCCCCCCCCCCCACACATTACTTCTCTTTCTACCCACCCACACATATTTACTATTCTGTATACCCACCCACACATATTGACTATCTCTGTACTACCCACCCACACAAAGACTATGTCGTACTCCCCCCCCCACTATTGACTATGCTTTACTACCCCCCACAAATATTGACTATCTCTGACTACCCACCCCCACATATTGACTATGTCGTACTACCCACCCACACATATTTACTATCTCTGACTACCCCCCCCCCACATATTGACTATCTCTGTATACCCCCCCCAACACATATTTACATGCTTATAAACCCCCCCACCAAATTGACACCTGTACTACCCCCCCACCATATTTACTATGTCTTACTACCCACCCCCCACGTTGACAACTCGTACAACCCACCCACACAGTTGACTATCTCTGTACTACCCCCCCCACACAGTTACCCTCTGTACACCCACCCACAAGTTTTTATGCTGTACTACCCACCCACACATATTGATTATCTCTGTACTACCCACCCACACATATTTACTAGTCTGTATACCCCCCCACACATGTTGACTTCTCTGTAAAACCCACCCACACATGTTTACATCTCTGAAATACCCACCCCACATTTGACTTCTCTGTACTACCCACCCACACATTTGACTTCTCTGTCTACCCACCCACACGTTGACTATCTCTGTACACCCCCCACACTTTGACTACCTGTACACCCACCCACACTGTTGACTATCTTGTACTCCCCCCCACACTGTTGACATTCTGTATACCCCCCCACACATCCTCACTCTTACCACAGAATCTTCTTTTAAATCCCCCCCCAAAAAAAACTACTACTTTTTGCACACCCAAAACACACACCACACCAAAAACACACACACACACACACACACACACACACACACACACACACACACACACACACCACAACACACACACACAACACAACTATTTCTTTACCACAGATAGCATAAATGGGAAAGTTTGGGAAGCGTGAAATGAAGGCAGGATCCAACAAGCTTTAAGCAGGGGGATGATAAAGCTCCGGGTTTAGGGGGATGACCTAGTACGACCATGAAGAGGCGGGGGCAGGAGCTCGGCTCGACCCCCCGCAAACCCCAACTGGGAGACACACACACATACACACCACACACACACACACACACACAAAACACACACCACCCACACACAACGCACACAACACACCACACACACCACACGCACACACACACACACCACCACACACACACACACACACACACACACACACACACACACACCACACCCACACACCCACACACACCAAACACACACACACACACCACACACCGCACACACAAACACACACACACCACCACACCCCCAAAAACACACCCAACACACACACACACCACACACACACACCACCCGCACAACACACACCACACACACACACAAACACCACACACACACACACACACACCGCACACACAACACACACACGCACACACACCCCCACACCACACACACACACACACACGCACACACACCCCCACACACAAAAACAACACACACACACACCACCCACACACACACATACACCACACATACAAAAAACACACATACACACACACATCACACACACCACACAACACACACCAAACACACACACACACACACCACACACACACAAAATAACAACACACCCACACACACCACCACCACCACACCAAACACACACACCAACACACACAAACACACACCACACACACACACACACACCAACACACCACACAAACACACACACACACACACACAACCACACACACACACAACACACACAACACACACACCACCACCACACACACACACACATACACAAACACCCACAACACACACACACACACACACACACACACACACACATACACACGCACACACACACACACAGACACACACACACACACACACACACACACACACACACGCACAACCCCACCACAACACCACACACACACACACACCAAAACACACCACACACACAACACACACACACACACACACACACATCACACGCACACACACACACACACACACACACAACACACACAACACACGCACACAACACCCACACACACACAACACACACACAAAAACACACCACAACATACACACAACAGTAAAGAGCCCAAAGGGGCACTCTTTATATTACAAGAATCGTGCAGGTTCTATGAGGAAGCACGTTATCCCCGGTAGCAACCTGGGGGTGTACCCCTGTGGTGACCCGTGGGGGACCCCGTTGGGGGCCCCGTGGGGGACCCCGTGTGGGGGGCCCCCGTGTGTGGACCCCCTGTGGGACCCATGTGTGGCCCAGGGGGGCCCCAGTGGTGGGCCCAGGGTGGGCCCAGTGTGTGGACCCAGTGTGGGGGGCCCCCTGTGGTGACCCGGGGGGGGACCCAGTTGGGACCCAGTGGGGGCCCCAGGTGTGGACCCAGTGTGGGACCCCGGTGTGGACCCAGTGGGGCCCCATGTGTGGACCAATTGGGGACCCGTTGTGGGCCCATGGGTGGCCCAGTGTGGTTGCCTAGTGTGTGGACCCGGGGGGGGCCCCAGTGTGTGGACCCATGTGGGGCCCCAGTGTGTGGGCCAGTGTGGGGACCCAGTGTGTGGGCCCCGTGGGGGGACCCTGTGGGGGGGACCCCGTGGGGGGGACCCGTGGGGGACCCTGGGGGGACCCTGTGGGTGGACCCGTGGGTGGACCCTGTGGGTGGGCCCCCTTTGGGGGGACCCCGTGGTGGGCCCAGTGTTGGGCCCAGTGTGTGGGCCCGTGGGGGGACCCCGTGTGGGGCCCCCCTATGGGACCCAGTGTGGGGACCCAGTGTGGGACCCAGTGTGGGGGCCCCGTGTGTGGACCCATGGGTGGACCCCGTGGGGACCCAGGGGGGACCCAGTGGGTGGACCCAGTGTGGGGGCCCAGTGTGTGGACCCTGTGGGGGAACCCGTGGGGACCCGTGGGTGGACCCCGTGGGGGGGCCCTGTGGGGGGCCCTGTGGGGGGACCCTGTGGTGGACCCAGTGTGTGGACCCCGTTGTGGACCCCCGTGGGTGGACCCAGGTTGGGCCCCCGTGTGTGGACCCAGTGGGGACCCGTGGGGACCCAGTTTGGGACCCAGTGTATGGACCCGTGGGTGGCCCCGTGGTGGACCCATGTGTGGCCCCCGTGGTGGACCCCCGGGGGACCCCCGGGTGGACCCAGTGGTGGACCCCGGGGGGGCCCCCCGTTGGACCCCCGTGTGGGGGCCCAGTGTGTGACCCCCGGTTGGGGCCCCCGTGGTGGGGCCCAGGTGGGACCCATGTTGGACCCCTGTGGGGGGCCCAGTGTGTGGACCCGTGGGTGGACCCAGGGGGTGGGGGCCCCGTGTGGGGCCCCGTGTGGGACCCCGGGTGGACCCGTGTGGGACCCAAATGGGGACCCGGTGGGGACCCATGTGTGGACCCATGGGGGACCCCCCGGTTGGACCCCCCTTTGGGGGCCCCAGGTGGGACCCCTGTGGGACCCCGTGTGGGACCCAGGTGGGGACCCCGGTGTGGCCCAAGGGGGACCCAGGTTGGACCCAGTGTGGGGCCCCCTTTGGAACCCAGGTGGGGGGGCCCGTGTGTGGACCAGGTGGGGCCCCAGGTGGTGGACCCAGTGTGGGGGCCCCCTGTGGGACCCCCTGTGGGGACCCCGTGTGTGGACCCCGTGGGGGACCCAGTGTTGGTCCCCTGTGGGGCCCCCGGTGGGACAAAATGTGGGGACCCGGGGTGGGACCCCGTGGGTGGACCCCGTGTGGGACCCAGTGTGGGGGCCCCCTGGTGGACCCCGTGTGGGGGGCCCCGTGTGTGGACCCAGTGTGGGGACCCATGTGGGGGGGCCCATTGGGGGCCCCATGGGGACCCAGGGGGGGACCCAGGTTGGACCCAGTGGGGGGGACCCCGTGTGGACCCCCGTGTGGGGCCCCAGGTGGGACCCAGTGTGGGGGCCCAGTGTGTGGCCCGTGTGGGGACCCAGTGTGGGGACCCAGTGTGGGACCCAGTGTGGGGCCCATGTGGGACCCAGTTTGGGGGGCCCTGGGGGACCCAGTGTGGGGACCCAGTGTGTGGGCCCATGTGGGGACCCAGTTTCGGACCTAGTGTGTTTCCCCCGTGTGGGGACCCAGTGTGTGACTCAGTGTGTGGAACCAGTGTATGGATCCAGTGTGTTGAACCAGTGTGAGGACCCAGTGTGTGACCCAGTGTGGAGACCTAATGTGTGAACCAGTGTGGGGACCCACACAGTAAGTATGAAAACTGGTGAGGAGAGACAGTCATGGTGAGGAGTAACAGTCAGGGTGAGAAGTAACAGTCAGGGTGAGGAGAAAGCAATCAGGGTGAGAAGTAACAGTCGGGGTGAGGAGTAACAGTCAGGGTGAGGAGTAACAGTCAGGGTGAGGAGTAACAGTCAGGGTGAGAAGTAACAGTCAGGGTGAGGAGTAGCAATCAGGGTGAGAAGTAACAGTCAGGGTGAGAAGTAACAGTCAGGGTGAGAAGTAACAGTCAGGGTGAGGAGTAACAGTCAGGGTGAGAAGTAACAGTCAGGGTGAGAAGTAACAGTCAGGGTGAGGAGTAACAGTCAGGGTGAGGAGTAACAGTCAGGGTGAGGAGTAGCAATCAGGGTGAGAAGTAACAGTCAGGGTGAGAAGTAACAGTCAGGTGAGGAGTAGCAATCAGGGTGAGAAGTAACAGTCATGGTGAGAAGTAACAGTCAGGGTGAGAAGTAACAGTCAGGGTGAGGAGTAACAGTCAGGGTGAGAAGTAACAGTCAGGGTGAGAGAAGTAACAGTCAGGGTGAGGAGTAACAGTCAGGGTGAGGAGTAACAGTCAGGGTGAGGAGTAGCAATCAGGGTGAGAAGTAACAGTCAGGGTGAGGAGTAACAGTCAGGGTGAGAAGTAACAGTCAGGGTGAGAGTAACAGTCAGGGTGAGAAGTAACAGTCAGGGTGAGGAGTAACAGTCAGGGTGAGAAGTAACAGTCAGGGTGAGAAGTAACAGTCAGGGTGAGGAGTAACAGTCAGGGTGAGAAGTAACAGTCAGGGTGAGGAGTAGCAATCAGGGTGAGAAGTAACAGTCAGGGTGAGGAGTAACAGTCAGGGTGTGAAGTAACAGTCAGGGTGAGGAGTAACAGTCAGGGTGAGGAGTAACAGTCAGGGTGAGAAGTAACAGTCAGGGTGAGGAGTAACAGTCAGGGTGAGAGTAACAGTCAGGGTGAGAAGTAACAGTCAGGGTGAGGAGTAACAGTCAGGGTGAGGAGTAACAGTCAGGGTGAGAAGTAACAGTCAGGGTGAGGAGTAGCAATCAGGGTGAGAAGTAACAGTCAGGGTGAGGAGTAACAGTCAGGGTGTGAAGTAACAGTCAGGGTGAGGTAGTAACAGTCAGGGTGAGGAGTAACAGTCAGGGTGAGAAGTAACAGTCAGGGTGAGGAGTAACAGTCAGGGTGAGGAGTAACAGTCAGGGTGAGAAGTAACAGTCAGGGTGAGGAGTAGCAATCAGGGTGAGAAGTAACAGTCAGGGGGAGGAGTAACAGTCAGGGTGTGAAGTAACAGTCAGGGTGAGGAGTAACAGTCAGGGTGAGGAGTAACAGTCAGGGTGAGAAGTAACAGTCAGGGTGAGGAGTAACAGTCAGGGTGAGGAGTAACAGTCAGGGTGAGAAGTAACAGTCAGGGTGAGGAGTAACAGTCAGGGTGAGGAGTAACAGTCAGGGTGAGGAGTAACAGTCAGGGTGAGGAGTAACAGTCAGGGTGAGGAGTAACAGTCAGGGTGAGGAGTAACAGTCAGGGTGTGAAGTAACAGTCAGGGTGAGGAGTAACAGTCAGGGTGTGAAGTAACAGTCAGGGTGAGGAGTAACAGTCAGGGTGTGAAGTAACAGTCAGGGTGAGGAGTAACAGTCAGGGTGTGAAGTAACAGTCAGGGTGAGGAGTAACTGTCAGGGTGTGAAGTAACAGTCAGGGTGAGGAGTGGGAGACAAGGGGTCGAGGAGAGGTGAACAGAAGTGAGAATTAGATGAGAAAGGTAGACGAGTGAGAGCAAAAACTCAGATGAAGTAGGAGAGAGAGAGAGAGAGAGAGAGAGAGAGAGAGAGAGAGAGAGAGAGAGAGAGAGAGAGAGAGAAAGAGAGAAACAGACTGGCGAATAAACAGGGAAATGAGGTGAGGAATGAGAACGTACAGCTTAATTAGGGATAAAAGGGAAATATGGAAAAGACGGAATTTTTTTTCATCGTAAGTTTGGAATGAAATGATGAGGTGAGTTTGAACAATCGCGACAATAATAATAATAATAATAATAATAATAATAATAATAATAATAATAATAATAATAATAATAATAATAATAATAATAGCAGCAATAGCAATAACAACAATAACAGTAAGAACAATAACAATAATAGCAACATTAACAATTACAACAATAAAAAGTATAATTATAATTATAACGATAAAGATAATTATAACGATAACTATAACAGTAATAATAAAACATTAACGATAATAATAGCAAAAATAATAACAGCAATAACAATAACTGTGATTGCTTCTCAAGTGACAGGCTGTTGTAACTCGCCTCTTGTCAGTTTCTAGCTTCATGATTATGTACTAATTAGGATCATAATATATCCTTACCCTCCTGTAACATCTCCTCCCCCACAGGGACCGGTTTTAGCGCCTTTACTGTTATACTTTTTAATTACCGTTCTTCATGAAGTAGCTGCTACATGCCCATATTTGCAAATGGCTCGAAGATCATGAGAACACTAACGAAAATCGATGAAAGATGGCTGGGAAATTATCTAATTGATTTCACGAATGGCTGGATGAATGATTTCTGAACTTGAACCAAACTAAAGCAAAATCATGATCCTGGGAGATGAGAAAGAGAGGTCGGAAACAGAGTAGGAAAATGAAAGACCTGGGAATAACCATTACAACTAACCTGTCTCCTGAGGTACACATGAACAAACTAGGGTATGACCGTATGCTTGTAAATAAAAAACTGTCTTGTAGGATACAAGACAACTTGTTCCAAACACTGTATTTCTTACAGCCCATTTTTGAGTATGCAGTAAACTTTGGGAAAGTACGAATTTGAGAGGAATGAACTTTTCGGAAGGACTGCGAGAGCTAGAGATGAACGAAGAACCAGGAGATACAATCAAGATATACAAAATACTCAGTGGAATAGACTGGGATAGGCTATTTACCAGGGATGCAGTAAGAACACTTCGGTATGTTTGGAGACTACACACACGTCTGCCAGGAAACATTTCTTCAACTTTGTACCGCATAAAACATCCTTAATACTGCAGTTGAAGCGGACTCAATACAAGGAGCCGTAAATAGATAATGATGTTATTTTACGACATCTATTCATTAGTTAAGAGATGTGACAGTACCAGGAGCTCGATCCCAGGAAACTCAAATACGTAAATACACACAGGTAATATCACACACAAACAAACAGACACACACACTTACACCTGAGCCTCACCAGTCATGTTTACCTCCCGCAGGGTGAAGACTTCCTGGCCGAGTTGTCGTCTTCGTCATCACCTACAGGTAACGCCTGCAGGAAACACCCAGGTAGGTACTCCATCTCTCTCTCTCTCTCTCTCTCTCAGGTTCTCACTCAGTTTCTCTCTTTTTCTCTCAGTGTCTCTCTCACTTTCAGTTTTTTATCTTTCTGTTTTTGACTGGTTTCTAATGTTATTTTTAATAACTAGTTCTTCGTCTGTATTTCTACGTATGTCAGGAGTAAATAAAGACGACACTCTAGTCTCTCTCTGGCTTCCAATACAGGGTACGGGAGGGGTTAGAACTCATGGCAAGTGATTCGTAAAACTCCATGAGTTCGTAAAAAGTCATAGGTTCTAACCCCATCCGTACCTTGGGTTGCTTGCAGTCATGTTAAAACGATTTCGCCAGTCTTGTTAAATATATACATCGTTTGACATAATTTTTCACAGTTGTCTCTTAATCCATTTGAATATACTGGCAAGTTAGAAGTCTTGTTATATAAGATGTGAAGAGCGCTCAAGCGGGAGGTCTTTAGTATAGAGACTGACACCTGCGGCTCAAGTTGGAGGTCTGATTTTAGTTTAGTGCCCAAACACACACAACCACTTACACTTAAAGGAACTTGTTAGTGTTTTTTGCGTAACTAATAAGTAAACGTCGTAGCTGAAAAGGTTTTAACAAACCTGCCTAGTCACAAGGCGCAATTTAAATATATAAAACCACTAGACTAACAACGGCCAAGCCTTGTTCATTCACATAAGTATGAGTGTTAATTAAATGATCATACTAAATTGTTATACGAACAGCGACTACAATAAACGCACTATACAAGTATCGTTGATATATATTATATCTTATATAGATATATACTATATTTATATATATATATTTATTATTGATCTATCCTTATAGATATATATATATGTTTTATATGTTGTGGCCAGATTATGTAAAAACTGGTCAATTAGCAATTTTGTCCTATCTAAAAATTTTCTATTATCAGTTTAATGATTTATTTTTTTTTAATTAGTGATGATTGTACAATACTTATAATTTGCACCAAAAGAAACTAGATAATTACCTAAACTTATTATAACAGCGCAATATTTTTTGCCTACAAAGTATATATTTTAGATTAGTTTACAATAATTTAATATAACATACACAGGTGAAATATTTTTTTTCGTTATGTTCAGAAAGATTTTGGCGAAATTATTCGCCAGACACAAATTTTCACTTGTCCTCATCTGGCAAGATGATGAAAAGTTGCTATTAAGGCCAGTCGCAAGTTCTGCCTATCGGCAGACATATATATATTAGATATTTATTTATATATATATATATTTATTGATTTATATATTTATATATATAATATATATATATATATTAGATGAATGTTCAGAGAACGGACACAATCACTGTCAGGTATTTCATACAATTTATTACAAAGCACCTGTGTGTTGTGATGTTCAATGCTTGTGATTGTGTTGTCCCATTTCTCCTTTTTTTCAGATTCTCCTTTTTATGGACTGATGAAGCCACTGTGTGGCGAAACGTTTCTCAGCACCACCAGGGAAGGTACTACCGTCCTGCCGATGACTGTGAACAGAAACTTGTAACTGTTTTGCATGATGGTAGGATTGTGGTTTCTTTTTCTGTCTCATAATCACGCTAGATAAAAGGGTGAATCTTGATAACTCCTACTAACACTTTGGTCACACTTCACAGACACGCACATCATATATATATATACATACATCTAGGTTTTTCCTTTTTCTAATAGCTCTTGTTCTTCTTTATTTCTTCTAGTGTCCATGGGGATGTGGAATAGATTTTCCTCCGTAAGCCAGCGTGTCGTATTGAGGCGACCTAAAATGCCGGGAGCAAAGGGGGCGGTAGTACCCCTCTCTCCTGTAGAAATTTACCAAAAAAAAGAGAAGAAGAAAAACTTTATAAAAACTGGGATGCTTAAATGTGCGGTGGTTGTGGGCGAGATGACATGAAACAGATGATTGCTGATGGTATGATTGAAAAGAGTTGGATTGTCCTGGCCCTATGAGAACAAAGCTGAAGGGGGTAGGAGGAGTCCTTCAAGTGGGGGGAAATATAGGGATATTAAATCTGGTGTATTGAGAGAGTTAGAAGAAAGGAAGGGGTAGCAGTATGTTAAATATGATAAGTGTTTGGAAGGTGGAAAAGAGAATATGAATGTGTACTATCAAGAATTAGTGGATTAAAGTAAAGTGTTGGATGCGAGATGTGGGTCATAATAAGGGGTATGCCCACCTGGAGAAGAGAGGAATGCAGAGGAGAGAGGAGACATTTTCGGAGATGTTAATTAAGTGAATGTATAGGAGCCTTTGAACCAAGTGAGAGAGTAATTTTGGTAGGCAGGACCTGGCCTGAATGCTAAAGTAGGAGAAACTTTTAGAGAGGGTGTGGTAGGTAAGTTAGGGGTTGCCAGGTGTTAAATGATAATGGGAGCTTTGATTGAACTTTGTATACGAAAGGGGTTTGTTATACGGTAATACATTATTTTAAGAAAAAGAAGGATAATAAGTATACACAGTATGATTGTAGGGCCGAAATGACAGTAGTTTGTTGGATTCTATATTGGTAGATAAAAGATGTTGAGTAGACTTCAGGATGTACCTTGTTTATAGTGGGGCAACAGTTATCAGATCACTTTCTAGTAGTAGCTACACTGAGAGTAAAAGGTAGATGGATACAAGGAGGGTATAGAAGCATCGGGTAAGAGAGAGGTGAAGGTTTATAACTAAAGAGAGGCAGTTAAGGGTGAGATATAAACCAGCTATAGGAGGATGATGGGCTAATGAGAGCATAGGGCCAATGGGTCGAAGAGGGTATGGGTAGGTTTAAAAATGTTAGAGTGTTAGATTGTTCAGCAGAAGTTTGTGGATTACAGGCAAGTGGGTGCTCGGAGGAAGAGGGGTGGATTGGTGGAATGATGATGTAGAGAGTAGTAAGGGTAGAAAGTTAGCATATAGAAGTTTTTACAAGTAGAAGTGATGGATGGGGCAGAGTATATGGGAAAAAGAGAGAGGTTAAGAGAGTGGTAAGCAATGTAAAAAGAGAGCAAAAGGAGAGAGTGGGGGAGATGTTTATCAACACATTTTGTTGAAAATAAGAAAAAGTTTTGGGGTGAGATTAACAAGTTAAGAAAGCCTAGAGACAAACAAATGGATGTGTCAGTTTAAAAATCGGAGAGGAGGTGATTAAATGGAGAGTTAGAGGTATTGGGAAGATGTGAGGAATATTTTGAGGACTTGTTTAAATGTTGATGAAGACGGAAGCTGTATTTCGTTGTATAGGGCAAGGAGAAATACATCTTGTAGGAGTGGAGGGAAGAGCCAGTTTGTGCGTGTGGGGGAAGTTCGTGAAGGCAGTAGGTAATATGAAGTGAGGTAGGCAGACGGGATATTGATGGGCTAATGATAGAAATGTTAAAAGCAGGTGGGGATAAAGTTTTGGAGTGGTTGGTTGCAACTTATGTAACTAAATGTTTGGAAGAAGGTTAGGTACCTAGGATTGGCAGAGAGCATTGTTTGTTCTTTGAATAAAGGCAAAGGGGAATAAACAGAGTGCTGCATAAATTATAGGGGGTATAAGTATGTGAGTATACCTGGTTAAGTGTATGGTTTAGAGTTATTATTGAAAGGAATTAGAGTAAGACGGAGAATAGGATGCAGATGAACAAGGAGGATTTAGGAAAGGTTTGGGTGGGTGTGTGGGGGGCGGGAAAATCAGGTGTTTACAGTGAAAATCTAAGTGAATAGTATTTAGATAAGGCTAAACGAGGTCTTTGTGGTATTTTCTGGTTTGGGAAAAGGGTAAGACAGGGTGGACTAGGGGGGGCGCTATGTGGCAGAAGTTGCAAGGGTATGGGGTTGGAGGTAGGTTACTGGCAGCAGTGAAGAGGTTTTTACGAGGATAGTGAGGTCAAGTTAGAGTATGTAGGGAAAAGAGGGAACTTATTACCAGTTAAAAGTCGGGCCTTAGACTAGGAGTGTGATGTCACCGTGGTGGTTTTATATATTTCTAGATGGGGTTATAAGAGAAGTAAATGCGAGGGTTTCTTGACAGAGGCGTGGCGTTAAAAGATAAAGATTCACACCAAAGTGGGAGTTGTCAAGCGGCTCCTTAGCCTGATGACTCTGTGCTTTGGGAGTATTCGGAAGTGAAGTTGCCTGAGGAGGGGTGGAGAATTTGGTTTGGTGTGCAAAAGAAGAAAATTAGGTGAATAATACAGGAAGAGTAAGGTTTTTTGTGGATATCAAAAAGATTAGGTGATGAACGATTGAATTAGATTGGAGGGAGGAGTAAGGAGGAGGTGATGTATTCAGATAATTTGGGACGTGGACGTGTAGCGGGTATGGGTCTATGAAAGATGTGGTGAATCAAAGAATTGATGAGGGAAAAAGAGTGAGTGGTGCATTTAGGAGTCTGTGGAGACAAAGAACTTTGTCCTTGGAGGCAAAGAGGCGGAATGCTATGTAGTGTATCAGTTTTAACACCGCTTCTTTATGGGTTGTGATGAGGGGTTGGATGATGTTGCCAGGAGGAGAAGGCTGGAGGCAGTGGATGAAGATTAAAGATTGGGTGCAAATGTGTGGCTGTGAACTATAATGCAGTGAATTCCCGTCCACCGTTTGGAAGTTTCGGAGGAGGTGAGGAATTACCCAAAATGTTGTCCAGAGGGTCTGAGGGGAAAGGGTTGTTGAGGTGGTTCGGACATGTAGAGAGAATGGAGCGAAAACAGGAATGACTCAGAGTGTTCGTCATGTAGTGTAAGGAAGGCGGGTAGGGGTCGGCCTAGGAAAGGTTTGTTGGAGGGAGGGGGTAAAGGAGGTTTGGGTGCGAGGGGATTGGAACTTCCAGCAGGCGTGCGTGAGCGTGTTTGATTGGAGTGGCTAGGGAGACAAATGTTTTTAATCACTTGTCGTGCTGTTGGGAGTGTAGCACAAAGTCACATTTTTTGAAGGGGTTCAGGGAAACGGCAGGCCGGCCTTGAGTCCTGAGATGGGACTACAGTAGCGGCACTCTGAAGGAGGGGTGATAAGGTTTGCCAGACCCTTTAAAAACGGTAGTGCTAAAAGCACCCTTCTGGAGGACAGTGTTGGAGTGCAATGATGGTGAAAGTTTTTCTTTTCGGGCCACCCATGCTTGGTGGGAATCGGCGGTGTAATAAAGATCATATATATCTTTATATTATATATAATATATATATATATTTTGTATAATTATTATATATTATATATTAGAGTGGGGCTATGAGGGTATACTACACTAGTATTATTAAACTACAAAGGCTCTGTATATGGGGCCTCACAGATGAAACCTGATGTGCACCAAGCAAGAGAACCCAACATTAAAAATATATATGGCTAAATTATCTAAAAATACCCCACCTCCGGTACTTACACAACCACCATGATCTTAGGGACGTCTCTGCTCCGGAAACACTCTCTCGTATACGGACTAACCTTCACCTGCTGCTGTTGTCATGGCTACTCTCCCGGGACGATAGGCGTCCGGTTCTGACAAATCCGGTCTTAAATGAACTCCTTATTTATGGAGCGTTTTTTTACCTATATTTTCTTAAAACACTGCGTAATTGACACACACACACTCCACACACACACACAAACACACACACTACACACACACACACACACACAACACACAACACACACAAACACACACTCTTGGCAAGGAATTTATCACCAATTCAAAATCTTATTTCATCTCTAATTTCGTAAATGATTTGCCATGTGAAATAACATTATGAAGTCGGAGGAAGGAGATCTCAAGATCCTTGGTTTTGAAAGCCTGGATTGTATGTCCTTTGGCCCAACAAGACACAATTAGATTGAAAGCCCCTCCCCCTCTCACCAACTTCCCTTTCCCCTCCCTTCTTCCTGGTTCTGCTTCTCTCCCAGTCCTAACCCCTTAGGCTCCCTTCCCATTACTACACCCTAGGTTTCCATTACCTCCCTTTCTCCATAGGTTCCCCATCTCCCCTCCATGGTGTTTCTCTCTTTTCTCCCATTTCCCTAGGTGTCCCTCCACTCTCCCTAGGTTCCCCCCCTTCCCCTCCCATTCTCACTGGTTCACCCCTTCCTTCTTTTTCCCTAGGGTTCCCCTTCCCAGCCCCCGCCACCATTGGTTCTCCCTCCCTACCTCCCTGGTTTCCCGTCCTCCTCCCTATGCTCTCCCTTCCTCCTCTCCTAGTCACCTTATAATCCTTTCTAGGTTCCCTTTCCTCCCTAAGTTCCCCTTCCTCCTCCTCCCTAGGTTCCCCTTCCTTCTCTTCCATAGGTTTCCCCCTCCCCCCTACCTACTTCCCCATCCCCTTCCATCCTCGCTGTCTCCCCTACCACTCACTTAGGTTTACGAATCCCCTAAGGTTCCCACGTCCTATCCTCTTAGTGCTCTCCTCCTTCTAGACGCTCTTAGGTCCTTCCCTCTTCTTCTTTAGTTCCTTCCTCCCTGTACTATCTAGGTTCCTCATCCTCCTCCTTAGTTCCCTCCTCCTCCTCCCTAGTTCCCCCTCCTCTCTTCCTCCTCCTCCATAGGTTCCATCCTCCTCTCTAGGGTCGCCCGCCTCCTCCCTATTAGGTTCCCCCTCTCTCCTACTTCTAGGTTCACTCGTATCGCCTCCAGTAGGTTCCCCCCTCCTCCTCCCATCCACTCTAGGTTCCCCGCGTCCTTCTCCCTGGTTCCCCCCTCATTTCCTCCCTAGGTTCCCTCGTTCCTCCTCCCTAGGTTCTCGCATTCACTCCTCCTAGGTTCCCCCGCCTCCCTCCTTCCTAAGGTTCCCCTCATCCTCTCCCTTAGATTCCCCCCTCATTCCTCCTCAGTACTTACCTTGTCTCCTCCCTAGGTTCCCTCCTCTCCTCATCCCTAGGTTCCCTCTCTCCCTCTCCTAGGCTCAACTCGTCTCTCCCTAGGTTCCCATCCTCCCTCCTATCATCACCTAGGTGCCCTCGTCTCCATAGGTTCCCCTCCTCTCATAGGTTCCCCTAGTTCCTCCGCCTAGGTTCCCTCGTCACTCCTCCCTAGGTTCCCCTCGTCCTCTTAATAGGTTTCCTCCTCCATCCCCCGATGTTTCCTACTCCTCTCCCTGGTTCCCTCGTCCTCACTCCGAGGTTCCCTCGTCTTCCTCCCTAAGTTGCCCTCCTACTCCTCAATAGGCTTCCAATCGTCCTCCTCCCGAGGGTTAACTCGTCTTCCTCCTAAGTTGCCTCCCAATCCCCTCCTAGGTTCCCTGTCCTCCTACCGAGGTTCCCTCGTCTTCATCCCTTAGTTCCCCCTCCTCCTCCCTCTCTAGGTTCCTCTGTCCTCCTCCTAGGTTCCCCTCGCTCCTACCACCCTAGTTCCCCTCGTCCCCGCCTAGGCTTCCTCTCGCTTCTCCTCCCTTGTTCCCTCGTCCTTTCACTAGTTTATCCTTACCTTACGGTTCCTTCATCCGCACTTTGGTTCCTCGCCTCCTCTTCCTAGGTTCCCCTGTCCTCTCCTAGGTTCCTCGTCCTCCTCCCCTAAGTCCCCTCCTCCTCCTCCCCAGTTTTTTTTTTTTTTTTTTTTCCCTAGTCTCCTCCGAGGTTCCCTCGTCTGCTCCCCTAAGTCTCCCCTGTCCTCTAACTAGGTTCGCTCGTTCCTCATCCTTGCTTCCCTTCGTCCTCCTCCTAGGTTTCCTCTCGTCTCCTCCCTAGATTCCCTCGTCTCCCATCCCTAGGTTACCTCTTCCTCCTCCCTAGGTTTCATCTTCGTCCTCCTCCTAGGTTCCTCTCTTCCTTCTCCTAGGGTTCTTACTCCTCCTCCTTAGAGTCCTTTCCTCCTCCTTAGGGTTCCCTCCTCTCCCTCCTTGCGTTCCCTCGTCCTCTCCCTTGGTAACTTTTTCTCCTCTTAAGTTCGCTCGTTCCTCCTCCCCTTGGTTCTCATCTCATCCCTAGGTTCCCTCCAGCTCACAACCTCCCAATTCCTCCGTCATGCCCGTCACATGCCTCTCCATGGTCTTCTCTCCATACCACCACCCCGCCCCGACCATACCTCACCCAAACATCTTCTCCCTCCACTCCCTCCGTTTTCCATCCCGCCCCAATATTTTTACCCCTGCCCCTCCATCCTCTTACCTCCCCCTGAAAAAAAAAAGTACCTCCCCCTTCCCCCCGCCCCCTCCCAATCCATCTTCTGTACAAGCAACAGGTGGTAGGTTGAGAGAAGAGAGAGAGAGAGTGAGCGGAGTCGGAGAGAGGGAACATGGGATAGGCCGGAGGGAGTGATTGGATTGAAGGATGGAGGGAGGTCGGGAGTGTAGGCTAGGGAGGCGAAGGAAGAGAGCGGAAGGTACATGTGATAGAGAAAAACAGAAGGACAAACCAGGAAGGGAGGTGATGAGAGAGGACCGAGAGAGAGGAGAGAGAGCGAGAGAGAGGATAGAAGGAGAGAGAGAGTGAGAGAATAAAAAAGTAATTATGCACATCGTGCTATTTTTCTAATTTTAATGTTGAACTGATCTGTTTTAGCAGGGTCTATCTCTCTCTCTCTCCTTCTCCTCCGACTCTTCTCTTCTCTCTCTCTCTCTTTCTCTCTCTCTATTTTTCACAGGGTTGACAAGGTTAAGGATCCTTGCTTTATTGGTCAAGCTATTTACATGGTTAAGATTCCTAAATTTAGTGGCAGCTAAGAGCTAGTTACTACATCAGATCCATTGGAGAGCATATTTTCCTTGTTATGAGACATACAAGATAGTGGAACAGGATGAAGTTGGAAGCCATTCTGTGGGCCGCATTTTCATTTGATTAACTGACTTTATCTCACGTCTGCATATTATGCTGTACGAACGTGTTCTTAATCGACCATATGGGTATGTATGATCTAAGATGGCAAGAGAATTTGGAGAGCTAAGGTTAAGCCCGAGTGAAGTAGCTGCTTTTGCCCGTCTTGTGGCATTAAAAGCATGCTTCACGCTGTCTCGTAGTGCGATCCAATGTGGTATTTTGCACAATATTGGCCCTCTGTACATAACAGTAAGGGCCTCTCTCTATCCCTCCTATGTATTGAAGGTACTCTGCTGAATGAAGATTATCCAGGATGGGTCCAGGCGAGAGATGAGACGTCTTGCTATGTTTCTCTACTCAGTCATGCGTCGGATGAGAGGGGGGGCAGGCAACCAAGAAAGTGGAGCAGCATTCAAGGTTGAGGAGGCTTACTTGTGCCTAGTACAGGATCTTGCAACCCCTATGTCAAGCAGATGGAGATACGGCGAGTGCTGTAAGCTTCCTGGCTTGCCTTGTTTCCAAGTTTTACAACAGTGATTTCTTCATGGTTAGTTTCGGCGTCAAATTTCACCCCAAGGAATCAACTTCTTCTCCAGGTGCAACACCTCCCATTCATCCTTACTACTGCACCGCTTTAACATTCATGGTGCCCCTAGGTCATCAGTCATTTGCGTTTTCTCAGGTGCCTAAATGTTACTTGCCAATCTATTTCACCAAGTTGATATAGCTGCTCTGCTGGTGATTGGATGTAGCTTAGAGCAGTGGCATTTCTTCTCATTGCGATAGTGAATGTCAGTGTACAGTCGTTCTGCTTTATGCATGGATTCTGGGATGTGATGAAGAAGGGTGTTGAAGTAGACATTCCATAACAGCACGTTCCTTGTTCCGTTCCATTGAGAATACACTTTGAGATCTACCATGAAGGTAATTCTCTCTCTCTCTCTCTCTATCTCTCTCTCTCCCTGCAAAAGACAGTGTTACTGCTGACACACAATGTTGTGCTCCGTAAAGTCACCCTAGAGTGATCCCTTGCTAGTCAGTATGACCTGGGGGATCCCTGGGTGCTACTGGAGGATCCTGGGTAACACTACTGAAGGATCCCTGGTTCTCCTGTCCGGGATCCCGTATATTCCTGGTTGGGGGATCCCGATCAGGTTACTCTGCTGAGGGATCCCAGGGTACTGCTGCTGGAGGTTCTCGGTTACTGATGTTTGGGGATCCCTGGTACTGCGGCTGGGGGGGATCCAAAGGTTATCCTGTTGGGGATCCCAGGGTGCTGCTGCAGGGGATACCCGGGTAATGCTGCTTCGGGGATCCCAGTTTATCATGTTGGGGATCCCCGGGTATGCTGCTGGCGGGGATCCCAGGGAATACTGTTGCAGGATCCCGGGTACTATGCTGCTGGGGAGGATCCCAGGGTACTCAGGCCGTGGGGTTCCGGGTGTGCTGTTGGGGGATCCCGTTTACTCTGTTGGGGGTCCCCGGGGTAATTCTGTGGGGAGGGAATCCCTGGTACTGCCCCCCCCCTTGCTAGGGGATCTCGGGTCTTCTGCAGGGGAGGATCCCGGTTATGTTGTGGGGAATCCTGGGTACTGTGATATGGAGGATCCCAGGCACTGCTGCTGGGGGATCATGGGTACTCTGCTGGGTGATCCTGGTACTGCGGTAGGGGATCCGGGTACGTCTGCTGGGGATCCCCGGGGGTTACGCTGCTGAGGGACCCCGGGTACTGCTCCTGGGGGGTATCCAAGGGTACTTCTTGCTCGGGAGATCCCCAGGGTCCCACTTGTCCTGGGGGGATCATGGGTACTATTCTGCTGGTGATCCACTGGTATGCTGCTAGGGGATCCCCAGGGTACTTCTGCTGGGGATCCACGGGTACTGCTGCTGGGGGGACCCCGGGGTACTGCTCCTGGGGGGATCCAGGGTTACTTCTGCTGGAGATCCGGGCATGCTGGTGGGGGGATCCCGGGTACTGTTGCTGGGTTATCCCCCGCGGTACTGCTACTGGTGGATCCAGGGTACTGATGCTGTGGGGGGATCCGGGAATACTCCTGTTGGGGGTTCCCGGGCACTTGCTGCTGGGGGATCCCCGGGTACTGTTGATGGGTTTTCCCGGGTATGCTATGGTGGATCCCCGGGTACCGTGCTGGGGGATCCCAGGGTACTCCTGCTGGGGTTCCCCGGGCATGCTGATATTGGGGATCCGCGGGTACTGCTGCGGGGAGATCACCAGGTATCCTGGTTGGTGGATCTCCCGGGTACTCTGTGTGGGGGGATCCAAGGTACTCCAGTTGGGGATCCCGGGCACTGCTCTGGGGGAACCCAGGTATTGGCACTGGGCGGAACCGGGTACTGCTGCTGGGGGATCCCTGGGTACTGTGCTGGGGGAACCCCGGTACTGCTGCTTGGGGATCCTGGTTTCCTTCTGCTGGGTGATCCCGGGTACTGCGGCTGGGAAAAATCCCCGGGTTACTGCTGCTGGCGGAATCCCGGATACAGCTGCTGAGAGGTTCAAGGTCTCCATCGGGAGGAATCCTGGCCACTGCTCCTGGGGGAACCCGGGTACTGCTGCTGGGGGATCCCGGAGGGGTACTGCTGATGGGGGATTTTCCAGGGTACGTGCTGGGGGAATCCGGGCACTGTGTGGGTGATCCCCGGGTACTGCTGCTTGGGGGATCCCCGGGTACTGCTGCTGGGGGATTCCAGGGTACTGCTGCTGGGGGAATCCCCGGGCACTGCTGCTGGGTTATCCCCGGGGACTGTGACTGGGGGATCCCTGTGTACTGCTGCTGAAGGAATCCCCGGGTACAGCTGCTGGGTGATCCCTGGGTACTGCTGCTGGGGGAATCCCCGGGCACTGCTGATGGGTGATCCCGGGTACTGCTGCCTGGGGGATTCCAGGGTATTGCGCTGGGGAATACCGGGTATGTGTTTGGGTTATACGGTGTACTGCTGGTGGGGGATCCATGGCGTTCTGTGCTGGGAATCCCCGCGGTACTCTGCTGGGTTGATCCCTGGGGTATGCTGCTGGGGGATCCCGGGTATGCTGTGGAGGTTCCACGGGACTGCTGCTGGGGGATCCCCGGGCACTGTGTGGGGATCCGGGTATGACCTGTGGGGGGATCCAGGATAATGCTGACTGGGGGATCCCTTGTACTGCCTTCTATGTGATCCCGGGAATGCTGTGGGGGACCCCGGATACTGCTGATAGGGGTTACAGGGGTACTGCTGCTGGAGGGATTCCCGAGAGAACTGCTGCGGGGGATCCCGGGTTCTTCTGCTAGGGGATTTCCCGGGTGCTGTTGGGGGGGATCTGGGTTATGTTGTGGGGGATTCCGGGTTCGGCTGCTGGGGGATCCCGGGATACTACTGCTTGGGGGTTCGTGGTATGTTGCCTGGGAGATACGGGTACAGTTGCTGGGGGTTCCGGGTAATGCTGCTGGTGGGATCCCTGGTACTGCTGCTGGGGATCCCCGGGTTACCTGCTGCTGGGTGAATCCCCCGGTACTGCGTGGGGATCCAGGATGCTCCTGTTGGGGACCCGTAGGCACTGTCGGGGGTTATCCCCTGTTACTGCTATGGTGGATCTGGATCCCGGGTACGCTGTTGGTGGATCCCAGGGCTATCTTTGGGGGATCGCGGGCACTGGCTTTGCTGGGCTTCCCGGGTGCTGCAGCTGGGGGATCCCGGGGTAATGCCGTTGGGGGATCCCGATAGTAATGCTTCTGGGGGATCCCGGGTACTGCTGCTGGTTGGATTCCGGGGTATGCTGTTGGGGTTATCGGGTACTGCTGTTGGGGATCCCCCGGGTATGTGCTGGGGTATCCCCGAGTACTGCTGCTGGGGGTTCGGGTACTACTGCTGGGGGATCTCCCGGGTTACTGTGTGGAGGGGACCGACTACAGTGTTGGGGACTCCACGCGAAGGCTGCTGGGGGATCCTCGTGGGGTATGCTGTTGGAGGATCCACGGGTTATGCTGTTGGGGGATCCCGGGTACTTTATTGGGGGATCCCGGGTTCCCTGCCTTTTGGGCCGGATCCCGGGTACAGCTGTTGGGGAATTACCGAGATGCTGATGCTGGGGGATCCCGAGCTGCTGCTTTTGGGGCAGGGATCCCAGGTTCAGCTGTTATGGATCCGGTTACAGGCTGTTGGGGGATCAAGCAGTAATGTGTTGGGGGTCCCGAGTAACTGCTGTTGGGGGATCCCGGGGTACGGCTTGGCTGGGGGATGCCGGGTACTGCTTTTGGGGGATCCACGGCGGTTACAGCTGTTGGGGGATCCCGGTTCTGCTAGCTGCCGCGGGATCCCCAGTACTGCAGCTCCAGGGGCGATCCCCGTAGGTACTGCTGCCTGGGGGGGATCCCAGATTACTCCTGTTGAGGGGATCCCCGGGCAATGTGGTGGGGGATCACCGGTACTGTTGATGGGTTATCCCCGGGTTATGCTACTGGTGGATCCGGTTACTGATGCCTTGGGGATTCCCCCGGGATCTCCGGTGGGGGGGTCCCGGCACTGCCGCTGGGGGATCCCGGAGTACTGTTGAGGGTTTTCCAGGGGTACTGCTACTGGTGGATCCCCGGGTACCGCTGCTGGGGGATCCCAGGGTACTCCTGCTGGGGTTCCCCGGGCACTGCTGCTGGGGGATCCGCGGGTACTGCTGCTGGGAGATCCCCAGGTACTCCTGTTGGGGGATCTCCGGGTACTGCTGCTGGGGGGATCCCAGGTACTCCTGTTGGGGATCCCGGCACTGCTCCTGGGGGAACCCCAGGTATTGCGCCTGGGGGATCCCCGGGTACTGCTGCCTGGGGATCCCTGGGTACTGCTGCTGGGGGAACCCCGGGTACGGGTGCTTGGGATCACTGGGTACTCTGCTAGGGGGAATCCCGAGTAGTACTGCTGTGGGTGATCCCGGGTTACTGCTGCTGGGAAATCCCGGGATACTGCTGTGGCAGGATCCCCGGAGATGCTCTGAGAGGATCCCAACGGTATCCATCGGGGGATCCCTGGCACTGCCTGCGGCGGAACCCCGGGGGGTACTGTGACTGGGGGATCCCGGGTAATGCCTGTGGGTGGATGCAAGGGTACTGCTGCTGGGGATTCCCGGGGCACTGCTGCTGGGTGATCCGGGGTACTGTGGATTGGGGGATCCCCGGGTACTGCTGCTGGGGGATTGTATCGGCTTAGGGGGGGTAATGATTGCGGGAATATGGGTGTAGGGGTCTTCGTAGGCTGGGGCGTGGCAGGCGCGTTGTTAGGAGTGAGATGATTAGCGGGAGGTAGGTAGGTAATAAAGAAGGTCAGTGGTGAAAACACGACACTGTATTAACTCTACATACTCACTAACATATGCCTTCACCACTCTTCACTATTATAAACTAATAAAATATAGAAATAGGATTAGTAAAAATAACGGGGACATTGAATATTTTCTATTCTACTCAAAACACAGGTTATTTTGAAGTCTGCCTTGTACATTAAATATTTGGTCAAGGAGAACTTCATTGGGGTTCAGAAAACTGGCGTGTGGTTCACATAAGCAGTGAGACATGTAAACACAACAATTGACCAAAAGGAATAGTAATCTTTCAATATAGCACCAGCGGACAGTTCATCACAGGAAACTTAGCCACAGGTCCAAGACCTACACAGCACGAGTACTGCGGGCCAAGCCAGTACTCTGCCCAATGCCTCCAACAAGTCTCTCAGAGACTCAGCGCCCTTCTACCCGAGCCCTGACAACCCAGCAGCAGCTCCGACTCGAAGTCTCTGTCTCAGGAGCTCGGCACCCCAGCCGACAGCTCGATCGAATCTCCTACTCAGCTCTACCTTGGGCTTTATGGTGGTCCAAGCCACCCTCCAAACACGTGTACGCTGACGCCTAGGTCTGAGGCGTCAAGAACAAATAAGACTAGGGACGTGGGCGTGGCTACAGGGACGTTGGCCTAGCAAGGTCTTGTGACCATAGAATTGGTTAGAATAGGTCTCCCTGAGACCTCACAAAGCCAGCTGGATACATCACATCCCTTTCTCCCCCAATTTAAATATCTGAGATCTAGGACAATTTGTCTAGTTACTTGACTTTTTTAATCACCCTTAAATCGATTACAATACAAAGACAAATTTATACATAGTAATTATTCCACTACAGATATTGCCTCAACTCCTCATCTACCCACAAGGCACAGAATAATAGTCACCTGGAGAGGTCGGACCAGCCATAATTGTTGGTTCTTGTGGAAGCTCGTACCGTCTCATTTCTCCTTAAACCTAAATTATCGGGCTCAGTGCCTTTCCCCTCACCTTCTACTAGACATGCACTAGCCAATGTAGTCACCCTCGCACGTTTACCATTGGGCCAAACCTTCTCAAGGCTTATATGGCGTGGAATACTGCTCTCCAAACGGGTTGATTCTTGCAAGTAACTGCAACTGGACCACTTCACGCCCCCAAGGTCGCATTTTCGGCACATTCACACTGCACACTACATCATCTGGATAATCGAGACAGGGCAGGCATCGCAGCGAAGACCCTCCATTATCCTATGCCACTACTAGGATTCACTGCCACATTAAACAAGGCGGCCATAATCATGGACGTTTTCAAGGTCACCTTATGTATCACGGAACACTACACTTCTGGCAAGTTCAAAGTAGGCCTGGGGACAATCTACAATTTAAGGTCTCGCTGCTGGCCGGGGCACTTCCCGCAACCTGCCGCTCGCACGGTCGACAGCAAGGCAGGACAACCTCCATGCAGCCTTGGAAAGCAGGCTGGTCAAGCAGCTTAGGAAGTCATCTCGCGGCTCACGTCATTCCAATATTCGGGAGGATGGCATACTCCTTATAGCCCCACCCCCCCCCTCCCCTAGATTTTCCTTGCGTTCTGGCACCCAGCCGGAATCCTCACACACATGCAGCATCACGCCATCTACTGCACCTCAGGAAGGCAGCATCGCAGCATCAACAGCACGGCCACAGCACTATCCATCTCACAGCACGTCCACAGCATGATCCCTCATCACAGCACGGCCAGATATCCTCATCACGCCACGGCGCATCCCAGCAGCAACAGCACGGCCAAAGCATCGCAGCCCGGTCCCAGCATCCACAGCCCGGCCGCAGCATTCTCACATCATAGCAAGGCCGTATCACAGCAGCACACAGCACGGCCACAGATCGCAGCATGGCTACAAGCATTCGCAGCACGGTCGTTATACTGCAGCACACAGTCGGCTCTCAGCATCTCAGGCATGGCTACAGCATCGCAGCCGGTCCCAGCCATACAGCAGGCTCGGCCAGCATCTCAACATCACAGCAGCACACAGAACGGCCACAGATCCGCAGCACCAGACGGCTCGGCTACGCCTCTCGCACGGCCACAGCATCGCAGCACGTGCTACAGCATCTCAGCGCATCACAGCAGCGACATTGCAGTAATAAGTAGAAGGCTATGGTAAGTTGCTGGAGGTGAGGTGAGGTCAACTAAAGGTCATCAAACGCAGGTTGAGTCCGCGGCGTGATGGTCACGAGGCTGGGTGACGCAGACAGACACCAATACAATTGATGACAGCTGGGCAGCAATACATCTACTGCGGGGCAACATCAGACAAAATGGGTGATGGGCACATCAGTGGGGATGGGCAATCAGTGTGGACAGCAATCATAGGCAACTCTTCAATGGGTGATAGTTGTGGGTGAGTCTTCCAAGGCTGGGCTGGGTGACTCCTCGTTTCCTCTGTAAATATTCAATTTCGGCCAGTAAGTGCTTCCCCCAAAAGTCTCACCCTAATAATGATATTCTCCATCAATTTCTCTCAAACAACAACAACTCCACAAATATAATACACTCTAGTCTCTCTCTGGCCTTCCAATACAGGTTACGGAGCCCGTTAGAATCATGGCAAGTGATTCGTAAAATCCATGAGTTCGTAAAAAGATAATAGGTTCTAAACCCACATCCGTACTTGGTTGCTTGCAGTAATGTTAAAACGATTCGAAGTCGTGTTAATATATAATCGTTTGCATAATTTTTCACGTTGTCTCTTAATCATTTGAATATACTGGCAAGTTAGAAGTCTTCGTTATATAAGATGTGAAGAGCGCTCAAGCGGGAGGTCTTTAGTATAGAGACTGACACCTGCGGCTCAAGTTGGAGGTCTGATTTTAGTTTAGTGCCCAAACACACACAACCACTTACACTTAAAGGAACTTGTTAGTGTTTTTTGCGTAACTAATAAGTAAACGTCGTAGCTGAAAAGGTTTTAACAAACCTGCCTAGTCACAAGGCGCAATTTAAATATATAAAACCACTAGACTAACAACGGCCAAGCCTTGTTCATTCACATAAGTATGAGTGTTAATTAAATGATCATACTAAATTGTTATACGAACAGCGACTACAATAAACGCACTATACAAGTATCGTTGATATATATTATATCTTATATAGATATATACTATATTTATATATATATATTTATTATTGATCTATCCTTATAGATATATATATATGTTTTATATGTTGTGGCCAGATTATGTAAAAACTGGTCAATTAGCAATTTTGTCCTATCTAAAAATTTTCTATTATCAGTTTAATGATTTATTTTTTTTTAATTAGTGATGATTGTACAATACTTATAATTTGCACCAAAAGAAACTAGATAATTACCTAAACTTATTATAACAGCGCAATATTTTTTGCCTACAAAGTATATATTTTAGATTAGTTTACAATAATTTAATATAACATACACAGGTGAAATATTTTTTTTCGTTATGTTCAGAAAGATTTTGGCGAAATTATTCGCCAGACACAAATTTTCACTTGTCCTCATCTGGCAAGATGATGAAAAGTTGCTATTAAGGCCAGTCGCAAGTTCTGCCTATCGGCAGACATATATATATTAGATATTTATTTATATATATATATATTTATTGATTTATATATTTATATATATAATATATATATATATATTAGATGAATGTTCAGAGAACGGACACAATCACTGTCAGGTATTTCATACAATTTATTACAAAGCACCTGTGTGTTGTGATGTTCAATGCTTGTGATTGTGTTGTCCCATTTCTCCTTTTTTTCAGATTCTCCTTTTTATGGACTGATGAAGCCACTGTGTGGCGAAACGTTTCTCAGCACCACCAGGGAAGGTACTACCGTCCTGCCGATGACTGTGAACAGAAACTTGTAACTGTTTTGCATGATGGTAGGATTGTGGTTTCTTTTTCTGTCTCATAATCACGCTAGATAAAAGGGTGAATCTTGATAACTCCTACTAACACTTTGGTCACACTTCACAGACACGCACATCATATATATATATACATACATCTAGGTTTTTCCTTTTTCTAATAGCTCTTGTTCTTCTTTATTTCTTCTAGTGTCCATGGGGATGTGGAATAGATTTTCCTCCGTAAGCCAGCGTGTCGTATTGAGGCGACCTAAAATGCCGGGAGCAAAGGGGGCGGTAGTACCCCTCTCTCCTGTAGAAATTTACCAAAAAAAAGAGAAGAAGAAAAACTTTATAAAAACTGGGATGCTTAAATGTGCGGTGGTTGTGGGCGAGATGACATGAAACAGATGATTGCTGATGGTATGATTGAAAAGAGTTGGATTGTCCTGGCCCTATGAGAACAAAGCTGAAGGGGGTAGGAGGAGTCCTTCAAGTGGGGGGAAATATAGGGATATTAAATCTGGTGTATTGAGAGAGTTAGAAGAAAGGAAGGGGTAGCAGTATGTTAAATATGATAAGTGTTTGGAAGGTGGAAAAGAGAATATGAATGTGTACTATCAAGAATTAGTGGATTAAAGTAAAGTGTTGGATGCGAGATGTGGGTCATAATAAGGGGTATGCCCACCTGGAGAAGAGAGGAATGCAGAGGAGAGAGGAGACATTTTCGGAGATGTTAATTAAGTGAATGTATAGGAGCCTTTGAACCAAGTGAGAGAGTAATTTTGGTAGGCAGGACCTGGCCTGAATGCTAAAGTAGGAGAAACTTTTAGAGAGGGTGTGGTAGGTAAGTTAGGGGTTGCCAGGTGTTAAATGATAATGGGAGCTTTGATTGAACTTTGTATACGAAAGGGGTTTGTTATACGGTAATACATTATTTTAAGAAAAAGAAGGATAATAAGTATACACAGTATGATTGTAGGGCCGAAATGACAGTAGTTTGTTGGATTCTATATTGGTAGATAAAAGATGTTGAGTAGACTTCAGGATGTACCTTGTTTATAGTGGGGCAACAGTTATCAGATCACTTTCTAGTAGTAGCTACACTGAGAGTAAAAGGTAGATGGATACAAGGAGGGTATAGAAGCATCGGGTAAGAGAGAGGTGAAGGTTTATAACTAAAGAGAGGCAGTTAAGGGTGAGATATAAACCAGCTATAGGAGGATGATGGGCTAATGAGAGCATAGGGCCAATGGGTCGAAGAGGGTATGGGTAGGTTTAAAAATGTTAGAGTGTTAGATTGTTCAGCAGAAGTTTGTGGATTACAGGCAAGTGGGTGCTCGGAGGAAGAGGGGTGGATTGGTGGAATGATGATGTAGAGAGTAGTAAGGGTAGAAAGTTAGCATATAGAAGTTTTTACAAGTAGAAGTGATGGATGGGGCAGAGTATATGGGAAAAAGAGAGAGGTTAAGAGAGTGGTAAGCAATGTAAAAAGAGAGCAAAAGGAGAGAGTGGGGGAGATGTTTATCAACACATTTTGTTGAAAATAAGAAAAAGTTTTGGGGTGAGATTAACAAGTTAAGAAAGCCTAGAGACAAACAAATGGATGTGTCAGTTTAAAAATCGGAGAGGAGGTGATTAAATGGAGAGTTAGAGGTATTGGGAAGATGTGAGGAATATTTTGAGGACTTGTTTAAATGTTGATGAAGACGGAAGCTGTATTTCGTTGTACCGGGGGGCCCACTGCTGCTGGGGGGTCCCGGGTGCGCGCTGGGGGATCCCGGGTACTGCCGTTGGGGGATCCCCGAGTACTGCTTCTGGGGGATCCCCGGGTACTGCTGCTGGTGGATTCCCGGGTACTGCTGTTGGGTTATCCCCGGGTACTGCTGTTGGGGATCCCCGGGTACTGCTGCTGGGGTATCCCCGGGTACTGCTGCTGGGGGATTCCCGGGTACTACTGCTGGGGGATTCCCGGGTACTGCTGCTGGAGGACCCCCGAATACAGCTGTTGGGGAATCCCCGGGTACTGCTGCTGGAGGATCCCCGGGTACTGCTGTTGGAGGATCCCCGGGTACTGCTGTTGGGGGATCCCCGGGTACTTCTCCTGGGGGATCCCCGGGTTCTGCTTTTTGGGGATCCCCGGGTACAGCTGTTGGGGAATTCCCGAGTGCTGCTGCTGGGGGATCCCCGAGTACTGCTGCTGGGGGATCCCGGGTACTGCTGTTGGGGAATCCCCGGATACTGCTGCTGGGGGATCCCCGGGTACTGCTGTTGGGGGATCCCCGAGTACTGCTGTTGGGGGATCCCCGGGTACTGCTCTTGGGGGATCCCCGGGTACTGCTCTTGGGGGATCCCCGGGTACTGATGTTGGGGGATCCCCGGGTACTGCTGTTGGGGGATCCCCGGGTACTGCTGTTGGGGAATCCCCGGGTACTGCTGCTGGGGGATCCCCGGGTACTGCTGTTGGGGGATCCCCGAGTACTGCTGTTGGGGGGTCCCCGGGTACTGCTGTTGGGGGATCCCCGGTACTGCTGTTGGGGGATCCCCGGGTACTGATGTTGGGGATCCCTGGGTGCTGCTGCTGGGGGATCCCCGGGTACTGCTGTTTGGGGATCCCCGGGTACTGCTGTTGGGGGATCCACGTTTACTGCTGTTGGGGGATCCCCGGGAACTGCTGCTGGGGGATCCCCAGGTACTGCTGTTGGGGATCCCCGTGTACTGCTGTTGGGGAATCCCCGGGTACTGCTGCTGGGGGATCCCCGGGTACTGCTGTTGGTTGATCCCCGAGTACTGCTGTTGGGGGATCCCCGGGTACTGCTGTTGGGGGATCCCCGAGTACTGCTGTTGGGGGATCCCCGAGTACTGCTGCTGGGGGATCCCCGGGTACTGCTGTTGGGGGATCCCCGGGTACTTCTGTTGGGGGATCCCCGGGTACTGCTGTTGGGGGATCCCCGGGTACTGCTGTTGGGGGACCCCCGCGTACTGCTGTTGGGGGACCCCCGCGTACTGCTGTTGGGGGACCCCCGGTACTGCTGTTGGGGGACCCCCGCGTACTGCTGTTGGGGGACCCCCGCGTACTGCTGTTGGGGGATCCCCGCGTACTGCGGTTGGGGGACCCCCGCGTAGTGCTTTTGGGGGACCCCCGGGTACTGCTGTTGGGGGGACCCGGTATGTGTTGGGGGATCCCCCCGGGCTGCTGTTGGGGGGCCCCCCGCCCCTTCTGTTGGGGGTTTTTAACCCCCCCGGGATGCTGTTGGGGGGCCCCCCCGTATGCTGTTGGGGGCCCCGCGTACTGTGTTGGGGGGCCCCCCCGGGGTATGCTGTTGGGGGACCCCGCGTATGTGTTGGGGGGCCCCCCCCGTTTCTGATGTTTGGGGGGACCCGGGAAGCTATTGGGGGACCCCCGCGTATGCGTTGGGGGACCCCCGCGTTTCTGCTGTTGGGGGGACCCCGGGGGTTTCTGTTGGGGGACCCCCCGCGTAGCTGTTGGGGGACCCCCGCGATGCTGTTGGGGGACCCCCCGGGGACTGCTGTTGGGGGACCCCGCGTACTGCTGTTGGGGGACCCGGGATGTTTGGGGGGGACCCCCCTTGCTGTTGGGGGACCCCCGGGTACGCGTTTAGGGACCCCCGCGTTGCTGTTGGGGGCCCCCCCGTATGCTGTTGGGGACCCCCGGGTACTGCTGTTGGGGGACCCCAGGGTTGCTGTTGGGGGACCCCGCTTTGTGTTGGGGGACCCCCGGGGACTGCTGTTTGGGGGCCCTGCGTTGCTGTTGGGGGACCCCGGGTATGCTGTTTGGGGGGGTCCCGGGTATGCTGCTGGGGGATCCCCGGGTATCGGTGAAGGATCCCCCGGGGACGCTGTGGGGGGACCTGGGATGCTGCTGGGGGAATCCCGGGTACTGCCGCTGGGGAATCCCCGGGTACTGCTGTTTGGGTTATCCCCGTGTACTGCTGGTGTGGGGATCCCTGGGTACTGCTGCTGAGGGAATCCCCGGGTACTCTGCTGGGTGATCCCTGGGTACTGCTGCTGGGGGATCCCCGGGTACTGCTGCTGGGGGATCCCCGGGCACTGCTGCTGGGGGATCCCCGGGTACTGCTGCTGGGGGGATCCCAGGGTACTGCTTCTATGAGATCCCCGGGAACTGCTGCTGGGGGACCCCCGGATACTGCTGCTGGGGGATCCCAGGGTACTGCTGCTGGGGGATCCCCGAGTACTGCTGTTGGGGGAGCCCCGGGTACTGCTGCTGGGGGATCCCCGAGTACTGCTGCTGGGGGATCCCCGGGTACTGCTGTTGGGGAATCCCCGGATACTGCTGCTGGGGGATCCCCGGGTACTGCTGTTGGGGGATCCCCGAGTACTGCTGTTGGGGGATCCCCGGGTACTGCTCTTGGGGGATCCCCGGGTTACTGGGTCTTGGGGGAAACTCGGGTATGATGTTGGGGGATCCGGGTATGCTGTTGGGGGATCCCCGGGTACTGCTGTTGGGGAATCCCCGGGTTTCTGCTGCTGGGGGATCCCGGTACTGCTGTTGGGGGGGTCCCCGGGGTACTGTGTTGGGGGGTCCCGGGTACTGCTGTTCGGGGATCCCGGGTACGGTGTTGGGGGATCCCGGGTACTGATGTGGGGGGATCCCTGGGTGCTGCTGCTGGGGTATCCCCGGGTACTGCTGTTGGGGGATCCCCGGGTACTGCTGTTGGGGGATCCCCGGGTACTGCTGTTGGGGGATCCCCGGGAACTGCTGCTGGGGGATCCCCAGGTACTGCTGTTGGGGGGTCCCCGGTTACAGCTGTTGGGGGTCACCGAGTACTGCTGTTGGGGGATCCCCGGGTACCTCTGTTGGGTGATCCCCGGGTACTGCTGCTGGGGGATCCCCAGGTACTGCTGTTGGGGGATCCCCGGGTACTGCTGCTGGGAGATCCCCGGGTACTGCTGTTGGGGGATCCCCGGGTACAGGTGTTAGGGGATCCCCGAGTACTGCAGCTGTGGGGATCCCCGGGTACTGGTGTTGGTTGATCCCCGGGTACTGGTGTTGGTTGATCCCCGGGTACTGCTGCTTGGGGATTCCCTGGTACTGCTGTTGGGGGATCCCCGGGTACAGCTGTTGTGGGATCCCCGAGTACTGCTGCTGGGGGATCCCCGGGTACAGCTGTTGGGGGATCTCCGAATACTGCTGTTGGGGGATCCCCGGGTACTGCTGTTGGGGTATCCCCGAATACTGTTGGGGGATCCCCGGGTACTGCTGCTGGGGGATCCCCGAGTACTGCTGTTGGGGGATCCCCGGGTACTGCTGCTGGGGGATCCCCGGGTACAGCTGTTGGGGGATCCCCGAGTACTGCTGTTGGGGATCCCCGGGTACTGCTGTTGGGGAATCCCCGGGTACTGCTGCTGGGGGATCCCCGGGTACTGCTGTTGGGGGATCCCCGAGTACTGCTGTTGGGGGATCCCCGGGTACTGCTGTTGGGGTATCCCCGAGTACTGCTGTTGGGGGATCCTCGGGTACTGCTGCTGGGGGATCCCCGAGTACTCCTGTTGTGAGTTCCCCGGGTACTGCTGCTGGGGGATCCCCGGGTACAGCTGTTGGGGGATCCCCGAGTATTGCTGTGTGGAGGGGAAACCCCGGGTACTGTGTTGGGGATCCCGTGTACTGCTGTTGGGGAATCCCCGGGTTACTGCTGCTGGGGGATCCCGGGTACTGCTGTTGGTTTGATCCCCCAGTTTCTGCTGTTGGGGGATCCCGGGTACTGCTGTTGGGGGATCCCGAGTATGCTTTTTGGGGGATCCCCGAGTTACTGCTGTTGGGGGATCCCCCGGGGTCTGCGTTGGGGGATCCCCCGGGGACTGATGTTTGGGGGATCCCCCGGGTACTGCTGTTGGGGATCCCGGGTACTGCTGTTGGGGAAATCCCCGGGTATGCTGCTGGGGGATCCCCGGGTACCGCTATTGGGGAATCCCCGGGTACTGCTGCTGGGGGATCCCGGGTACTGCTGTTGGGGGGTCCCCGGGTAAATGCTGTTGGGGAATCCCCGGGTACTGCTGCTGGGGGATTCCCAGGTACTGCTGTTGGGGAATCCCGGGTACTGCTGCTGGGGGATCCCGGTCCTGCTTTTGGGGGATCCCGGGTACTCTGTTGGGGGATCCCGGGTACTGCTGCTGGGGGCCCCGGACTGTGTTGGGGGACCCCCGGTCTGTGTTGGGGGGGCCCCCGGGGGACGTGTTGGGGGGCCCCGCGTACTGTGTTGGGGGGCCCCCGCGTACTGGTTGGGGGACCCCCGGTATGCTTTGGGGGGCCCCGGGTACTGCTTTTTGGGGGCCCCCACCGGGGGGGCCCCGGGGGTTGGGGGCCCCCGGGGGACGCTGTGGGGGCCCCGGGTACGGTTGGGGGGGGGCCCCCCGTACTGTGTTGGGGGCCCCCCCGGGGCTGCTGTTGGGGGCCCCCGGTACTGCTGTTGGGGGCCCCCCGGGGATGCTGTTGGGGGGCCCCCCGGGGACTGCTGTTGGGGGACCCCGGTATGCGGGGGGGACCCCAGGTATTTTGGGGAAACTAAAGGTTGGGGGGACCCCCGCGACGGGTGTTTAAAAACCACTCGTATGCTTCCCCCTCTCTTAAAAAACCCCCGCGACCTGGGGTTTGGGGGCCCCCCTACGGCGTTTTAAACCCAAAAAAGCGTCGGGCCCCTTTGGGGACCCCTATAAAAATGTTTTTACCCCCCCCATTCCCCCTGTGAACACCCCGCGTTTTTTTCCTTTAGGTTGGGGGCCCCGGGAAAAATCTTTACCCCCGGTTTTTTTGCTTTGGAACCCCCTAAAAAATTTCTGGGTTTTTTTGGGGGCACCCCCCCTTTTTTTTCCCGCCCCTTTTAAAAACCCCCCCCCTAAATTTGCCCGGGGTGGGGGGACCCCCGGGTTTTTGTGTTGGGTCCCCCGTACCTTTTAACCCCGCGTTTTTTTCCTTGTTGGGCCCCCGGGTAAACTTGGGGCCCCTTTTTGGGGAAAAACCCCGCTTTTTTTGCCTTTTGGGGGACCCCGGGTACTGCTGCTGGGGGACCCCAGGGTACTCCTGTGTAGATCTAACGAGGTTGTTGTAGGATTCAATACCTTTATTAAGAAAATCCAAGACGACAGGACAGTGATAACTACATCAGCACTACAGATATGCATTCCAATCCTTCGTCTCTTAGAACATACGAAAGAACACAGCAGCAGGCCTACTGGCCTATGCGAGGCAGGTCCAAGTCTCCTACCGGCATAGTCAATTACCCAACCAAGTCAGATCAGGCCACACTTAACGAGGAAGCACTGCATCCTACCTACTAGCACAAGTCAGTCAGATCCATCTCACACCCACCCATTCCCTCTGATGTATTTATCTAACCTATTTTTAAAACTACAGAACGTTTTAGCTTCTATGACGGTAATCGGGAGTTTGTTCCACTCGTCCACAACTCTATTACCAAACCAGTGCTTTCCTATATGCTTCCTGAATCTGAATTTTTCCAACTTCAAATCATTGCTGCGAGTCTTGTCTTGGCTGGATATTTTCAGCACGCTAATTACATCCTCTTTATTTATTCCTGTTTTCCATTTATACACCTCAATCATATTTCCCCTAATTCTACGCCTTTCGAGAGAGTGCAGATTCAGGGCCCTCAGTCTATCCTCATAGAGAAGATTTCTGATGTATGGGATCAACTTCGTCATCCTCCTTTTACATTTTCCAGCGCTTTTATATCCACTCTGTAATACGGTGACCAGAACTGTGCAGCATAATCTAAGTGAGGCCTAACCAAATTTATATAGAGTTGAAGAACAACCTGACGACTTGTATTATTAATGCTTCTTGATATAAAGCCAAGGATTCTGTTAGCTTTATTGCGAACACTTATGCTCTGTTGTCTTGGTTTTAGATTACTGCTAACCAGAACTTCTAAATAATTTTAGCAATCCGTAATATTAAGATCAACATTATTTAGTTTATATGTGGCATGGTTATTTTCCTGTCCAACATTTAGAACTTTGTATTTGTCTATATTAAACTGCATCTGTCACTTCTCCGACCATTGCATCAGTCTATTCAAATCTTCCTGGAGTGCTCTAATGTCCTCATTAGAATGAATTGGACGACTTCTTTTGGTGTCATCAGCAAACTTGCTTATATCACTGTTTATTCCCTCATCTATGTCGTTTATGTAAATTGTGAACAACAACGGGTCTAACACTGACCCCTGAGGAACACCGCTTGTGACGTGCCCCCATTCTGATTTCTCCCCATTTATGCAAACTCGCTGCTGCCTATTTGTCAACCATGCCTCTACTCAGGAAAAAAATTCTCCTATTCCGTGTGCCTTAAGTTTCCTCAGCCTCTGATGTGAAGCTCTATCAAAAGCCTTATTGAAGTCTATATACACATTATCATATTCATTACCATGATCTACCTCCTCAATTACCTTAGTGAAATGAAAGTTAAGACACATGTGCAACATCTGGATATCTTTATTGTAGACGTTTCGCCATCCAGTGGCTTTATCAATACAGATTCTAGGACATAATAGGAAGACAGTAGAACTATATACAAAAGATGAGGTAATCAGTCCCTCGGCCTTGGAGTTAGTGTTCACAGCATCGTGGTGGAGGAGAATCTGGAGCAAAGGCAAGAAGACTGACGTTTATATAGGCGTCAGTGGAAGGGACGGGCAGCAGACGAGGGCAGTCACTGGTAGGCGGGATTCCCCAGTGGAAGTAGGTCCTTCCCAAAGAGATGGGTTAGTTGCAGCAGCCGTGAAGAAGGTCTTGTAGATGTCCTCTGAACCAAGATTCCATGATGTTGCAGTGTCTGACAAGTTGTGCAAAAAAATTAATAAATTCGTAAGGCATGAACGCCCCTTTGTAAAACCATGTTAAGATTTAGTAATCAATTTATGCCTTTCAAGTTAGCTACGAATTGCCTCGGCAATTATTTATTCCATAAATTTTCCCACTGTGGAGATAAGGACCTGCTTCCTGCTTTGTAAATAGGTATTATATTTGCCATTTTCCACTTGTCTGGCATTATGCCAGTTCGTAGCGATATGTTGAAAAGGTCAGCCAAAGGTTTGCTAAGTTCCTCTTTACATTCCTTTAAAACCCTTGCAAACAGTTCATCAGGGCCTGGGAAAAGAGGCTCTGGCAGGTGGCAAACCCACACGACGCTACTCTGAGAAAACTTCCCCTCACTTCTTCAGTTGCTGCCTTGCAACTCTGTATAGCTCCTGATGGCGCACTGAGAAGTGTGAAAGTACTTGAGCTAAAGATTTCCACACAGATAGATATCCTACCAATACCAGCTGCTTTATTCTCTTTCATTCTACCCACTGCCTCACGAACTTCCCCCACACTCACAACTAGCTCCTCCCCACTCCTACAAACCTGGATTGATGGGATAAAGATAGAAATGTTAAAAGCAGGTGGGGATATAGTATTTGGGTGATTGTATGAAAGAGGGTAAGGTACTTAGGGATTGGCAGAGAGCATGCATAGTTCCTTTGTATAAAGGCAAAGGGGACATAAGAGAGTGCAAAAATTGTAGGGGAATAAGTCTTTATAGTGTTATTATTAAAAAAATTAAGAGTAAGACGGAGAGTAGGACAGTAGATGAACAAGTAGGCTTTAGGAAGCGTAGGGGGGTGTAGACCAAGTGTTTACAGTGAAATATATAGGTGAACAGTATTTAGATAAGACTAAAGAGGTTTTTATAGCATTTATGGATTTGGAAAAGCGGATTACAGGGTGTAAAGGGGGCAATGTGACAGATGTTGCAGGTGTATGGAATAGGAAGCAGGTTGTTGAAAGTAGTGAAAAGTTTTTACGAGGATAGTGAGGCTCAGGTTAAAGCATGTAGGACAGTGGGAGATTATTTCCCAGTAAAAGTTAGCCTTAGACAAGGATGTATGATGTCACCATGGTTGTTCAATATATTTATAGATGGGGTTATAAGAGAAGTCAATGCTTGGGTGTTGGCAAGAGGTTTGGGGTTAAAAGATAAAGAATCTAACAGTTGCTCTTTGCTGATAACACTGTGCTTTTGAGAGATTCTGAAGAGAAGTTGCGGAGGTTGGTGGATGAGTTTGGTAGGGTATGTCAAAGAAGAAAATTGAAATTGAATATAGGAAAGGGCAAGGTGATAAGGATAACAAAAAAATTATGTAACGAAATTTTGGATATCAGGTTGGAGGGAGAGAGTATGGAGGAGGTGAATGCATTCATATATTTAGGAGCGGACGTGTTAGCAGATGGGTCTATGAAAGATGAAGTGAATCACAGAATTGATGAAGGGAAAATTGTGAGTGGTACACTGAGGAGTCTGTGGAGATAAAGAACTTTGTCCTTGGAGGCAAAGAGGGAAATGTATGAGAGTATAGTTATACCAACGATCTTATATGGGTGTGAAGCATGGGTGTTGAATGTTGCAGCGAGGAGAAGGCTGGAGGCAGTGGAGATGTCATGTCTGAGGGCAATGTGTGGTGTGAATATAATGCAGAGAATTCGTAGTTTGGATGCTCCTGTTCATGACGCCTGGTTGAGTTTTCAAGGGTCGGAAATTCCTGGGCACTGAGTTGGGTTGACTGATGAGAGTTCTGCAGTATGGCAGGATTCTCTGCACCCATTGTCTGCTGAGGGTGATGCTCTGCCGTAGCCTGCTGTCTCGTCGTTGGTGTCTTCCAGGCCTCACGAATTCTAGTGAGCCTCTCAGGGCATCGAGGGTTCCAGGCATGGTGTTTCTGCCTGCAATTCGGGCATCGTGGAGTGGGTGGCGATGCATTCTTCAGCTTGGTGATGCATTCCTCGGTAGGGTGGGGCTGGCTGCAGAAAACCGCAGATTACTCTGTTCGGACAGAGTGCACCCAGGTGTACCGTAACGCTGACACTTGAAACAGCGAACTGGTTCTGGGCCCTGAAGGTCCTAACATCGTACCTGCCCCAAGAACCAAGGTCCAGCTGGGATGGCAGCGGTCCTACATGCTGAATGAGGACCTGCAGGGTTGGTGAATTGCCTGCCGATTTTGCCTTGAGACGATGAGCTGACACGACACTGGGGTGAGCTGCTACTGCCTCGATGGGCATCATCAGCGGTTATCGCATCACTACACCCTTGGTGACCTTCTGCCGAGAATCCAGTTCCTCCAGGGTGAAGGAGCCGGTCCTGTCTCCATGACTTTCTTCAAGGTGATATGCATTTCCCTGTTGATAGGAGTCAGTATTGGTTCTCCCCTCAGGTTGAACCATATCTTGAACCTCAGTTTGTGCCGTGTTTCCAGGTGTGTAACCACGCCATAGTGGGTTTTGTGTTCCCCATAAGCCTTTACTTTGAATCTGGAAGGAGATTTGAGCTGGTTTACCTGCTCCTTGGAGGGCCGGCGTGTCTTACTGTTCACATTGATCCATCCTTCCGTATTCTCTGGCTGCATGGTTAGGCTTGTCAGAACTGGAGAATTTTCCTCTGATGACACGGAGTGGTCTCGCAACTTCTTCGCTAGGATTGCGCCCCACATTTCTAAATCCGAGTCGTCCATTTCTAAATCTCTTCTCGGCAGTGTCTTCTCTGGGTGTGTTGAAGATGTTTAATGCCCGTCGTCTGCAGTCTCTGATGAAGTGACGAGGATAGTGGAGTTTAGAAAATACTTGTTCAATTATCGTGCATTCTTCTTCAAGAAACTCATTGCTGCAGATTCTGAGTGCACGCAGGAAGAAGCCTATAATTACACTCAGAATCTGCAGCAATGAGTTTCTTGAAGAAGAATGCACTATAATTGAACAAGTATTTTCTAAACTCCACTATCCTCGTCACTTCATCAGAGACTGCAGACGACGGGCATTAAACATCTTCAACACACCCAGAGAAGACACTGCCGAGAAGAGATACATAGTCCTCCCCACCAACTCCATTGCCAAACACATTTCCAATACCTCATTTCAAGTATCTACCTCCACAACCACGACCATCAAGGACATTACCAGTGATAGACAGGACAAGCTTCCACCCTCTGCAGGGGTATGCATAATCCCTTGTAATGACTGCAACAAGTTATACGTGGGCTAAACATCAAGGGACCTCCAAACACGTATTTCAGAACACCAATACGCAAGCAGGTCTGACGACACAAGGAATGCCTGTGTACAACACCGTAATTCACACAACCACTTGATAAACTACAGAAACTCAAGACTCATCGTCACAGAAGACAACACTCAATACCGAAGAATCCTGGAATCATCACTTATTTCTATATTCGACAGCTTCAACCAGAATAGTGGCTTCTATAACATAGCTGAACCACTTGCCAAGAAACTTCTTCATCGCTATCCCACATAAGAACACTGTAGAAGGTCTGCTCACAAACTTATCCAATCTCATTTACAAGCTACCCAAGATTTTAGACTCTATAACTCCACTCGGTACATCATCAGATGCAGCATTCTCCACCTGACCTCAACATCTGAACCTGACTATAAATACTCGCGTCCCTTCACCCCAGGTAGATCTGTTTGTGACTTGAAAAAGCCCACTGTGTGGCGAAACTATCAATAAAGGGAAAAAAATTTT
>NC_069432.1:9145310-9180409 GCF_026875155.1 Cherax quadricarinatus | reverse complement strand
ATGCATTTTAATGCTCGGGAAAAACTTACAGAAGGGATGACAAAGATGACCCCATGTATCAAAATCTTCCCTATGAGGATAACTGAGGCCCTGAATCTGTACTCTCTCGAAAGGCGTAGAATTAGGGAGGATATGATCGAGGTGTATAAATGGTAAACAGGAATAAACAAAGGGGATGTAAATAGCGTGCTGAAAATTTCCAGGCAAGACAGGACTCGCAGCAATGGTTTCAAGTTGGAAAAAATCAGATTCAGGAAGGATATAGGAAAGCAGTGGTTTGGTAATAGAGTTGTGGATGAGTGGAATAAACTCCTGAGTACAGTTATTCAGGCTAAAACGTTGAGTAGTTTTAAAAATAAGTTAGATAAATACATGAGTGGGTGTGGGTGGGTGTGAGTTGGACCTGACTAGCTTGTGCTGCTGGGTCTGGTGCCGTGCTCCATCCTTGAGTGTAGGTGATCAGACTGGATGGGTCATAGGGCTAATCCGGGGGGGTGGGTCATTGGGATAATCCCGGGGGAGGACATGGACCTGCTCCGCATGGGTCAGTAGGCCTGTTGAAGTGTTCCTTCTTTCTTATGTTCTTATATTAACACGTGTATCTTTATTCTTGTAATGCTATACAGTGCTGATAAATAATATTGAAAAATTCGAGGTAATATTTGGGAAAAAAATCGACCTAATCATTAATATTTTCAATAGTTTTTCCTGCACTTGAAGACATAAATCTCCCCCCCCCCCAGCCCATGAACGTGGGAAGAAAGACGAAATGATAGATTATGATGATAATGCTGATGAAAATGATGATTAATGTAACATTTTATGAGTAACAATTTTTTAAAGAGCTTTTAAAAGCTGATTTTTTTAATAAACAGATTGAGGTATAAGGGATTAGGGCCTTTGACCTGTACACGTATTAACAGTTACATATTGCTCGTTTAATTACTATTGCATTTAATTTTATCTGATTAGGCTCGGGTAATGTGAGTATAATGAATACATTTTTATAAATATATATTGCATATTCGTTTCTGTTAAAACATATATAAAGCCTCATGGATCAACTTTGAAGGCCTCTTCGATATCTTTCAGAAAATTAATTTGCCCCATCAATAGAGTTCAACGAAGAATGGAAATTCAATAGTGAAATACCCTTTTTGGATATGTTCGTCACCAGAGTAAACAACCAACGTATATGATAAATTAGACACATGTGCAACTCTTGGGTATCTTTATTGAGGAAACGTTTCGCCACACAGTGGCTTCATCAGTCCATACAAAGGAGAATCTTGAAGAACAGGAGGAGAATGAGGTAATCAGTCCTTCAGCCTTTAGTCGATGTGGTCAGTCCATCAATCTTGAATAGAATACGGCATATGGGCGGAGAAGGAGCTTACAAACCGTAGGTAGGAGAGGTGCAACAGTCGTAGGTGGTGTCACATTTGTTCAATGTGGAAGTAGGTCGTGCCCAAGGGTTAGGCAAGTGAAGAATTCCCAAGTATTAAGATCCCAAGATGTTGCAGTGTCTGACAGGTTTGTAGATCAATAAAGATACCCAAGAGTTGCACATATGTCTAATTTATCAACTTGTCGGTTCTCTGAACCATTGATCTACAACCAACGTATATTATCCGTTCGTGCAAACCCCCACACAGCCAGCTACGTTATTTTCTTCAGTAACCACTCTATGCAAGTCAAACCATGGTAACCAACTTTTTTCTTAGAGGCTTCAAAATCAATAATCTCTCAATCGATCAACTGGTGGTCATCATCAAGAATCATCTAAAACAAGGATTCCCTGAAACATTTAGGAAAGTATGAACCTAGCTAACAAATAATGCTACAAATTGGCCTCTCTTAAAACAAGACCTACAATGACCAACTCTGAACACCCTTCAATCAAGTCGTACGGAAGAGACTCCAGAAGACAATCAACATTCCCAGTTTTATCCAAACAAACTTAGCAACAGCTTATACAAAACAATTCAGTCTCCTCGGTCACGCTAGGGGGGTCTAAATAAATCTCCTTTCATGGAATAACAAATCATTGGCCAGACAGTAAGAGTCAATGCATCAAATCGTCACATACACAAAAGAAAATTCAGCTGTATTCCAACACATGAAATATCATACAGCCAACTGGAAAGGAAACAGTCATACATAAAAACACCAGGCAACAACAAATTTAGCAAATATTGAATCAGCACTCATTGACCCCTATTTTCAGTTTTAATTTTTATCATGGTTCATGAGTGCAGAACTTGGATTCAAAATACGACCGAAGACAATACATTCAGCACCTCATCTTATATAAAATCTCGGATAAACCACCTCACTCTCTTTTGATATTCGAAAATTACAAAGTATTTCACTCCAGAATATATGTTCTCTTTGCATTTCAATTGCTGCTGAACTATCACGTGGAGATCAAAATAACGACCTTTTCAAATATATTGATTTTTTTTCCTAAGTACAGTTTGCATTAGGTCCCAGAGCTTCATATTAAAGCCGCCAATATATATATATATATATATATATATATATATATATATATATATATATATATATATTATATATATATATATATATATATATATATATATGAAAGTATAGTAGTACCAACACTCTTATATGGGTGTGAAGCTTGGGTTGTGAATGCAGCAGCGAGGAGGCGGTTGGAGGCAGTGGAGATGTTCTGTCTAAGGGCAATGTGTGGTGTAAATATTATGCAGAAAATTCGGAGTGTGGAAATTAGGAGAAGGTGTGGAGTTAATAAAAGTATTAGTCAGAGGGCTGAAGAGGGGTTATTGAGGTGGTTTGGTCATTTAAAGAGAATGGATCAAAGTAGAATGACATGGAGAGCATTAAATCTAGCGAAAGGAAGGCGGGGTAGGGGTCGTCCTCGAAAAGGTTGGAAGAATGGGGTAAGGGAGGTTTTGTGGGCGAGGGGCTTGGACTTCCTGCAGGCGTGCATGAGCGTGTTCGATAGGAGTGAGGAGACGAATGGTATTTGGGACCTGACGATCTGTTGGAGTGTGAACAGGGTAATATTTAGTGAAGGGATTCAGGGAAACAGGTTATTTCTATATAGCCGGACTTGAGTCCTGGAAATGGGAAGTACAATGCCTGCACTCTAAAGGAGGGGTTTGGAATATTGGCAGTTTGGAGGGATATGTTGTGTATCTTTATGCATATATGCTTCTAAACTCTAGTGTTCTGAGCACCTCTGCAAAAACAGTGATTATGTGTGAGTGAGGTGAAAGTGTTGAATGATGATGAAAGTATTTTCTTTCTTTTTGGGTCACCCTGCCTCGGTGGGAGACGGCCGACTTGTTATATATATATATATATATATATATATTATATATTATATATATATATATATATATATATATATATATATATATATATTTGACACGTCGACCGATTCCCACCGTGGCAGTGTGACCCAAAAAGAAAGAGAAAAACTTTCATCAGCATTCAACATTTTCACCATCACTCATACATAATCACTGCCTTTGAAGAGGTTGTCAGATACGACAGCTTAGATATCCCTCCAAACTGCCAATATCCCAAACCCCTCCTTTAAAGTGCAGGCATCGTACTTCCCATTTCCAGGACTCAAGTTTGGCTAACCAGTTTCCCTGAATTCCTTCACAAAATATTACCTGCTCACACTCCAACAGCTCGTTCAGGTCCCAAAAACCATTCTTCTTCATTCACTCCTATCTGACACGCTCACGCACCCTTGCTGGAAGTCCAAGCCCCTCACCCACGAAACCTTCTTTACCCCCCTCCTTTTCTCCAACCTTATCGGGGACTACCCCTACCTCACCTTCCTTTCCCTACAGATTTATACACTCTCCAAGTCATTCTACTTTGTTCCATTCTATCTAAATGACCAAACCATCTCAACAGTCCCTCTTCAGCCCTCTGACTAATAGTTTTAGTAACTCCACACTTCCTAATTTCCACACTGAGAATTCTCTACATAATATTTACATCACAAATTACCCTTAATCACGACATCTCCATTGCCTCCAGCAGCCTCCTCCCCGCAGCATTAACAACCCATGCTTTCGCCCATATAAGAGTGTTGGTACCACTATTCTCTCGTACATTCCCTCCTTTGTCTTCATTGATAACGTTTTTTTTTTCCACAGTTTCCTCAACGCCCCACTCACCTTTTTTCTTAAATCATTTAATTTTGGTTTAAAACCTCATCATTCAAAAAACCTTCGTTTGAAAAGTCAACCCCCTGGGGCCTGACAACATTCCATTTCCCCAATACCCCCTCTCTCCAATGTGATACCCCAATTTTTCTTTATCTAAATCTTTTGGATCCCCCTCATCCCCTTACTTTTATCTTTTTGCCACTTTCCAACTTTCCCCTTTACCATTCCCCCAAACTCTTTCCACAAACCTTTTTGTAATTTTCTTTAAAATCCCCAAATGCACAGAATCTTCAGCAAAAAGAAACCCTGTGTCAACTCCCTTTTGTATTAGACCCCCCATCATTTAATCCCCCCTTTCCCCCAAAACACCCTAGAAATTTAATTTCCCCATTTATCCCCCAATCTCCCAAATTTGTTAAAAAACCTTTTTGGTGACATTACACTTTCCCCTGTCAAAAAGATTTTTTTCCCCTTTTTTACTGGGAAGTAGTCTCCCTCTCTTCTACACCCAAAAACCCTGGGCCTCACTATCCTCAAAAAAACTTTTTAAAAAAACATTTATTTAAACTTATTCCCTTTTTCCTTATATTTAAAAAACATCTGCCACTTTGCCCCCCAATCCACTCTATCATAGGGCCTTTTTTCTAAATCCTTAAAGGGAAATTGAACCCCTTCTCTCCCTTTATTAAAAAACTTTTTATATATTTTGGTTAATGAAAACCCTTTTGATCTCACACCCCCTACCCACTCGGGAAACCCCCTTGCTCACCCGGGCAATCCGCATTCTGTTTTCCCTCTAATTCTTTCAATAATACATACCGTACACTTTAAAATCTCTTTTGCCCCTTTTTCCATTTTATTACAGGAAACTATACGCGTTTCCTGGGCCCAATCCCGGGTCCCTTTCCCCTCTTTAATACTTTTTTATTAAAAAAAAAAATTTCCGGCCATTTCCAACACTATATCCCCTCTGTTTTTAAAATATTTCTGTCATGACCGGTCGGGTTTCCAGTTGCTTTACCCCCTTTCTTTATTTTTTGCCTAAGGCCCTCACCACACCCATTTTGCTTTTTTTTAAACCCCTAAAAGATGTTATACCCCCCTTTGGCCCAGTGTAAAAAAAATTGGGTGCCCCCCTTTTTTCTCGACTTTTAAAAAAATTTCCTAAAAAATTTCCCTCCCATCAAACCCAATCCCTTTAAAGGCTCCCCATCTAAAATTTCCCCCTACTTGCTTTTAATAAAAAAATACTTTACTTTCCCCTTGGCTTTTTTAAAACTTGTTTATTTTCCTCCAAATATTTTCTTATTTACCAAAAATTTTTGCCCCCCCAGGGGCCTCTCCCACTCTATCTTTTTCTTTTCCTATTGCACTCTCTCGCCACTCTTACCTTTTTTTTAAATCCCCTTTTTACTTGCCCTTCTTACATCACTTCGTTTTGAAAAAACAGTCATAAGCTCCCTTTTTCCCTTTAACCCACCCCTTTTATTTTCATCATTCCACCTCACCCTCTTTTCCTCCTGACCCACCCCCCTTTAAAACCCAAAAAATTCTGTCCACATTTAATATGCTTTTTTTAAACTATCCCAACCCTCTTCAAACCTCCCCCCCCACTACTCATACTTCCCACTATCCGCCTTTTTGCCAATGGGTTGTTAAAATTCTCACCCGAACTTCCTTTTTCCCTTAGTTTACAACCTTCAAATCTCTTTATTGTTGCCTTTTCCCCTTTTTTTCCATTTCCCTTTCTAACTGTACTCCCACTAGATGATCGGGTATATAAATTGTCCCTTTAAAAAACATGTAACCCCTGGGGCCCTTTACCCATAAAACCTTTTATATTCCCCAATAAATTTTTCAAAAAAAATATTTCTTATGCCCCTACCCTAACGTTTTTTATGCTTTTTTTTATCCTTTTTTTTTCAAAAAAATATGTATTACTTATTACCAAAGCCCTTTTTTAAAACTTTGGTTCTTTTAAAAAGGGCCCCCCCATTTCTTTTTCCCCTGGCCCCCCCAAATTTCCCTACTTTTTTTTTCCCTACAAATTTTTCCCCCATTTTTCATTGAGTCCCCTTCCACAAGTATCTTTTCATTTGGTTTTAAAACCCTCCCCAAAGAACTCAACTTTTTTCCCAAATTTTCTCTCCCCTTTTACAATCTCTCTCTTCTCCAGGTCCCTTAAACATTTTCAAACCCCCAAATTTTCATACCCCAAATTTTTATTTTCTTTTCATAATCCTTGATTTTTTCATTTGTATTCCTTCTTTTCCTTCCCGGGGTCAAACCTTTTGGGAAACCCCTTGACCAAATCCCCCCACTAAAAACCCTCTTCCCCCCCTTTTCATCTTTGTTTCACTTGGACCCAAGGATATCCAGCTTCTTTTAATTAAAAAACATCCAAAATTTCTCTCTTTTCATTCGAAATTAGGTATATATATATTTTATATATATTATATATATATAAATTTTATATATTTTATATATTTATTTATATTTTATATATTTTATTATATATATTTTAAAATTTTTAATAATTTTGGGTTTTTTTTAAACGCTTTAAGTGTATTTAATTTTTTTAATGTATAAGTAACCCCCCCACCTTTTTTCTAATTATTACTGAAAGTTTTTAATTGGGGAATGTTAAAATTAATTTTTGATAGTCAGTTTTGAAACATGGACAAAAAACTCATGTAGAAAAACAAAAACCCAAACATTTGTGTGGATTTAAATGAATTTTTTCCAATGAAGTCTAATTAACACTATGTGAAGGATTAAAGAGAAAGGGGGTTGATATTTTTGGCTCTGAAGTACCTCTGTTTTCCTGTCTTTTCGTGTTTTTTTCCCACCCCCCCTTTGCTGTATCTTTCTCTTTTCCCCCTTCGAATGTTCGGTCTGTAAGTGGCCCTCTTTTTTTTATTCATTTTCTTCCCTTTTCTAATTTGATTTGAAATTTTCTTTATGTTTTTGCTTTTCCCTTCTTTCCTTCCTCCCTCCCCCTCAAATTTTTCCTATATTCCCTTTCCTTTTCATTCCATTTTTTCCCCTTTGTACTTTCTCCCCTTTTTTTCCCCTTTTTTTACCTTTTCCCCTTTCCCCCCTTTTTTCATCCCCCCCCTTCACCCCCCCTTCCCCCCTTTCCTTGAGTGGTCGACAACATCTTTTTACCCCAAATTTTGGAATCGTTTTCCAAAAGGAAATAACGGGGGGAAATGGGTTTTTAGGTTTCCCCCGGGTAAAGGAAAAAAATTCCCCCAGGCCGTGCTTGCCCCGCTAGCTGGGCCGTGACCAGTTCTGGGCCCGCGGGATATTTTTAAAACTTTACACTTACTATGTGGCTGGGAATTTTTCTTTATACATCATTCCTTATACTTAACACTTCTATTTCTTAACACTTAACGTTTGCGGGAAAATCACACTGACGTTTTTTATCCCCAAATTTGTTTTGTGGCAAGAAAATTGGGGCCCTAAAAGAGAAACAATAGTGATTTAAAGATAATTAGTTTTGGGAATAAAGACAACTTGTAATATCGTCAAAGTATTGTACATGTTTAAATATTCAATTTCCCATAAGATGGAAAAAAATGAGACACATGTTTTAAATTAGGTTTTTCTTTTTTGTAGATGTTTCCCATCCCGTGGGGAGCGAAAAAAGAGGAAAAAATGTGGGCTAATTTTTGTAAGAAGTGGTAATTTGGATCACCAGCGATATTTTTTCGAATACAATTTTTGTTTTTCCCTTTTAAGATTTGGGTACCCGGGTTTTTCGCTTCTTTCTCCAAAGTTTTTTTTCTTTTTCGTTTTAAAACTCAAGGGAAGGGCCCCATCCCATCGGCTTTAAAATTTTTCAACGCAGTGCACTGTAACCCGTTATTGCAGCTGTTATCATGTGGGAAAGGGTTCTCTTTTATTTATTTTTAAATTGCCCATTTCAAAATTTTGGGAAGGGGGGCCCCTAATTTTCAGAACATTAAACTGCTTAACTTCAGCCTAAATTTAGTGAAGACCCGACACATGGACAAAAAATTTGGGTGCCTTTACTGATGAAACCTTTCGCCTACGCCGTAGGCTTCGTCGGGCTAAAAGCAGTGGAAAAAAAAGATAAGATGCCTCAGCCTGGATGCCCAGGGACTGAAACACCCCCAAATTTTTTTTTCCCGAGGTTCATGGCGGGTTACATTATTTTTTTTAATTACCCGTTTTCCCCACTAAGTGGGCGAAAACCCTTTCAATAAAAAAAGATACCCCAAATTTGCACATGTGTTTTAATCTTCAAATTGTCAGTATTTTCTGCCATTTTCCAGAATGGGTGGGGTATCCCGCTTACACCAGGGGCCGGGGGCACTAAAAGGGGGATGGGTGGGTAAACCCGACGTTTTTTTTGGGGTAAAAAAGGTGGGTTTTTTTCCCCCTTAAATAAAATTGGGTATAATTAAAGAAACCCCCAAAAATTAAAAAAAGGCACAATACCGGGACTGGGGAAAGGTACACAAATAAAACCCCCAAAATTTAAAAAAAGAAAAAGCTTAAGACGACGCTTCGGTCCGACTTGGACCCTTGACAAAATCACACTTTGTCAAGGTCCCCCCCAAATCGGACCGAAGGGGTGTCGTAAGCCCTTTTTCTTTTTTGTGGGGTTATTTGTGTAAGAATAATTTTGTTTGAAAGGTTCATTCTTTACTGGCGGAAGAATCTTACCAAAAAAAAAAAAAAAGGGGGGGGGGTTTTTATCCAGTAAATTAATTAGAGGGTTTAAAAGTTTGATAATTTACTAAAACAGTTAAAAATAAACTTGGATTCGTAGGATTTTAAATTACCGTGTGTCTGGTTTTTCCTGGTATGGGCTAAACTTTGGAAAAAATTTTACACAGGGATGTTTGCGTTTTCATTTTGTTTCCGTTTTGCATGACGCCCCCCACTTGACCAAGTGCAGAACAAGTCGGAAATGTCCAAAAATTTTTAAATACCAGGGTTTTTTACCCCAAAAATTGGGAAGGGGAAAGTAATATGAGAAAAAGATTGGAAAGAAACCCTTTTAAAAAATGGCCCCAAAACGAACAAGGAGGGGACATGATTATTACATTCAAAAACTTAGGGAAAAAGGAAAAGGGTAGATAAAGACAGTGAAATTTTGAGGACAGGATCGTGGGAAAACCCGGTGGGAGAAAAAGACGCGATGAGTCAAAAGGGATGCGAGGACGTATTTATTGTCGTTGGAGGGGCGAAAAGTGGTGGCTTGGGGTGAGACTGTGGCAGAGGCAAGATCAATAAAACCCGCTTTAGGGGTAGAAATGATGAAAAGGTCCAAGGGCCAAAAAATCAGTTTTAAAACCGATTCCCAAAGGGAGTCTATTTGGGGGGAGCCCGGGTGATTTTTCCATCCCCCAAATCCCATAAATACAACTCGGTTTTAAAAAAGCGCACATATAAGCACCACACAACACACACAAAACACACACAACACACACACACACACTCACACCCCACACACACACACAAACACACACACCCCACACCCCACCACACCACACACCAAAAAACACACACCACACCCACCAAACACACCACACACACACACACCCCAATAAAATTTTTGGGCTAGTGTATGGGCATGTATATATGCAAAGTAAAGGGAGAAGATTATCCGAAGAGTGGTTTTGGGAAAAATTAGAAAGGGGAAAGATCTCATAAAAAGCCCGCCAACATGGTTTCAGGGATGGGAAATTCCCCGTGTCACAACTACTTGAGTTCTATGACATGGTGACAGCCCGTAAGCAAGGAGAGAGAGGTGGGTTTGGGTTGGGAATTTTTTTTGGACTCAAGAAGGCGTTTGGCAAGTTCCACACAGAGGGTTAGTGCCAAAAAACTGGAGGAAACCAAGCAGGGATAACAGGGAAGGCACTACAATGGATCAGGGAATACTTGTCAGGAAGACAGCAGCGAGTAAATGGTACGTGGCAGGTGTCAGAGTGGGCACCTATGACCAGCGGGGTCCCACAGGGGTCAGTCCTAGGACCAGTGCTGTTTCTGGTATTTGTGAACGACATGACGGAAGGAATAGACTCCGAATGTCCCTGTTTGCAGAGACGTGAAGTTGAGAAGAATTCATTCGATCGAAGACCAGGCAGAACTACAAAGGGATCTGGACAGGCTGCAGACCTGGTCCAGCAATTGGCTCCTGGAGTTAAAACCCCACCAAGTGCAAAGTCATGAAGATTGGGGATGGCAAAGAAGACCGCAAAACGGAGTACAGTCTAGGGGGGCCAGACTACAATCCTCACTAAAGGGAAAAAAATATCTTGGGGTGAGTATAACCCAGGCACATCTCCTGAGGCGCACATCAACCAAATAGCTGCTGCAGCATATGGGCGCCTAGCAAACCTCAGAACAGCATTCCGACATCTTAATAAGGAATCGTTCAGGACCCTTTTACACCGTTACTTTTGGCCCATATTGGAGTATGCGGCACCAGTTTGGAACCCCGAACCTACCCAAAGGGCACGTAAAGAAACTAGAGAAAGTGCAAAGGTTTGCAACAAGACTATCCCAGAGCTAAGAGGTATGTCCTATGAGGAGGGGTTTAAGGGAAATCAACCTGGCGACACTGGAGGACAGGAGAGATAAGGGGACATGATAACGACATACAAAATACTGAGAGGAATTGACAAGGTGAACAAAGACAGGATGTTCCAGAGATGGGACACAGCAACAAGGGGACATAGTTGGAAGTTGAAGACACGCTGAATCACAGGGATGTTAGGAAGTATTTCTTCAGCCACAGAGTAGTCAGGAAGTGGAATAGTTTGGGAATCGATATAGTGGAGGCAGGATCCATACATAGCTTTAAGCAGAGGTATGATAAAGCTCACGGTTCAGGGGGAGTGACCTAGTAGCGACCAGTGAAGAGGCGGGGCCAGGAGCTTGGACTCGACCCCTACAACCTCAACTAGGCGAGTACACACACACACACACACATTGTATTATTTTTTATTAACACATCTGCCGATTCCCACCAAGGCAGGGTGGCCCGAAAAAAAAAACTCATTCACTCCATCATTGTCTTTCTAGAGGGTCGGAAGACAGCAACCACCCAGGGAGATACTACCGTCCTGCCAGATGACTGTGAAACAGAAACCTGTAACTGTTTTACATGATGGTAGGATTGCTGGATAACAGGGATATCTTGCTACTCCTACTTACACATAGGTCACACTACACAGGCATGTACATGCATATATATACATACACACATTTAGGTTTTTCTTCTTTTTCCTAATAGTTCTTGTTCTTCTTTATTTCCTCTATTGTCCATGGGGAAGTGGAAAAGAATCTTTAAACCGTAAGCCATGCGTGTCGTATGAGGCGACTAAAATGCCGGGAGCAATGGGCTAGTAACCCCTTTTGTAAGCATATACCAAAAAAGAGAAAAAGAAACGTGCGCACACACACACACACACAAACACACAACACACACACAACACACACACACCCCACACACACACAATTTATTATATATATATATATATATATATAAAATATATATATGAGTAGTACTGATTTCTTCTGTATGGCTCATACCTCTGAGTGGCTCCTTTTCTCAGTGGCTCATGCGGCAGAGTGGCTCCCACAGTATGGCTCATACCTCTGAGGGGTCCCTCCTCTGAGTAGCTCCTTTTCAACACATATGCTAATGACCTTTTTCACACCTATATGCTAATGACCTTTTTCACCCCTATATGCTAATGACCTTGGCCCCCACCCACGACCCCCACCCACGACCCCACCCACGACCCCACCCACGACCCCACCCACGACCCCACCCACGACCCCACCCACGCCCCCCACCCCAACTCCCCCCCCCTACGCCCCCCACCCACGCCCCCCCCGCCCGCCCTCGCGCCCACCCGTGCCCCTCGTGCCCGGCCGTCGTGCCCGCTCGCGCCCCTCGCTCCCGCCCGCGCCCCTCGCCCCGTCCTTTCGCGCCCCGCTCGTGCCTTCTGCTGCGCCTTCTGCAGCGTCGTCCAGATCGCTCCCGCTCCCCGAATTTTTTTCCGATTTTTTTCAAATTTTTTTTGAATTTCATTTTCTTATGATCTCCATCTCCTCGGATCAAATTTTTGAGGTTCCCCCCTCCCACTTTCACCCCCATCCCACCCCCATTCCCCCGAATTTTTTTCCGATTTTTTTCATTTTCTTATGATCTCCATCTCTTCGGATCAAATTTTTGAGGTTCCTCCCTCTGGGGGGTAAGCATTCAAAATGGACTCCCACATGCATCCCAAATTCCCTGCTTCAATTCCTCGGAACAAATTTTTCTCGATAATACAAAGACTCTATCTCCTTGGATCAAGGTTTTCTCGATAATACAAAGACTCCAATTCCTCGGATCAAATTTTTCTCGAAATCAAAGTCTCCATCTCCTCGGATCAAGTTTTTGGATTCCCCTCCTCTCAGGGTAAGCATTCAAATGAACTCCTCCTATGGGGTATGGTACTCTCTCTTACTACAGGTCTAAACAAGTGTGACGTCACCCCACCTGTGTTTACTCGGCGGTCAGTGACGTCAGTGATGACCTCCCCACATACAAGCTGAATCTTGTCGACTTCCCCCTATGTCAGTGACGTCACGTGATGACCCCGCACACAGGTTGAATCTTGTCGACTTCCCCCTACACATTTTTCACTCTTAACCCAGGATAACCCCAAAAAATTTCACATTTTTTTTTTTAATACCCACAAAAATCCACAATTTTCTTTACAAAAACAACACAAGTCTAGACATTTTTTTCTCGTTTTAACTATTTCATCTCATGTCACTCCCCACGAAGTAACCTTCTCTCTCTCTCCTTCTCCCCACCCTCCCAAACCCTCACACTCCCACCAACAACCTCACAATTTTCACTCATAACCCCCAATTTTTCTCGTTTTAACTATTTCATCAGAAAAAGTCACCCAAACACTTACAACCACTTTTCGATAAATTCACTAGTCACAATTTTACATATTACGAAGTTTTAAAACGCACACACACCTCACTTTGAACACCTTCAAAACACTCTCATAAATCATTTGAATACTCACAAAAATACCTTTGAACATTTCCAAACAACACTGAAACACTTCGAAATATCATTTTGAATACTCCAAAAACATCATTTGAATTACCCCCCAAAACACCACTGAATACTCCCAGAACACCTTCTTAATTCTTGCACATCATTTGAACACCTTCAAAACACCTTTGAACATTTCCAAACAACCCCTGAAACACTTCCAAAACACCATTTTAGTACTACTAACACACCACTGAAACAGTCAAAACACCACCAAAATCACCATAAACTAAGAAAACATCACAGACCTAACACCCATTTTTTACACAAATCCTTCAAAATCACTATAACCAAGACGAATCCCACTCACCTCCAACTAAGATTTTAACATGAAAGCAAAAAAACATGAAACACAATCCAAACACACACGAACACTCACCACCCACATCACCCACAAACCCCCAACACCCACATCCCACAAAACCCCACAACCCACATCACCCACACCCCCCCAATTTTTCTCGTTTTAACTAATTTCATCAGAAAAAGTCACAACATCAACCCACAACTTATAATCATTTTTTAGCATCTCTAGCTCGACAACAAAAACCCACAACCCACAACACCCACATCCCCCAAAAACCCACAACCCACATTTTTTTTCTCGTTTTAACTAATTTCATCAGAAAAAGTCACAACAACAACCCACAACTTATAACCACTTTTTCGGTATCTCTAGTTCGACAACAACGCCCACAATCCACAACACCCACATCCCACAACACCCACATCCCACAACACCCACAACCCACATTTTTTTTCTCGTTTTAACTAATTTCATCAGAAAAAGGCACAACAACCCACAACTTATAACCACTCTTCAGCATCTCTAGTTCGACAACACCCAAACTACAAAACCCACATCCCACAACACCCCACACCCCACAACACCCACACACCACAATTTTTTCTCGTTTTAACTAATTTCATCAGAAAAAGTCACAACAACTACCCACAACTTATAACCACTTTTTCGGTATCTCTAGTTCGACAACAACACCCACATCCCCCAACCCCCAAACCCACATCACCCACACCCCACAATTATTTCTCGTTTTATCTAATTTCATCAGAAAAATCACAACAACCCACTTATATTCACTTTTTTCAGCATCTCTAGTTCGACAACAACACCCACAACCCTCAACCACCCACAACCCACAATTTTTTTTCTCGTTTTTAAACTAATTTCATCAGAAAAAGTCCACAGCAACAACCCACTTATAACATCTTTTCGGTATCTCTAGTTCGACAACAACACCCACATCCCACAACACCCACATCCCAAAACACCCACAACCCACAACATCCACAACCCAGGACGATAATAAACTGTGCACTATTAGGGTCACAAGTGACATGGTCCCTTTGGCAAATAGATAAATTAAAACCTAACAAATCCCCAGGCCCTGATGAACTGTATGCAAGGGTTCTAAAGGAATGTAAAGAGGAGCTTAGCACACCTTTGGCTAATCTTTTCAACATATCACTACAAACTGGCATGGTGCCCGATAAGTGGAAAATGGCAAATGTGATACCTATTTTCAAAAACAGGTGACAGGTCCTTAGCTTCGAACTAATAGACCAATAAGCCTAACCTCCATAGTGGGAAAATTTATGGAATCAATAATTGCCGAGGCAGTTCGTAGCCACCTTGAAAAGCATAAATTAATCAACGAATCTCAGCATGGTTTTACAAAGGGGCGTTCCTGCCTTACGAATTTATTAACTTTTTTCACTAAGGTATTTGAGGAGGTAGAGTCATGGTAATGAATATGATATTGTGTATATGGACTTCAGTAAGGCTTTTGACAGGGTCCCAACATCAGGACTATTGAGGAAAATTAAAGCACATGGAATAGGAGGAGAAATTTTTTCCTGGATAGAGGCATGGTTGACAAATAGGCAGCAGAGAGTTTGCATAAATGGGGAGAAATCAGAGTGGGGAAGCGTCACGAGCGGTGTTCCACAGGGGTCAGTGTTGGCCCCCTGCTGTTCACAATCTACATAAACACGATAGATGTAGGGCATAAAGAGCGACATCGGCAAGTTTGCCGATGACACCAAAATAGGCCGTCGAATTCATTCTGACGAGGACATTCGAGCACTCCAGGAAGATTTGAATAGACTGATGCAGTGGTCGGAGAAGTGGCAGATGCAGTTTAATATAGACAAATGCAAAGTTCTAAATGTTGGACAGGACAATAACCATGCCACATATAAACTAAATAATGTAGATCTTAATATTACGGATTGCGAAAAAGATTTAGGAGTTCTGGTTAGCAGTAATCTGAAACCAAGACAACAGTGCATAAGTGTTCGCAATAAAGCTATAGAATCCTTGGCTTCATATCAAGAAGCATAAATAATAGGAGTCCTCAGGTTGTTCTTCAACTCTATACATCCTTGGTTAGGCTCATTTAGATTATGCTGCACAGTTTTTGGTCACCGTATTACAGAATGGATATAAATTCCTGGAAAATGTACAAAGGAGGATGACAAAGATGACCCCATGTATCAGAAACCTTCCCTATGAGGATAGACTAAGGGCCCTGAAACTGCACTCTCTAGAAAGACGTAGAATTAGGGGGGATATGATTGAGGTGTATAAGTGGAAGACAGGAATAAATAAAGGGGATGTAAATAGTGTGCTGAAAATATCTAGCCTAAAACAGGACTCGCAGAAAATGGTTTTAAGTTGAAAAATTCAGATTCGGGAAAGGATATAGGAAAGTATGGTTTGGTAATAGAGTTGTGGATGAGTGGAACAAACTCCCAAGTACCGTTATAGAGGCCAGAACGTTGTGTAGCTTTAAAAATAGGTTGGATAAATACATGAGTAGATGTGGGTGGGTGTGAGTTAGACCTGATAGCTTTTTGCTACAGGTCGGTTTGCCGTGTTTCCTCCCTTAAGTCAATGTGACCTGACCTGACTAGGTTGGGTGCATTGGCTTAAGCGGTAGGAGACTTGGACCTGCCTCGCATGGGCCAGTAGGCCTTCTGCAGTGTTCCTTCGTTCTTATGTTCTTATGTTCTTACAATTTTTTCTCGTTTTAACTAATTTCATCAGAAAAAGTCACAACAACACCCACACCCCACAACACCCACAACCCACAACACCCACAACCCACAACACCCACAACCCACAACACCCAAAACCCACAACACCCACAACCCACAACACCCACAACCCCACAATTTGTCCTCGTTTTACTAATTTATCAGAAAAAGTCACAACAACCCCCACAACCCACAACACCCACATCCCACAACACCCACATCCACAACACCCACATCCCACAACACCCACACCCCACAACACCCACAACAACAACCCACTTATAACAACTTTTTTGATATCTCTAGTTCGAAAAAACATCACCCAAAACCCCACAACCCACTCACCATCAACCCACAATTTTTTTTTCTCGTTTTAACTAATTTCATCAGAAAAAGTCCCAACAACAACCCTCTTATAACATCTTTTCGATGTCTCAAGTTCGACAACAACACCCACAACACACAACATCCCCACAACACCCACAACCCACAACACCCCACAAAAACCCAAAACCCCACAACACCCCACAACCCCCAGAACAACAACCCACAACACCCACAACCCACAACACTTACCAATTTATTCACAATTTTTTCCTCTTTCGATACAAAATTTTCCCCTTCTTTTAATTGAATTTAAAATGTAATACACATTCCTCCCTACATTATAAAAATTCTAATAAAATCCTCTCCATACTCATCTCCTTGTATCCACATAAATGTTAATATACTCACAAACAACTAATCATCTCACTACCCAAATACTGCGACATGTTTCTACACCCTCCATTCTTTTCCAATGCATCGTAACTTTTCACTTCTTAATTTCTTTTAAAATATTCACACATTACCTTTATTTTCAGTAAAATCCTCCCCCCCTCCATATTCATTAAATTTCTAATACAAACCCTCCACAAACCCCTCTCCATCTCACCACATTTCTTCCCCATCCACTCACCAGTCTCCCAACACACCTCTTCAAAACAAACACAAAAATCACATTTCACATCCACAAATGCATCTCATCACCCATCCCCAAATCCACTGAAATCACTGTATCCAAGATATTCACAAAATCTATGACCACCTAACACACAACACACACACACACACACACACACCACACACACACACACACACACCACACACACCACACACACAAAAAAAAAAACACACACACACACACACCCCACACAAACACACACACGCACACACACACAAACACACACAACACACACACACACACACACAAAACAAACACAAACCCCACACACACACACACACACACACACACACAAAACAAAACACACACCACACAAAACAAACACAAACACACACACACACACAAAACACAAACACACACACGCCCCACACACACACACACACACAAAACACACCACACACAAAACACAAACCAAACACACACACACACACACAGACACACACACACACACACACTCTAGGGGGTCAGAGACTACAAACATCACTCAAGGAAAAAGATCTTGGGGTGAGTATAACACCAGGGACATTCTCCTGAAGCGCACATCAACCAAATAAACTGCTGCAAACATATGGGCGCCTGGCAAACCTCAGAACAGCATTCCGACATCTTAATAAGGAATCGTTCAGGACCCTATACACCGTGACTTTAGGCCCATATTGGAGATGGGGCACCAGTTTGGAACCCACCCTAGCCAAAGTAAAGAAACTAGGAAAAGTGAAAGGTTTGCAACAAAACATCCCAGGCTAAGAGGTATGCCCCATGGGGAGATTTAAAGGGGAAATCAACCGACGACACTGGAGGACAGGAAGATAGGGGGGACATGATAACGACTTACAAAATACGAGAGGAATTGACAAGGTGGAAAAGAAGGATGTTCCAGAGACTGGACACAGTAACAAGGGGACACATTTTGGAATTTAAAGCACAGATAATCAAAGGGATGTTAGGAATTTTTTTTCAGCCACAGAGTAGTCGGGAAGGGAATAGTTGGAAGCGATGTAGTGGAGTCGGGACCATACTAGTTTTAAGCAGAGGTACGTTAAAGCCATGGTTCGGGAGAGTGACCTGTACGACATGAAAGCGGGGCCAGAGCTTGACCCGACCCCTGCAACCTCAACTAGGTGAGTACACACACCATAACTTTACTTTAAACACCTTCAAAACACCTCATACATCATTTGAGACCACCTTTTCTCAATATCCTCTTAAGAAATATTCACTCATCCACAACCTTTATCATCTCACTACAGAACAACCCAAGATACTTCCGAACACTCTCATAAAATCATTTGAATACTCACATAAAACACCATTGAACATTTCCAAACAACACTGAAGCACTTCCAAAATACTTTTTGAATACTCCCAAATAAGATTATCATCTCTAATTTATCTACACTACACATTTCATTAACTGAAATTACAAACTCATCCACCAACTACTCCTCAGTACTCCAGACTTTGACAACATTACACAAAAACTAACTCATACACTTATGACATGAGACATTTTACCAAAACTAACACAAACACACCCACACACACCACACTTTACTTTGTACAACACCAAAAACATCATCAAACTCCTTTGAATACTCCCAAAACACCACTGAATACTACCAAAACAGCACCGATTACTGCCCAAACAACACTAAAAATCACCAGAAACTAAGATCAACACCACCAACTAACACCCATTTTATAGAAATCCCCTCAAATCACTATAACCAAGAAGATCCCACTCACCTCAAAACCGCTAAGATCGCAGAAAACACTCATTTTTATAAACATTCACACAAAAAATCACAATCACCAACTCCATACAATATCTAATACACTCCTCTCACTACCACCAACACTATAACCAGCACAGATAGGGATACCTCCCATGACATCACACTCCATCCTGCGTTTACTTGGCGATCAGCGACATCACACCCCACTTTTACTTCATTTAACTACGAGAGAAGTTACTTGTTTCAACCTGTTATATCTCCAATATCTAAGATCACCACAATCAAGACGTTTACCAAATTCTATAACCCCTCCACTAAGATCACACATTTTTGTACACATTCTCTTAAAACAACATCATAACGAAGATCACTATAAACTATCTATACTTTTACTAAGATCACATAACATTTTATCTTCTCTAACTCACCCACCAATTTACATTCTCATTCACACTTACACATTTCATTAACCGAAATTACATCTCATCCACCAAACTCCTCCCTCATTCTCCAGACTTTACAACATTAGCACAAAAAAAAACTAACTCATACACTTATGACATGAGACAATACCATAACTAACACACTGACTAACTTTGAACTAACTTTGAACCAACTCTGAACATCACCAAAACACCACTGATCATCTTCAAAAAATACTCTGCACATCATTTGAACACCTTCAAAAAAACACCATCAAACACCACCGAATACTAACAAAACACTACTGATTACTACCAAATCACCACAGCTTAAGGAAGAATTGAGGTTGGCGAATTTGGAAATTAGGCGATTGACCGAGGAAAACAAGAAGATTCGTAGTCCTCCTGTTTTGAGTCCTCAGGTCAAGAAGGGAAACTGGTCAGTGGCTGGACAGCAGGGAAAGAAGTTGACGATTAAGAAGACGAATGGAAAGGTAGAAACGATGAAGAAGAAAGAGACTGCCGTGGAAACTGTTGTGGAAACATCCAATACATTCTCAGTGCTACCCGACGAATGTGAGTTGACTACTGGGAACGACACGACGAAAGACATTAAGGAAGGTAAGAATATTGTTGTTGTTGGGGATAGCCAAGTTAGGTATATGGATAGGGCGTTCTGCTTGAAGGACAGGAGTAGGAGACAGAGAGTTTGCTTTCCTGGGGCTGGGATGGAGGATATTGTTAGCCGTCTGGATGACATCATGAGAGGTAATGGGAGCAATCCTATTATCTGTCTCAGTGCTGGAGGCAACGATGTTGGCAGACGTAGGAGTGAGGACCTGATTAGCAGGTATAGGTCAGCAATAGAAATAATTAGAAGTAAGGGTGGGAACCCTCTCATATGTGGTATTTTGCCAAGGAGGGGAGTTGGAAGTGAATGGTTGTCCAGGGCAATTGGTGTCAATTGCTGGCTGAACAAATACTGTAAGGAAAATGCGGTAACATTCATTGACAACTGGGACCTCTTCTATGGCAGAAATGACATGTATGCTAGGGATGGGGTTCACTTATCTAGGTGTGGGGTGGAAGCACTGGCAACTGCAGTGGAGGGAGCAGTTAGGACTTTAAACTAGGAATAGTTAGTGGTATGGGTTTTGGCAGGAAAACAGTGAAGTCCCAGTGTAGTAATATTACGAGTTCTAGGGAAACTAGTAATAATAAGAACGAGATAGATATTGAAAAGCCAGGGACCTTGGGTGATAAGGACAGTAATAGGTTTAGTAGGAAAATAGAAATGAGCAGGAAGGGTAAAGAGAAAGGAGAGTCTTTCAATGTTTATTATGCTAATTGCCGTAGTGCTAGGAATAAGATGGACGAGTTGAGATTAGTTGCTAGTGTAGGTAACATTGATGTATTTGCCTTAACTGAGACGTGGTTTAATTCAAAAAGTCGGGACATGCCTGCGGAATGTCATATTCAGGGTTTTAAATTGTTCCAAGAAGATAGAAGTATTGGGAGGGGGGGTGGGGTGGCATTGTATGTCCGAGATCGCTTGAACTGTTGCATAAAAAACGGGTATTAAGTCTGAAGTAACACATACAGAGTCTGTTTGGATAGAATTTTCAGAGGGGCATGAAAAACTGATTTTAGGAGTGATATACCGTCCCCCTAACTTAGATAGGGACCAGGGAAACTACTATGGGAGGAAATTGTTAAGGCCACAAGGCACGATAATGTAGTAAATTCTAGGAGACTTTAACTTTAGTCATGTTGATTGGAATTTCTTGACTGGAATTTAGAATCGTACGACTTCTTAGAAGTATTTCAGGATTGTTTTTTGAAGCAGTTTGTGACAGAACCTACAAGGGGAAATAACCTGCTTGACTTAGTTATGGCAAACAAGAATCCCTTGTTAATTAATTTAGAAATTTCAGAGGAACTGGGTGCTAGCGACCACAAATCCAATTACATTTAGCATTGAATGGAAGTACGATAGTAGCGATAACTCAGTAACAGTCCCAGATTTTCGCTTTAGCAGATTACGATGGGCTTAGAGAAACACTTATCATCTGTTGACTGGGTAACGAAGAGAGCTATCAATATGACAGTTTTCTGAACACATACATGCTGCTCAAAGAGCGTTTATCCCATATAAAGAAATTAGATCAAATAGAAATGACCCAAAATGGATGAATAATAGGCTCAAATATCTACTAGGGCATAAGAAAGGAATTTATAGGCGTATCAAAAGAGGTGAGGGTCATCTTATGAATCAGTATATTGACATTAAGAGGGACATTAAAAAGGGGATAAGAAAAGCTAAAAAGGGACTATGAAATTAAAGTTGCTAGGGATTCTAAAACTAACCCAAAAAGTTTTTTTCCAGGTCTATAGAACAAAAGTTAGAGATAAGATAGGTCCCCTTAAAAATAACTATGGGCACCTTACTGACAATGAGAATGAAATGTGCTTGATTTTAAATAATTATTTTCTCTCAGTTTTTACACAGGAAGACACTAACATATTCCATGTAATTAATTTTTACAGTGGGCTAGAAGAAGATAAATTATGTAACATCACAGTCACTAGTGAGATGGTTGTGAGGCAGATAGACAGACTGAAGCAAAATAAGTCGCCGGGTCCTGATGAGGTTTTTTCAAGGGTTCTTAAGGAATGCAAAATGGAACTCTGTGAACCATTAACTAATATTTTAATTTATCTCTTCAACAGGTGTAGTGTCTGATATGTGGAAGTGGCTAATGTAATTCCTATTTTTAAACAGGGGACAAGTCGTTACCGTCAAATTTACCGCCCAATAAGCCTGACCTCAATTGTAGGCAAATTACTAGAGTCAATTATAGCTGAGATTATAGAAGCCATCTCGATAAGCATAGCTTGATTAATGATACTCAGCATGGATTTCACAAGAGGCCGGTCTTGTCTAATATTTATTAACTTTCTTCAGTAAAGCTTTTGAGGCTGTTGACCACATAAAGAATTTTGATATTATTTACTTAGATTTTAGTAAGGCTTTTGATAGAGTTCCGCACCATAGACTGTTAAAGAAAGTGGCAGCTCATGGCATTGGGGGAAAAGTGCTCTCGTGGATCGAGTCATGGCTCACTGACAGGAAGCAGAGAGTGTCCATTAAATGGGGTTAAATCCGAGTGGGGATCTGTAACAAGTGGCGTTCCACAGGGATCAGTCTTGGGCCCGTTGTTATTTATAATATATATCAATGATCTTGATGAGGGAATTACTAGTGATATGAGCAAATTCGCCGATGACACAAAGATAGGTAGGATAATTGATTCAAACGTAGATGTTAGGGAACTTCAGGAGGATTTAAACAAACTCTATTCTTGGTCAGAAAAGTGGCAGATGCAGTTCAATGTAGATAAATGCAAGGTTCTGAAGCTTGGGAGTGCCCATAACCCTAGTACTTATAAATTAAATGATGTAGAACTTAGCCATACAGATTACGAAAAGGACTTGGGGGTTATGGTGAGCAGCAACCTTAAACCAAGACAGCAATGCCTAAGCGTACGTAATAAGGCAAATAGATTACTGGGATTTATATCAAGAAGTGTAAGCAACAGAAGTCCAGAGGTCATACTGCAGCTTTATACATCATTAGTAAGGCCTCACCTTGATTATGCAGCTCAGTTCTGGTCTCCGTATTACAAAATGGACATAAATTCGTTAGAAAACATTCAGCGTAGGATGACTAAATTAATACATAGCATCAGAAATCTTCCTTATGAAGAAAGATTGAAGACTCTTAAGTCTACATTCACTTGTTAGACGAAGAATGAGAGGAGGACCTGATCGAAGTGTATAAGTGGAAGATAGGTATTAATAAAGGGGATATTAATAAGGTCTTGAGGATGTCTCTCCAAGAGAGAACGCGCAGTAATGGATTTAAATTAGATAAGTTTAGATTTAGAAAGGACATCGGAAAGTATTGGTTTGGAAATAGGGTAGTTGATGAGTGGAACAGTCTACCTAGTTGGGTTATTGAGGCTGGGACTTTGGGTAGTTTCAAATCTAGGTTGGATAAGTACATGAGTGGGATGGGTTGGATTTGAGTGGGACTTTCACATCAGAGCTTATTTCTTGGGTGGCATTGAAAATTGGGTAGGGCAAATGTTTTGTTAGTGGGATGAATTGTAAAGGACCTGCCTAGTATGGGCCAGCAGGCCTCCTGCAGTGTTCCTCCTTTCTTATGTTCTTATGTTCTTATGAATACTACCAAATCACCGTCAAAATCACCAGAATCTAAGTTTAGCATCACGAGCTAGCATCCATTTTATAGAAATTCCCTCAAATCACTATAACCAAGAACTTGATCCGAGGAATTGGAGTCTTTGTATTATCGAGAAAACCTTGATCCAAGGAGATGGAGTCTTTGTATTATCGAGAAAATCTTGATCCAAGGAGATGGAGACTTTGTATTATCGAGAAAAATTTGTTCCGAGGAATTGGAGCAGGGAATTTGGGATGCAAGTGGGAGTCCATTTTGAATGCTTACCCCCCACAGGGGGGAACATCAAAAATTTGATCCGAGGAGATGGAGATCATAAGAAAATGAAAAAAATCGGAAAAAAATTCGGGGAGCGGGGGTGGGATGGGGGTGAAAGTGGGAGGGGGGAACCTCAAAAATTTGATCCGAGGAGATGGAGAGCACAAGAAAATGAAATTCCAAAAAAAAAATTGGGATGGGGGTGAAAGTGGTAGGGGGAACCTCAAAAATTTGATCCGAGGAGATGGAGATCATAAGAAAATGAAATTCAAAAAAAATTTGAAAAAAATCGGAAAAAAATTCGGGGAGCGGGAGCGATCCGGACGATGCTGCAGAAGGCGCAGCAGAAGGCGCGGGCGGGCGCGACGGACGGGCGCGAGGGGCGCGGGCGGGCGCGAGGGCGCGCGGCGGGGCGCGAGGGCCGCGAGCGGGGGCGCGACAGCCGGGTGCGAGGGGCGCGGGTGGGCGCGAGGGGCGGGCGTGGGGGGGCGTGGGTGGGGGGCGTGGGTGGGGGTCGTGGGTGGGGGTCGTGGGTGGGGTCGTGGGTGGGATCGTGGGTGGGGGTCGTGGGTGGGGTCAAGGTCATTAGCATATAGGAGTGAAAAAAGGTCATTAGCATATAGGTGTGAAAAAGGTCATTAGCATATAGGTGTGAAAAGGAGCCACTCAGAGGAGGGACCGCTCAGAGGTATGAGCCATACTGTGCGAGCCACTCTGCCGCATGAGCCACTGAGAGGAGGAGCCACTCAGAGGTATGAGCCATACAGAAGAAATCAGTACTACTTACATGTATATATAATATATAATATATATATATATATATATATATATATATATATATATATATATATATATATATATATATATATATGCAATAAGATCACAGTAAACAGGTGATTTCAAAATATGCAAAACAACCACTCTGAAAGAATAGAAAAATTCCAAGCGCTTTCGTGACTACTCACATTATCAGGATAATGTGAGTAGTCACAAAAGCGCTTGGAATTTTTCTATTCTTTCAGAGTGGTTGTTTTGCATATATATATATATATATATATATATATATATATATATATATATATATATATATATATATATATATATATATATATTGTGTGTGTCTGTGTGTGTGTACTCACCTAGTTGCAGGGGTCGAGTCATAGCTCCTGGTCCACCTCTTCACTGGTCGCTACAAAGTCATTCTTCCTGCTCCATGAGCTTTATCATACCTCTTCTTAAAGCCATGTATGGATCCTGCCTCCTCTACATCACTCCCCAGACTATTCCACTTCCTGACAACTCTGACTGAAGCAATACTTTCTAACATTCCTGTGATTCACCTAAGTCTTCAGCTTCCAACTGTGACCCCTTGTTGCTGTGTTGCATGTCTGGAACATCCTGTCTGTCCACCTTGTCGATTCCTCTCATAGTTTTTTTTATGTCGTTATCATATCCCCCTTATCTCTCCTGTGCTCCAATGTTGTCAGGTCAATTTCCCTTAACCTCTCCTCGTAGGACGTACCCCTTAGCACCGGGACGAGTCTTGTTTACAAACCTTTCCCACTTTCTCTAGTTTTCTTACGAGCTTGGCTAGGTGTGGGTTCCAAACTGGTGCCGAATACTCCAATATAGGCCTAACGCACACGGTGTACAGGGTCCTGAACGAATCCTTATTAAGATGTGAGAATGCTGTTCTTAGGTTTGCTGGGAGCCCGTATGCTGCAGCAGTTATTTGGTTGATGTGAAGCCTTAGGAGATGTGCCCGGTGTTATACTCACCCCAAGATCCTTTTCCTTGAGTGAGGTTTTCAGTCTGTGGCCCACTAGACTGTACTCCGTTACTCCGTCTGCGGTCTTCTTTGCCCTTCCCTAATCTTCATGGCTTTGCACGTGGTGGGGGTTGAACTCCAGGAGCCAGTTGCTGGACCAGCCTGCAGCCTGTCCAGATCTCTTTGTGATTCTGCCTGGTCCTTGTCCGACTGAATTCTTCTCATCAACTTCACATCTGCAAACAGGGACACTTCTGAGTCTATTCTTTCTGTCATGTAAATCACAAATACCAGAAACAGCACTGGTCCTAGGACTAACTCCTGTGGGACCCCCGCTTGCCCACAGGCGCCCACTCTGACACCTCGCCACGTACCATGACTCGCTGATGTCTTCCTGACAGTTATTCCCTGATCCATTCCAGTGAGTTCCCTGTTATTCCCTGCCTGGTCTTCCAGGCTTTACACTAATCTCTTGTGTGGAACTGTGTCAAGCGCCTTCTTACAGTCCAAGAAAATGCAATCTACCCACCCCTTTCTCTGTTGTCATACTGCTGTCACCCTGTCATAGAACTCCAGTAGGTTTGTGACACAGGATTCCCCATCCCGACATCATGCTGGCTGTCGTTGATAAGCTCATTCGTTTCTAAGTGCTCTGCCACTCTTCTCCTGATAATCTTCTCCATGACTTTGCATACTCTACATGTCAGTCACACTGGTCTGTAGTTTAATGCTTCCTGTCTGTCGGCCTATTTCGATAGATATGTTAAAGATTGTTATTAGTGGTACATATAGGACCTCTGCTCCCTCTCTCAGGGCCCATGGAGAGATGTCCGGCCCCATCAGCTTTGAGGTATCTAGCTCGCTTAGCAGCCTCTTCATTTCTTCGTCGGTTATATGTATTGTGTCCAACACTTGGTGGTGTACCCCACCTCTCCATCTTTCTGGAGTCCCTTCTGTCTCTTTTGTGAACACTTCTTTGAATCTCATGTTGAGTTCTTTACATACTTTGCGGTCGTTTCTTGTTGTCTCTCCTCCTTCCTTCCTCAGCCTGATTACCTGGTCCTTGACTGTTGTTTCCCTCCTGATGTGGCTGTACAACAGCTCGAGTCAGATTTGGCTTTCGCTGCTGTCATTTTCGTATTGTCGTTGGGCCTCCCTTCGTACCTGTGCATGCTCATTTCTGGCTCTAGGACTGCTCTCCTTATTCTCCTGTGTCCTTTGCCTTCTATAATTCTTCCATTCTCTAGCACACTTGGGTGTGCTGCACCTTTGGGTGAATCTCTACACCTCTGGGTGAACCAAGGGCTTATCCTGGCTTTCTCGTTCTTTCTGTTCCCCTTGCGTACAAACCTCTCCACAGCTTCCTTGCATATTGTTGTCACATATTCCCTCATCTCGTTTACTGACTTTCCTGCCAGTTCTCTGTCCCACTTAAAACCCCGTGCACGAAATTCTTCACAACCTGTGTAGTCCCCTTTCTTGTAGTTTGACTTCATTCGTCCTGCCTGTCCTGCTCGTCCTGCTCCCCTCTCCACTTGTAGCTCTAATATGTATTCGAATCTCAGAACCACGAGATCACTGGCAGCGAGGGGTCTTTCATATATGATGTCTCAATATCTGCACTGGATGAGCCAGTCTTGCTGGTTCATCCTCCCCTCTCTCTCTGATAGTGTCCCTTGCGTCTTGGTACATGAGGTTTTCCAGTACCACCTCCATCATCTTAGCCCTCCACGTTTCTGCGCACCCATGTGGCTCCAAGTTCTCCAAGTTGATTTCCCTGTGATTGAAGTCACCCATTATCAGCAGCTTTGCCCTGCTCGCATGAGCCCTTCTGGCCGCTTCAGCCAGTGTGTGAACCATCGCTCTATTACTCTCATCATACTCTTGCCTTGGCCTCCTGCTGTTCTGTGGTGGGTTATACAATACTGCAAGTACCATCTTGGGACCTCCAGACTGAAGTGTTACTATTATGTAGTCTCTTGCTTTTTCTCTGTCTCCTTTCTCCATCTAATCAAAATCCCATCGCTTTTTGAAGAGCAGTGCTATTCCTCCACCCCTTCTGTTCCATCTGTCTTTCCTCAGGATCTGATATCCAGTTGGAAAGATGGCATCTGTTACAATACTTGTGAGCATGGTTTCTATGATAGCTATGATGTCCGGTGATGCCTCTTTGACTCTTTTGTGCCACTCCTCTTATTCGTTCTTCCATCAGCGTTCGTGTACTATACCTTGTGTGTGTGTGTGTGTGTGTGTGTGTGTGTGTGTGTGTTTTGTGTGTGTGTGTGTGTGTGTGTGTTTATGTGTGGGTGGGTGGGATTAAATTATGGGGAATCAAATACAAAATGGGAGTTGACACATTTACTTTTTGCTGATGATACTGTGCTTATGGGAGATTCTCAAGAAAAGTTGCAAAGGTTAGTGGACGAATTTGGGGGGGTGTGTAAAGGCAGAAAGTTGAAAGTGAACATAGATAAGAGTAAGCTGATGAGGGTATCAAATGATTTGGATGAAGAAAAATTGGATATCACATTGGAGATGGGGAGTATGGAAGAAGTGAATGTTTTCAGATATTTGAGAGTTGACGTGTCGGTGGATGGGTATATGAAGGATGAGGTTAACCATAGAATTGATGAAGGAAAAAAGGTGAGTTGTGCATTGAGGTATATATGGAGACAAAAAATATTATCTATGAAGGCAAAGAAGGGAATGTACGAAAGTATAGTAGTACCAACACTCTTATATGGGTGTGAAGCTTGGGTGGTAAATGCTGCAGCGAGGAGACGGTTAGAGGTTGTGAAGATGTCCTGTCTAAGGGCAATGTGTGGTGTAAATATTATGCAGAGTATTCAGAGGTGTGAAAATTAGGAGAAGGTGTTGAGTTTTTAAAAGTATTAGAAGGTGAGGGCGGTTGTTGAGGTGGTTTGGTCATTTAGAAAAATGGATCGAAGTAGAATGACATGGAGAGCGTATAAATCGTAGAGGAAGGAAGGTGGGGTGGGGGTTTCGTCCTCGGAAAGCTTAGAAGGAGGGGGTAAAGAAGGTTTTGTGGGCCCAGGGGCTTGGACTTCCGCAAGCGTGCTTGGCGAGTTAGATAGGAGTGAATGGAGGACGAAAGGTTTTTGGGACATGACGAGCTGTTAGAGTGTGAGAGGGTAATATTTAGTAAAGGAATTCAGGGAAACCGGTTATTTTTATATGCCGGATTGAGTCTGGAAGGGGAAAAGTACAATGCCTGCACTCTGAAGGAGGGGTTTGGGATTTTGGCGGTTTGTAGGGATATGTTATATATCTTTATATATTCTTCTAGACTATTGTATCTGGGGCCTCTGCAAAGACAGTGATTATGTATGATTTGAGATGGAAGTGTTGAATGATGAAAGTATTTTTTTTTTATTACACATGGCCAAATTCCCACCATGACGGGTGGCCGAGAAAGAAAAAACTTTCCCCATCATTCACTCCTCACTGTCTGACAAAAGGGGTGTTTTTACACTAGTTTTTAAACTGCAACATTAACAACCCTCCTTCAGAGTGCAGGCACTGTACTTCCCTTTCTCCAGGACTCAAGTCCGGCCTGCGGTTTCCTGAATCCCTTCATAAATGTATTTGCTCACACTCCAACAGCACGTCAAGTTTTTAAAAAACCAGTTGTTCCATTCCTCCTATCAAACACGCTCACACACCGCCTGCTGGAAGCCCAAGCCCCTCGCACACCAAAACCTCCTTTACCCCCCCCCTCCAACCTTTCCTAGGCCGACCCTACCCCCCCTTTCCCTTCCCACTACAGACTGATACCTCTTGAAGTCATTCTGTTTCGCTCATTCCCCTCTACATGTCCGAACCACCTCAACAACCCTTCCTCAGCCCCTGGACACAGTTTGGAAATCCCGCACCTCTCCTAATTCCAAACTACGAATTCTCTGCATTATATTACACCACACATTGCCTCAGACATGACATCTCCACTGAAAGTATATATATATATTATTTATATATATATATATATATTATATATATATATATATATATATATATATCGTGCCGAATGGGTAAACCTTGCTTTTTTGGCCCTTAAATAGTAACAATTTTCTTCCCGAATAAGGCAAGTGAAAATTTGTGTATGCAATAATTTTGCAAAATCATTCTGAACCTAACGAGCAAACTATATTTGATTGGTGTTTGTTTATTCTTAAATTATTGTAAACTTATTTAGTTGGATTAGACTAAATTATATTGAGCTTGTTAAAATAGGGAACAAAATTATTACTTTTTACACAAACATAAATGAAAAAAATATATATTTAAAGTATAAATGAGTTCTTGCTGGTTGACCAATTTTACCCGTTCGGCACGACATATAATTATATTATATTATTTATATATATATATATTTTTTAATATATATATATATTATATATATATTATATAGATAGTTTGTATTGAAAACCCATGAACGAGTGGTATTTAATCAATAACAACACTGCAACTAGCCGGGGGATCGAAACCCTTGTTGTTTTAGCTCGCCTCATAATGAGCGAAAATTCCGACGCTCTAACCCATGGTCCCCCACAGTCCTACAAAGATTACGCACCTAGCAGAGCTAGGGTGTGCTGATGGGTGGCTCACTGTGTGCTGCTGGGTGGGTTACTGTGCGCAGCTGGATGCGTCACTGTATGCTGCTGGGTGGGTCACTGTGTGCTGCTATGTGGCTTACTGTGTGCTGCTCGGTGGGCCACTGTGTAGTGCTGGGTGGGTCACTGTGTGCTGCTATGTGGCTCACTGTGTGCTGCTCGGTGGGCCACTGTGTAGTGCTGGGTGGGTCACTGTGTGTTGCTGGGTGAGTCAAGGAGTGCTGCTGGGTGGGTCACTGTGTGTTGCTGGGTGGGTCAAGGAGTGCTGCTGGGTGGGTCACTGTGTACTGCTACGTTGGTCACTGTGTGCTGCTGATTGGGTCTGTGTGTTGCTGAGTGGGTCACTGTGTGCTGCTACGTTGGTCACTGTGTGCTGCTGGTTGGGCCTGTGTGTTGCTGAGTGGGTCACTTTGTGCAGCTTTGTGGGTCACTGTGTTGCTGGGTGGGCGAATGTGGGTTGCTGTGTGGGTCGCTGTGTGGTGCTGGGTGGGTCACAGTGGGTTGCTGGGTGAGTCACTATGGGTTACTGAGATTCTCGCTGTTGGTTGCTGGGTAGCTAACTCTCGGTTGCAGGGTGGGTCACTGTGTACTGCTGCGTAGGTCACTGTGTACTGCTGCGTGGGCCAGTGTGTGTTGCTGGGTCGGTCACTGTGTGTTTTGCTACGTGGGTCACTGTGTGCTCCTGGGTGGTCACTGTGTGCTGCTGGGTGGGTGACTGCTTCTGGGGTGGGTCACTGTATGCAGCTGGGTGGATCTCTGTTGGTTACTAGGTGACTCACTGTGGGTTGCTGGGTGGCTCACTGTAGGTTCCTGGGTGGCTCACTGTATGTTCTTGGGTGGCTCACTGTAGGTTCCTGGGTGGCTCACTGTAGGTGCTGGGTGGCTCACTGTAGGTTCCTGGGTGGCTCACTGTAGGTTGCTGGGTGGCTCACTGTAGGTTCCTGGGTGGCTCACTGTGGGTTCCTGGGTGGCTCACTGTAGGTTCCTGGGTGGCTCACTGTAGGTTGCTGGGTGGCTCACTGTAGGTTCCTGGGTGGCTCACTGTAGGTTGCTGGGTGGCTCACTGTAGGTTGCTGGGGTGGCTCACTGTAGGTTGCTGGGTGCTCACTGTAGGTTGCCCGGGTGGCTCACTTAGGTTGCTGGGTGGCTCACTGTAGGTTGGGGGTGGCTCACTGTAGGTTCCTGGGTGGCTCACTGTAGGTTCCCTGGGTGGCTCACTGTAGGTTCCTGGGTGGCTCACTGTAGGTTGCTGGGTGGCTCACTGTAGGTTGCTGGGGGGCCCCACTGTAGGTTGCTGGGTGGCTCACTGTAGGTTGCTGGGTGCTCACTGTAGGTTCCTGGGTGGCTCCCCTGTAGGTTGCTGGGTGGTCACTGAGGTTCCTGGGTGGCTCATGTAGGTTGCTGGGTGGTCACTGTGTGCTGCTGTGTGGGCCACTATTACGCAGTGTGCAGCAGTAAAAAATATTGTATTTAAAAATCGCTCCATATATAATGTCATTTTCCAGGTATTATTCTGAAACTGGACGCGTATTATTATTGCTGGCCATCCAGGCAGGCAGGAGAGGTGTCTGTGGAGTTAGTAGTAGAGGGGCGGTGACGGGGAGAAGTCACCATGGTTTGGACCTTGGTGTGAGTAGGTGGTTTGGTGAGTTTTTTTTTTTTTTGTTGGGGTGTATACTGTAGGTTATTTTATTATTGTTTAAATGTTTCATGTTTACTTGTAGGCCTAGTATGCAAAGGCCTGTTAAGTTTTGGGAGAGTACTGTATGGTGTTTTTGTCTGTTGGTAGACAGACCGGCCGAAAGGGGGAGGGATGTCATGGAGCCTCCTTGTTTATAAATCTATATATTTTTTGTGTTACTAGTAACGGAGTGCTAATGAGCTGAATGTAAACTGGAGTAAAGGTGATGCTTCAGAAGTTGAGCATCTGGCTCTCTTACCATCTAGTGGACTGAAGTTCGGTGAGCTGGTGGAATGAGGTATCAGATTTCCCAAGAGTATGTGTGTGTTTTTGGCGGTAATTACGTCAGTAAGTAAGTAAGTTTATTCGGGTATACACAAATACAGTTACATAGAATTATCATACATAGCAGCATATGTGTAGAGAACCTAGGATAACACAAAAAAGTCAGACAGAGTGACTTATTTCCATTGGGGTCCTTACTTATTTCCATTGGGGGGGGGGGGTAAGCTATGCTAACATAAGGTTTGGGCGGTGAGGCCCTTTACCTATGTGATACTGGTGTATGGACTGTTGAGCGGTGAAGCCTCACCATTTTTGGGTCATGAATAGTGATCCTGTGTGTTTTGTGTGTTACGTTTCTCCAGGAGCCACCTGTTTTTTTTTTTTTTTTTTGGATCAAGTATGGTGACTCCAGGGTTCCTAGGAATGACGGTGTAGGTGAGGACCTGGGAGGCATCACTGATGAAGACTCCAGTGTGTTTTTCAAGGTCACAATCCCACTGACTAATTTTATATGTGACTTATTACTCGGTTTTGAAGTCTGGTAATTTTCTCTCCGTGTTCCCCCAAATTTTTCTCCCAGTGGCGCGTTTTCCATAGCCAGTTATGCTTACTGTATATTGCTGTGAGAAGCAGATTTGATACTGATTTTAAATTTTTTATTATTATGTACACAAATTTTTTTTGCAGTGTTTCTAGAGAGTTTATACATTTTATGGAGTGCTTATTTCATATGTGAAAGCAGAGTTGTGTACTAATGAACAGTTATGATGTTTTAAAAAGACATTTTTTTCCTGTTTATCGTAAGTTTCCTTGTATATATTTATTGTGAAAAACATTTTATGTAATATTACAGAGGTGCCCCAGTCGGGTTCTTAAATTTTATGTCATGGATTGAAAATGCATCAACGTGGTGTTTGGCCAACACAGAGTTGTAATGCTGCATTTTCCTGTTTATGTTTCAGGTAAAGCTATAAAGCACGACTGTGGACTCTTTGGCTTTTAAAACCTAATCACTTTTACATTATACGAGTTAACTTGGTCTGCGGATTAGCAGTGCTCATTGTAGATATAAACTTTACGTTAACAAATTTTTACTGTGTTTTGTAAGTACAAGTAACTTGCACCAGACAGTGCTTGATGCAGTTTTCTTATTTTGAAGAATTTTGAGTTTCCCAGACCTAAGGTTAATTTTCCCATTTTCGTTTTTCCTTTGACTAGTTGCACCGGAGTGGGTCCAGTTAGCTGAGTGAGACCACTGGTTTTGGGGAGGAAATATTACGCAGTGTGCGACAGTAAAAATTTGTATAAAAAAACGCTCTATTATTAATAACATTTTCCGGATTTATTATGTAACTGGTTTGCGCATTGTTGCTGGCTAATGAGGCAGGCAGGTAGGGGCAGCAGAGGTGTTTGCGAAGTTAACAGAAGGGCGGTGACGGGGAGAAATCATCATGGTTTGGGCATTTGGGGAGAGTACGTGGTTTGGTGATTTTTTTTTTTTGTGTGGTGGTATTTCTTTAGGTTATTTTTTTTAATTTTCTAAATGCTCTCTTTTTTACCTCTAAGGCCCTAGTATACAGAGGATTGTTTTTAAAATTTTTGGGGGAGTACTGCATGGTGTTTTTGCCTGATGGTACCACTGTGTTAGTGAGCCAGTGTCACCTGGAGAATGGTGAGATTTATTGTAGTAGATTGTATATACGTTACTATTAATATATAAAATATATTTTTGTATAGCTGAGTTTTTGTGTCCTACTTTATAATAATAACTAATGTTCCACATTTAATATGTTGGTACATGATGGCTCTAGATTGACTTTTTTTTCAATGTAATTTAAATGGCCCTAGACAGCAGGTTGAGCAACCTTTAGGAGCCAGAACTTTTTAAGTTACGAGCACAAAGTTGTAATAGCCACTGTGTGCTGCTGGGTGGGTCACTGTATGTTGCTGGGTGGGTCACTGTGTGCTGCTGGGTGGGTCACTGTGTGCTGCTGGGTGGGCCACTGTGTGTTGCTGGGTGGGTCTCTGTTGGTTACTAGGTAACTCAGTGTGGGTTGCTGGGTGGCTTACTGTGAATTCCTGGTGGGACACTGTGAATTGCTGGGTGGGCCACTGTGGGTTGCTGGGTTGGTCTGTGTGTGCTGCTGCGTGGGTCACTGTGTGCTGCTGGGTGAGACACTGTGGGTTGCTGGGTGGGTCACATTGCTCTCCTAGGTGTTACTGTGTGTTGCTCGGTGGATCACTGTGGGTTGCTGGGCGGATCACTGTGTGCTACTGCGTGGGTCACTGTGTGCTGCTTTATGGCTCATTGTGTGCTGTTGGTTGGGTCACTGTGTGCTGTTGGTTGGGTCACTGTGTGCTCCTGGGTGGGTGAATGTGTGCTTCTGGGTGGGCCACTGTGAGCTGCTGGTTGGCTCACTGTGATTTGCTGTTTGGATCTCTCTGTGCTGGTGGGTTGCTTGGTGGCTTTGTCTTCTGGGTGGGTCACTGTATGCTGCCTGGTGAGTCATTGTGGGTAGCTGGGTTTGAGATTTTTGCAATGTTTAGAATTCGTAGAACAGGCGAAGTATTCACAAACACTAATCTCAGATCGAATTAGACTCGAACCCGTGGCCTGGTGGCAAAAGGTCTCGCTTCACACGGTGAGGGTCCCGGGTTTTGATTCCCGGCGAAAAGGTGTGGAAACATCGGGGAAATTTTGGGG
>NC_069432.1:9074908-9144810 GCF_026875155.1 Cherax quadricarinatus | reverse complement strand
TTAAATTTTTGCAATCCAATTTTACCTGTTGGGACGAATAAATAAATAAATAAATAAATAATAATAAATATATATATATATATATATATATATAATATATATATATATTATATATATATATATATAATATATATATATATATATATAATATATATAGTTAGTTTTGGCCCGCCTCATGGTGAGCGAAAATCATATGTTGCTCTAACCTACAGGACCACTCAATCCTACAAGAATCAAGCACCCAGCAGAGCTAGGTGTTTTACCTTGATCCGAGGACATACGGTGGTGTGGGTGCCGGATCTAATTTCATTCTACTCCCTGTTTGGTGTACTAGCCTCCAAAGCAGCATATATATATTATTGTAACCATGAACGAGTGGTAATCAACAACAATACTGCAATTAGCCGAGGACTCGATCCCATGTTATTTTGGCCCGCCTCATGGTGAGTGAAACTCGCGTGACACACTAACCCACAGGAGCACTCAATCCTACAAGAATCAAGCACCCAGCAGAGCTAGGTGTTTTACCTTGATCCGAGGACATACGGTGGTGTGGGTGCCTCCGAGCTAATTTCTTTCTACTCCCTGTTTGGTGTACTAGCCTCCACAATCAGTAAATATATTATTGTAACCATGAACGAGTGGTAATCAATAACAACACTGCAACTAGCCAAGGACTCGAACCCATATCAATTTGGCCCACCTCATGGTGAGCGAAAATCACAAGATGCTGTAACCCACAGGACCACTCAATCCTACAAGCATCAAGCACCCAGCAGAGCTAGGTGTTTTACCTTGATCCGAGGACATACGGTGGTGTGGGTGCCTCTGAGCTAATTTCATTCTACCTCCCGTTTGGTGTTCTAGCCTCCACAAGCAGTATATATAGAAGGTACAACCTATACATATGCGAAAGAATCATTGTCAAAAAATAGTTTAATTCCATTATTAATCACATTATTAAGGACTTGTCAAAATAAAAAAAAAAAACAGCAGAAGGCTTATAAGGCAGAGGTATCACCTCACATACGACATTACACCCGTCCCAGAATGATGCGAGTGTTAGTGTCAAGAACCTGTCACACACAGCTTAAACTGTTCCTAAATTTTATTAATTATTAATGGACTTAATTTGTATAACCCTAAACTAATATTCATAATAAAATCAATACTATTTTTTATGATGCTCTATTCAATTATTTTTCTGTAAACCATAAACCTGCTTGATGACTTCCTCAGCCGTTTGAAAATCAATTGGATGGTTAAAATCCCTCACATGAATTACCAGAGCTTTAGGCTCTTGTCCACTTCTAAAGCTATATTTATGCTGTTGTAATCTTAGTTCAAGGCTTTTTTTTCAGTTTGATCCTAATAAACTTGATTACATTTTTTACAGGAAATCTTGTAGACACAGCCATCAACGCACACCAAACTTCTCACAACAGGCCAAGTGTCTATCGACAAGTGCATTTAACAGTTGGTAACTAATGCACACATGCACAAATCAAGTTTCTGGCTTTTCTGACTTCTCTCATTATAAACACGTTTTCGCCCCCCAGAACTGCCTCTCGCTGGATGTTTCATGCTGTTCACACTACTCTGTAAACTCTAAGAGACTGTTGGGCATGAAAATCCCAGGAGATCAGCAGTTTCTGATATATTCAAACCACTTCGTCCGGCACCAACCACCATTCCACAGTATAAGTCACTTAGTTCACATTTATTCCCCATCCTAATGTTCATTCTGAACAACAACAACAACAACAACGACAACCTCTTGACCATGTCTGCATATTTCTCAGCAGTGAGGTGCCGCCACCTGACTGGCTGATTAGATATTTCTATTAACGAGCAAGTGTACAGGTATTCCTAATCAAGTGGCCTCTGAGTGTATATTAATAATAATACGGATTTGCTCAGGTATCGGTCGGTATCGGCGATTTTCATGGTTTTCGGTGGATAAAACTGAAGATACCAGCCGATATTTTTTAAAACAGTGTTCACGATATTAATTCACTCCAGAAAATGCATCGCACTTCAAAACAATCGTAACACATACCCCAAAATGCATGGTTTTATAGTAATTCTTTCCTAGACCACAGAAATGCAACTTTCACTGTACCATGTTGAGTTGGTAGTGTGGTAGTATTTTGGGTTTGTGGTGGTGGAGAGTGGAGAGGTTGCTGGTTGGATGGAGAAGCTCATTCCAACCGCTGGCTCTTCAAAAACCTGTTAAGAGTTATTTCTTTCTTTCACTTTCTTCTCAGGGTTTAAAAATAAGATAAATATTATCTTTAAAAAGCACAGGAAGCGAGTTATGTTTATTCAGTGTCTTATGATTGTTTTTACACATTCCCAATGAGAGAGAACTCCTGAATTTTGTTGCCACTTTAATATTCTTTATAGTTTCTTTTTGCTTGATAACAGTAAAGATGGTTAATTGTGGAAAAGGTACTTATGCCCCCCATGCACTAATTTATCTCCATGTTTTTTAAACGATTTCTTATTTTGGTTTAGAGAAACTGCCTGTTAGATGAGCACTCTAAGGGCCACGATGACTTGGTAACAAAAGGGAAAATTTTCGCAATTAAAAAAAAAAATTTTCAGTTATGATGGTAAATAATCCAGAGTGGTGCAGCCAACAAAACATTGTAACTTGAAACTGAAGGGGAAAACAATATTCCGTAGTAGAAATGCTGCTTTTGGTTTGAAATCCCTACCATGGAGACTTCATTCCCACCGCTGATTGGCTTCTAAGAAACCCCCCACATCCCCACTAATGTTCCTATTGGCTTAGGGGTTTGGGGCCAAGACGTAAGGTATCGCTTCCCCCTTATGGTTGGCCGAGAGCCACCCAGGGCCAAACCCAACCATCGAAATGTGTATCCTCTCACTACTTGTCGCAGTTCACAATAAACAAACTTAACTCCTTGATGAAAGTAAATTATAATTAAAAATTATCTTAACTTAAGCCCATCATAGTTCATGAGCTCACTGTGTTAATATTACACTTTACATTAAATTAACATTCTACTCATGATTGTGCTACACAGTACACAATATATTGTGTTACTCAAACTGTCACACACACACACAAAACACACACACACACACACACACACACACACACACACACACACACACACACACACACTAGTAGCGACCAGTGAAGGGGGCGGGGCCAGGAGCTTGGACTCGACCCCTGCAACCTCAACTAGGTGAGTACACTAGGTGAGTACATTGTCCTATGAAGAAAGATTAAGGAAATTGCCTGACGAACTGGAGGACAGGGGGGCCAGGGGAGACGTGATAAAGACATAAAATACGCGCGGAATGGGACAAAGTGGACAAAGACAGGATGTTTCCAGAGATGGGCACAGAAACAAGGGGTCACAATTGGAAGTTGAGGACTCAGATGAGTCAAAGGATGTTAGGAAGTATTTCTTCAGTTTTTAGAGTTGTCAGGCAGTGGAATAACCTAGAAAGTGACGTAGTGGAGGCTTTAAGACGAGGTTTGATAAAGCTCATGGAACAGGGAGAGAGAGGACTCAGTAGCAGTGAAGAGGCGGGGCCAGGAGCTATGACTCGATCCCTGCAATAGGTGAGTACACACACAGTGTGTGAAGTAGAGGGAGGATTCACACTTACCATTAAGAGGAATGACAAGGCGGTTGGAACCGGGAGGGAGTGGACCCAGTAGCGACTAGCGATAAGGCGAGGCCAGGAGCTGTGAATCGAACCTTGCAACCATATAAACCATAACACGGGCGAAGTTTGAACCCGCAGTCAGATAGTCGTAAAACTCCAGCCCTACGGTTTAGCCACTGGACCAGCTGGCTACAATTGATTCATCCGAAAAGGGTATTTTTTATACACCTTCGATGGTGTATAAATATACCTAGTTGAATGAATCTTACTGTAGCCAGATGGCCCAGTAGCTAACGCGTCGGTCTGGAGTTTTACGACTATCTGACCGGGGGTTTTGAACCCCCGCCCGTGGTATGGTTAGTCTGCAATTGCGCCATTATGATGTCGTGAGTTTTGCAGCCATATATAGATAAGTCACACAACACATACACACACGCACACCACTGGGGGGTAGGACGGGTGAACCCAAAACTAGAAAAGAGGAACAAAAAGGCATGGGGAATTTCCTGAAATGAGGTGCAGTAGGAAAAAGAGCTAGAGGGAAAAACAATAAATGAAATTATGGAATAGTGACCCCCAAAGTGCAGGGAGGCAGAGGAGAGGTTCATACCCAAGACAACAGAAAGAATGGGAACACCAAATGAGCCCTTGGCTCACCCAAAAGTGTAGAGAGGCCCAAAACTAGAGAAGGGAAAAAAAGTATGGGAGACAGAGGCCCATGAAAATAAGGAGCTACACCGAATAGATAAAAGCGATTATACATGGATAAGAACGGAGGCCTAATAGCAGTATGAAATGATATAGTATCGAAAGACAAATCTGACTAAAGCTGTTATACAGCCACATCAAGAGAAAAGCAACAGTCAAGGACCAGATAATCTGGCTGAGGAAGGAAGGAGGAGAGCTCACAAGAAATGGCCAGGAAGCATGTGAAGAGCTCGGCAATTGATTTTGGAAGGTATTCTCTGTGGTAGAGGTGATAGAAAGCACCAGCAAGTGCTGGAGAAACTACACATAACTGATGGGGAGGTGAAAAACTGCCTTGCAAACTTGATACCTCGAAGGCGGTGGGACCAGACATCATTTCTCCATGGGTCCTGAGAGAGGGATCAGAGGCACTGGGTGTGGCACTTACAACAATCATCAACAAATCTATTGAAGCCGAACAACTAGCAGAGGCAGCAAATGTAGGCCCAGTTTTTAAGAAGGCAGCATTAAACTACAGACTAGTGTCACTAACATATGTAGTATGTAAAGTCATGGAGAAGATTATCGGGAGAAAAGTAGTGGAGCCCCTAGACGGGAACGAGCTCATTCGTTATAACCAGCACGGTTTCAGGAATGGATAATCCTGCATCACAAACCTACTGGAGATCTACGACAAGGTAACAAGACAGAAGGGAGAGAACGAGAGAGAGAGAGAGAGGTAGGTAGACTGCATTTTCATGGACTATAAAAAGGCTTACAAAGGCACAAAAGCTAGAAAAACAGGAAAAGCACTGTAATGGATCAGGGAATACCTGAAAGGAAAGAACCAATGAGTGATGGTGCATGACGAAGTATCAGAGCGGGTACATGTGTTGAGCGAGGTTCCTCAAGGGTCAGTCCTAGGGGCCAGTGCTGTTTCTGGTTTATGTGAACAACATGATGGAAGGAATAGATTCGGAGGTGTACCTGTATGTAGATGGCGTGAAGATAAAGCAGAGAATTCAAGCTGACTTGGCTGTCTTCCCCAGCTGCCCCACCAGGAAATCGGTAGTTCAGAAAATACTGGACAACAGGAAACTGGCAATTACTAAGAAATCCGCTGCACAGCCACCTCCCCTACTGTCCCAAGAATCTTTCTCCAATCTACCGAGCTCTGGCAGGGCTCCTACTGCCTCCTCTACAAACAACAATGTCTGGACCCCCCCACCCATCCCCCCTAACCCAGGCTCCCACGAAGCCTAAGGTCCACCCTCCTACCCAATCTCTCCAGGGGCCATCCTAGAAGGGGTAATGAAGGGCATGGCTATATACATGCTGGCCACCTACTTGGCAAAGGGCGATGACCACCTCCTCTCCACCCTCCTCAACGAGTTGTTCGTAGCAAATGGAGCATCAGCCATTATCATCCCAGTTTCAGTGCACTCATTTATGAGTCCCCTTCCCTAAGCGCCCACACCTAACCAATCAACCCCAAGCAGGAAAGTTACGACCCCTGAACTTGCCAGTCACTGATGCACATCTCGCCGTCATAGAGGCTGACCCCAAGGAACCTTCTGGATCCACTACTGCTCCGAGTGAGGCAACAGCTGGGGAACCAGCCCATTTCTCCATCGTACCCTCCCACAAAGAGAACCCAATGTCTCCCATCTCTGATGGGGACAAGAATGATGACCCAGAGAGGCTAGGGAACAAGACATCCGACGTGTCCCTAGTGTCAGAAGACGAGTCTGATTCGTCACTCAACGTTACCGGTACCAGCAGTATCGATGAGAAACAACCACCTTTCTCTCAGAAAACCACTCAGGTTTTCTGGTGTGGACCTGCCCTCCAACAGTGGGGGCAGGTCCACACCAGATGAAGACCAATCATTCTTCTCTCAGAAAACCACTCAGGACTACAGCTCCCCCTCCCCCCTTCATTTCAGCTGTGAGAGCATGCCCCCTCCAGGCAGCTACTTCCTATTACAACAACTCCCTATACGCAGCACCAACGCTAAACACGCAAAATAATGGGGATCACAATTTTCCAAATCATCATCCAACACTTCTTCAACACCGCTACCTCCTTGAAACAGAACTATGCAACCACAGTCCGGACATTTCCTTCTAAATGAAACAGCAGCCAGAACCGATCAACATATAAAACTACTTGGTTAGTTTTAAACCCCCGAGAAATCCATAGACCCTTTAGTGGGGTGGCCATCCTAGTAAAGCAGGGACACGACTTCTGTAACATCCATGTTAACGAGGACAACATCTTAGCAATAGAACTGTCAACCTCATATGGATGGCTTATAGTGGGAGCAGGTCACTTTCTTCCCTGACAGCCGGTTAATCAGTAGAAATGTCCTACAGTCTTAGCAGGGATTTCAACACCCATCACCTCGCTCTCTTCAACTGTGGCGCCGCCCAACCAGAAGGTGACCACAAGGGAGAACAACTATTCAATATAATGGCAGCAAGAAACTTATCGTTCCAAGGCCCATTCTTTATATCATTTGTGGGCCCCATCCAGGGAAAACCCGACTTAGTACTTACCAACAGGGACTGTGACGTGTTCCACTGCAGAGTCTTCCCAGGCGGTAACGTCGGTTCAGACCACATTATCATCATAATTAAGTTCCAGTGTACACCGTTCGGCACTCCCACTCACCCCCAAACCCAACCTAAAAACACTAGACTTTAACCCCTTCAAAGACTACCTAGAAAAAGGGCCATACTATTTCTCTTGAGAACCAACCCTCCACTGCAATCGATGAGGCAATCAACTCCCTCCACGACAGAATGACTGAGGCCCCCACAAGCATGCTGCGAAAATAACAACCTCCAAGATCTACCAACAAGGGAAATTAAGGACAGCATGAATAACTACCAAGGGTGAGTGTAGCAGTCACTCTGAACAGGGCAACCCACATGGGAGGTACTAGTAAGGATGAAGAGAATACTACTCACCCTAATCACCCAGCACAAAAGAGAAATATGGAAATATCTGGCACTCCAAGCTAACCAGTATAAGCACAGTCCAGAACAGTTCTGGAGTAAGATCCGTAGGTTAGTAGGTGCTAAATACACATCCTCACAACACCTCACACACTCCTTCATCGAAGAAAACGGTGAGGTAGTGACTACCCTGCTCAAGGACCCGCAAGACCAAGCTAAGCTGATGGGCGAAGTGTAGGAGAAAATCCTCTCACACAATGACAGTAGAAGATTTAACAATAACCACTACCAGTAGGTCAACCACTGGCGAGACGAAAACCTGGAAGACTTCCACCCAATACCGTTAACTGACACATCTCTCGAAAACGAACACCCTCTCACTAGACCACTTACCCTCAGGGAGATGACCCAAGTCATTGGCCGAATGAGAAATACGGCACCTGTCCCTTTAGGCATAACAGCAAAACAATTAAAGTACCTTCCCCGTAACTGCAAGATATCTCTGGTGAATGCCTTCAATGCTGTCTTTGCGTCGGGACACTTCCATGTGGCATTTAAGACAGCAAAGATAATTTTCATTGCAAAACCCAACAAGGACAACCGGAAACCAGAGAACTACAGGCCTATCTCCCTACTCGAAGTCACGGGCAAAGTCTTCGAAAAAATCATCTCAAACAGACTGAACTACTACAAGAAATTCAACCACCTCTTCACAGAAGAGCAGTTTGGCTTCAGGTCCCACCGCGGCACACATGCTATATCATCTTTGATGCGGCGGACAGCCCGAGGAAGCAAGGGAACCTGACCCTAATTACATCTAGAAATGTACACAAAGCCTTCGACAGCCTGTGGCATGATGGACTTATATTCAAACTCGCAGACCTCCCAGACTACAACTGGACATTTCTCAGGCTCATATACAACTTCCTTACAGGTAGAAGCATCATTCCCACCTTCCATGGTAAGGCAGCAACAGCTGGAGTACCGCAGGGCTCATGTCTCAGCCCCATACTCTCCAATATATATGTAAACGACCTCCCACAACCTGAATTCAGTGATACCATCATCACCCAATCTGTAGACGATGTTATCCATGTAGTTTCATCCACCCCCATATCTGGTGCAAACAAGCACAAGAGAGCAATAGAGAAAATGAACGAGGAACTACGAAGAACAGGTAACTGGGAGAAAAAAATGGAGAATCACGACTAACCCAAATCAAGTCCTCATCAGCACCATCGGCTGTTTTGCATCAACCATAGAAGACAAAGGAGTATCTCCATCAGAGGTTCACATATCGCTATCAGAAATCTAAACAAGATCCTGGGTTATGAGATCGACAGGTTGCTTCACTCCACATCCCACATCACCAAAAATGTGAACCTAGCAAAAGCCCACCTCAGTCAACTATTCCAATTCAAAGAATCGCCCTCCCACATCAAGAAGCACCTGTATAAAATAATGATCAGACCTCTGCTGGAATACCCTTGCATACTCATGTCACTAACAACTAAATCCAACATGCTACAGCTTCCAAGAGTCCAGAACAGAGCCCTCCGCTTTATCACTTTGCACCAGATTTAGAGGCAGAATCAGGATAGAAGACCTGCACACAAACAGGGAATGGCTGCAAATAATGTCAGGCAAGAGAAACTAAAGAAGAGACAACTATATGACATGCAGGAACTCTATGTACCTGATAGAGAGAACCCACCAGAACCATCGAACACCACCGACTATATCATCAACACCCACCCCCACCACAGATTCCAAAGAATGACTCACCAACAAAAAGTCCGACGCTTCATTCACAAGGAGAACTTCCCTCTACCAAGGATCCTGAGTGACCTCCCAGAAGAAATAGAAGAATGGATACCACCAGAACCATTTTATGTCCAACAACAAGGATAAATCTTCCCCAATTTTGGGAAACTTACTTCTATCAATCTACACCTTACAACTAACCTTGTAACATCTGCAACATCCTACGGCAGGACACCACCTCAGAAACTGCTTAGCCAACCAACTCCAGATTAGCAACCAATCTCCATCGAACGCCCTGCAACTACCACCTGCAGCAGCAGCAGCCTTACTACCGACCTCTTGCGAAAAAATGGGGCAATTGCAGATAGTATGCATCCTTCCAACTCAGTGGCATGGTGGTATACAGCTGGTATAGCTGTGTGCAACTGATGGTCAGGAAATTATACCTACCTTATGAATCTAATATATTCATGAATAACACAAAATACATACACACTTAAACCATACCCCCGGCCGGGATTGAACCCGCGGTCATAGAGTCTCAAAACTCCAGCCCGTCGCTGGTTCAATCCCGGCCGGGGGTATGGTTTATTTGCAATCGTGTCATTACGATTTCTTAAGTCAAGTACATACACACTTGTTTAAATTGCGCCTAATGGTTAGTCCACTTACCTTTTAAATCCTACCTCCCCTACCACCATCCCAACCCCTTCCCATATTTCCATCCTTGCCCATCCTTCTTCTTTCCCCATCTTACCAAAGCTCTGGTCAGAACCTCGTACCTCGGACTAGGTAAGACTATATAGGAATCTGGACAGGTTGCAATCCTGGTCCTACAAATGGCTCCAGGAGTTTAACCTTACAAAGTGCAAAGTCATGACGCTAAGGGATGGGCAAAGACCGCTTGAGGGTCAAAGTCTGAAGCCTCACTCAAGGAAAAGCATCTTAAGGTGAACATAACACAGAAAACATCCCCTGAGAGGCACATCAACCAAATACCTGCTGCAGTATATGGGCGCCTGGCAAGCCTAAGAACATCATTTCGACATCTAAGTAAGGGAGCATTCACCACACTACACCGTGTACGTCATGCCCATATCGGAATACGCAGCACCAGTATGGAACCCACACCTGGTCACGCAAGTCAGGATATTAGAGACAATGCAAAGGTTTGTAACAAGACTAGTCCCGGAGCTAAAGGATATGTCCAACGAGGGAAATCAACCTGACGACACTGGACGAAAGGAGGGATAGATGGTACATGACAACGAAGTATAAAATACTGAGAGGAATTGACAAAGTGTTGCATAAAAACGTAAAAAACGATGAATTAGACACAAAATTTTACGTATAATTTACCGACCCACAAACTTAGAAAGCGACAAACGGAGACTTCAATGGGACGAAATTGTTAGGGCTTCTACATATGATAATGTAATAATAGGGGATTTTAACTTTAGTCAAATTGAGAAGGGTTCTATGACCGGTAATCTGGAGTCCAGGGACTTCCTGGAAGTAGTTCAGAACTGCGTTTGGAAGCAATGTGTAACAGAGCCCACCATAGGTAATAATCTCCTCGACCTAGCTTTGTCACTGAAAAACTTGTCGTAAGTGATGAAAAGCTTGTCGCAAGTGATGAAAAGTTTGTCGCAAGTGATGAAAAGTTTGTCGCAAGTGATGAAAAGTTTGTCGCAAGTGATCACGAATGTAGGGTTGGGTGGTCTTGTGGTTTAAAGCGTCGTGTGGTTCTCGCTTACCATCAGGCAGGCCAGTACAACATGGGTTCGAATCCTTGGCTAGCGCAGTGTTGTTATATATATATATATATATATATATATATATATATATATATATATATATATATATATATATATATATATATATATAAGTGTGTGTGGTACGGTAGTAGAGCACTGCATACCTTGTTCCAGGGTTCGTAATAATATATAATAATAATATCTTTATTTACTACAAGTACATGTACAAGGTATACAGTCCTAGCTGACATCAGTGACATACTACTATATAGAAAGCCACTTGTTATGCAGAGCATTTCAGGAAAATTTGGTCAGTTTTGCCCCAGGATGCGTCCAACAGGAAACACTTCCGATGTTTCCACACCTTTCGCCGGGAATCGAAACCGGACCCTCACCGTGTGAAGCGAGACCTTTTGCCACCAGGCCACGGGTTCGAGTCTAATTCGATCTGAGATTAGTGTTTGTGAATACTTCGCCTGTTCTACGAATTTTAAACATTGCAAAAATCTCTCGTCGGTCGATGCTTCCAGGGGATGAGACGAAAAGCTGAAGTGCTGCATGTGACGGCGACTCAAGTGTTAGCTTGTGCTAGTACTTTAGAAATGTTCATTGCAATCTGGCTGTTGGGAAGAATTGTAACTTTGTTAGGAGTGGTGTTAGTGAGTGGAGAATTAATGATCTGAAGAGCTCTTTTCTCATTCACAAAGTAGATAACAATCTAAGATTTTAACTTTACCGGAAACCTACAAATCAAAAACATCTCACACACTTCTATTCCAGTCAAGATACTAAGACCAAAAGAGGCATCATCATTGAATTTTTCCTAAGAGTATACCGAATTTATAGTCCTGAGTTTCTTGACGAGAAATGTACATACACACACCAAACGTTCCTGATTTACGTTTTCCTTCCTTTTTCATCAAAGACTGTTAGAAAAGAGTTCTTCAGATCATTAATTCTCCACGCACCAACACAACTCCTAACAGTTACAATTCTTCCCAACAGCCAGGGCATAAGAACATATGAAAGGAGGAACACTGCAGTACGTCTGTTGGCCCACACTAGACAGGTCCCTCACAAATCCAACCCATTAACAGAATAAACGCTACCCAAGCAATAAGTTTTGATAATTCTATTTATTCACGTGTAAGTTCTACTCAAATCCAATCATTTCTAAAGTACTAGCACAAGCTAACACTAGAGTCGCCATCGCATCCAGCACTTCAGTAAAGGATCTAACCAGGACAAAATCAAAGCACCATGCACCAGTCAATGCAGGGGTTTACACTATACCCTGTGGAGGCTGCGACTGGATATATATTAGTGAAACAGCAAGAAACCTCAAAACACGCCTCAATGAACACATTAGTGCATGTAGGAACGAAAATTTGAACTGCACACAACACCGAAATTCCGCCAATCATCTCACGAAATTCACGGACGCCCAACTAGTGATTAAAGAATCTAATTTCCGCAGACGCAAATGTCTTGAATCACCATTAATCGCTGTTTCTAACACAGTTAAACAAAAAACAAAGGCAGCTTCATCATCTCTGAAGTCTTAGCGAGAATCCTCCTGAAAACAGTAAATCCTGCCATCACATAATTGCTGCTACATAGAAGGCCAACAGGCCTGCTGCAGTGTTCCTCCTTTCGTATGTTCTTATGTAATAGTGGAGAGACACTGAAAGATGTCTTCTCAGATCCATCCATATACATTTAGCCAACCTATTTTTTATGCTACCCAAGCCATAACTTTTGTAACCTTTCTCCTGTCACGTTAGTTGCATTTCTGTACTTATATATATATATATATATATATATATATTATATATATATATATATATATATATATATATATATATATATATATATATATATGTTTTGCATATTCTGAAATCACCTGTTTACCGTGATCTTATTGCATATATATATATATATATATATATATATATATATATATATATATATATATATATATATATATATATATATATATATATATATTATATATATATATATATATATATATATATATATATATTATATATATATATATATATATATATATATATATATATATATATATATATAATGTGCAAATATCGCAAACCAAGCGATACAGGATGCAAAACAACCACGGGGGGAGTGTAATGATAGCTCTAGGCCTTTCGTGTTACAATCAACACATCATCAGGAGCTTGCAAAATTACAGAAAAGAGGAGGATGTCCAAGCAACACGTTCCCAAAGGACGTCTTCGCTGGAGTGAGTGAGGGAGAGAGAGATTGGTATAGGAAGTGCCCCTAGGGATATCAGTGCCCATAGCCAGAAGGATGAATATAACAGCATTAGAAAAATCCCACAAGCATTGATATTGTAATAGCCCACATGAGAGTAACGTAGCAATAATATAAAATTCGGTCATATTCCACTATATCAGTAACTTTACATACATATATATATTGCCAGTGATATAGAAGTCAATAGTAATTATGGGGTAGCCACCCACGGGAAGGTTGGTCCATTTAAAATGACGAGAAATCGGGAACATTTATAAGGGAGACATTTATAAGTTATGTCAAGGAAACAGGGCTCATTAAAATAAACTCATTTGAAGAGGGAAACATCTGTAATATCAAGGAAGATGGCCGCAGTTATTCAACCCACATAATTATGAGGCTAATTCTGGTTTGTGTCTGTCTTCTTGTCATAAATCAGTTTATTTTAATTTATTATTATTATTATAATCAAGGGGGAAGCGCTAAACCCGGAGGATTATACAGCGCCTAGGGGGGGGGGGGAATGTGGAAGACATTCAGGCTTAATTTGGGGAACTGGAGCACAGATCCAATTCCCTAAATCAAGAGCCCCTCACCAACATCAAGGAACCTTCCTTGAGGGGAGTTTATTTTAATAAGCCCCATTTCCATTACATAACTTTTAGAAGTCTCCCTCTTAATGTTCCTGTTTTCTCGTCCTTTTCAATGGACACGTTTCCTGTGAGTTGCTACCCCAAAATTACCAGTGACTTTTATATCACTGTCAATATATTTATGTTTGTAAAGTTACTGATATCATAGCAGAATGTGACCGATTTTTTTATTATTGCCATGTTACTTTCGTTTAGGCTATTACAATATCAGTGCTTGTTTGATTTTTCTAATGGTAAAATATTCATCCTTCTGGCTATGGGCACTGGTATGCCTAGGGGCACTTTCTGTACCCTTCTCTTTCTCTCTCTCTCTCTCTCTCTCTCTCTCTCTCTCTCTCTCTCTCTCTCTCTCTCTCTCTCTTTCTCTTTCCCTCCTCAGAGAGAAATTAGGTGGGTCAAATAAAAATGATCCTATATGGATGAATAGAAGACAAAATCATCTATTAGGAGAGAATAGAGGAATTTATAGCAGCATCACAAGGAAGAGGATAACCTTATTGACTAATATGTTCATATTAAAAACGAAGTGAATAAGGAGACTGGAAAGGCTAAACGCAGCTATGAAAACAAAGTAACTAGTGAGTCAAAGACCAATCCAATTTAAATGTATAAGACAAATAGGGGAAAAAACAGGACCAGTGAGAACTAGCTCTTAATAAGTCGCTGATAAGGAACAGGAAATGTGCTCTCTTTTTAATAGGTATTTCTTGCAAGACTTCAAACAGGAAAGTATAAATGCTACTCCGGCAATTAATAATTATCTAAGCCCTAAAGAAAACAAATTAAGTAGACAAATTTAAACGAAATAAGTCCTCGGGCCCCGACAGACTGTTGAAGAATGTAAGTGGGAACTTAATCAGCCGCTAACAAACCTGTTTAACACATCAATCCAACTGGTGTTGTGCCGGAGATATGAGAGATGGGTAATGTAAATCATATCTCTAAATCAGGGAATAAGTCAATTACGTTCTATTATTGCCCAACAGTAGGAAAATTGTTAGAGACAATTATATATATAACTTACATAATAAGAAGCCACCTTAATGAACATAATTAGATTACCGAGTCTTAGCACGGACTCACAAGAGAGCGTTATTGTTTTTAAAGAGTTAGACATTTTAAGACGTGGACTAGGATAAAGAATATCATCTTGTTGTTGTAAGCAGCAGCCAAAAATGTGCATTTTATTTGGTTTCAAGAGACAAAAAATTGTTAGGGCATTGTTCTTGCAATTTTTATTATTTTTTTCGATAGAGGGCGAGGAGAGGCCTGACAATGTGGGTTGTTCCAGGACGTGGGTTGTCTTGTTACTCTATTCCAACCAACAACCCACAGTGAGTCACCCAAAAGCACACAGTGACCCATCCAGAAGCGCAGTGACCCATCCAGTAACTAATACTGACCCACACAGCAGCACAGAGTGAGCCACCCACCAACCCACAGTGAGCCACCCAGAAGAACAGACTGACCCACCCAACAACAGACAATTGCCCACCCAGGACCACACAGTGAACCACCCAGAAGACAAAGCCACCAAGCAACCCACCAGCACAGAGAGATCCAAACAGCAAATCACAGTGAGCCAACCAGCAGCTCACAGTGGCCCACCCAGAAGCACACATTCACCCACCCAGGAGCACACAGTGACCCAACCAACAGCACACAGTGACCCAACCAACAGCACACAGTGACCCAACCAACAGCACACAATGAGCCATAAAGCAGCACACAGTGACCCACGCAGTAGCACACAGTGATCCGCCCAGCAACCCACAGTGACCCACCGAGCAACACACAGTAACACCTAGGAGAGCAATGTGACCCACCAGGCAACCCACAGTGTCTCACCCAGCAGCACACAGTGACCCACGCAGCAGTACACACAGACCAACCCAGCAACCCACAGTGACCCACCCAGCAACCCACAGTGGCCCACCCAGCAATTCACAGTGTCCCACCAGGAATTCACAGTAAGCCACCCAGCAACCCACACTGAGTTACCTAGTAACCAACAGAGACCCACCCAGCAACACACAGTGGCCCACCCAGCAACCCACAATGCTGACCCATCCAGCAACCCACAGTGGCCCACCCAGCAACCCACAGTGACCCACCCAGTAACAGTGACCTACAAAGTTGCACACAGTGACCCACCCAGCAACACAGTGACCCACCCAGCAACACACAGTGACCCACCCAGCAACACACAGTGACCCACCCAGCAGCACACAGTGACCCACCCAGTAACAGTGACCTACAAAGTTGCACACAGTGACCCACCCAGCAACACACAGTGACCCACCCAGCAGCACACAGTGACCCACCCAGCAACACACAGTGACCCACCCAGTAACAGTGACCTACAAAGTTGCACACAGTGACCCACCCAGCAACATACAGTGACCCACCCAGCAGCACACAGTGGCTATTACAACTTTGTGCTCGTAACTTAAATAAAAAGTTCTGGCTCCTAAAGGTTGCTCAACCTGCTGTCTAGGGCCATTTAAATTACATTGAAAAAAAAAGTCAATCTAGAGCCATCATGTACCAACATATTAAATGTGGAACATTAGTTATTATTATAAAGTAGGACACAAAATCTCAGCTATACAAAAATATATTTTATATATTAATAGTAACGTATATACAATCTACTACAAGCAATCTCACCATTCTCCAGGTGACACTGGCTCACTAACACACTGGTACCATCAGGCGAAAACACCATGCAGTACTCTCCCAAAATTTAAACAATCCTCTGTATACTAGGACCTTACAGGTAAACATGAGAGCATTTAGACATTAATAAAATAACCTAAAGTATACACACACACAAAAAAAAAAAAAATCACCAAACCACGTACTCTCACCAATGCCCAAACCATGATGACTTCTCCCCGTCACCGCCCTTCTACTAACTTCGCAAACACCTCTGCTGCCCCTACCTGCCTGCCTGATTAGCCAGCAACAATACGCATCCAGTTACAGAATAATATCCGGAAAATGTTATTATATATAGAGCGTTTTTTATACAAATTTTTACTGTCGCACACTGCGTAATATTCCTCCCCAAACCAGTGGTCTCACTCAGCTAGCTGGACCCACTCCGGTGTAACTAGTCAAAGGAAAAACGAAAATGGGAAATTAACCTTAGGTCTGGGGAAACTCAAAATTCTTCAAAAATAAGAAAACTGCATCAAGCACTGTCTTGGTGCAAGTTACTTGTACTTACAAAAACACAGTAAAAATTTGTTAACGTAAAGTTTATATCTACAATGAGCACTGCTAATCCGCAGACCAAGTTAAACTCGTATAATGTAAAAGTGATTAGGTTTTACGCCAAATGAGTCCACAGTCGTGCTTTATAGCTGTACCTGAAACATAAACAGGAAAATGCAGCATTACAACTCTGTGTTGGCCAAACACCTACGTTGATGCATTTTCAATCCATGACATAAAATTTAAGAACTGACTGGGGCACCTCTGTACATATTACATAAAATGTTTGCACAATAAATATATACAAGGAAACTTACGATAAACAGGAAAAACTGTCTTTTTAAACATCATAACTGTTCATTAGTACACAACTCTGCTTTCACATATGAAATAAGTACTTCATAAAAATATATAAACACTCCAGAAACACTGCAAAAAATTAGTGTACATAATAATACAAATTGAAAATACAGTATCAACTCTGCTTCTGACAGCAATATACAGTAAGCATAACTGGCTATGCAAAACGCGCCACTGGGAGAAATTGGAGAACACGGGAGAGAAAATTACCAGACTTCTAAACTGAGTAGTAAGTCACATATAAAATTAGTCAGTGGGATTGTGACCTTGAAAAACACACTGGTGTCTTCATCAGTGATGCCTCCCAGGTCCTCACCTACACCGTCATTCCTAGGAACCCTGGAGTCACCATACTTGGTGATCAAAAAAAAAAAAAAAAAAAAAAAAAAAAAAAACTGGTGGGTCCTGGAGAAACGTAACACACAAAACACACAGGATCACTATTCATGACCCAAAAATGGTGAGGCTTCACCGCTCAACAGTCCATACACCAGTATCACATAGGTAAGGCCTCACCGCCCAAACCTTATGTCAGCATAGCTTACCTAGGCATGTACTGACGTAATTACCGCCAAAAACACACACATACTCTTGGGAAATCTGATACCCCATTACACCAGCTCACCGAGTTTCAGTCCACTAGATGGTAAGAGAGCCAGATGCTCAACTTCTGAAGCATCACCTTTACTCCAGTTTACATTCAGCTCATTAGCACTCCGCTACTAGTGACACAAAAAATATATAGATTTATAAACAAGGAGGCTCCATGACATCCCTCCCCCTTTCGGCCGGTCTGTCTACCAACAGACAAAAACAATACAGTACTCTCCCAGAACTTAACAGGCCTTTGCATACTAGGGCCTTACAAGTAAACATGAGAACACTTAAACAATAATAAAATAACCTACAGTATACACACACACAAAAAAAAAAAAATCACTAAACCACTTACTCACACCAAGGTCCAAACCATGGTGACTTCTCCCCGTCACCGCCCTTCTACTAACTCCACAGACACCTCTCCTGCCTGCCTGGATGGCCAGCAATAATACGCGTCCAGTTTCAGAATAATACCTGGAAAATGACATTATATATGGAGCGATTTTTTATACAATATTTTTTACTGCTGCACACTGCGTAATAGTGGCCCACACAGCAGCACACAGTGAGCCACCCAGCAACCTACAGTGAGCCACCCAGGAACCTACAGTGAGCCACCCAGCAACCTACAGTGAGCCACCCAGCAACCTACAGTGAGCCACCCAGGAACCTACAGTGAGCCACCCAGGAACCTACAGTGAGCCACCCAGGAACCCACAATGAGCCACCCAGGAACCTACAGTGAGCCACCCAGGAACCTACAGTGAGCCACCCAGGAACCTACAGTGAGCCACCCAGGAACCTACAGTGAGCCACCCAGCAACCCACAGTGAGTCACCTAGTAACCAACAGAGATCCACCCAGCTGCACACAGTGACCCACCCCAGAAGCAGTCACCCACCCAGCAGCACACAGTGACCACCCAGGAGCACACAGTGACCCACGTAGCAAAACACACAGTGACCGACCCAGCAACACACACTGGCCCACGCAGCAGTACACAGTGACCCACGCAGCAGTACACAGTGACCCACGCAGCAGTACACAGTGACCCACGCAGCAGTACACAGTGACCCACCCAGCAACACACAGTGACCCACCCAGCAGCACACAGTGAGCCACATAGCAGCACACAGTGACCCACCCAGCACTACACAGTGGCCCACCCAGCAGCACACAGTAAGCCACATAGCAGCACACAGTGACCCACCCAGCAGCACACAGTAACCCACCCAGCAGCACACACCTAGCTCTGCTAGGTGCGTAATCTTTGTAGGACTGTGTGGACCAGTGGGTTAGAGCGTCGTGAATTTTCGCTCATTATGAGGCGAGCTAAAACAACACGGGTTCGATCCCCCGGCTAGTTGCAGTGTTGTTATTGATTAAATACCACTCGTTCATGGTTACAATACTATCTATATATATATATATATATATATATATATATATATATATATATATATATATATATATATATATATATATATTTATTTATTTATTATCACACCGGCCGATTCCCACCAAGGCAGGGTGGCCCGAAAAAGAAAAACTTTCACCATCATTCACTCCATCACTGTCTTGCCAGAAGGGTGCTTTACACTACAGTTTTTAAACTGCAACATTAACACCCCTCCTTCAGAGTGCAGGCACTGTACTTCCCATCTCCAGGACTCAAGTCCGGCCTGCCGGTTTCCCTGAATCCCTTCATAAATGTTACTTTGCTCACACTCCAACAGCACGTCAAGTATTAAAAACCATTTGTCTCCATTCACTCCTATCAAACACGCTCACGCATGCCTGCTGGAAGTCCAAGCCCCTCGCACACAAAACCTCCTTTACCCCCTCCCTCCAACCTTTCCTAGGCCGACCCCTACCCCGCCTTCCTTCCACTACAGACTGATACACTCTTGAAGTCATTCTGTTTCGCTCCATTCTCTCTACATGTCCGAACCACCTCAACCCTTCCTCAGCCCTCTGGACAACAGTTTTGGTAATCCCGCACCTCCTCCTAACTTCCAAACTACGAATTCTCTGCATTATATTCACACCACACATTGCCCTCAAACATGACATCTCCACTGCCTCCAGCCTTCTCCTCGCTGCAAAATTCATCACCCACGCTTCACACCCATATAAGAGCGTTGGTAAAACTATACTCTCATACATTCCCCTCTTTGCCTCCAAGGACAAAGTTCTTTGTCTCCACAGACTCCTAAGTGCACCACTCACTCTTTTTCCCTCATCAATTCTATGATTCACCTCATCTTTCATAGACCCATCCGCTGACACGTCCACTCCCAAGTATCTGAATACGTTCACCTCCTCCATACTCTCTCCCTCCAATCTGATATTCAATCTTTCATCACCTAATCTTTTTGTTATCCTCATAACCTTACTCTTTCCTGTATTCACCTTTAATTTTCTTCTTTTGCTTCTTTTGCATATATATATATATATATATATATATATATTATATATATATATATATATATATATATATATATATATATATATATATATATATATGTCGTGCCGAACGGGTAAAATTGGTCAACCAGCAAGAACTCATTTATACGTTTAAATATATATTTTTTTCATTTATGTTTGTGTAAAAAGTAATAATTTTGTTCCCTATTTTAACAAGCTCAATATAATTTAGTCTAATCCAACTAAATAAGTTTACAATAATTTAAGAATAAACAAACACAATCAAATATAGTTTGCTCGTTAGGTTCAGAATGATTTTTGCGAAATTATTGCATACACAAATTTTCACTTGCCTTATTCGGCAAGAAGATTGTTACTATTTAAGCCAAAATTAGCAAGGTTTACCCATTCGGCACGATATATTTTTTTATTTTTTTATTATTATCACACCGGCCGATTCCCACCAAGGCAGGGTGGCCCGAAAAAGAAAAACTTTCACCATCATTCACTCCATCACTGTCTTGCCAGAAGGGTGCTTTACACTACAGTTTTTAAACTGCAACATTAACACCCCTCCTTCAGAGTGCAGGCACTGTACTTCCCATCTCCAGGACTCAAGTCCGGCCTGCCGGTTTCCCTGAATCCCTTCATAAATGTTACTTTGCTCACACTCCAACAGCACGTCAAGTATTAAAAACCATTTGTCTCCATTCACTCCTATCAAACACGCTCACGCATGCCTGCTGGAAGTCCAAGCCCCTCGCACACAAAACCTCCTTTACCCCCTCCCTCCAACCCTTCCTAGGCCGACCCCTACACCGCCTTCCTTCCACTACAGACTGATACACCTTGAAGTCATTCTGTTTCGCTCCATTCTCTCTACATGTCCGAACCACCTCAACAACCCTTCCTCAGCCCTCTGGACAACAGTTTTGGTAATCCCGCACCTCCTCCTAACTTCCAAACTACGAATTCTCTGCATTATATTCACAACCACACATTGCCCTCAGACATGACATCTCCACTGCCTCCAGCCTTCTCCTCGCTGCAACATTCATCACCCACGCTTCACACCCATATAAGAGCGTTGGTAAAACTATACTCTCATACATTCCCCTCTTTGCCTCCAAGGACAAAGTTCTTTGTCTCCACAGACTCCTAAGTGCACCACTCACTCTTTTTCCCTCATCAATTCTATGATTCACCTCATCTTTCATAGACCCATCCGCTGACACGTCCACTCCCAAATATCTGAATACGTTCACCTCCTCCATACTCTCTCCCTCCAATCTGATATTCAATCTTTCATCACCTAATCTTTTTGTTATCCTCATAACCTTACTCTTTCCTGTATTCACCTTTAATTTTCTTCTTTTGCACACCCTACCAAATTCATCCACCAATCTCTGCAACTTCTCTTCAGAATCTCCCAAGAGCACAGTGTCATCAGCAAAGAGCAGCTGTGACAACTCCCACTTTGTGTGTGATTCTTTATCTTTTAACTCCACGCCTCTTGCCAAGACCCTCGCATTTACTTCTCTTACAACCCCATCTATAAATATATTAAACAACCACGGTGACATCACACATCCTTGTCTAAGGCCTACTTTTACTGGGAAAAAATTTCCCTCTTTCCTACATACTCTAACTTGAGCCTCACTATCCTCGTAAAAACTCTTCACTGCTTTCAGTAACCTACCTCCTACACCATACACTTGCAACATCTGCCACATTGCCCCCCTATCCACCCTGTCATACGCCTTTTCCAAATCCATAAATGCACAAAGACCTCTTTAGCCTTATCTAAATACTGTTCACTTATATGTTTCACTGTAAACACCTGGTCCACACACCCCCTACCTTTCCTAAAGCCTCCTTGTTCATCTGCTATCCTATTCTCCGTCTTACTCTTGATTCTTTCAATTATAACTCTACCATACACTTTACCAGGTACACTCAACAGACTTATCCCCCTATAATTTTTGCACTCTCTTTTATCCCCTTTGCCTTTATACAAAGGAACTATGCATGCTCTCTGCCAATCCCTAGGTACCTTACCCTCTTCCATACATTTATTAAATAATTGCACCAACCACTCCAAAACTATATCCCCACCTGCTTTTAACATTTCTATCTTTATCCCATCAATCCCGGCTGCCTTACCCCCCTTTCATTTTACCTACTGCCTCACGAACTTCCCCCACACTCACAACTGGCTCTTCCTCACTCCTACAAGATGTTATTCCTCCTTGCCCTATACACGAAATCACAGCTTCCCTATCTTCATCAACATTTAACAATTCCTCAAAATATTCCTTCCATCTTCCCAATACCTCTAACTCTCCATTTAATAACTCTCCTCTCCTATATATATATATATATATATATATATATATATATATATAATATATATAATATATATATATATATATATATATATATATATACTTTCAGTGGAGATGTCATGTCTGAGGGCAATGTGTGGTGTGAATATAATGCAGAGAATTCGTAGTTTGGAACTTAGGAGGAGGTGCGGGATTACCAAAACTGTTGTCCAGAGGCTGAGGAAGGGTTGTTGAGGTGGTTCGGACATGTAGAGAGAATGGAGCGAAACAGAATGACTTCAAGAGTGTATCAGTCTGTAGTGGAAGGAAGGCGGGGTAGGGGTCGGCCTAGGAAAGGTTGGAGGGAGGGGGTAAAGGAGGTTTTGTGTGCGAGGGGCTTGGACTTCCAGCAGGCATGCGTGAGCGTGTTTGATAGGAGTGAATGGAGACAAATGGTTTTTAATACTTGACGTGCTGTTGGAGTGTGAGCAAAGTAACATTTATGAAGGGATTCAGGAAACCGGCACGCCGGACTTGAGTCCTGGAGATGGGAAGTACAGTGCTTGCACTCTGAAGGAGGGGTGTTAATGTTGCAGTTTAAAAACTGTAGTGTAAAGCACCCTTCTGGCAAGACAGTGATGGAGTGAATGATGGTGAAAGTTTTTCTTTCTCGGGCCACCCTGCCTTGGTGGGAATCGGCCAGTGTGTTAATAAAAAAAAAATACTTTCATCATTCAACACTTCCATCTCACTCATACATAATCACTGTCTTTGCAGAGGCGCCCAGATACAATAGTCTAGAAGAATATATAAAGATATATAACATATCCCTACAAACTGCCAATATCACAAACCCCTCCTTTAGAGTGCAGGCATTGTACTTCCCATTTCCAGGACTCAAGTCCGGCTATATAAAAATAACCGGTTTCCCTGAATTCCTTCACTAAATATTACCCTGCTCACACTCTAACAGCTCGTCATGTCCCAAAAACCTTTCGTCTCCATTCACTCCTATCTAACTCGCTCAAGCACGCTTGCTGGAAGTCCAAGCCCCTGGCCCACAAAACCTTCTTTACCCCCTCCTTCTAAGCTTTCCGAGGACGACCCCTACCCCACCTTCCTTCCTCTACAGATTTATACGCTCTCCATGTCATTCTACTTCGATCCATTTCTCTAAATGACCAAACCACCTCAACAACCGCCCTCAGCCTTCTAATACATTTATAACTCAACACCTTCTCCTAATTTTCACACTCTGAATACTCTGCATAATATTTACACCACACATTGCCCTTAGACAGGACATCTTCACAGCCTCTAACCGTCTCCTCGCTGCACCATTTACAACCCAAGCTTCACACCCATATAAGAGTGTTGGTACTACTATACTTTCGTACCTTCCCTTCTTTGCATTCATAGATAATATTTTTTGTCTCCATATATACCTCAATGCACAACTCACCTTTTTTCCTTCATCAATTCTATGGTTAACCTCATCCTTCATATACCCATCCACCGACACGTCAACTCTCAAATATCTGAAAACATTCACTTCTTCCATACTCCTCCTCTCCAATGTGATATCCAATTTTTCTTCATCCAAATCATTTGATACCCTCATCAGCTTACTCTTATCTATGTTCACTTTCAACTTTCTGCCTTTACACACCCTCCCAAATTCGTCCACTAACCTTTGCAACTTTTCTTGAGAATCTCCCATAAGCACAGTATCATCAGCAAAAAGTAAATGTGTCAACTCCCATTTTGTATTTGATTCCCCATAATTTAATCCCACCCACCCACACATAAAAAAACACACACACACACACACACACACACACACATACACACACACACACACACACACGGTATAGTACACGAACGCTGATGGAAGAACGAATAAAAGGAGTGGCACAAAAGAGTCAAAGAGGCATCACCGGACATCATAGCTCTCATAGAAACCATGCTCACAAGTACTGTAACAGATGCCATCTTTCCAACTGGATATCAGATCCTGAGGAAAGACAGATGGAACAGAAGGGGTGGAGGAATAGCACTGCTCTTCAAAAAGCGATGGGATTTTGATTAGATGGAGAAAGGAGACAGAGAAAAAGCAAGAGACTACATAATAGTAACACTTCAGTTTGGAGGTCCCAAGATGGTAATTGCAGTATTGTATAACCCACCACAGAACAGCAGGAGGCCAAGGCAAGAGTATGATGAGAGTAATAGAGCGATGGTTCACACACTGGCTGAAGCGGCCAGAAGGGCTCATGCGAGCAGGGCAAAGCTGCTGATAATGGGTGACTTCAATCACAGGGAAATCAACTTGGAGAACTTGGAGCCACATGTGTGCGCAGAAACGTGGAGGGCTAAGATGATGGAGGTGGTACTGGAAAACCTCATGTACCAAGACGTAAGGGACACTATCAGAGAGAGAGGGGAGGATGAACCAGCAAGACTGGCTCATCCAGTGCAGATATTGAGATATCATATATGAAAGACCCCCTCGCTGCCAGTGATCTCGTGGTTCTGAGATTCGAATACATATTAGAGCTACAAGTGGAGAGGGGAGCAGGACGACCAGGACAGGCAGGACGAATGAAGTCAAACTACAAGAAAGAGGACTACACAGGTTGTGAAGAATTTCGTGCACAGGGTTAAGTGGGACAGAGAACTGGCAGGAAAGTCAGTAAACGAGATGAGGGAATATGTGACAACAATATGCAAGGAAGCTGTGGAGAGGTTTGTACGCAAGGGGAACAGAAAGAACGAGAAAGCCAGGATAAGCCCTTGGTTCACCCAAAGGTGTAGAGATTCACCCAAAGGTGCAGCACACCCAAGTGTGCTAGAGAATGGAAGAATTATAGAAGGCAAAGGACACAGGAGAATAAGGAGAGCAGTCCTAGAGCCAGAAATGAATATGCACAGGTACGAAGGGAGGCCCAACGACAATACGAAAATGACAGCAGCGAAAGCCAAATCTGACTCGAGCTGTTGTACAGCCACATCAGGAGGGAAACAACAGTCAAGGACCAGGTAATCAGGCTGAGGAAGGAAGGAGGAGAGACAACAAGAAACGACCGCAAAGTATGTAAAGAACTCAACATGAGATTCAAAGAAGTGTTCACAAAAGAGACAGAAGGGACTCCAGAAAGATGGAGAGGTGGGGTACACCACCAAGTGTTGGACACAATACATATAACAGACGAAGAAATGAAGAGGCTGCTAAGCGAGCTAGATACCTCAAAGCTGATGGGGCCGGACATCTCTCCATGGGCCCTGAGAGAGGGAGCAGAGGTCCTATATGTACCACTAATAACAATCTTTAACATATCTATCGAAATAGGCCGACTGCCTGAGGTATGGAAGACAGCAAAGGAAGTCCCAATTTTTAAAAAAGGAGACAGACAGGAAGCATTAAACTACAGACCAGTGTGACTGACATGTAAAGTATGCAAAGTCATGGAGAAGATTATCAGGAGAAGAGTGGCAGAGCACTTAGAAACGAATGAGCTTATCAACGACAGCCAGCATGGTGTCGGGATGGGGAATCCTGTGTCACAAACCTACTGGAGTTCTATGACAGGGTGACAGCAGTATGACAACAGAGAAAGGGGTGGGTAGATTGCATTTTCTTGGACTGTAAGAAGGCGCTTGACACAGTTCCACACAAGAGATTAGTGTAAAGCCTGGAAGATCAGGCAGGGAATAACAGGGAACTCACTGGAATGGATCAGGGAATAACTGTCAGGAAGACATCAGCGAGTCATGGTACGTGGCGAGGTGTCAGAGTGGGCGCCTGTGACAAGCGGGGTCCCACAGAAGTTAGTCCTAGGACCAGTGCTGTTTCTGGTATTTGTGATTTACATAACAGAAAGAATAGACTCAGAAGTGTCCCTGTTTGCAGATGATGTGAAGTTGATGCGAAGAATTCAGTCGGACAAGGACCAGGCAGAACCACAAAGAGATCTGGACAGGCTGCAAGCTGGTCCAGCAACTGGCTCCTGGAGTTCAACCCCCACCAAGTGCAAAGCCATGAAGATTAGGGAAGGGCAAAGAAGACCGCAGACGGAGTAACGGAGTACAGTCTAGTGGGCCACAGACTGAAAACCTCACTCAAGGAAAAGGATCTTGGGGTGAGTATAACACCGGGCACATCTCCTAAGGCTCACATCAACCAAATAACTGCTGCAGCATACGGGCTCCCAGCAAACCTAAGAACAGCATTCTCACATCTTAATAAGGATTCGTTCAGGACCCTGTACACCGTGTGTGTTAGGCCTATATTGGAGTATTCGGCACCAGTTTGGAACCCACACCTAGCCAAGCTCGTAAGGAAACTAGAGAAAGTGCAAAGGTTTGTAACAAGACTCGTCCCGGTGCTAAGGGGTACGTCCTACGAGGAGAGGTTAAGGGAAATTGACCTGACAACATTGGAGCACAGGAGAAATAAGGGGGATATGATAACGACATAAAAAATACTGAGAGGAATCGACAAGGTGGACAGACAGGATGTTCCAGACATGCAACACAGCAACAAGGGGTCACAGTTGGAAGCTGAAGACTTAGGTGAATCACAGGAATGTTAGAAAGTATTGCTTCAGTCAGAGTTGTCAGGAAGTGGAATAGTCTGGGGAGTGATGTAGAGGAGGCAGGATCTATACATGGCTTTAAGAAGAGGTATAATAAAGCTCATGGAGCAGGAAGAATGACCTTGTAGCGACCAGTGAAGAGGTGGGCCAGGAGCTATGACTCGACCCCTGCAACTAGGTGAGTACACACACACAGAAACACATATATATATATATATATATATATATATATATATATATATATATATATATATATATATATATATATATATATATATATTCTCCATGGGGAAGTGGAATAGAATTCTTCCTCCGTAAGCCATGCGTGTTGTAAGAGGCGACTAAAATGCCGGGAGCAAGGGGCTAGTAACCTCTTCTCCTGTATATATTACTAAATGTAAAAGGAGAAACTTTCGTTTTTTCCTTTTGGGCCACCCTGCCTTGGTGGGATACGGCCGATGTGTTGAAAGAAAGAAAGATATATATATATATATATATATATATATATATATATATATATATATATATATATATATATATATAAGTAGTACTGATTTCTTCTGTATGGCTCATACCTCTGAGTGGCTCCTCCTCTCAGTGGCTCATGCGGCAGAGTGGCTCCCACAGTATGGCTCATACCTCTGAGCGGTCCCTCCTCTGAGTGACTCCTTTTCACACCTATATGCTAATGACCTTTTTCACACCTATATGCTAATGACCTTTTTCACTCCTATATGCTAATGACCTTGACCCCACCCACGACCCCCACCCACGATCCCACCAACGACCCCACCCACGACCCCACCCACGCCCCCCACCCACGACCCCCACCCACGACCCCCAACGCCCGCCCCTCGCGCCCACCCGTGCCCCTCGTGCCCGGCTGTCGTGCCCGCATGCGGCCCTCGCGCCTGCCCGCGCCCCTCGCGCCCGTCCGTCGCGCCCGCCCACGCCTTCTGCTGCGCCTTCTGCAGCGTCGTCCGGATCGCTCCCGCTCCCCGAATTTTTTTCCGATTTTTTTCAAATTTTTTTTGAATTTCATTTTCTTATGATCTCCATCTCCTCGGATCAAATTTTTGAGGTTCCCCCTCCCACTTTCACCCCCATCCCAATTTTTTTTTTGAATTTCATTTTCTTGTGCTCTCCATCTCCTCGGATCAAATTTTTGAGGTTCCCCCCTCCCACTTTCACAACCATCCCACCCCCGCTCCCCGAATTTTTTTCCGATTTTTTTCATATTCTTATGATCTCCATCTCCTCGGATCAAATTTTTAAGGTTCCCCCCTCTGGGGGGTAAGCATTCAAAATGGACTCCCACTTGCATCCCAAATTCCCTGCTCCAATTCCTTGGAACAAATTTTTCTCGATAATACAAAGACTCCATCTCCTTGGATCAAGATTTTTCTCGATAATACAAAGACTCCATCTCCTTGGATCAAGGTTTTCTCGATAATACAAAGACTCCAATTCCTCGGATCAAGTTCTTGGTTATAGTGATTTGAGGGAATTTCTATAAAATGGATGTTAGCTGGTGATGCTAAACTTAGATTCTGGTGATTTTGACGGTGATTTGGTAGTATTCAGTGGTGATTTGGTAGTAATCAGTAGTGTTTTGGGAGTATTCGGAGGTGTTTGATGGTGTTTTTTTGAAGGTGTTCAAATGATGTGCAGAGTATTTTTTGAAGATGATCAGTGATGTTCAGAGTTGGTTCAAAGTTAGTTCAAAGTTAGTCAGTGTGTTAGTTATGGTATTGTCTCATGTCATAAGTGTATGAGTTAGTTTTTTTTTTTGTGCTAATGTTGTAAAGTCTGGAGAATGAGGGAGGAGTTTGGTGGATGAGTTTAAATTTTCGGTTAATAAAAATTTTTAAGTGTGAATGGAAGTAAATTGGTGGGGAGTTAAGAAGATAAAATTATGTGTCTAGAAAAAAATAAAGTTTTAGTGATTTTCTTATGATGTTTTTTTAGAGAAGTGTAAAAATGTGTGATTTAGGGGGGGGGGTTATAAAAAGGAAACGCTTGATTGGGGATCTTTAATATTGGAGTATAACGGGTTAAAAAAGTAACTTCCTCTCGTTAATTTAAAATGAAGAAAAAGGGGGGGGGTTGAGTCGCTGTCGCCATAAAACGCGGGGTTGGGAGTTGATGTCATGGGGGGTATCCTTCTGTGGGGATGTGTTGGGGTAGTGAGAGGAGTGTATTAGTTTGTAAGGAGTTGGTGATTGTGATTTTTTTGTGTGAATGTTTTATAAAAATGGTGTTTTTTGCGATCTAAGGGGTTTTGGGGTGGGGGATCTTTTGGTTATAGGATTTGAGGGGATTTAAATAAAATGGGGTTAGTTTGTGGGTTGATCTTTTTTTCTGGTGATTTTTAGTGTTTTTTTGGCAGAAATCGTTGCTGTTTTGGTAGTATTCAGTCATTTTTTGGGGTATTTCAAAGGAGTTTGATATGTTTTGGTGTTGTAAAAAGTAAAGGGGGTGTTTGTGGGGTGTTTGTGTTATTTTTGGGTAAAATGTCTATGTCATAAGTGTATTAGTTTTTTATAATGTTGAAAAGTCTGGGTGGGGGGAGTAGCGGTGGAGATTTGTAATTTCAGTTAATAAAAAGGGGTTTAGTGTAGAAAAATTTAGAGATGAAAATTTTTTTTTGGGAGTATTTAAAATGATATTTGGAATGCTTCGTGTTTTTGGAAAAATGTTCGAAGGGTGTTTATTGAGTATTCAAATGATTTATGGGGTTTCGAAGAAATCTTGGGGTTGTTCTGTATGAGATGATAAAGGTTGGGGATGGGGAAAATTTTGAAAAAGGGGGTCTCAATGATGTTGAGGTGTTTTGGGTGTTAAAAGTGAAGTTAGGTGTGTGTGTTTGTGTGTGTTGGGGTGGGGTGTGGTGTGTGTGTGTGTTTTTGTGTTTTTGTTGTGTGTGTGTGTGGGTGTGTGGTGTGTGTGTGTGGTTGTGTGTGTGTGTGGTGTTGGTGGTCATGGGTTTTGTAAATATCTTGGATACAGGTTTTTAGTGTTTTTGAAGGGTGATGAGATGCATTTGGGGATGTGAAATGTATTTTTGTTTTGTTTTGAAGAGGGGGGTTGGAGACGGTGAGGGATGGAAGAAAGGGGGGTGAGATGGGGGGGGTAGGGGAGGGTTGTTTTTAAAATTTAATAAAATTATAGGGGGGGGAAGGGGTTTTTTCTGAAAAAAAGGTAATGTGTGAATATTTAAAAAAAATTATAAAATGAAAATTTAAAATTGCTTTGGGAAAATTTTAAAGGAGGGTGTACAAACATGTCGCATGTTGGGTGGTGAATGATTAGTTGTTGTGAGTATTTTATAAATTTATGGGGTCAAGGAGATATAGGAGAGGTTTTTAACTAGAATTTTAATAATGTGGGAGGAATGTTTTTACATTTTAAATTCAATTAAAAAAAGGGGGAAAAAATTTTTATCGAAAGAGGAAAAAATTGTGAATAAATTGGTAAGTGTTGTGGGTTGGGGGTGTTGGGGGTTGTTGTTGTGGGTGTTGGGGGGTGTTGGGGGTTGTGGGTTTGGGGGGGTGTTGGGGTTGTGGGTTGGGGGTTTTTTGTGTGTTGGGGTGTTGTGGGTGTTGTTGTCAAACTAAGTTATCGAAAAGATGTTATAAGGGGGTTGTTGTTGTATTTTTCGGGTGAAAAAGTTAAAAGGGAAAAAAAAAAATTGGGGGTTGATGGTGATGGGGTTGGGGGTGTTTTTTTTTGGGGTGATGTTGTCGAAAAAGAAATCAAAAAAGTTGTTAAAGGGGTTGTTTTTGGGGGTGTTGTGGGATGTGGGTTTTTGGGGGATTGGGGTTTTTTGGTTGTCCCTGTTGTTGGACTTTTTCTGATAAAATTAGTTAAAACAGGACAAATTGTGGGTTGTGGTGTTGGGGGTTGTGGGTGTTGGGTTGTGGGGTGTTGTGGGTTTTTGGGTTTTGGGGGTTGTGGGTTTGGGGTTGGGGGTGTTGTGGGTTGGGTGTTGGGGGTTGTGGGTGTTTGGGTTGTGGGGTTGTGGTTGTGGGTGTTGTGGGGTGGGGGTGTTGTTGTGACTTTTTTCTGTGAATTTTTTAAAACGAGAAAAAATTTGGGTGATGGGGTGTGGATGTTTTGGGTTTGGGTTTTTTGGGTTGTGGTTTTGGGGGATGTGGCGTTTTTTTTGTCGAAAAGAGATCCCGAAAGATGTTAAAGTGGGTTTTGTTGTGATTTTTTTCTGATAAAATTAGTTAAAACAAAAAATTTTTGGGGCTGGGGGTGTTGGGGGTTGGGGGTGTTAGGGTTGTGGGTGTTGTTGTCAAACTAGAAAAGCTGAAAAAAGAGAATATAAGGGGGGTTGTTGTGACTTTCTGAAAAATTTTGAAAAAACGAAAAAAAATTGTGGGGTGTGGGTGATGGGGTTGGGGGGGGTTGTGGGATGTGGTGTTGTTGTCGAACTAGAGATCCGAAAAGTGGTTTAATTTGTGGGTTTTGTTGTGACTTTTCGTGAAATTAGATAAAAAGAAAAAAAATTGTGGGGTGTGGGTGTTGGGGAGTGGGTGTTGTGGGTTTTGGGTGTTTTGTCAAACTAGAGTTTTGGAAAAGGGTTATAATTTTGGGGGGTTTGTTGTGCCTTTTTCTGATGAAATTAGTTAAAACGAAAAAAAAAAATGGGGGTTTGTGGGGTTGGGGGTATGGGGGGTTGTGGGATGGGGGGGGGGTTGGGGGGCGTTTTTTGAACAGAGATACCGAAAAAGTGGTTAAAAGTTTGGGTTGTTTTTGGATTTTTTCTGAGAAATTATTTAAAAACAAAAAAAAAAATGGGGGTTGTGGTGTTGTGGGAGTGGGTGTTGTGGGTTGTGGGTTTGGGGGTTGTGGGTGTTGTTGCGAGCTAGAGTTTCTAAAAAAATGATTAAAAATTTGGGATGATGTTGTGACTTTTTCATAAAATTTATTTTAAAACGAGAAAAAAATTTTGGGGGTTGGGGGATGTGGGTTGGGGGGGTTTTTGGGGGAGTGGGTTGTGGGTTGTGGGTGATTTTTGGGGTTGTGAGGAAGTGTGTGTTTGGTTTTGTGTTCATGTTTTTTTGCTTTCTTTTATATCTTAGTGGAGGTGATGGGATCTTTGGTTATAGTGTTTTGAAGGATTTGGGGAAAATGGGTTTTAGTTGTGAGTTGATCTTGTTTAGGTGATTTTGGTGTTTTTGGGACTGTATTCAGGGGTGTATTTTTAAACTCAAATGGTGTTTTGGGGAAGGTTTCGGTTTTTTGGGAAAATGTTCAAAGGTGTTTTTAAAGGTTTCAAATGATGTGCAAGGTTTTTTGAAGGGTTTGGAGTATTCAGGGTGTTTTGGGGTATTCGAAGTTTTTTTGGGTATTCAAAATGATTTTTTGGGAAGTGTTTCAGTTTTTTTGGAAATGTTCAAAGGTATTTTTGGGGGTTTCAAATGATTAATGAGAGGTTTGAAGGGTTCAAGTGAGGTGTTGTGCGTATTAAACTTCGAAATTGTAAAATTTGTAGTAATTTATCAAAAAAGTGGTTTAAGTTTTTGTGGGGACTTTTTCTGAGAAATATTAAAACGAGAAAAAATTGGGGGTTAGATAAAAATTTGTGAGGTTTTGGGTGGGAGGGGGAGGGTTTGGGAGGGGGGGGAAAAGGGGAGAGAAAGGGTTACTTCGGGGGGAGTCCTGAAAAAAATTTAAAACAAAAAAAAAATGCAGACTTGTGTATTTTGTAAAGAAATTGGGGTTTGTTGTGGTTTTAAACGAAAAAAAAGTAAAATTATTGGGTTATCCGGGGTTAAGATGAAAAATGTGGGGGGGGAAGTCGACAAGATTAAACCCTGTGTGTGCGGATCAGGAACGTCATGAATAGGGGGAAGTCAAAAGATTCAGTTGTATTGTGGGTTTCCGTCGTCATGCCCGCCGAGTAAACACAGGGGGGGTGCGTCACATTTGTTTAACCATGTAAAGAAGAGTCCCAAACCCCCAAAGGGGAGTTCTTTTGAATGCTTACCCCGAAGGGGGGGGGAAACCAAAAACTTTATCCGAGGGGATGGAGCTTTTTATTTTGAGAAAAACGATCAGGGAAATTGGAGTTTTGTATTTCGAAAAACCTTGATCCAAGGAATGGAGTCTTTTTATTATCGAGAAAATCTTTTTCCAAAGGGATGGAGTTTTTGATTATCGAGAAAAAAATTTTTCGAGGGAATTTAAACAGGAAATTTGGGGTGCATGGGGAGTCCTTTTGAATGCTTTCCCCCCCAAGGGGGGGAAACCTCAAAAATTTTTATCCAGGAGATGGAGATCATAAGAAAAAGAAAAAAAACGGAAAAAAATTCGGGGAGCGGGTGGGATGGGGGTGAAAAGGGAGGGGGGAACCTCAAAATTTGATCCAGGAGATGGAGATCATAAGAAAATGAAATTCAAAAAAAATTTGAAAAAAAACGGAAAAAATTTGGGGGGGGGAGCGATCCGGACGACCTGCAGAAGGCGCAGCAGAAGGCCGGCGGGCGCGACGGACGGGCGCAGGGGGCGGGCGGGGGCAGGGGCGCGAGCGGGCACGACGGCCGGGCACGAGGGGGACGGGTGGGCCGAGGGGCGGGCTGGGGGGGGGGGTGAGGGGGCGAGGTGGGGGGGTGGGTGGGGGCGTGGGTGGGGTCGTGGGTGGGGTGTGGGTAGGGCGGGGTGGGGGTGTGGGGTGGGGTCAAGGTCATTACATATAGGGGTGAAAAGGTCATTTCATAAGTGTGAAAAAGGTCATTTGCATATAGGGGTTAAAAAAGGGCATTGATATAGGTGTGAAAAAGGTCATTAGCATATGGTGGAAAAAAAAAAGGCCCCCTCAGAGGGGACCCCTCAAGGATGAGCCAAACTGTGGGGGGCCCCCTTTTCCGCATGAGCCCTGAAAAATGGCCCCTCGAGGATGAGCCAAAAAGAAGAAATCATAGTTACATATAATATATATAATATATATTTTTTATTTAAAATATAAAATTTTTATAAATATATTAAAATTTATGTGTGTGTTGTGTGTGTGTGGGTTTTGTGGTTGTGTGTGTGTGTGTGTCACACGTTTCTTTTTCTCTTCCTTTTCAGGCTCTGGGGGCCTGGTGGTTAACGCTCTCGCTTTACACGGGAGGGCCTGGGTTCGATTTCCCCGCCCAAATAGAAACATTGGAGGTTTTTTTCCACCTGTTGTCTATGTTTTCCCCCTCGTAAAAAGGGTACCTGGGTGTTGTCGCTGTGTGGGGCGCATCCTGGGACACTGACCCAAGGAGGCCTGGTCACAGACCGGGGCCCCGGGGGGGTGACCCCCGAACTCTCTCCAGATAAACTCCAGATAATGCTTCAAAAGGGGTTACTAGCCCCTTGCTCCCGCATTTTTGTGCCTCATACGAACCAAGGTTCGGGTTTAAAAATTCTTTTCCACTTCCCCCTGGACAATAGAAATAAAGAAGAAAAGAACTTTAGGAAAAAGAAGAAAAACCCAAATGTGGTATGTAAATAATGCATTACAGCCCGTGTATGTGACCATTGAAGTAGGAGTAGCAAGATACCCCCTTTTTCCAGCAAACAAAACCCTCTTAAAAAAAGTTAAGGTTTCTGTTTACAGTCACTGGGGAAAGGGGGTAGCCCCCTGGGTGGGGGCTGTCTTCCCACCCTTACAAGACAAAAGAGGAGTGAAGAGTTTTTTTTTTTGGGGGCCCCCCTGCCTTTTTGGGGAACACCCCATATGTTAATAAAAAATAATACAATGGTTTTTGTGTCTGTGTGTGTGTGTGTGTACTCGCCTAGTTGAGGTTGTAGGGGTCGAGTCCAAGCTCCTGGCCCCGCCTCTTCACTGGTCGCTACTAGGTCACTCCCCCTGAACCGTGAGCTTTATCATACCTCTGCTTAAAGCTATGTATGGATCCTGCCTCCACTATATCGATTCCCAAACTATTCCACTTCCTGACTACTCTGTGGCTGAAGAAATACTTCCTAACATCCCTGTGATTCAGCTGTGTCTTCAACTTCCAACTGTGTCCCCTTGTTGCTGTGTCCCATCTCTGGAACATCCTGTCTTTGTTCACCTTGTCAATTCCTCTCAGTATTTTGTATGTCGTTATCATGTCCCCCCTATCTCTCCTGTCCTCCAGTGTCACCAGGTTGATTTCCCTTAACCTCTCCTCATAGGACATACCTCTTAGCTCTGGGACAAGTCTTGTTGCAAACCTTTGCACTTTCTCTAGTTTCTTTACGTGCTTGGCTAGGTGCGGGTTCCAAACTGGTGCCGCATACTCCAATATGGGCCTAACGTACACGGTGTATAGGGTCCTGAACGATTCCTTATTAAGATGTCGGAATGCTGTTCTGAGGTTTGCTAGGCGCCCATATGCTGCAGCAGCTATTTGGTTGATGTGCGCCTCAGGAGATGTGCCTGGAGTTATACTCACCCCATGATATTTTTCCTTGAGTGAGGATTGTAGTCTCTGGCCCCCCTAGACTGTACTCCGTCTGCGGTCTTCTTTGCCCATCCCCAATCTTCATGACTTTGCACTTGGTGGGGTTGAACTCCAGGAGCCAATTGCTGGACCAGGTCTGCAGCCTGTCCAGATCCCTTTGTAGTTCTGCCTGGTCTTCGATCGAATGAATTCTTCGCAACTTCACGTCATCTGCAAACAGGGACACTTCGGAGTCTATTCCTTCCGTCATGTCGTTCACAAATACCAGAAACAACACTGGTCCTAGGACTGACCCCTGTGGGACCCCGCTGGTCATAGGTGCCCACTCTGACACCTCGCCACGTACCATGACTCGCTGCTGTCTTCCTGACAAGTATTCCCTGATCCATTGTAGTGCCTTCCCTGTTATCCCTGCTTGGTCCTCCAGTTTTTGCACTAATCTCTTGTGTGGAACTGTGCCAAACGCCTTCTTGCAGTCCAAGAAAATGCAATCCACCCACCTCTCTCTCTCTTGTCTTACTGCTGTCACCATGTCATAGAACTCAAGTAGGTGTGACACAGGATTTCCCATCCCTGAAACCATGTTGGCTGCTGTTGATGAGTTCATTCCCTTCTAGGCGTTCCACCACTCTTCTGATAATCTTCTCCATGACTTTGCATACTATACATGTCAGTGACACTAGTCTGTAGTTTAGTGTGTGTGTGTGGTGTGTGTGTGTGTGTGTGTGTGTGTGTGTGTGTGTGTGTGTGTGTGTGCTTATATGTGCGCTTTTTAACCGAGTTGTATTTATGGGAGTTGAGGGATGGAATACTCAGCTCCTGGCCCCTCCTCATAGACTACCTTGATCGGTATTACTGAGTTCTGGCCTCTTGGACCTTATCATCATTTCTACTCCTGAAGCTGTGTATTGATCTTGCCTCTGCCACAGTCTCATCCAAGCCACCACTTTTCGTCCTCACTGACAATAAATACGTCCTCGCATCCCTTTTGACTCATCTGCGTCTTCTCTCCCACCTGTGTTCCCACGATCCTGGTCCTCTAAATTCACTGTCTTTATCTACCAATTCCTTTTTCCCTAAGATTTGAATGTAATAATCATGTCTCTCCTTGTTCGTCTCTGCGCCAGGTTTATAAGGTTCATCCAACCTCTTTTCATAGTACATTCCTTTCAATTTTGGTATTAACCTGGTAGTTAAACTTTGGACATTTCCGAGCTTGTTCGTGCACTTGGTCAAGTGTGGGCGTCATGCCAGTACTGTATACATAGTGAATACCCAAACATACCTGTGTACAAGGTTCCGAAAGTTTAGGCATACCAGGCAAACCAGACACACGGTAATGTTAGGAATCCTACGAATCCAAGATATTTTTAACTGTTTTAGTAAATTATCAAACTTTTATATGCTCTAATTAATATTACTGGATACAATCTTGTTTGTAAGATTCTTCCGCCAGTAAAGAATGAAGCCTTTCAAACGAGGTATTCTTAATTATACCCAACTTGATTTAACGGGGAAAAAAATCCACCTATTTTACACCAAACATTCTGGAAAATGGCAGAAAATACTGACAAGTTGAAGATTAAAACACATGTGGTAAAGTTGGGTATCTTTGTTATTGAAACGTTTCGCCCACATAGTAGGCTTCTTGAAATACAAAGGCAACAGTATTAATAAAATAATGTAATCAGTCCATGAACCTCGGAGAAAAAGAATTTGAGGTGATCAGTCCCTCAGCATCCAGGCTGAGGCATCTCATCTTTATTTCACTACTATTAGACCGACGAAGCCTACGGCGTAGGCGAAACGTTTCATCAGTAAAGGCATCCAAGTGTTGTCCATGTGTCTTAGTCTTCAGTTAAATGGCTGAAGTTAAGCAGATGATGTTCTGAAAAATTATGGCACCCATTCCAAGAATTTTGAAATGGGCAATTTAAAAATGATCATGGAGCACCTGCACATGATAACAGCTGCAATAACTGGTTACAGTGCACTAGCGTTGAAAATTTGAAGCCGATCGGATGAGGCCTTCTTGAGTTGTCAACGAAATAAGAACAAAACTTTGGAGAAAGAAAGCGAAAAATCTGGTATCCATCTTCAGGGATACTAAATTGTATTCGATAAATATCGCTGGTGATCCTAATTACCACTTCTGACGAAAAATTAGACACATGTTCCTCGTTTCGCTATCCACTGGATGGCGAAACATCTACAAATAAAGATACCTAGATGTTACACATGTGTCTCATTCTTCATCTTATCGGTATTGAATACTATACATGTACAATACTTGTGACGATATTACAAGTTGTCTTTATTGGCAGACTAATTATCATTATCACTATTGTTTCTCTTTTTATGGCAATTTTCTTGCCACGTAAACGACTGGGATAATACGTCAGTGTGATGTTCCCGCTAACGTTAAGTGTTAAGTAATAGAAGTGTTAAGTATAAGGAATGATGTATAAAGTAATTCCAGCCACATAGTAAGTGTCAAGTATTAAGGTATCCCGCGAGGCCCAGACGCTGGTCACGGACCAGCTAGCGTGGCAAGCAAGGCCTCGGTGGAGTCTTCCTACCCGGCGGACCTATAATTGCATTTCGCCCGTTATTTCCTGTGTGATACGATTCCTAAATTGTACAAGATGTTGTCGACCAGCTCAAGGTAAGGGGGAAGAGGGGGTGAAGGGAGGGGATGAAGAAGAGGGGAAGGGGAGGAGTTAGAAAAAGGGAGGAAGGGGAGAAAGTACTGAAGGGAAAAATGGAATGAAAAGGATAGGGAATATGAGGAAATTAGAGGGGGAGGGAGGAAGGAATAAAGGGAAAAGCAAAAACATATGAAAATACAAATGCAAATTAGAAGAAGGGAAGAAACTGAAAAAAAATGATGGTGCCACTACAGACCGAACATACGAAGGGAAGAGAGAAAGATACAGCAAAGGAAGGGTGAAAGAGAAACACGAAAAGACAGGAAGCAGAGGTATCTTCAGAGCCACAATGATCTGACTCCTTCTTCTCTGAATCCTTCACATAGTGAGAATTACACTTCACTGAAATATTCAGTACATCCACACAAATGTTTGGTTGTTGTTTTTCTACATGAGTTTGTGTCATGTTACAAAGCTGACTAGCATAGTTATTTTAACATTCCTAATTAAAAACTTTCAGTAATAATTAGAGAAAAGTGCTTACTTATACATTAAAAAAATTCTCATACACTGTATGCGTAAAACAAAGCAACATTATTAAGAAGTTTATATATATATATATATATATATATATATATATATATATATATATATATATATATATATTATATATATATATATATATATAATATATATATATTATGTCGTGCCGAATAGGCAGAACTTGCTATCTTGGCTTAAAAAGCAACGTTCATCTTGCCATATAGGACAAGTGAAAATTTGTGTATGCAATAATATCGCCAAAATCATTCTGAACCTAACGAAAAAAATATATTTCACTGTGTTTGTTTAGTATTAAATTATTGTAAACAAATCTAAAATATATTTAGTTGGGTTAGGCTAAAATAAATTGCGCTTGTTATAATAAGGTTAGGTAAGTTTTCTAAGTTCCTTTTGGTGCAAAATTATAAATTTTTACATCAACATTAAAGAAAAAAATATATCTTTAAATGTATAAGAGAAAATTTTAGAAATGATTTAATTTTAAATGAGTTCTTGCTAATTGACCAGTTTACATATTCGGCACGACATATATATATATATATATATATATATATATATATATATTATATATATATATATATATATATATATATATATATATATACATATATATATATATATTATATATATATATATATATATATATTATATATAATATATATATATATATATACATACCTAATGCGAATGATAAGAGATGATTCTGGATGTTATTAATGAAAAGAAGCTGGATATCCTGGCTCTAAGTGAAACAAAGATGAAGGGGGGTAAGAGTTTCAGTGGGGAGATTAGGTCAAGGGTTTCTAATAGAGTTAGAGCCAGGGAAGGAAAAGAAGGAATACAAATGTATAAATTCAAGGATTATGTAGAGAAAATAAGGGTTGGATATGAAAAGTGGGTTATAGTAAGTGTTTATGCACCTGGAGAAGAGAGAGGTGTAAAGGGTAGAGAGATTTTGGAAAATGTTGAGTGCGTGGTGAGTTTAGAACCAAATGATAGAGTACTTGTGGAAGGGGATCTCAATGTTAAAGTGGGTAAAAATGTTGTAGGTAAAAAAGTAGTAGGTAAATTTGGGGTGCCAGGGGTAAATAAAAATGGGGAGCCTTTAAATGAACAATGTGTATAAAGACGTTTGGTAATAAGTAATACATATTTTATGAAAAAAGAGGATAAATAAGCATACAAGTTATGATAGTGCATAATGAAAGTAGTTTTTTTAGAATATTTATTGGTGAATATAAGGTTGATGGGTAGGCCTCAGGATGTACATGTTTATAAAGGGACAATTGACATATCAGATCATCTAGTTGTAGTTACAGTTAGAGGTAAATGGGACAAAGGGAAAATGGCAACAATAAGAGAGATGTGAAGGTTTGTAAACTAAGGGAAGAGGAAGCTCGGGTGAGATATAAGCAACTATTGGCAGAAAGGCGGGATAGTGCAAGTATGAGTAGTGGGGGGGGAGGTTTGAAGAGGGTTGGGATAGTTCTAAAAATGCAATATTAGAATGTGGGCAGAAGTTTGTGGTTATAAGAGGGTGGGTGCAGGAGGAAAGAGGAGTGATTGGTGGAATGATGAAGTAAAGGGTGTGATTAAAGGGAAAAAGGTAGCTTATGAGTGGTTTTTACAAAGCAGAAGTGATGTAAGAAGGGCAGAGTAAAAGGAGAGTAAAAGAAAGGTGAAGAGTGGTGAGAGAGTGCAATAGGAGAGCAAATGATAGAGTGGGAGAGGCACTGTCAAGAAATTTTGCTGAGAATAAGAAAATATTTTGGAGTGAGATAAACAAGTTAAGAAAGCCTAGGGAACGTATGTATTTGTCAGTTAAAAGCAGAGTAGGGGAGTTAGTAGATGGGGAGCTTAAGGTATTGGGTAGATGGCAGGAATATTTTGAGGAAATTTTAAATGTCGATGAAGAAAGGAAGGCAGCAATTTTGTACACTGGCCAGGGAGGTATAACATCTTTTAGGAGTAAAGAAGAGCAAAATGTGAGTGTGGAGGAGTAAAGCAACTGGAACTGACGGATCATGACAGAAATATTAAAAGCAGAGGGTGATATAGTGTTGGAGTGGCTGGTATTTTTGTTTAATAAATGTATTAAAGAGGGGTAGGTACCTAGGGGATTGGCAGAGAGCGCGTATAGTTCCTGTATATATATGGAAGAGGGACAAAAGAGATTGTAAAGTGTACGGTAGGGTTATTATTGAAAGAATTAGAGAGGAAGACAGAATGCAGGATTGCGGATGAGCAAGGAGGTTTCAGAGTGGGTAGGGGATGTGTAGATCAAGTGTTTACATTGAAGCATATATGTGAACAGTATTTAGATAAAGGTAGAGAAGCTTTCATTGCATTTATGGATTTAGAAAAGGCATATGATAGAGTGGATAGGGGAGCAATGTGGCAGATGTTGCAAGTATATGGAATAGGTAATAAGTTACTAAATGTTGTAAAGAGTTTTTATGAGGATAGTGAGGCTCAGGTTAGGGTGTGTAGAAGAGAGGGAGATTACTTCCCAGTAAAAGTAGGTCTTAGACAGGGATGTGTAATGTCACCATGGTTGTTTAACATATTTGTAGATGGGGTAGTAAATGAAGTAATTGCTAGGATGTTTGGGAGAGGGGTGGGATTAAATGATGGGGAATCTAATACAAAATGGGAGTTGACACAGTTACTTTATGCTGATGATGCTGTGCATTTGGGGGATTTTAAAGAAAAGTTACAAAGGTTAGTGGACGAGTTTGGGAGAATGTGTAAAGGAAGAAAGTTGAAAGTGAGCATAGATAAGAGTAAGGTGATGAGGGTATCAAACGATTTAGATAAAGAAAAATTGGATATCACATTGGAGAGAGGGAGTATGGAAGAAGTGAATGTTGTCAGGCATCTGGGAGTTGACTTGTCAGCGGATAGGTTTATGAATGATGAGGTTAACCATATTACTGATGAAGGAAAAAAGGTGAGTGGTGCGTTGAGGTATCTGTGGAGACAAAAAACGTTATCAATGAAGACAAAGGAGGGAATGTACGAGAGTATAGTCTTACCAACACTCTTATATGGGCGAAAGCATGGGTTGTTAATGCTGCAGCGAGGAGGCTGCTGGAGGCAATGGAGATGTCGTGATTAAGGATAATTTGTGATGTAAATATTATGCAGAGAATTCGCAGTGTGGAAATTAGGAAGTGTGGAGTTACTAAAAGTATTAGTCAGAGGGCTGAGGAGGGACTGATGAGATAGTTTGGTCATTTAGATAGAATGGAACAAAGTAGAATGACGTGGAAAGTGTATAAATCTGTAGGGAAAGGAAGGCGAGGTAGGGGTAGTCCCCGATAAGGTTGGAGAGAAGGAGGGGGTTAAAGAAGGTTTTGTGGGTGAGGGGCTTGGATTTCCAGCAAAGGTGCGTGAGCGTGTCAGATAGGAGTGAATGAAGACGAATGGTTTTTGGGACCTGACGAGCTGTTGGAGTGTGAGCAGGGTAATATTTTGTGAAGGAATTCAGGGAAACTGGTTAGCTAGACTTGAGTCCTGGAAATGGGAAGTACAATGCCTGCACTTTAAAGGAGGGGTTTGGGATATTGGCAGTTTGGAGGGATATCTAAGCTGTCGTATCTGACCACCTCTTCAAAGACAGTGATTATGTATGAGTGATGGTGAAAGTGTTGAATGCTGATGAAAGTTTTCTCTTTCTTTTTAGGTCACATATCCACTACGTATAGAGATACACAACATATCCCTCCAAACTGCTAATATCCCCAACCCCTCCTTTAGAGTGCATGCATTGTACTTCCCATTTCCAGGACTCAAGTCCTGCTATATAAAAATAACCGGTTTCCCTGAATCCCTTCACTAAATATTACCCTGCTCACACTCCAACAGATCGTCAGGTTCCAAATACCATTCGTCTCCTAACTCCTATCGAACACGCTCATGCCCGCCTGCTGGAAGTCCAAGCCCCTCGCCCACAAAACCTCCCTTACCCCTTCCTTCCAACCTTTTCGAGGACGACCCCTACCCCGCCTTCCTTTCGCTACAGATTTAAATGCTCTCCATGTCATTCTACTTTGATTCATTCTCTTTAAATGACCAAACCACCTCAACAACCCCTCTTTAGCCCTCTGACTAATGTTTTTATTAACTCCACACCTCCTGATTTCCACACTCCGAATTTTCTGCATAATATTTACACCACACATTGCTCTTAGACAGAACATCTCCACTGCCTCCAACCGTCTCCTCGCTGCTGCATTCACAACCCAAGCTTCACACCCATATAAGAGTGTTGGTTCTACTTTACTTTCATATATATAATATATATATATATAGTGCCGAATAGGCAGAACTTGCGATCTTGGCTTAAATTGCAACGTTCATCTTGCCATATAGGACAAGTGAAAATTTGTGCATGCAATAATTTCGCCAAAATCATTCTGAACCTAACGAAAAAAATATATTTCACTGTGTTTGTTTAGTATTAAATTATTGTAAACAAATCTAAAATATATTTAGTTGGGTTAGGCTAAAATAAATTGTTCTTGTTATAATAAGGTTAGGTAAGTTTTCTAAGTTCTTTTTGGTGCAAAATTATAAATTTTTACATCAACATAAATGAAAAAAATATATCTTTAAACGTATAAGAGAAAATTTTAGAAAGGACTTAATTTTAAATGAGTTCTTGCTAATTGACCAGTTTTACATATTCGGCACGACATATATATATATATATATATATATATATATATATATATATATATATATATATATATATGTGTGTGTGTGTGTGTGTGTGTGTGTGTGTGTGTATATATATATATATATATATATATATATATATATATATATATATATATATATATATATATATATATATATATATATATATATATATATATTGGCGGCTTTAATATAAAGCTCTGAGACCTAATGCAAACTGCACTTAGGAAAAAACTCAATATATTTGAAAAGGTCGTTATTTTGATCTCCACGTGATAATTCAGCAACAATTGAAATGCAAAGAGAATATATATTTTGGAGTGAAATACTTTGTAATTTTCGAATATCGAAAGAGAGTGAGGTGGTTTATACGAAATTTTATATAAGATGAGGTGCTGAATGTATTGTCTTCGGTCGTATTTTGAATCCAAGTTCTGCACTCATGAACCATGATAAAAATTAAAACTGAAAATAGGGGTCAGTGAGTGCTGATTCAATATTTGCTAAATTTCTTGTTGCCTGGTGTTTTTATGTATGACTGTTTCATTTCCAGTTGGCTGTATGATATTTCATGTGTTGGAATACAGCTGAATTTTCTTTTGTGTATGTGACGATTTGATGCATTGACTCTTACTGTCTGGCCAATGATTTGTTATTCAATGAAAGGAGATTTATTTAGACCCCCCTAGCGTGACCGAGGAGACTGAATTGTTTTGTATAAGCTGTTGCTAAGTTTGTTTGGATAAAACTGGGAATGTTGATTGTCTTCTGGAGTCTCCTCCGTACGACTTGATTGAAGGGTGTTCAGAGTTGGTCATTGTAGGTCTTGTTTTAAGAGAGGCCGATTTGTAGCATTATTTGTTAGCTAGGTTCATACTTTCCTAAACGTTTCAGGGAATCCTTGTTTTAGATGATTCTTGATGATTACCACCAGTTGATCGATTGAGAGATTGTTGATTTTGAAGCCTCTAAGAAAAAAGGTGGTTACCATGGTTTGACTTGCATAGAGTGGTTACTGAAGAAAATAACGTAGCTGGCTGTGTGGGGGTTTGCACGAACGGATAATATACGTTGGTTGTAGATCAATGGTTCAGAGAACCGACAAGTTGATAAATTAGACATATGTGCAACTCTTGGGTATCTTTATTGATGTACAAACCTGTCAGACACTGCAACATCTTGGGATCTTAATACTTGGGAATTCTTCACTTGCCTAACCCTTGGGCACGACCTACTTCCACATTGAACAAATGTGACACCACCTACGACTGTTGCACCTCTCCTACCTACGGTTTATAAGCTCCTTCTCTGCCCATATGCCGTATTCTATTCAAGATTGATGGACTGACCACATCGACTAAAGGCTGAAGGACTGATTACCTCATTCTCCTCCTGTTCTTCAAGATTCTCCTTTATATGGACTGATGAAGCCACTGTGTGGCGAAACGTTTCCTCAATAAAGATACCCAAGAGTTGCACATGTGTCTAATTTATCATATACGTTGGTTATTTACTCTGGTGACGAACATATCCAAAAAGGGTATTTCACTATTGAATTTCCATTCTTCGTTGAACTCTATTGATGGGGCAAATTAATTTTCTGAAAGATATCGAAGAGGCCTTCAAAGTTGATCCATGAGGCTGAATATATGTTTTAACAGAAATGAATATGCAATATATATTTACAAAAAATGTATTCATTATACTCACATTACCCGAGCCTAATCAGATAAAATTAAATGCAATAGTAATTAAACGAGCAATATGTAACTGTTAATACGTGTACAGGTCAAAGGCCCTAATCCCTTATACCTCAATCTGTTTATTAAAAAAATCAGCTTTTAAAAGCTCTTTAAAAAATTGTTACTCATAAAATGTTACATTAATCATCATTTTCATCAGCATTATCATCATAATCTATCATTTCGTCTTTCTTCCCACGTTCATGGGCTGGAGGGGGGGAGATTTATGTCTTCAAGTGCAGGAAAAACTATTGAAAATATTAATGATTAGGTCGATTTTTTTCCCAAATATTACCTAGAATTTTTCAATATTATTTATCAGCACTGTATAGCATTACAAGAATAAAGATACACGTGTTAATATAAGAACATAAGAAAGAAGGAACATTTCAACAGGCCTACTGACCCATGCGGAGCAGGTCCATGTCCTCCCCCGGGATTATCCCAATGACCCCTTCCCCCGGATTAGCCCTATGACCCATCCAGTCTGATCACCTCCACTCAAGGATGGAGCACGGCACCAGTCCCAGCAGCACAAGCTAGTCAGGTCCAACTCACACCCACCGACACCCACTCATGTATTTATCTAACTTATTTTTAAAACTACACAACGTTTTAGCCTGAACAACTGTACTCGGGAGCTTGTACCACTCATCCACAACTCTATTATACCAAACCAGTGCTTTCCAGTACTTTCCTATATCCTTCCTGAATCTGATTTTTTCCAACTTGAAACCATTGCTGCGAGTCCTGTCTTGGCTGGAAATTTTCAGCACGCTATTTACATCCCCTTTGTTTATTCCTGTTTACCATTTATACACCTCGATCTTATCCCCCCTAATTCTACGCCTTTCGAGAGAGTGCAGATTCAGGGCCCTCAGTCTATCCTCATAGGGAAGATTTCTGATACATGGGATCATCTTTGCCATCCTCTTCTGAACGTTTTCCAGAGCATTTATATCCATTCTGTAATACGGTGACCAGAACTGAGCAGCATAGTCTAAACGAGGCCTAACCAAGGATATATAGAGTTGAAGAACAACCTGAAGACTTCTATTATTTATACTTCTAGATATGAAGCTAAGAATTCTGTTAGCTTTATTGCGAACACTAATGCACTGTGACTCACGAAATCGTTATGACACGATTGCAAACAAACCATACCCCGGCCGGGATTGAACCCGCGGTCAGAGACTCTCAAAACTCCAGCCCGTCGCGTTAGCCACTAAACCAGCTAGCCACAATAAGATTCGTCCAACTAGGTATATTTCTACACCATAGGAAGGTTAGCACAGGCACCACTGTGACCACAAATGCAAGTTTTTACAGACGAATCTCCAGCTAGCGTGGCCGTGACGAGCTCTAGCTCAAGTCCCTTCACTGCCGTCAACATGACTCACGAAATCGTAATGACACGATTGTAAACAAACCATACCCCAGCCGGGATTGAAACCGCGGTCAGAGAGTCTCAAAACTCCAGCCCGTCGCGTTGTCTTGGTTTTAGATTACTGCTAACCAGAACTCCTAAATCCTTTTCGCAATCAGTAGTATTAAGATCTACATTATTAAATTTATATGTGGCATGGTTATTTTCCTGTCCAACATTTAGAACTTTGCATTTGTCAATATTAAACTGCATCTGCCACTTCTCCGACCATTGCATCAGTCTATTCAAATCATCCTGGAGTGCTCTAGTGTCCTCATTAGAATGAATTGGACGGCCTATTTTGGTGTCATCAGCAAATTTGCTTATGTCGCTATTTATTCCCTCATCTATGTCGTTTATGTAAATTGTGAACAACAACGGGCCCAACACTGACCCATGAGGAACACCGCTTGTGACGTGCCCCCTTCTGATTTCTCCCCATTTATGCAAACTCTCTGCTGCCTATTTCTCAGCCATGCCTCTACCCAGGAAAAAATTTCTCCTCCTATTCCGTGTACCTTAAGTTTCCTCAATAGCCTCTGATGTGGATCTCTATCGAAAGCCTTACTGAAGTCCATATACACAATATCATATTCATTACCATGATCTACCTCCTCAAACGCCTTAGTGAAAAAATTTAATTAATTCGTAAGACAGGAACGCCCCTTTGTAAAACCGTGTTGAGATTCATCAATCAATCTGTGCCCATCAAGATGGCTACGAATTGCTTTGGCAATTATTGATTCCATAAATTTTCCCACTATGGAGGTAAGGCTTATTGATCTATAGTTCGAAGCCAAGGACCTGTCACCTGCCTTGTAAATAGGTATTACATTTGCCATTTTCCACTCATCAGGCACTATGCCAGTTTGTAGTGATATGTTGAAAAGATTAGCCAAAGGTATGCTATGTTCCTCTTTACATTTATTTAACACCCTTGCAAACAGTTCATCAGGGCCTGGGGATTTGTTAGGTTTTAGTTTCTCTATTTGTCTGAGGATCATGTCACTAGTTACCGCAATCGTACATAGTTTATTATCCTGTTCTACATAATCTAGTATTTCAGAAATATCGCTAGTATTTTCCTGGGTGAAAACTGAGAGGAAGTAGGTATTGAGAATTTCACACATATCCTAATCACTGTCAGTGATCTGACCAGAGTTACTCTTAAGTGAGCCAATCTTGTCCCTAATCTTACTTCTGTATACCTGAAAGAACCCTTTTGGGTTAGTCTTTGAATCCCTTGCGACCTTAGCCTCATAATCCCTTTTTGCTTTTCTTATTCCTTTCTTTATTTCTCTCTTTAATTGAATATATTGAGTTCTTAACTGCCCTCATTTGATACGCCTATATATGCCTCTCTTTTGACCAATGAGATGTTTTAATCTATTGTTCATCCATTTGGGATAATTTTTGTTAGATCTAATTTTCCTACTCGGAACAAAAGTTGTCTGGGCAGCTAGAACTATGCTCTGAAAAGCGTCATATTGGCAACCAAGATCACCTACCTGACCCCATAGTCAGGACATCCCAATTTAGCCCGCCCAGGTAATTTTTCAGTCCCATGAAGTCGACCAAGCGAAAATCTGGGGCAGAGATTTGATTACAGTTATCTGGGTAATTCCATGATATATTGAAACTAAGTGATTTGTGATCACTTTCCCCAAGCTCATCATTAACCTCAAGATTATTAATTAGTGATTCTTTGTTGGCAAGAACCAAGTCAAGCAGATTGTTTCCTCTAGTTGGTTCTGTCACAACCTGTTCTAAAAAGCAATCCTGAACTGTATCAAGAAAGTCACTAGACTCAAGATTTCCTGTCATACTGTTCCAATCAATTTGTCTAAAGTTAAATTCTCCCATTATCACAACATTTTCATATCTAGATGCCTTATGAATTTCGTCCCATAACAGCTTACTGCACTCCCTATCAAGGTGTGGGGGCCTATAAATCACACCCAAAATTAATTTGTCACGTCCCTCGAGAAACTGTAGCCAAACAGATTCTGTGTTTGATGTTTCTAATCTTATATCATGTCTAAGACAACAATTTAAATTTTCTCTGACAAACATCGCCACTCCACTACCCTTCTTGTTGACCCTATCAGTGTGGAATAGTTTATAACTCTGTATGTTGCATTCAGAAGGCATTTCTCTATCTTTCAGGTTGAACCAGGTCTCTGTTATATCAATAATATCTATAATACCTGCACTTGAAAGTAATCTTAGCTCATCTATCTTATTTCTTAGACTCCTACTATTTGTATAGTAAAGCTTAAGGGAGCTAGTCACTCGTTGCCCTCTACTATCTCTCTTTGTTTGTTGATCAATTGATTTGCCATTACTAGCAACTTTACTTTGAACATTGACTTTTGAACATATCCCTGAGGTATCCCGGTAGTAACTGCTGTTTTTAACCCTAATGCTGCAGCCTGATTGCTTCCCACAAACACCCATACCTCTATAATCTATCAGTTTAAATTCCTTGACAAGTCATCAATTACCCTCTCAATTGAATTGGCTAATGCAACCTCTCCATCCCCAGAGAGATGAACCCCATCCCTTGCATACATATCACGTTTGCCAAGGAATAGCTCCCAGTTATCAATGAATGGGATTGCAAGTTCCTTGCAGTACCTGTCTAGCCAGCAATTTATACCAATTGCCCTAGACATCCATTCATTGCCCACTCCCTTTCCAGACAAGATTCTACATATGACTGGGATCCCTCCCTTAGTCCTAACTACTTCTATGGCTGACCTGTACTTATCCAGCAGCTCCTCTCTCATGCCCTTCCCAATGTCATTACCTCAAGCACTAAGACAGATAATGGGTTTGTTCTCATTACCTGCTATAATATTATCCAACCTGCTGACTATGTCACCAACACCAGCTCCAGGAAGGCACACTGACCTTTCTGTCTCTGTTACAAAATGCACGGTCCATATATCTTACCTGAGAATCGCCTATTAAAATATTCTTACCTTGAATAGCAGGGAAATCAGTGGTACCTTCAACCTCACTAACCACTGAAGTACACTCGTCTTGGAGAAAGAGAATCGATTTCCTACCTTCACATCTTCTCTATTAACTCTCCTCATCTTCCTTCTTCCTGAACTGTGAACCACTTGCCACTTAAAGCGGCTGCCACTATCACTGCTGGTGACCATCTCCTCCTTACCAGCTAAATCCTTGTCACACTCGCTCCCAAACTCATCTATGCGAAGCTTCAGCCTCATATTTTCCTCCTGAAGAAGTAGAACCTCCTTCTTCAACACTTGAACCTGAGATTCTAAAACACTACAACAAGCCATGGTGCTTGGTAACAGCCCACGCTAACTCCCAAGAGCTTAGGCAGTGTGTGATTAGTTCAAGAACAGAGGATGTTGAGGCTGGGGATGATGTGGTTAGTTTAAGTTAAGGGATAGTTAGTCCAATGTCATGCGAGATGTTATAACCTACATCTATACATTATTTGATGTTTGCCTGTTAATTGTTAAATTACTAATGTTTACTGCTAGGACTGTTTTTATAACAAGCTGTTCTTATGAGTGTTTATAGTTGGTATAACATCGAGGCCCTTTGCTGTAATAACTCATATTATTTTCTCTACATTTACCATTTTTGCAATACTTTTTGATCGGTTCGATATATTTTCATTGACATGGTGTGAGCCTGGAAGGACATGTTCGATGCTGCCTTGCATTAATGGCTTGTCTAACAAGTGTAATGGCTTGTCTAACAAGTGTAATGGCTTGTCTAACAAGTGTAATGGCTTGTCTAACAAGTGTAATGGCTTGTCTAACAAGTGATATGGCAAATTACCAGGTGTAGCCTCCCACCTTCCCCCTCTTTCCCTAATACTTGTTCAGAGGTTAGCAACTATCGATTTGCTGATGACAGGGAAGGACTTAATTCTCTCTCTCTCTCTCTCTCTCTCTCTCTCTCTCTCTCTCTTCTCTCTCTCTCTCTCTCTCTATTAACAAAGCCTCACACATAGACATTTTCTTGTTGTGTCATTATATGCTCTACAAGTTTTAATCACTGTCTTGTGTCTACAGCTTATGTTCATTGTGTGGCCTCTTGTTTTAATTATATTGTTGAATATAGACTATGAGAGGAAGGGTCATCACTCTCAACTTCGTTCAGAGTGAAAAATGGTCTGGTGAAACAGACAAGATGTGGAAAAAGACACTTAAGTACAGATCAGGACATTTATTAAAGGAAACGTTTCGCCACGAGTGACCTCTTCAGTTCTAATACAGAGATTACAGGTATATATATAGAAATATATATAGAATAAGTATATACAGGAGTCAGGTGGTAAGCTGCGAAATGGTAATAGTAGTAGTTAGTAGTAGTTAGCAGTAGTAGTAGTAGTAGTAGTACAATTGCGGTGATTTAAGTTAGATTTGAGAAGGACTTGTCAACATCACTTTACAGCAGTCTCCAGAATGGGTAATATCCTGTTGATTAGCAATTTGGATATAGTGTAACTTCCTGACTTTTGATGGATAGTGTTACTGACAGAAATCAGGGCACCTTCTATGCATTTTCGCCCTCGTAAAATGCCTCACTGAATTTCATGAGGTATCCAACATCGTCCCTATGTTGGACACAAGGAAACTTGTAGACCTTCCTTAAACTGGACTGGTATTCGTCTAGTTAAGGATGCCTGTGTCACGTTTCCTTCAATCCAAAAAAACGTCATAAGCCGTCACCAATTCATATCTTTATTTATTCTACAATAAAGATATCCAGATGTTGCACATGTGTCTCAGCTTTCATATTGTCGGTACTTTATAACTTTCTTGCACAATTCGTGTCTTACATTATGTCAGTGTGGACTGATTCTCTGAACCTTATCGTGGTCGAACCTAGTTTAAGGGTGTATCCAAGTAAATAGTGCGTTAACTTATTGTATGCTGTTTTTGAGACATACAAGCATTTTGATACATCTGTCCTGCTGTGTTGACGGATGTTATGTGGAACACATTATATATGAGTCTTGGGATTAATTTGATTTGCGTGTTGTTATCCTTAACTTATATCTATTGTACTGAAGTGTAATCCAGTGCTGTCTGGTGTGGCTCATGAAGATGTTTGTTTCTACACACTAATTTAAAGAATTAAACACTTTTTGCAGCATTTAGGAATTCTTATTGTGGAAAAGTTTCGCCAGCCAGTGGCTTTTACAAGACTGAAGAAGTCACTGGCTGGCGAAAGTTTTTCACAGTAAAGTTGTGTTCAGCAAATATTAAGTAATTCGAAAATTGCATCGATATCGTCTCTGCTTTGACAGTGTCTTATGTGCATTTTGTGAGCTTAGTCGTTGACCAGACAGTATCTGCAAACACGTGCTCTATGTTCACATGGGTATCGTGCTTCTTACTATGATAAGTTTCTGGGTTCTGAGAAAAAGAAAAACCATACCACGGGTGGGGTTAAAACCCGCGATCAGTCTCAAAACTCCAGACCGTCGCGTTAGCCACGATCTGGAGATTCGTCTGTAAAAACTTGCATCTGTAGCCACAGTGGTGCTTATGCTAACCTTCCTATGGTGTATAAATATGCCTAGTTGGATGAATCTTACTGTGGCTAGCGCGTCGGTCTGGATTTTTGAGACTTTCTGATCGTGGGTTCTAACCCCACCCGTCGTATGGTTTGTTTGCAATTGTCTCATTACGATTTCGTGAGTCATGTTGGGTTCTAGAGTTCTGACTTATGATAGTTGTCGGTTGTGCGTTGATCAATTTACATTTGACATACAGATGGACAGACATGTAGCCACGCGTTATTTCAATAAAATTCTGTCCTGTGATTATTATTGCTCATGCAGACTGTAAATAAATTTGTGCAAGATGTCTTTGTTCATTAGAGGTGCATGTTACACTTCTAGTTCTAGTAAATCCCTGATCCGGTGAATAAATCTTAGAATTTCGCTTTAAAACAGATGGTTTGCTTACAACAGGCGTTGCTTTGGAAAGATGCAAGAATGTCTAACACCGGTTTGATGTGTATAACACCAAGCAAGCTTTGTGATGACTTATACCAGAGCTGGTATAGTGTTGCTGGCATCAATGGCTTACCTGTATTAAGTATGAATATCTTTCACAACTCTCTAATCCAGTCTTCTCTGGTGGAAAACTAATCCGCCACTATTGTTTCCTGTTCCCTGCCGGTCCATAGCTATAGTAACATGGTCGATCAGGCACCTCCTGCAGGGATGAATACCTGGAGTTTAGAAATAAATGGTATAAAATACCGACACAATGGAAATCTGTTTGTAGATCTGTTTGTGACTTGAAAAAGCCCACTGTGGGCGAAATGTTTGTAGATCTGTTTGTGACTTGAAAAAGCCCACTGTGTGGGCGAAAGGTTGTCAATAAGGGATCACATTATACTGCATATGTGTTTATATTTCCACCTGGAGTTTGCCTCGAGAGGGTTTCGGGGGTCAACGCCCCCGCGGCCCGGCCTGAGGCCAGGCCTCAAGGTGCATCAGAGTCTGATCAACCAGGCTGTTACTGCTGGCCGCACGCAAGCTGATGTGAGGTTGGTCAGGTACTGACTAACCATGCCTGTCCAGCGCCTTCTTGAAGACAGCCAGGGGTCTATTGGTAATCCCCCTTATGTATGCTGGGAGACAACTGAACAGTCTCGGACCCCGGACACTTACTGTGTTGTCTTTCAGTGTACTCGTGGCGCCCCTGCTTTTCATCGGGGGAATGTATTTATTATTGCGGCAAAGTTTCTTACATTATTTGGTAAACGTTTATACAAACGTGAACGATGGAGGATGTTCTATGATGCTCCTTATGCCTCTATTTTCATTGGGTATAATCAACATTTCCTCGAGTGTGCCGATTAAAGACTTAGCCTTTGAGTACAATTCATTTGTAAATCGTGAAGGATCTTTCTCCCGTCTGAGTGCATGAGAGAATATTCATAATACCTAGCAAAGGATGTAGTAAGTACAATGGTTTACTGATTCCATTATCTGACAGGACTATCTCACCTGAATTTAAAGTAGAAATGCTTAAGTAAGAGTGTTCTGTGTGTGAAAGCTTAAGTCCTTTGAAAAGTACTGTCACTGGCGACGCATTTTTATTTTGAAAATTCTCATTATCCGCACAGTCATATTTTCTAGCGTTAGGTACATTATTTTTGCTATGATTTCTGAGAAATGAATCATTTGACATTATTATCCCTAGAAAGTTTACTTTTTTCTGCTATTTTGTGTCAAGATCTGAATACGTTTAGTAGTGTTTGGACGCTTTTCTCTCCCTTGAGAATCATACAGAATCATCCAGGCTGAGGGACTGACTACTTCAAACTCCTCCTCTCCTTCTACCTTCCAGATCTGTATAGGACTGATGAAGCCACTGTGTGACGAAACGTTTCTTCGATATTGTGATTCATAAGCCTCAATACGGTATATGCAACACTAAAAGAAATAACGTCGTCAATCTGATGATTGCAAAGTTCTCGCAACTCGTGACAATACTTTGTAAAATTACTTACAAAATTAACTCAAAGTAATTATTTCACGGAAAGTTAAATTATATTACGTATTAGTCTATGCAAAGGTAAGGTATTCTAGGTTACACAATACTCAGGAGATAATATATTTCCTGATAATGTTGGTAGAATTACCGTCAATGTGTAAAGTAAAGGGACACAAGTGCAACTAATGTGACATATTATTGTGGCAGCGTTTCTTCTGGAGAGCGAAACGTTGCCACAATAAAATGTCACATTAGTTGCACTTGTGTCCTTTTACTTTACATAATATAATTTCGTTTAAAGAGAATGTTGCAAGGAGGGTAATGTGTGCAATACAAATGTGTTGGAGGTATTCACTCTTGCAACAGTATATTTCAAGGAGGTGGACCCAGTTTCAAAGTATGTTGCTTTGAAACTGGGTCCATCGTTTCGAAACACCCTGTACTATGTTTATTATGAAAGGAAGATGACTGAAGATAACTTATGCTTTGTGAGTTTCAGAGAAGTAATATTTCAAGCGTGTTTGAATGTAATCTCAAGAGCGTATTTCGAGAGCGTGTTTCAAGTGCGTGTTTCACGAGAGTATAACCAGTGAAAGTGTATCATGGTGGCATTGTGTTTCATGGTGGTATTGTGTTTCATGGTTGCATTGTGTTTCATGGTGGCATTGTGTTTCATGGTGGCATTGTGTTTCATGGTGGTATTGTGTTTCATGGTGGCATTGTGTTTCATGGTTGCATTGTGTTTCATGGTTGCATTGTGTTTCATGGTGGTAGTGTTTCATGGGTGGTACTGTGTTTCATGGTGGTATTGTTTCATGGTGGCATTGTGTTTCATGGTGGTAGTGTTTCATGGTTGTACTGTGTTTCATGGTGGTATTGTGTTTCATGGTAGTATTGTGTTTCATGGTGATATTGTGTTTCATGGTGGCATTGTTTCATGGTGGTAGTGTTTCATGGTTGTACTGTTTCATGGTGGTATTGTGTTTCATGGTGACATTGTGTTTCATGGTGGCATTGTGTTTCATGGTGGCATTGTGTTTCATGGTGGCATTGTGTTTCATGGTGGCATTGTGTTTCATGGTGGCATTGTGTTCCATGGTGGTATTGTGTTTCATGGTGGCATTGTGTTTCAGGGTGGTATTGTCTTTCATGGTGGTATTGTATTTCAGGGTGGCATTGCGTTTCATGGTGGTACTGTGTTTCATGGTGGCACTGTTTCTTCTTGGCATTGTTTTTCATGGTGGCATTGTGTGTCATGTTGGTACTGTTTCATGGTGGCACCGTTTCATAGTGGCACTGTGTTTGATGGTGGTATTGTGTTTCATGGTGGTATTGTTTCATGGTGGCATTGTGTTTCAAGGTGGCATTGTGTTTCATGGTGGCATTGTGTTTCATGGTGGCATTGTGTTTCATGGTGGTACTGTGTTTCATTGTGGCACTGTGTTTCATGGTGGCATTGTGTTTCATGCTGGCATTGTGTTTCATTGTAGCACTGTGTTTCATGGTGGCATTATGTTTCATTGTAGCACTGTGTTTCATGGTAGCACTGTGTTTCATGGTAGCACTGTGTTTCATGGTAGCACTGTGTTTCATGGTAGCACTGTGTTTCATGGTAGCACTGTGTTTCATGGTAGCACTGTGTTTCATGGTAGCACTGTGTTTCATGGTAGCACTGTGTTTCATGCTGGCATTGTGTTTCATGGTAGCACTGTGTTTCATGGTGGTATTGTGTTTCATTGTGGCACTGTGTTTCAAGATCAGTTTCAAGGAAGTGTAACCATTACATAAGTAATATGTTTCATGATAAGGTGATTTTTGAAAGGAAAATGTTCAATGTAATTCAAAACCCGTGGCTCTGTTGGAAGCTCACATTCTGACTGTCCATGGTTCGATCCCCGGCACAAGTGAAAATGTCGGGCCCGTTTCCCTACACCTGGTGCCCCTGTCCACCTAGAAGTATAGAGGTACCTGGATGTTAGGCGACTGTTGTGGGTGGTATCCTGTAAGGTGGCCTGGTGGCCTGGTGGCTAAAGCTCCCGCTTCACACACGGAGGGCCCGGGTTCGATTCCCGGCGGGTGGAAACATTTCGACACGTTTCCTTACACCTGTTGTCCTGTTCACCTAGCAGCAAATAGGTACCTGGGTGTTAGTCGACTGGCGTGGGTCGCATCCTGGGGGACAAGACTGAGGATCCCAATGGAAATAAGTTACAGACCTCGATGACGCACTGACTTTGGAAATATAAACACATATGCAGTATAATGTGATCCTTTATTGACAACGTTTCACCCACACAGTGGGCTTTTTCAAGTGTCACACAGATCTGTGTGTGACTTGAAAAAGCCCACTGTGTGGGCGAAACGTAGTCAATAAAGGATCACATTATACTGCATTTGTGTTTATTTTTCCATGTACAGATAGAATAATAAGTGTACACCTCGGTGACAGATGGCAAAGCAGAAGCCAAAGTGCACCATACTCAACCAGCAGGTAGGCAAGTCTGCCAATGCTTACCGCAAGTGAACCACGTTGCTTCAGCTTAGGCAGGCTTGCCTGTGATTGGTCAATGAGCCTAGGTACTGATTTAACGACGGGTACCCTATTGATCGTTAAACCCTTAGCACCCGGTTCGCTGGTTGGGAGACAGTCTATATGGGAGTGCGATATACGCTGAATAAATTGTAACATACTCTTTGCATTCCACACTAACATTATATAAATTACATTTTGGTAATGCTTACATTTTTACATGTACTTCCAAGATTCACTTACCTAATAATTGAAAACAGTATTTGTAGATAAGACTATCAGATTCTCCTTGAATTAAGGATGCTATGATTATCATTACATACTAGTTCAAACATATGTGCAGCAGAATAGACACAAGACCAAAATCCGGGTTAGTAAACAAATCGAATGCTTCGTCTGTTTGTAGGAACGTGTGGAAATTCCCTTCTGCATCTGTAAGACAAAGTAACTTGAGCTTCATAGTTCCTATCTCCCCCTCGCCTGCATATTCTCCATTGGTTGAGTAAAGCACTTATTCTTTTCTGTCACAAAACACCCCATATATTCAACAACACAGTCTCTCCACCATTTTGCATATTTGTTCATAACACAGCCCATTTCCTTCTGTACCAACTAGTTTAAAACTTTCCAGTAATTTTCTTCACTGTTACTGTTTTACCTTATGTCAAGATTTGATAAGTCTAGCCATTTAGTATCATACCATATAAATCTCATACATCACGAACAAAACAAACTCTTAGTTTTCCTATAGACTCCATTAGTACTTTCACAGTTATTTTTCACAGATGTAATAGTAACTACTCACTCATCTTTCTCTCTCTCATATATCCCTCACATGTGATATCTTCTACCACCCTTTTCACTCTAAATTCTGATCAGTTCAGTTTAGACCTCAGGGTACTCATAAAATATTAAATATATTCCATATGTAGAGTTATTTTCACAATCTTACAAAATGAAGAAAATATTTCAATGCAGTTAACTCCCATCGTGTTCGGACTTATTAGCCTCTACCCCCTCCACACCATCCCACCCATCAACATGCATTACATGGAGATATACTCCAGCATATCCATCGACATGCATTATGTGAAGATATACCTTCATCCAAAATACATATTTCCTCCATATTTCTTCATCTATGTGTCTTGTCCCATCGATAAATGATTAAACTATATTTTCCTTTAAATACATCTTCAATATTTTTCCAGTCAATATCTGCTAATACTATTTCTACTAAATCACCATTACAGTCATGAGCTGGATATTCCAGATCTCCTTCAACCTGCTAAGCATCATCCAGTGAATCATTGTCTTATAATTTTCTTTACAGAAAGGACCTCCGGTCAAGAATTCACTCCAAAAATAAATAACAAAAGGCACAATACCGTGACTGGAACGATACATAAATAACCCGCACATAAAAGAGAGAAGCTTACGACGACGTTTCGGTCCGACTTGGACCATTTACAAAGTCACACAATTCACTCCAACTAAGGTTCCTTAGTTCCACTGCTTCAGTTTATAAATTTTCTAAATGGCTGGTAGATATGTTGAGCCCAAGTGGTGGAAAAAATTCTAACTTTAATGTTAAAAAGAATATAGATTAGTATAGATTAGTGAATAAATGAATCACAATGGCTGATTTAAATTATTACAGTATGGTTAGCTTTGTTTATAAATGTTCCAGTTGATAATTTATTAAGTTTCCTATTTGAAGAACTTGTTAATTAAGATTTATCATTACCAGTACCAACAATCATTGGGCTTATTAAACTTAATATTGTTGAAGCAAAGTTTATGTTTAATGACGGGGTTTTACACTCAGATGTTTGGTATGGCAATGGGAAATCCTCTCTCACCCGTCCTTAGTAATTTGTACATGGAATATTTTAAAATAAGATTGCTTAACAAAATCCTTTCCAGTAGAGTTTAGTAGTACAGATGTGTTGATGATGTTTTATGCCTAATGCCTGAGAATATAATTATAAACCATTTCCTTGTTAAATTAAACAGTCTAGTTCATTCCATAAATTTTACTGTTGAATTTGAACAAAATAACTCTTTGCCCTTTCTAGATGTTTAAATTATTAAGGGGAATCATGATTTTAAATTTAAAAAATACAGAAAACCAACAAATCACTATTCTTATGTGCAATATCAGTCATTACATCATGAAAGAGCTAAACTTTCTGTATTTTCATCAGTTTTTTTTTTAGTGTTTTGTATATTTGCAGCCCAGACTTCATAAATGAAGAAATATTAATGATTTATGAAAGAGCTAATGATCTTAAATACTCAAAACACTTAATTGATAAATCTTTTAAAATTGATAGAAATACTTTTTACAGTTCAGAAAAGGACAACCAACCTTATTCAACTAAAAATATGTTGGTTATCTCATACCATGAAAACTTTCTTGATATACAGCCCAGACTTCATAGATGAAGAAATATTGATGATTTATGAAATAGCTAATGATCTAAAATATTCAAAACACAAAGCATGAGCAAGATTAAAAGGCATTTCCATTACAATCCCTAAGAGAATCTTTTCATTACGAAAAAGTAAGAAATGTGATAAAGATTATTAAGGTCATGCTGGGTAAAGTCTTGAACTAAGATTACAGCAAAATAAATATAGCATTAGAACTGGACAAAATTCTAATGCTCTCTTTATTCATGTGAAAGATTTTAACCATTCAATTTATTTTCAAAAGGCCGAGAAAGTTATATCAAGCAAATCCATAGTTGAGAGAAATGTAATGGAATCAGGTTTCATAAAAATAATTGTGAAATATGAATATTGCTTTAGAACTATATAAATTGGATTCATTTATTATTAATAAAATTTGTGGAAAATTTAAAATACATTAGAAATGATAAAATCTTAAAACTTGGGTAAAATATTAGGTGTGTTTGACAGGTCCTTGACCATCTACCTACATCATAAAAAGGTCAGGTATTGTACGTTTACCATGAGGTGTATTCTCGTCCATATGTGCCTTTACCTTCATTTTGTTTGCTGTTCCTTGAAAATGTGAAAAATCACGAAAGTGCTTGGAATTTCACTATTTTTTCACAGTGGACTGATGAAGTCACTGCCTGGCAACACGTTTCCTCAGTAAAAATACCTAAGTGTTGCACATGTGTCTGATTTATTAAGTTGTCGGTTCTCTGGACCATTTATCTACATTCCTGTCAGACACAGCAATATCTTGAGACCTTGATACAGGGAATTCTTCACTTGCCTAACCTATAGGTATGACCTACTCCCACCTTTGGATTCGTCCAGTGTGATATCGCCTACGATTGCTTCACCTCACCTGTCTACGGTATATAAACCGTTTCTTCGCGCATATGTTGTATTCTTTTCAAGGCTGACGACATCGACTCCAGACTGAAGAACTGATTACCTCAAACTCCTCCTGATCTTCACCATTCTTCTTTGCATAGGACTGATGAAACTACTTTGTGGCGAAACGTTTCCTGGGTAAAGATACTCAAGTGCTGCGCATGTGTCTAATTTATCAAAAAGTCACAATACCGCGTCTGGAACAATACACAAATAACCCATACATGGAAGAGACGAGCTTCCAACGACGTTTCGGTCCGACTTGGATCTTTAACTAGTCTCGTCATAAGTTTATTTCTCCTATGTACGGGTTATTTATGCAAGATGGAGGAGGTATGGAATAATCTAGTCCCTTTTCCCTGAAAGCAAAAACCCAACGAGACGCTGGACAAGGATATCCCCATCACTTCCAAGATTCAATTTTTATAAACCCATAAGCTTTTATGTGCATATATCAAATATAAGTAAATTAAGGACAAATAGTAATTACATTTCAATCCTTATTTACAATTTGAATATGATTATTCATTTGAAGTATAATAATGTAATAGTCATTTTAAATTAGCGATGTTACTATTCAATGTATAATGATGATACATCACCCGGTAAAATGGTGGAGGTTACACGCAATACAATGATGTCACATCAGTAGCTATAATGATGATACATCACCCGGTAAAATGGTGGAGGTTACACGCAATACAATGATGTCACATCAGTAGCTATAATGATGATACATCACCCGGTAAAATGGTGGAGGTTACACGCAATACAATGATGTCACATCAGTAGCTATAATGATGATACATCACCCGGTAAAATGGTGGAGGTTACACGCAATACAATGATGTCACATCAGTAGCTATAATGATGATACATCACCCGGTAAAATGGTGGAGGTTACACGCAATACAATGATGTCACATCAGTAGCTATAATGATGATACATCACCCGGTAAAATGGTGGAGGTTACACGCAATACAATGATGTCACATCAGTAGCTATAAATGATGATACATCACCCGGTAAAATGGTGGAGATTACACGCAATACAATGATGTCACATCAGTAGCTATAATGATGATACATCACCCGGTAAAAATGGTGGAGGTTACACGCAATACAATGATGTCACATCAGTAGCTATAAATGATGATACATCACCCGGTAAAATGGTGGAGGTTACACGCAATACAATGATGTCACATCAGTAGCTATAATGATGATACATCACCCGGTAAAATGGTGGAGGTTACACGCAATACAATGATGTCACATCAGTAGCTATAATGATGATACATCACCCGGTAAAATGGTGGAGGTTACACGCAATACAATGATGTCACATCAGTAGCTATAATGATGATATATCACCCGGTAAAATGGTGGAGGTTACACGCAATACAATGATGTCACATCAGTAGCTATAATGATGATACAATCACCCGGTAAAATGGTGGAGGTTACACGCAATACAATGAATGTCACATCAGTAGCTATAATGATGATACATCACCCGGTAAAATGGTGGAGGTTACACGCAATACAATGATGTCACATCAGTAGCTATAATGATACATCACCTGGTAAAATGGTGGAGGTTACACGCAATACAATGATGTCACATCAGTAGCTATAATGATGATACATCACCCGGTAAAATGGTGGAGGTTACACGCAATAAAATGATGTCACATCAGTAGCTATAATGATGATACATCACCCGGTAAAATGGTGGAGGTTACACGCAATACAATGATGTCACATCAGTAGCTATAATGATGATACATCACCCGTAAAATGGTGGAGGTTACACGCAATACAATGATGTCACATCAGTAGCTATAATGATGATACATCACCCGGTAAAATGGTGGAGGTTACACGCAATACAATGATGTCACATCAGTAGCTATAATGATACATCACCCGGTAAAATGGTGGAGGTTACACGCAATACAATGATGTCACATCAGTAGCTATAATGATGATACATCACCCGGTAAAATGGTGGAGGTTACACGCAATAAAATGATGTCACATCAGTAGCTATAATGATGATACATCACCCGGTAAAATGGTGGAGGTTACACGCAATACAATGATGTCACATCAGTAGCTATAATGATGAAAACATCACCCGTAAAAATGGTGGGGGTACACGCAATACAATGATGTCACATCAGTAGCTATAATGATGATACATCACCCGGTAAAATGGTGAGGTTACACGCAATACAATGATGTCACATCAGTAGCTATAATGATGATACATCCCCCGGGTAAAATGGTGGAGGTTACACGCAATACAATGATGTCACATCAGTAGCTATAATGATGATACATCACCCGGTAAAATGGTGGAGGTTACACGCAATACAATGATGTCACATCAGTAGCTATAATGATGATACATCACCCAGGAAAATGGTGGAGATAACACACATGGCTTATTGATGTCAGATCGACAGCTAAAATGATGATACATTACCCGGTAATATGATGGAGATAACACACATAGTACAATGACATCATATCAACAGCTGTACTGATGCCATTTCATCACAAATAACAAAAACAGCAATGAAAATCTCCTTTATGGAGGGGTGACAGCATATTAAAAAACATTGCCACCTTGAAGTCACCACGACATGCATCCTTTAAGCACCTCATAAATCTCCTTACCTTAATATAAGACCAAATGTATACTACCTTGAATTTTTTCTACGTCTAAACGTAAACTGAATTCAAACATTTTCTTGAGACATATTGCCTTGAAACACCTAATATATTTTGGAAAAGCATACATATCTTTCCTTGATCACCCTTCTAAAACATTTTTATGGCAAGTTTCTCCGTCTAAATGTACAACACCTTAAGACACGTATTGACTACAAACACTTCCGAACACGACTCACGAAATCGTAATGACACGACTTCAAACAAACCATACCACGGGAGGGGACAGAACCCGCGATCAGAGTCTCAAAACTCCAGACCGTCGCGTTAGCCACTGGACCAGCTAGCCAAAATAAGATTCGTCCAACTAAGTATATTTCTACACCATAGGAAGGTTAGTACAGGCACCACTGTAACCACAAATGCAAGTTTTTACAGACGAATTTCCAGCTAGCGTGGCCGTGACGAACTCTGGCTCAAGTCCCCTCAAAGCCGTCAACATGACTCACGAAATCGTGACCTGTACTTAACTCTGTGAAGAAGTGTCCTGTTTGCTCCCCGTGGACTGAACCAAGATGCCCTCCATCGAGCAACTTTACCAGCAGCTTAAGGAAGAATTGAAGGTAGCGAAGATGGAGATACGGCGATTGACTGAGGAAAACAAGAGGATTCGTAGTAGTCCTCCTGTTTCGAGTCCTCAGGTCAAGAAGAGATCGTGGTCAGTGGCTGGACAGCAGGGGACGAAGTTGACGATCAAGAAGACGAATAGAAAGCCAGAAACAATGAAGAAGAAAGAGACTGCTGTGGAAACTGTGGTGGAAACCTCCAACGCATTCTCGGTGCTACCCGACGAATGTGAGTCGACTACTGGGATCGTCATGACGAACGACAAGGAAGGTAAGAATATTGTTGTTGTTAGGGATAGCCAGGTTAGATGCATGGATAGGGCGTTCTGCTTGAAGGACAGGAGTAGGAGACAGAGGGTTTGCTATCCTGGGGCTGGGATGGAGGATATTGTTAGCCATGTAGATGACATCATGAGAGGTAATGGGAGCAATCCTATTATCTGTCTCAGTGCTGGAGGCAACGATGTTGGCAGACGTAGAAGTGAGAATCTGATTAGCAGGTATAGGTCAGCAATAGGGGTAATTAGGAGGAAGGGTGGGAACCCTGTCATATGTGGTATTTTGCCAAGGAGAGGAGTTGGAAACGATTGGTTGTCCAGGGGAATTGGTGTCAATTGCTGGCTGGACAAATACTGTAAGGAAAATGCGGTAACATTCGTTGACAACTGGGACCTCTTCTATGGCAGAAATGACATGTATGCCAGGGATGAGGTTCACTTATCTAGGTCTGGGGTGGGGGCACTGGGAACGGCAGTAGGGGGAGCTGTTAGGACTTTAAACTAGGAATATATAGTGGTATGGGTTTTGGCGAGAACACAGTGAAGTCCCAGTGTAGTAATACTATGAGTTCTAGGAGAACTGGTAATAGGCAAAATGAGGTGGATATTGGAAAGTCAGTGACACTAGGCGATAAGGACAATAATAGGTTTAGTGGAAAAACTGAAATGAGCAGGAAGGGTAAAGGAAAAGTAGGGCCATTAAATGTACATTATGCTAATAGTCGTCGTGCTAGGAATAAGATGGACGAGTTGAGATTAGTCGCTAGTGCAGGTAACATTGATGTATTTGCCTTAACTGAGACGTGGTTTAATTCAAAAAGTCGGGACATGCCTGCAGAATGTCACATTCAGGTTTTTAAATTGTTCCAAGTAGACAGAAGTATCGGGAAGAGGGGTGGGGCGGCATTGTATGTCCGAGATTACTTGAACTGTTGTATTAAAATGGGTATTAAGTCTGAAGTAAGACATACAGAGTCTGTTTGGATAGAATTTTCAGAGGGACATAAAAAATTGATTTTAGGTGTAATGTACCGTCCCCCAAACTTAGATAGGGACCAAGGGAGACTACTATGAGAGGAAATTGTTAAGGCCACTAGGCACGATAACGTAGTAAATCTAGGAGACTTTAACTTTAGTCATATTGATTGGAATTTCTTGACTGGGAATTTAGAATCATATGACTTCTTAGAAATAGTTCAGGATTGTTTTTTGAAGCAGTTTGTCAGAGAGCGTACAAGGGGAAATAACCTGCTTGACTTGGCTTTGGCAAACAGGGAAACCCTCGTAAATAATTTAGAAATTACAGAGGAACTCGGCACAAGCGATCACAAATCAATTACCTTTAGCATTGAATGGAAGTATGATAATAGGGATAATTCAGTAATGGTCCAAGATTTTCGCTTAGCAGATTACAATGGGCTTAGAGAACACTTATCTGTAGACTGGAGTAACGAAGAGAGCAATCAGTATGACAGCTTTCTTAACACAATACATGCTGCCCAAAGGACATTTATCCCATATAAGGAAATTAGATCGAATAGAAATGACCCCAAATGGATTAATAATAGGCTCAAATATCTTTTAGGTCAGAAGAAAGGAATTTATAAGCGTATCAAAAGAGGTGAGGGTCATCTTATGAATCAGTATATTGACATTAAGAGGGACGTTAAAAAGGGGATAAGAAAAGCTAAACGGGACTATGAAATTAAAGTTGCCAGGAATTCAAAAACTAACCCAAAAAGTTTTTTCCAGGTTTATAGAACAAAAGTTAGAGATAAGATAGGTCCCCTTAAAAATAACTATGGGCATCTTACTGACAAGGAGAATGAAATGTGCTCTATTCTTAATAATTATTTTCTCTCGGTTTTCACTCAGGAAGACACTGACAATATCCCAGTAATTAATTTTTATAGTGGGCTTGAAGATGATAAATTATGCAATATCACAGTCACTAGCGAAATGGTTATCAAACAGATAGACTGGTTAAAGCAAAATAAATCCCCGGGCCCTGATGAACTTTGTTCAAGGGTTCTTAAAGAGTGTAAAATGGAACTCTGTGAACCTTGATAAAAAAAAGCACAATTACGCGAAGGAACTTAAAGTTCCGTTATGCAAACTTTTTTTTCACTATTTCTCGCTTTTCCTTCAGGTTAATGATCGCTCTTAAGTCAGTCTCTTCGAGCCGTGTCCTGGTAGGCAACGCTCTCGCCTCAATATCTTTAATTTATCTCTTCAAACAGGTGTAGTGCCTGATATGTGGAAGATGGCTAATGTAATTCCTATTTTTAAAGCAGGGGACAAGTCGTTACCGTCAATTACCGCCCAATAAGCCTAACCTCAATTGTAGGTAAATTACTAGAGTCAATTATAGCTGATAATATAAGAAGCCATCTCGATAGGCATAATTTGATTAATGATACTCAACATGGTTTCACCAGGGGCCGTTCCTGCCTAACTAATTTATTAACCTTCTTCAGCAAAGTTTTTCAGGCCGTTGATCAGGATAAAGAATTCGATATCGTTTATTTGGATTTTAGTTAGGCTTTTGATAGAGTACCACATCAGAGACTGTTGAAGAAATTGGCTGCCCATGTCATTGGGGGAAAAATGTTGTCATGGATCGAGTCATGGCTCACTAATAAGAAGCAGAGAGTGTGCATAAATGGGGTTAAATCTGAGTGGGGATCTGTAACAAGTGGCGTTCCGCAGGGATCAGTTTTAGGCCCATTGTTGTTTGAGGAAATGGTATGGTGATACCGACAAGATGTGGAAAAAGACACTTATGTACAGTTCAGGACATTTATTAAAGGAAACGTTTCGCCACGAGTGGCTTCTTCAGTCCTAATACAGAGAAAACTAAGAAAACACACATATATATAGTGGCGGGAGTCAGGTGAGGTGATGCGTGGGTAGAGGTGGTAGTAGTAGTAGTAGTAGTAGTAGTAGTAATGGAACTAAGGAGGTGAGGCTAGAGAGGGACCTGCTGGCATCAAGTAACACCAGTTCCCAGGATGGGTAATATCCTCTTGCTTAGTAATTTTGAAATACTGTAACTACCGGATTTTTGCTTTATAGTGTTACTGACAGAAATTAGGGGCAGCTTCAATGCATTTTCCTCCGTCTTAAGTCGTCTTCTTTAATAACTAGTTTAGCTTCATTGAATTTCATGAGGTGTCCAACATCGTCTCTATGTTGAACACATGCGTTTTTGCGGTCATCATTTCTGCAAGCATTTTTGTGTTCTGCTATCCTAATGTCCAGAGTTCTGGCTGTTTCCCCTACATATACTTTGTCACAACCCCCACAGGTATAGTGTAGATTCCTGCACTTGTGCCAGAATCATGCTTGGGTTTTTGTATCAGGTTCCTAATAGTAGTTTGAAGAGCTGGTAGATATTTTAGCCAGTTTTCTGTCAAACTTTTTTTGAAACATTAGTGGCAACGTTGCTGACCGGTAAAACGATGTAACTTGGAGGCTTTTCTTCAATTTGGTAGGTGTTGGTCTTGCTGAGGATACGTGTTGCACGTTTCCTGCAGTCACGTATGAAGTGTAGGGGAAAGTGTAGTGAACAAAAAGAGTTGGTGATGTAGTACATTCTTCTTCGAGGAACTGCGGACTGGAAATTCTGTAGGCTCTCAGAAAGAAGCCAATAACTACCCCTCTTTTAGTTCTTGTGTCATGGTGAGAGAAGAAATGTAGAAGATCATTCTTGTAGGTAGGCTTCCGGTAGACTTTAAAAGAAAGTTTGTTTTCCCCCTGTGCGTAAGAGAACGTCGAGAAAGGTAACTGGTTGTCCTTCTCCTCCTCTAGAGTAAATTTAATAGTAGGTTCCAGAGTGTTGATGGTGTTGAGGATGCCCTGTACGTCAAGATTTTTTGGGTACAATGACCAAAATATCATCTACGTACCGCATCCAAGTAACTGAACGAGGATGTTATTGAGGATCCTTCTTGATTCCAGGTCCTCCATATATAAATTGGCAAGAACTGCACTAAGGGGGATCCCATGGCTAGTCCGAAGAGTTGTTTGTACTTCTTGTCCTCGAACCTGAAACAGTTATAACGAACACAAAGTTCGACAAGGCTCACAAAATCTTGGCGGGGTACAGGTAACTCTGTATCATCTTTAATCACCCTGCGAAGAAGATCAATGGCTTGATCAACTGGGACATTGGTGAATAAGGCAGTCACGTCAAAACTTGCAAGCTTCTTATCACTCATGTCGAGATCCCTGATACGGTTAAGGAGGTCACCCGAATCAGGGATCTCGACATGAGTGATAAGAAGCTTGCAAGTTTTGACGTGACTGCCTTATTCACCATGTCCCAGTTGATCAAGCCATTGATCTTCTTCGCAGGGTGATTAAAGATGATACAGAGTTACCTGTACCCCGCCAAGTTTTTGTGAGCCTTGTCGAACTTTGTGTTCGTTATAACTGTTTCAGGTTCGAGGACAAGAAGTACAAACAACTCTTCGGACTAGCCATGGGATCCCCCCTTAGTGCAGTTCTTGCCAATTTATATATGGAGGACCTGGAATCAAGAAGGATCCTCAATAACATCCCTCGTTCAGTTACTTGGATGCGGTACGTAGATGATATTTTGGTCATTGTACCCAAAAATCTTGACGTACAGGGCATCCTCAACACCATCAACACTCTGGAACCTACTATTAAATTTACTCTAGAGGAGGAGAAGGACAACCAGTTACCTTTCTCGACGTTCCTTACGCACAGGGAAAACAAACTTTCTTTTAAAGTCTACAGGAAGCCTACCTACAAGAATGATCTTCTACATTTCTTCTCTCACCATGACACAAGAACTAAAAGAGGGTAATTATTGGCTTCTTTCTGAGAGCCTACAGAATTTCCAGTCCGCAGTTCCTCGAAGAAGAATGTACATACATCACCAACTCTTTAGTTCACTACACTTCCCCTACACTTCATACGTGACTGCAGGAAACGTGCAACACGTATCCTCATCAAGACCAACACCTACCAAATTGAAGAAAAGCCTCCAAGTTACATCGTTTTACCGGTCAGCAACGTTGCCACTAATGTTTCAAAAATGTTTGACAGAAAACTGGCTAAAATATCTACCAGCTCTTTAACTACTATTAGGAACCTGATACAAAAACCCAAGCCATGATTCTGGCACAAGTGCAGGAATCTACACTATACCATGTGGGGGTTGACAAAGTATATGTAGGGGAAACAGCCAGAACTCTGGACATTAGGATAGCAGAACACAAAAATGCTTGCAGAAATGATGACCGCAAAAACGCATGTGTTCAACATAGAGACGATGTTGGACACCTCATGAAATTCAATGAAGCTAAACTAGTTATTAAAGAAGACGACTTAAGACGGAGAAAATGCATTGAAGCTGCACTAATTTCTGTCAGTAACACTATAAAGCAAAAAACCGGTAGTTACAGTATTTCAAAATTACTAAGCAAGAGGATATTACCCATCCTGGGAACTGGTGTTACTTGATGCCAGCAGGTCCCTCTCTAGCCTCACCTCCTTAGTTCCATTACTACTACTACTACTACTACTACTACTACTACCACCTCTACCCACGCATCACCTCACCTGACTCCCGCCACTATATATATGTGTGTTTTCTTAGTTTTCTCTGTATTAGGACTGAAGAAGCCACTCGTGGCGAAACGTTTCCTTTAATAAATGTCCTGAACTGTACATAAGTGTCTTTTTCCACACCATTGTTGTTTATAATATATATAAACGACTGTGGCATGCAAAGAGTACGTAACCTTTATTCGGCGCATGTACACACCCTCATTTACAGGCTATCTCCCCCAACCAGGGAACCAGGTGGCTAAGAGTTGACGATGGGGCCCCGTCTTTCAACTAGTAACCAGGTTCCAGCCAATACGAAGATGGTTTTGGCAATCGCAGAGGTTATGTGGGTACCACTCTCCTGTCTGCCCTTGTCATTCCCATTCTAGAGCTGGTTGAAGCACGGTCTGCTCTCTTGTAGCTTCTATTCTGCCTTGCTTACCGTGGAGTGCACTAATACCTATCACTGTACATAGTGTATATAATGTACATATTGCTGTTCTAAATTGGTGAAGGATAATACAAGTCAAAACTTTCTGCTGTTTTATTTTGTCCCTTTCCC
>NC_069432.1:9029147-9074408 GCF_026875155.1 Cherax quadricarinatus | reverse complement strand
AACCAAATAATAAAATAACTGAAATTATAAATTGTATATCTTAAATGTTTCTCACAATTATATCACATAAATGTTTAAACCTAAAACCATCTAACTTTTTATTTTTTTAAATACACTACCTAACAGAATCACTACCTAACTGAATGCAACCATATGACCTGTCTTTGTAATACTCACTTGTGCTTTATAGTTATCTGTTTACATTAATGTTTTATCACTGATTTCATCATTGCTTAGTAGCAGCGCTGTATAGTCCTTGTTGCTTAGCGCTTCTTTTTGATTATAATAATAATAATAATAATCATTGCTTAGTTAATCTTAAGTTAATTTTAAGCCAGCCCGTAATGCTATGCATAGTATAAGTGGCTTTGGCATGCTGCTCTTATCTGTATTTTTTTTGTACCTCTGTATGTGTGCACAAATTGGAAATAAATACACTTTTTAATGTTGTCAGCTTGACCCACGGAACGACCTCCAGGCAGACTCTAGGTAGAACTCAGATCACGTTCACGGAGAGAGACCATGAGTGACCGCGGCAGTACCACTGTACCCCACTAAGAGTCTGCTCTCTCCTAGGTTGTCAGAAACGTTGTCGTGCTGCCCTTACTTTATCTTCTAACTTTATTCTAATTCTACCATGCGGTGCTTCCACCAATATCATGTACTGCATGATGTATGCTCACATGATAAACTATGCCTCCATAGAGCCTTCAACTCCACAGTAAATAAACTCTTCCACATCAACAACCTTACCAGCTTCAGTTTTCCTGACACAGCATCATTAGCAGTTAAACCAAAAGTTTCCAACCTAGAAGGCACCACCACCACCCCTTTAGATCCTTCAGCCTCAGCCGCCCAATCCATTTCTGATCTACTAGTTACTTAAACCATCTCGTCTGCCCAGCCAGGCAGCCATCACCCTCACACCCACTGCAACTCTACCAGAAGATCAAGACTCACACACCCGAGAAAAGAAATTGAAGTCAACGACTATATCCCCGGCCTCACCTGGAAGAACCTACAATTCTCCACTATACCTACGAACAACAGCACCATGTTCCCCAAAGTACTCCGTCCTCGACTCGGCAATGTATCTGTCAAATACACCTCCGTTGCCCCCATACAACTGCACTACAAGGCCAAGATCATGAAACAGTTCACTGAAGACTTCGACAGTTATACACAACTCACTCACCTTCCAAAAGAAATTTTAAAAAAAATTATGAATGGGACATTCCAAGCAAGATAGTAAGCCGAACCCATGAGCTTCGGCGCCTGCCGACTGTCCCCAGCCTGAACACTGTTACCCATCTCCACAAGGTGCTCTGCTGCTGGGTTAAACCCTCGCTCTGTTTCTGCGACTGAAGACACTCCTTTCCTGTGCTATTCTTCGCCTGTCCCCACTTCCTCGCTTTTATCTTACCTGATAGTCTTCATCGCTCTTCTCTTTGTGACTAGTTAATGGTCGAAGTCGAACTGGAACGTCTCAAGTTTCATTCTCCTATATGCGGGTTAGGTGTGCACAAGGCCCATGAAGTTGGAACGAGTGAACCTGATATGCGGCAAGCTATCAGGGGGGGGGGGTCAGGAGCTAGAATTCGACAATAGCAACAACATATGAGTAAGTACATATATGTAAGCACACACACACTGCTGTTGGGGAAGGAGCTGCGGGTAACTTTGTAACTGGAACTACATCAGTAATATCTCTCTTACAGAGATCTAAAATGGACCATCTCATTCACTGGAACAAAGATGAAATAATGTAGAGAACCCCTAGGGTGACGCTGCTGTATTGGAAACTTCCTTAACACCGTTGAAAACACGGGCTGGCAAACACAATCTCGAAATGCTATTGCTCTATAATTCCAACACTACTGCACTTAGCTCCTGCCAACCGGTGACAATCGCAACTTAGGTAACTTGGACACTTTCACCTGACCTTCACCAAAATTTGCATTTTCTTGTTGTGTTGACCGTCGAAAGTCGTTCTTGAGCGATTCAATTGGTCACCAAGGAATGCAATATGTATTGTTGGTTGGAATTGTTGAATATTGGTTCAGCATTAGTGTCCAAAGCTTCATTGCAGTGTGAACGTGTTTCCTTGTGGCAGGGACTTCATATTCATGTGAGAGAGGTGAGAGTCTACAGTAAACAGCGGCCACCGTTAGTGGCATGTTGCAGAGAGCTTGACCCTTGGCCTTAGACCTGCTGTCTTTGGACTCGCTAAAGAGTTGCGTCGTAAAGAATGCCAGGATCATGGGGAAAACCGGAACCAAACTCATTCTCTGGGTTAAAGCCTGAATCAGGCTCTTGGCTCCAAGAACTGTTTATTACCATTGCGGAAGTCGTTCGTTATGCCATCCGTCATAGGATCCAAGAAGAATAAATGAAGATCTCCAGTGACATAGAAAGTGAGAAAGTATCCTTATGAATGAATTAAAAAGAAACAATACTACCGACCAGTAGTGTCATTGTCCCTAATAACCTGCTATCTTACACCTGATGTTTAACACCATGGAGAGTAGGAGCAGGTTATTAGGGAGCGATACATTATAGTGTATGACTTAGCTACACCTTCTGTTTAGATAAGAATATGAACGTAACCATCGTTTTACTAATATAACGAAGGTGGAACAAGAGCAAAAGGGACAGTAGCCGTACATTTACCTAGGAATGAATGCTAGAAAAAGGCGAGGAATTCTAAAAAATGGGAAATATCCCACTAACGAGGCGATAGAAAATGATAGGGGAAGGGAAGAGAGGTGGGGAAGGGGTTATTTGAAATGAACTCGAGGGAACGAAAGAGAGTCTTTCCTAGGTTCAGGAGTTCTTTCATGTTGTTAAGATAATCTCAGTCTTTACCTATCTTTTCAGGGCTAATGCTACGACAAATTATCTCCCTCTTGATCGTTTCTAGATTACCAACACAAAAACTTCCATATTAAGGTCTATATTATACCACAGGAGTATTACACAACCCATCTACTACTTGCTTCACACACAGGAGCAAACAAACAGATGCATATTAAAGAAAAAGGGATGATACAGTTGCCAGACACCATAGCTCTCCAGAGACAAAAAATTTCAAATTCAGTACTGTATTCATATATGATACGTACAAGATTCAATGTATATTGATTTGTTCTAACACTTGGTAATCTTCATGTCGAAACGTGTCGTCAGCACTCCAGCTTCTGCAGTTGAATATAGGTGACTGCAACACTGGAGACAATAGAAGAAATAACTTTGAGGACTGGTGATCAGTGGGTCAGCAGTTTTAGTGTGTTAATGTTTATGTTACCCATACCATCCTGTGAGGCGGCAGTCAAAAAGATTAACAGAGGTACATAATGGGTCCAGGGGATGGGCCCCAAAGGTTTGACAGAGCAAGTTACAAAAGTAATGAACTCCAGGTAGATCTAGTCACAATCATGACAAGTTACAAAGGTATTTACGGATTACAGAGGTACATAATGGTCAGCAATGGCAGGGGGTTGTCAGTTCCTGAACCTCAAACAGAGGGATGTGTTGGCATTGTTAACTATCAATAATATGATACTTGTCTGAAACGTACCATAATTTTCTTGGTAAAGGAGAAGTTTTTCTGCAGCGCCTGATATAAACAGAATGTTAACATCACCTTTCTTCAACTAATGTTTTTTTATTTTTTTTGGCCACGGCGTACATGTGACGTTCCTCCAGCTGCTACACTTTACTTCTATTCCAGTATATAAGGTCTGGGGTTTGATCATCACCTATCAGACATAGATCTTGCTTCACAGCAGACGTAGACCACACTTCACGATGCACTTCTCGAACAGGGTAAAGATCAAACCAGAGAGTGGGACAGTTAATGACTCGTCCAAGCTAGCACTTGCAGCTGTCGTCAGTGGCAGACTGATGTCAAAAGTTTAATGCGATTCTGTCGCCTCAAAGAGGCCTTCGTTGTCGTCCATGTACTGACGACACCGAGGGCTGAAATACTCTAATACCACCATGCTACAAACCTTCTACGTGATCAGGGATTTATTGTCTTTGACTTCCCAGGTCTGAGGGCCAGAAGGAAGAACTGTGTTCCTCAAGGGATACTCCGACTAGGCTCTCACTGCCCCAGCTTACCGAGAATCAAGACGTCCACTGAAGCACAGAACCCTTTGGCCAAGGAGGGAATTCATTTACCAAAATACCCAATGGCCTCCTCCATCGCTGAAGGTCACCTTCAATGACGGCAACATGGCAGCATGAGTCTCGCTGAGGGACTGGCTGTTCACTACGTCCACATTCAATCCAGCCTTCTTCGAAGCAGAAAAAATTCCATCAAGTCCAGTTGTGTCCAATGTTACTCATACCTACATACCGCAAACGACTGCCCTGCCAAGAAAGAAGTTCTGCTCCACCTGCGGCCAAGAAAGGTATGACTTCAAGAAGCCCGCATACTGCCTTCTCACCTAAATGCTTGATCTGCAAGAATGATACCATACTCTTGTTGCCAAGAGCCCAACCAGACGAGATATACTTAAGAAACTAATCCAGCAACAAAAAACACCCACTGCACAAGCGATACATATGCTGCTATTACCAAGCTTCAAGCAGATACTACCAGATTCTTCAAGGAAACGCAAGCTGCATCTACATCTTCGCCAGCTCTTGCTGGCGACTCCACCAAGATTCTTTACTGCATCATGTATGCTCATTGCAGTATGAGCTGAAACCTGGTTCCTTCAACACCTCCATCACGGAATCTTTCAAGCCCCTTCCACATGGGATCATAAAATCAACTGCAAATGTCGCCGTACCACACGCTACCACACTTCCTCCCGTCACAGTGATGGGACCTATGAGACACTGAGCCGCTGCCGATTCCATTCAATTGAGAGTCCACCAGCACCTGCTTCCACCTTCGTCACAACGGACCGATCAGAGCCGACCTCAATCGTCTCAGACCACCAGCCAAGAAGGTTAAAACACAAGAGCATTGGATGGCTTCCTACGTACTACGGCCATCTACTGTCACAAGAAAGTCAGATCTTCCTAGTGTATACTTTACAACCAACAAAATGAGAACGCAATGTACACTCAGAAAATTATTCAACGCCTCACAAGGGACAGTTCATTGTTCACCTGCGTGATTCAACTCGATCATTCACCATGAATCCACTGAATCAACCTACTCTCAAAAATGTACTAGCTTTGTGGCACTCGACTTACACCACAGGAAGAAATTCTGGGTCTCGCCAGAATGGGGCTGCGGAGACTGTACCTCACCTAGCAGGATCATTGATAAATCACCGTGAATGAAGTCAAGTTTCCCAGCACTTTGCTACTGTTTTAAAGCTGGGGTGTGGCTCCAAAACGAACCCTGTAATTGCTGCCTCCGCCCTTCTATGCTGCTGAAAATGCTAAAATGAGACACTTCCCACTTAGTGAGTCACCGCAAGACAGAAAAAGAAGTCACCCTCCAACCGGGGGCCCAAGAAAGACGAACCGACACCCCGAACCGGGGAGGGACTTTCGCCGGGGTCGCCATCTGGAGAAGACCAGCCGGAAGTACCGGCGAACCTACAACACCACCTATCAAGATTGAGTGAATTATCACCGCGAAATCAATGATTCTACTGCCTTCAGTGTTATATTTGCTTGCCTTAATCTGATGAAGCTTTCTGCTCAGGCAAAATGTTTGGTAATAAAGATAGCCAAGTTTTGCACATACGTCTTATTCATCACCTTGACGGTATTGCATACCATCACTATTATGAACCTTTTCTGAAACAGCTACACTGGGAATATTTGTAGAGGGGAAGTCTCTAGCAATTCCTTTGGGTCACTTTCACTTCTACTTTTGTATATGTCTGGCCGCACGCCTGAAGCACAGGAATAACTATCGGTAATAAAAAATCTTAGGTTAGTGCGCATGAGTCTTATTCTTCAACGATATCGTCTGCAATACTGCCGGATTGGGATCAAGTGATGATGACGGGAAAAATAAGCTGCCTGTTAATAACGAGGCAGCGTAGCTTGCGGAAGCTGAGATAAGAAGAGGCGAAGTCAGGAAATAAATAATCGGGGGCTATCGTGATAGAGGATAGAATTAGGGAAAATGGAAAGTAAGGAGTATTCTTTAAAATCTTCAGAAAGGGCCATATATAGCCAGACCCTAAATTATTAAGAAACATAGAAAATAGTAATGAAGAAAATATCCAAATACTAAGAATAGGAAATTTCGGGAATCATATCCTGGAAGAGATATATAGTGGATAATTTGACAATTATCAACATTTCAGATATAAACATCTGCAGGTATATGACTTGAATGGCGCCACATGGCTCACTGCCAGTGTTTTGTTTTAGTCGTCGAGAATAAAGTTCGCACTTGCTCTAGTTTGTGCCTGTCATATAGATATTTGTGCCTGTCATGTATATATTTCATCCTATCACCAAGCCACGTCAGACAGCAAGACTGGACCTACTGCTATCTTTGGATGCATCAAATATAAAAGAGATAGGCCTCTCTGGGTACAAGCCAATATGCTGCCCTGAGCTTAGACTTCACGATACAAATTTACTTAAAAAGAAGCCAAGGTGAACGAGAGGGGGGCCAAAAAGATATGGTAATGCCAGGGTGCGGAAAGGAAATAAAAATTATAATTGTGAAGTGAACAGGAAATCGAACAGTAATTAAAAAATAAATCACAAGGGTGAGAAGAGAGGCACAGTAACAATATAAAATTAAAACTGCAGGAAAAAAAAGGGGCAAAACAGCTACATCAGACCGAAGACGACATTAAATGACAAAGTGACTGTTCGTAATAACATGAGAGAGATCTAATTAGCAGTGACAGCAGGTCTGTGAGGAATATGACTTGATATTCATGGGGGTATTCATTGTGGAAGAAGGTTTAATGCCGGAGAGCAGGAATGAACTGATCTGTGGAGACCAGACACCGTCACCACAACATTTAATGAACTGAGAAAAAGCTGCTTGTGTTAATCAAACTAAACACTGCATTAATCTATGGGTCCTCGTAAGGAGGCTTCTTGGGTTCTAAGACAAAGTTCTTAGGCTTTGTGTGAACATAAAAACGTTTTACAAGTAGCCAATGAAAATGAATAAGTGAAAAATATCCAAAATACTAAAAAGGGGCTAGATAACCAGTACTGAGCTTCAGGCCAGAATTTTTAAGGAATTAAAAATATATTAAGATGCGTGGTGGAGCACTGGAAGAAACTTGGTGTCATCTGGATACTTTTAAGAAGTCGAGGCATTAAATTCAGAGTCAAAAAACTATCGCTTGGCTTTATTTAATATCCCCATAACAAACTACTCTTCGTGTTCTCTAACCTTTATACTTTTGTCAGTAGTTATGTATTTTGACACTGGTTTTTGGCACTAATGTTAGCTTTAAGTGGGCAGTGACACTGCGGCACCCTCGACCTCAATTTGTGCCTTCAGCATTGAAACATCTTTTCTGATTTTGTCTTGTTTATCATCTTGTATGCAGGTGTTGTACTACTTTGTTTTGTACATGTGAGGTCAGTGCATTACACCACTTGCACTGATTATACATTTTGTACCACACGCATCAAAAACATTGTTACATATACATTTTACAAAAAAACATGTTGGGTACCCATTTGCATTATAGTACACAAGAATCGCGGACAAGCGACACAGGATGCAAAACGACCACAGGGAAAGTTGAATAATAGCTCTACGTCTTTCGTGTTGCAGTCAACACATTCAGGAGTTGCAAAATTGCAAGCTCCTGATGTGATTGTATCACGACCTAGAGCTATTGTTCAACTCCTGTGGTTTTTTTTTGCATGCATTGTACTATGCGAATTGTAACATGTGCATGTAATATATGCTTGGTTTGTACTATGTATACAGCATAATTTGTATAATACAACGGACACTGTAAAAATATAATGTGCTATGTAAGGCTGTGGAAAAAAGTTCATCTACTCTCTTCTGGGGAGAAATAATATCTGGCAACTCAGACGTAGTAAACAGAACAGTAAAAACTTTTTCAGGGATGAATTAACGCAGCTTGTAACAACGATGGTGACTGGTTAACAATATTAATTGCCGTTACTTTCTCTGTATCTATACAAAAGTAGATTTATGAATGCAGACATGAATTAATTACGTTTCATATATTTTATCCTCTTAGATGTGTTGCAGTCTTGCAACAATGCCTGGCTCCTGACGATGCACGAGAGTGTGAGAGATCGCATGCCTGGCTCTGACGATGCACGAGAGTAGTCGTGCGAGATCTCAATGCCTGGCTCCTGACGGATGAACGAGAGTGTGAGAGATCTCAATGCCTGGCTCCTGACGATGCACGAGAGTGTGAGAGATCTCAATGCCTGGCTCCTGACGATGCACGAGAGTGTGAGAGATCTCAATGCCTGGCTCCTGACGATGCACGAGAGGTGTGAGGATCTCAAGCTGGATCCTTGGTCGATGCACGAGAGTGTGGAAGATCTGAACTAAGATTTACATCTTTATATGGCTTGTTCTCAATATATATACATTTTTTTTCAACATGCCGGCAGTCTCCCACCGAGGCATGGTGACCCAGATAAGAAACACTTTCACTGTCTTTCGCATATAATCACTGTCTTTGCAAAGGTGCCCAGATATGACAGTTTTGATGTCACTCCAAACAGTCTTCAGTCCACAGTAGGATTCAAACTGCACACACTGATCAATTTTATCAGTATTTTAGCACTCAGGCAGCCCCAGATAAGTATGAGCGCAGAGCCGAAGCAGACGGTCAATCCCCCATACCGAATACCAGGCTAGTGATATAGTATTTTATCAATTCCTGTCACTGTAGTGAACTTCGGGTATGGGAGTGACTGTCTGCTTCAGAGATGCCCAATACTTTTCTGGGATCTGGATGTGTGGCAAAAAGTTACTGGTGTACTTTGATCAAAGTGTGCAGGATCGAATTCCTGCGGCGGAGTATCAATGTTAAAACAAGTGAATTTTATTTTGTGTTCAAATAGCTTACAACTAATTTTTTTACAACACAAGTTGTTGTAATTATATATACAAGTATTCTTTAAGGACAAACGTATACAATAGTACACACATACCCAACTCGTGGAGCAGAAAAAAAAAAAATTTAGCACCCTGAGTAGCTTCGACTGTGTACCCCTTTTAATGACGATTCCTTGACTGTGGAGAGGGGGCTCTTGATTTAGGGAAATGGTTCTGTGTCCAGTTCCCCGAATTAAGTCTGAACTTGCCTTCACCCCCCCAACCAGGCGCTGTAGATCCTCCGGGTTTGCGCTTTCCCTGTGATTTATAATATTAATAATAACGGACTGATGTATGCTGATTACGGATCTGTTATCAAAACACTTCCCTTACAATTAATTCGGTCACCATTTCAAATATTTTTTATGGTTTTATAATTCTGGATAAAATATATGAAAACTAATTACTAATGTCTGCATTCAAAATCTACTTTTATGTAGATCGACAGAAAGTACCGGTTATTAATTTTGTCAACCAATCACCATCGTCGTTACAGACTGAGTTAATTCTATCATAAAAATAGTTTTCACTTCATTGTTTACTATGTCTGAGTTACCAGATGTCACTTCTGCTCAGCAGAGTCGGGGAACTTTCTTCCCCAACTGACCTTGCATATTTTACCACCAATGTGTACAATGTATCGCTTTTACATTGGGTAATATTTATATATAATTAACTGGTCTATTATCTTGTAAAACTGTGTTATGTGTTAGCTACACGTAAATTTTTTATATAAATTACTATGTATATTTTACAAATATATTGTTGTAATGTGAGCCAGTTAACATTTGTTGCAGGGAATTCTGGGAAATCTGGTAGCAAGACTCGGTCCTGGATGGTAGGGGAAGTGCAGTAACTACACATGATGGAGGGGTGGGAGTGGAGATATTTTGTAGTTTGATAAGGGCATATGAACTGTGTATCTACGCGCATCTGGGGAAGACACTGATAAAATGCTGTGGAAAATATTTCTTTTCGAATCACGACGGCCACGGCCAGGGAGATAAATTAAACTTGTTGTACATTGGTTGTTACTACACAAGCATTGGTCTCATGTATACTTACCACTTTTTTGCCACTGCATTTTCTTTTGAATTGTTAACAAAGTACATCTTACCATATTTTGTTTCCATTACCCGTAACGTTGTACCTTAAACAAACACCACCACGTAACAACACATGACCTCTGAGTCATCATATTTTTATTTTTTGTTCTTGTTTGAAATGTGATTTGCATTTCCTCCTCAGTTTTCCTCTCTCTTCCTATTTTCTATTCTCACATTTGTTCTCTCCTCTGCTTAACATACTTATTCCAATCAGTAAATGAGTCTCAACCTTTTTCTGTGGTTCCACTTACGCTTTTTTTCCCCCATCATACCGGCATTTATGTCAAAGATCGGGTGTGTGATATAACATCGGGGTTTAAAAGAATGGCTTTACTGACCTAACAAAGGAATAATAAACACAGAGGGGGAAAAATAGATTTAAAATTCTTTTCCAGACTACGTCTAAATAAATGATGACGGCGAATTTTTATGGCTTGTTTATTTTCTTCTACAAACGAGATTTAAAGGGCTTTTTTTTTCAATGGTTGGGGGAAAGATCATGTCTAAATACGAAACAACAGGTGAGTAATGGTTAGAGAAACCGACAAGTTGATGAATGAGACCACCTTTGCCACGTTTAGGAATCTTTATTGAGGAAAAACGTTTCGCAGCAGTGGCTTCTCAGTCCAAAACAGAAAAGAACGGTGAAGCTGAGGAGGTGAGTGAGAATGCGTCCCTCAGCCTGGAATCGTCTTCTCTGTTTCGGACTGGAAGAAGACACTGCTGGCAAAGCGTTTCTCAGTAACGATTCCCAAGTGTTGCACAAGTCTCTCCTCCAAACATTAAAATGTTGACAATTAATCTTGAGGCTGTTAAATTAGTTTGGGTTTATGAAGTATTATACGCTCTTACAAGATAACGGTATTGTTTTCCTTCCTTTCAGAGTTTACGTGTGATATTTAAGAACACTTCGGATCAGCTTAAATACAGATGTTTCTTTTCCTCGTTGAAGTTGGGTTTGTTTATTGAAGCGGAGGTACGTGCCTATTATACTAGTTTTATATACCAAATTTTATAGTGGTTATAGAGAAATAACTTGAGAGAGGTTCCTCAGAACGGCCTGAAACTTTGTGTTTATGTATCCAAGAGTGAAGGTGTGTGTCTCCAGTTTCTGGACATATCGGGAGGTCTAGCGAGGGAGTTGGCTATGGAACTTCTATGCCTCTCGATGGTTTTAAGGGACAGTTACAAGGCCTCTTGCGTGTTGGTATACACGAGGCTGGGGTTACGTGAAGTGGTATATCCCTCTAGAGATCATACAGTAACTAAAAGAGATATCTCTTTCAGATACCAAGCAGTCAAAATCTAGTTATATTAATTTTCTGTTATATTCATTATTGTTATATTCATCGGAGGTGACAACCGAGAAGTTGAGCAGCAGGTGTCGTCGGTGCCGGAGCAGCAGCCACCTAGTCCGTTAACCCTCAATGGACTGTACCTCTACACTGTTCTTGTTCCGGGGGGGGGGGGGAACAGTGGAGCGTTGGAGTCGGTAACAGACATTTCCAGAGTAGGAGTGAGAGAGGCAAAAACTGAAGCATAGCCCAGGGAAGATCGTTGGTGTGCAGGGAGTGAGTACGATTGAGAATACAAACACAATTGTAGAACAAGAGCAACAAATGGGTTTCAATATTCGTAATGCTACAGCCCGAGTACCGAAGATCAATGAGGCTGATCTCGATCGAAACTTAAATGGTTTTAGAGAATCAAACTCCTTCCTTGTTCTGGTCGAACAATTCTGGGCTGACCTCTTGCTTTCCCAGTTGAAGGGTAAATGTTAAGAGATGACCTCCTCCTATTCTTTCACGAGTACAAGAACTAAGAATTCGTAAAGTTGTCAGTCTTCATGGTAGTGCAGAGTTTATATTGATCGTTAGTTACAATGCTTACAAAGAGGGCTTTGTACCTAGCTTGACTGGCCATTTTCAAGTACATCTTGAAAAAAAAAAACTCTTTGGTCAAGGAGGTGAGTTGGCTGACAACCCTGAGGCACACAGCTGGATAGCAACTGTACAAAACTCTGTGCCTGAGCTAGAACTAGAAGCTGGCGTACCAAATATCAAGCGACCAGTGTCAGGCGAGTCGGTTGAACCAGACTCAGAGCAGACCACAGTCAGGCTCCTCAACTCTTTAAGCTCAGCCATTGTAACAATACGCTGGATCACGCACGCCAGCTATGTCTTCATTTCCAAAAAAGAACAGGCGGCATATCAGCCTCTCCTCGGTACTCCTCTCCCTATTTTTAATGCCACTAATACGTCACAAGAACCAGGTAGGCCTGAATAATTCCATGGATCCAGTATTAATTACCTTCGAAGTAGCTGTTATTGACATCATACAGCTTCAATGGTAGAATTGCGACCATTTTATATCACTGAGAGGGTAACAGTTTACTGTAATTTGACATTCTTTCAGGACTTGGTACGTGTTGAACCTTATTCCAGTCCACGGTGCTACAGGAGACAGACGCCACTTACACCGGAGTTACGATTTTATTGGAAGCATTTAGTGAGGCTATATCTAGTGTCCATTTGCATAGCCTTTTTTGTAGAAAGGACACATTTCACAGGTTTCATGTTTGTGGGACTTGCTGGTGAATTACGAACTCATGATTCACGATTGGTCACAATTGTAATGAGTTATAAATACAAATATTAAGTGGGTCATACACCCACATTAGCGCGCGCACACACACATACACACACACACGGTGGACAAAGACAGGATGTTCCAGAGATTGGACACAGTAACAAGGGGACACAGTTGGAAGCTGAAGACACAGATGAATCACAGGGATGTTAGGAAGTATTTCTTCAGCCACAGAGTAGTCAGTAAGTGGAATAGTTTGGGAAGCGATGTAGTGGAGGCAGGATCCATACATAGCTTTAAGCAGAGGTATGATAAAGCTCACGGCTCAGGGAGAGTGACCTAGTAGCGATCAGTGAGAGGCGGGGCCCAGGAGACTCGGGATCGGACCCCGCAACAACTGGTAGGAGTACACTAATAAGTTTTCCAGGTTCGCTTCGGCTGGTGATGCAGAGACGGGGACACCTGCTCACTTTCAGTATGTGAAGTTCTTTGTGTATCACAGTACCGACCTCTGCTTTTTTTTACCTTTTGCCTCTATCAACATAATTTATGGCAATGTTTGAATTCGTTAATTACAGATTTTGAAATGTTTTTATACTCCTTTAATGTTTATTTTCCTTGGGGAAGAAAAGTTTGTGGAGATGTTATATAGGTTCTTTACGCCGCCAACTGCGGGGGCTTTAGGCATGTACACCTGTCATCCATCTTTGTACAAACATTGTATCATGCTGACATGTTGATAAATTAGACACATGTGCAACTCTTGGGTATCTTTATTGAGGAAACGTTTCGCCACACAGTGGCTTCATCAGTCCATACAAAGGAGAATCTTGAAGAACAGGAGGAGAATGAGGTAATCAGTCCCTCAACCTTGAGTCGATGTGGTCAGTCCATCAAGATTGATGGGGTGGTGGTGGTGGTGGGTGGTGGTGGTGGTGGTGGTGGGTGGTGGTGGTGGTGGTGGGTGGTGGGTGGGTGGTGGTGGGTGGTGGTGGTGGTGGTGGTGGGTGGTGGTGGTGGTGATTAGGGGTGGTTAGTCGTGGGTGGTGGTAGTTGGTCGCGGAGGAGGTGGTTGATGACGACTCTGTACCTGTCTTTTCCAGAGGTCACTCTTAAGTTTCCAGAACGCAGCAAACACGAAGTATATTGATCATTAAGGCCTCGTCCCTACCAAAAATATCACTCAGGTTACATTAAATAAGCGGAGATTTAACTGTGAGGAACGTGTCGTAAGCCTAAAAAAAAAGCAAAAAAAAAAAAAACGGATAAAACACTTTAACAAAAATTAAAAGAACTCGCATGTGAGAAAAATAAAGTGCAATGATATTTTGATTTAAAATTTACCTGGAAAAAATAAAGATTTTTTTTATTTTACTTCCAGATATTATTTTAAACTACTTGACATTTTTCAGTGAAAGAAATTAGAATGCTTCGAATATAACATTAAAAAAAGAGTCATTGTTATGGTTAAAAAAAATAACTTGCCAGATTTAATTAAAACTTGAAATACAAGAGGCGGGGGCGCGCGCACACACGCACGAACGCGCACACACGAACACACACACACGGCCAGGAGCTGAGTCTTGACCCCTGCAATCACAAATAGGTGAGCACACACCACAGCACAACAGGAGGCAGAGGCAAGAGTATGATGAGAGGAACAGAGTGATGGCTGACACACTGAAGTGGCCAGAAGGGCTCATGCGAAAAGGGCAAAGCTGCTGATTGTGGGTGATTTCAATCACAAGGAAATCGACTGGGAGAACTTGGAGCCACATAGAGGCCCAGGAACGTGGAGGGCTAAGATGAAGGAGGTGGTGCTGGAAAACCTCATGTACCAACACGTAAGGGACACTACCAGAGAGAGGAGAGGATGAACCAGCAAGACTGGACCTAGTATTCACCTTGAGTAGTGTAGATATTGAGGAAACCACGTGGTTCTGAGGTTCGAATACATACTAGAGTTACAAGTGGAGAGGGAAGCAGGAAGGACAGGATGAATGGAGCCAAACAACAAGAGAGGGGACCACACAAGCATAAAGAATTCCGTGCACGGGGTTCAGTACGACAGAGAACTGGCAGGAAGCTGAGGAGAGGTTTGTACCCAAGAGTAACAGAAATAACAAGAAAGCCAGGATGAGCCCTTGGTTCACCCAAATGCGTAGAGAGGCCACAAAACAAGTGTGCTAAAGAATGGAAGAATTGCAGAAGGCAAAGGACACAAGAGAATAAGGAGAGCAGTCGTAGAGCCAGAAATGAATATGCACAGGTAAGAAGGGAGGACCAACGACAATACGAAAACGACATAGTAGGAAAAGCCAAGGACCAAGAAATGAGGCTGAGGAAGGAAGGAGGGAAGATCACAAGAAACGACCGCGAAGTATGTGAGGAGCTCAGCATAAAATTCAACGTGTTCACAGAGGAGACAGAAGGGACTCCAGAAAGATGGAGAGGTGGGGTACACCATCAAGTGTTCGACACAATGCATACAGCCGAGGAAGAAGTGAAGAGGATACTAAGTGAGTTAGATACCTCAAAGGCTATGGGACCGGATAACAAATCTCTATGGGTCCTGAGAGAAGGAGCAGAGGCACTATCTTCAACACATCTATCGAAACAGGGCGACTACCTGAGGTAGGGAAGACAGCAGACATAATCTCACTTTTTAAAAAGAGATAGACATGAAATATTAAACTACAGATCAGTGTCACTGACATGTATAGTATGCAAAGTCACGGAAAAGATTATCAGAAGAGTGGTGGAGCACCTAGAAAGGATTGAGCTTATCAACGACAACCAGAACGGTTTCAGGGACAGGTAATCCTGTATAACAACCCTACCGGAGTTCTATGACAGGTTGACAGAAGTAAGACAAGAGAGAGTGGGGCGGGTAGATTGCATTTCCTTGGACTATAAGAAGGCGTTTGACACAATTCCACACGGGAGATTAGTGCAAAAACTGGAGGACCAGGCAGGGATAACAGAGATAGCATTTCAATGGCTCAGGGAATACCTGCCGGGAAGACAACAGCGAGTCATGGTACGCGGCTAGGTGTCAAAGTGGGCGCCTGTGACGAGTGGGGTTCCACAGGGGTCAGTCCTAGGACCGGTATTGTTTCTGGTATTTGTGAACGAAATGACAGAAGGAACAGACTCAGAAGTGTCACTGTTTGCAGATGTGATGGTGATGAGAAGAATTTTATCGGACGAAGACCAGGCAGAACTACAGAGGAATCTGGACAGGCTGCAGGCTTGTTCCAGAAACTGGCTCCAGAAGTTCATCCTCATCAAGTGCAAACTCATAAAGATTGGGGAAGGGCAAAGAAGACCGCAGATGGAGTACATACAGTCTAGGAGGTAAGAGACTACAAACCTCACTCAAGCAAAAGGATCTGGGAGTAAGTGTAACACAGAGCACATCTCCTGAGGCGCACATCCACCAAATAACTACTGCGCATAAGGTAGCCTAGCAAACCTAAGAATAACATTCTGACATCTCAATAAGGAATCGTTCAAGAACCTGTACACCGGTATGTTAGGCCTATATTAGAGTATGGAGCATCAGTTTTGAACCCACACCTAGCCAAGCACGTAAGAAGAGAAAGTGCAATGGTTTGCAACAAGACCAGTCCCGGAGCTAAGGGGCATGTACTATGAGGAGAGGTTAAGGGCAATCGACCTGACGACACTGGAGGGCAGGAGAAATAAGGGTGGGGGATATGACAAGGGCATATAAAATACTGACAGGAATCGATATGGTGGACAGAGACAGGATGTTCCAGGGATGGGACACGGCAACAAGAGGTCACAGTTGTACGTTGAAGACTCAGATGAATCACAGGGATTTTAGGAAGTATTTCTTCAGCAACAGAATAGTCAGGAAGTGGAATAATCTGGGAAGTTATGTAGCGGAAGCAGGATTCATACATAGCTTTAAGAAGAGGTATGAAGAAGCTCATGGAGCAGGAAGAGTGACCTAGTAGCGACCAGTGAAGAGGCGGGGGCCAAGACCTGTGACTCGACCCCTGCAGCCACAACTAGGTGAGTACAACTAGGCGAGTACACCCCCACCCCCACACACATACCACCCACACACACACAAACCAGCCACACACACCAGCCACACACCACCTACTCATACTACACGCACACCACCCACCCACCACCTACTCATACTACACGCACACCACCCACCCACACACACACACATACGCACACGCACACACACACACACACACACAAAGAACAGCAGACCAGTGTCACTGACATGTATAGTATGGAAAGTCATGGAGATTTTATCAGAAGAGTGGTGGAGCACCTAGAAAGGAATGAGCTTATACATGACAACCAACATGGTTTCAGGGACGAGAAATCCCGTGTCACAAACCTACTGGAGTTTTGCGACAAGGTGATGGAAATCAGACAAGAAAGACAGAGGGGTGGGTAGATAGCATTTTCTTGGAGTGTAAGAAGGCTTTAGAGTTCCACACAAGAGATTAGTGCAAAAGCTGGAGGGCCAGGCAGGTATAACAGGGAAGGCACAGCAATGGGTGAGAGAATACCTGGCAGAAAGGCAACAACGAGTCGTGGTACGTGACGAGTTATCAGAGTGGGCGCCTGTGATGAGCTGGGTTCCACAGGAGTCAGTCCTAGAACCAAAGGTATTTTTGGTATACGTGAATGACATGACGGAAGGGACAGACTGAGAAATGTCCCTGTTTTCAGATGATGTGAAGTTAATGGAGAATTAAATCGGATTAGGATCAGGCAGGACTACAGAGAGACTTGGACAAGCTGGAAGCTTGATCCAGCAACTGGTTCCTCGAATTTAACCCTGCCAAATGCAAAGTCATGAAGATCGGGGAAGGGAGAAGACGACCCCAGACAGAGTATAGGCTAGGTGGCCAAAGACTGCAAACCTCTCTCAAGGAAAAGGATGTTCAGGTGAGTATAATGCCGAGCACATCTCCTGAGGCGCACATCAACCAGATAACTTTTGCAGCATATGGGTTCCTGGAAAGCCTGAGAACAGCATTCCGATACCTCAGTAAGGAATCGTTCAAGACTGTATACACTGTGTACATCAGGCCCGTACTGCACCAGTTTGGATCCCACACCTGGTCAAGCACGTCAAGAAATTAGAGAAAGTGCAAAGGTTTGCAACAAGTTAGTTCAAGTGCTAAGGGGAACGTTCTACAATGAAAGGTTAAGGAAAATCGGCCTGACGACACTGTAGGACAGGAGGATTAGGGGAAACATAACGACATAATAATACTGCGAGGAATAGATAAGGTGGCAGAGCTCATAAAAAAGGAACAAGAGTGGGGAAGAAAGCTAGAAGAGTTTAGCAAGAAAATGGAGGAGAGGATAGCTGCAGAGAGCAGTAAATGGGAATTATAAGCCACAGCAGCAGAGGGTAAGATACAGAGCTTAGAAGAGGAACTGAAAAATCTGAAACAATCTAAAAACCAAAGAGCAGTATGGGCATGACAACAGGAACTGCTGCATCAATCACAAATGAGGGAACTGTAGGGAATAAAGGAGTTAAATTGCATGCAGAGGCCCTGTCAGGCCGTGGAGCCTATGAAAAGACGAGGAGCAAACCAGGAACAAACGAGGAGACTGAAGAAAACGAAAGAGCTAAGCTATATGCAGAGGCCCTAACAGACCACAACGGTATCCAGGAAAAGCTGAGAAGGTGAAATGACAGACCACTGGGCATAGGGGCAAGATACAGAGAAGAGATTGAAGGAAAGCTGTGATAGAGGAAACTAAATCGAATCAGGGGATACAAAGGGAATTGCAGTGGGAGAATGAAAGGTCAGTCTTTGTTTATGGGCTCCAGGAAGCTGAAGGGGAAATTTACAAAGAAGACAGGGGGAGAAAAAAAGTAATTGAAAGTATCATGAAAGCAATAGGAGAGGACGGCATAACCCAGCTGACAAATTTTCTGCAAGAGCAAGAAACCAGTAAGGGTGTACCTTGACCACAAGAGAACACAAGAAGACTAAAACAAAGAAAGGGTACAAAGACACAAGGAGGAAAGAGAAGCAAAGATGGAGGTGGGCAGGAGAACCCAGACTCAAGAGGAGGAACAAATACAACCTCCCTCAGAACCACCTACAGAAGGCCCTCAACCCTAACAACCCCAATGCACTCAAATCTAACCCACAACCCACATACCATACCCACTGCCCCCACCCCCCTCAACACAAACTTCACCTTCACAGCAACCCTCCATAATTCCTTGCCAGGTTGGATAAATACATAAGTGATAGAGGTTGGATTTCAGTGGGACTTGCACATGATTTACTAAGGTTATCAAGTTTATTCTTCGTGTAGCAGTGAAATGGGCTAGTGGGTTTCGGTTTCAGAAGGATCTCCCTAGATTGAGCCAACAGGCCTGCTACAGTGGTCATCCTTTCTTATGTTAACTATTGTGAAGATTTTCTTGATTAGTGTTTGGGGTACGGAAAACATGCATGATGGACGAAACAGACTCAAAGGTGTTCATTAGCAAATGTACCCCGACCACCCAACTCAGGGCCCAAAGACATTGATGGGGGGGGGGGGGGTCTGATGGCCTCAGCTCACTGCAGTCCATAAACTTTTGTTGCGGTGGAACACACAGGGACTGCAGCAAGTTCCTGATCACGGCCACAGAACAGCTAAATTAGATCAGTATCTTCCTCACAGGTAAGGATATAAATAGTATCAACCTAACCGGTATCAATCGCATCTGCTAAAAAATGCAGAGGATATGAGAACCTTCAAAACTGAGGCCAAGCCATGAGACACTCTCAGGTCACTTGTTCTACTAGGCTGAATATTGCTGCACCTAACAGCACCTTTCAAGCCAGGTGAAATTGCCGACCTAGAAAATGTACAGAGAACTTTCACGGCGCGCATAACGGAGATAAACACCTCAATTATTGGGAAGCGCTTGAGGTTCCTAATACCTGTATTCCCGGGAACGCAGGAGGGAGAGATACATGATATGACCTGATAATCCTAGAGGGACAGTACCGAACTTGCCACGAAAATCACCACTCGAAAGCAAAAGACTTGGCAGTACGATCACCATCCCCCCAATGAAAAGCAGGGAGTCACTAGCACGTTAAGAGACCCTAACAATAAGTTTCAGGGGCCCGAGACTGTTCAACTGCCTCCCAGCACACATAAGGGGGATTACCAACAGACCCCTGGCAGTCTTCAAGCTGGCACTGGACAAGCACCTAAAGTCAGTTCCGGATCAGCCGGGCTGTGGCTCGTATGTTGGTTTGCGTGCAGCCAGCAGCAACAGCCTGGTTGATCAGGCTCTGATCCACCAGGAGGCCTGGTCTCAGACCGGGCCGCGGGGGCGTTGACCCCCGGAACTCTCTCCAGGTACTCCAGGTAAACCTAAGATTCTCAAAGAAAATCCTCGAAATCCCCGGACGGGTCATCTTAAGATGAAGACTTGTGTCAGGACGCAGTTTCTGATAAACCATTTAATCAGTCGAAACCTTCGCGCTTACCAGAAGACGAATTTTCCAGTTACTACACGGCATCCAACAAAATTTGCGCCTAAGCAGCCTTAACCCATGAAGCGTTGTGAATATCAAAATGGTATACAATACCCACAGGTTGGTAAGACACATAGGCAACAGTTAGACATCTTTATTCCGAAACGTTTCGCCTACACTGTAGGCTTCTTCAGTCGAGTACAGAGAAGTTGATTTTCACAATGTTTCAAACTATGGAACAGAACTCTTCTCCAGGCTGAGGGACTGACAACCTCGAATCTACGTCTTCAAGGTTGATAGACTGATTACATCGTCTTCACATCTCTTCTGCTTCTACCAACTTTTCTGTACTTGACTGAAGAAGCCTACTGGGTAGGCATAAACGTTTCGGAATAAAGAAGCCTAACTGTTGCCTATGTGTCTTACTTACCAACCATGAAATGCTTTATGAATTTCATACGATGCATCAGTCATTGAAGAGTGATGTCGCTCACAATTGTTATACTGTAATCAGAGTAAAACCATAACCTTTACGGAAGGGGCATTTAGCGCCTGAGGAATCCAAAGCGTTCAAAATAGATTGAAGTGAGAGAAGGATAAGTCCAGTTCCTTGCATCAAAAGTCCCTCACTAGCATCAAGGCAAAATTGCGATAAAGAAAAATAATGCTACACCATCTCGAGATTGAAAGTGACAGAATGGCATCTACGTACTCAGTTATATATACCGAGAGTTGAAATTCTGAGGCCGATCGTTGGAACCTGTCTTCTATCACATGCAAACAAAATTTAGGACTGACCTATGTAGAACTGTGCACAGGGCTTCCCCGTATGCAAATTGTACCATGAATCTTGCCCAAGGAATATTACACAAGCGTTGAAAATTTGGAGCTGATCAGATAAGGCGTTGTCGACGTGAATATTAAGGTAAGGAATGTTCAGGTAATTTCATGATTAGATTAATGACAGGTTTGTGACTGGATGAAGCCAGTTGTGTGGGTGAAACGGTACTTAAAGAGTCGATTTATACTGTGTAGTCTCTTTTCCCATGGTGTCGGTATTTTATTCTGTTTGCCTCCGCGATACACTGTTGTTAAATAGGAAGAACTACATTACCAGCCAACAAGTCCTGAAAACAATACACACAGCAGGAGAAGAAGTGAAGAAACTACTGACTGGCTTAGAAACCTCGAAGACAATGGGACAAGAAAATCTTTCACCATGGGATCTGAGAAAATGGAGGAGATCCATAATGTAACTCGCTAGCTAAAATAAACAGGAACTGCCAGAGGGATGGAAAACAGCAAAGTTATATTATTTAATAAGACGACTAACAGGTTGCCCTGAACTAAAAGCAGTGTCATTGATATTTGTGTCGTTTTATTACACATTTAATTACACTTTTCAGAAATGACAAGTGCAATATCACAAACCTGCTCAGATACCTTGATAAGGGAACTGCAATGAGGCACGAGCGAGATGAAAGGGTGAACTGAGTGTTCTTAGATTATGAAAAGAAAAGGGATTTGACACAGTACTACAGCAGAAAACGAAAACGATTATCCAGTGAGATTTCACAAGGATCGGTACTGTGACAAGAACTGTTTTTACTATATATATGGATAAGATGCTAGAAGAGAAAGAATCTGATGTTTCGTGGTCGCAGATGTGAAACTAAAGAGAAAAGGAACAGGAGACGACAAGGCAAAACTACAAATGAACCAAGACGAAGAGCAGGTTTGGTCTGACAAGTGTTTTTTGAGGTGAAGCCCAACTAGTGCAAGGTTATGACAGTTGCGGAGAGTACAGACTTAGGAAACAAAGATTGCAAACCTCATCCCTGCAGAAGGACCTCGGGATTAGAATATTACAGTGGCGTGCGCATTAATTGGGACAGTTCATTCATTAGGGATTTGCCAGTACTTCCGGCCCGGGTCTTCTCCGGATGGCGACCCGGCGACTGGGACAGTAATGACATAAGACATTTATTTGGAAAATTAATGTTTATTTTAAAAATACACGGCAATGATATGACAGATAAATGATTTAATAAGTGATATGACTACCTTTTGCTTTTATAAACATTACTACATGATTTAGTATATAATCGGCCAATGTTAAACAGTCCTGTTTTGCGATACTACGTTTGATTATTGCCCATAGATTCTCAACTGGGTTGAGGTCAGGAGAGTTTCCAGACCAATTTAGAACGCTTAGCCCGCTCTCCCAGTCTCCCACTCTCCTTGAACAATGTCAGCAATTTTTCTGGAAGTGTGGCATGGAGCAAGATCCTGCTGGAAAATGTCTTCTCTATCAGGAAAGTCTATATCTACAATGGGTTGCAAATAAGTTGCCAGGATTACCTTGTATTTGTAACTGTTCATTGTTCAGTCAATAATAACAAGGTGTCCAGGGTCTTTAGCAGTAAAACTACCCCAAAACATCTTATTACGTGGGTGTTTTGGCGGTAGTTCAATGTGTCCATTCCTATGAGGTTCGCCTATGCTCTTCTCACTACAATATAACTTTTCTCCATTCATCTGTCGTCCATCCCTCATGATCGAGTGAAAACTTCAGTTTTTTTTCTTCTTCCTGGCAGCAGTCAACAATTGTTTCTTTACCAGCTTTCTGGCAGTTCTGCCAACTTCATGGAGCCTTCGTCGAACAGTTGAAGAATCAACATTTACGCCTGCTGAAGCCACCAAGCCAGGGTGGAAACATTAGGTGGAAACATTCGGAGTGTTTCCCTACACCGGTTGTCAATGTTCACCCATCAGTAAAATGGATGCCTGGGTGTTAGTCGATTGATGTGGGTCATGTTATTATTATTGAGATCCTTTATACTATTTCTTATGATAATCTTGCTATCATGAGGTGCGGTTTTGCGTTTTCTTCGACATCGTCCTCGACGTAGCGCTTCACAATCACCAGTGTCGTCAACTCTCTTCAGAATCCGACCAACAGTTGACTTTGCTAGGCTCAAATTTTTGGCGATCTGTTTTATACCCAAATCAGCATATTTTCTAAGAGCTACAATACTTCCACCGTCCTAGGTATAACATCCACCATGAATTTCAGCAGTAATTTGAACGGAAAGGGAGAATTTGGCGAAACCACATTCACTCACAGAGCACGCTTACGTGAATAGTTTTATAGAACAGCAGCTGTTGTAACACCAACGAGAGCCACAGGGTAACACCACAGTTGGATGGTTGTCAGAAGTCGGCATCAAACTCTTCTTAAAAGAAAAAGAGCCCAAAATACATTATATCGCCTGAGTACACCAATCGCAGTCTTTTTGCAGCAAATGCGCATTTCGCAATTCTTTGATGAATGAAAGCACATCAGTCTAATAACCTCTTCAGCAGACGAGCGTTTTGCAAATTTAGTAATAAGAATCTCGGCAAAGAATCATTCATGACACTATAAAGGTATATTGTATGCGGCAACAGTATGGAACTCCACTTGACCAAACCTATCAAGAAATTGAAGAAAAAAAAAACAGATTTTTTGTAATGCGAGCCATTCCAGAACTAGGCGGCATGAGATTTGTGGAAAGACTAAAGGATCCAAAATCTGGTGATATTAGAGGGAAAGAAGGTTCATCTAAAATATAACGATACACAAAGCCACTCAGAGGACAAGATGTTTGATAGGAAACAGATACAAGAGGGTGCAGTTGGAACTTAGAAACTCAGGTAAGCCACAGGGATATCAGGAAGTATTTCTTCAGCCTTTCTCCTCCCGAGATGACGTCGGGGGATAATATAAACCAAGGTTTAACTCAGATAACTCGTAGTGTTATGGAAATGCGGGTACCGTTTTCTAACTTTTGAGCCAGAAAGAACCAAGAGTAAGACTTCCCATGTTCTGTTTTATCAAAGAAGATAATTTTATGTAAACCTCCTTGAATTTACTCTACCTTTCTTAAAGGTAAAAATAAGTTTCAAAGTTAAAGGTAACTGTTAGGTTAAAAATATATTTATAGTTCATTGTCTTGGAACTTTTGAAACTGAATTATGTATAGCAGATAATACTGTACTGAAATTCTGAGGAACCTTTATTTTTGTCTTAAAAAAAAATTCTCTAATATTACATTGCCCATAAAGATAATATTCAGAGGACTTGAGCTATGTTCACAGTTGGTTTCTGGCTGGGAATTTAAACGAGGTTCTCTTGCGCTTACGTTGCTTGATTATGGTCCTTAGCTTATCTGAGCATAGTATCAAGAGGCAAGGAAGCCTCCAGCCCGTATCAAAGAAAACTGGACCTCCAGTGAAAGAAGTGGGGCTCCCTCACACAATGAATGTATCTTCGGAATAAGCATCTGCAGGTACATGATCATGCCGCAGTGAACCTAAGAACAGCACACAGATGAACGAATCAGCCATGATATGATCCTTATGACGGGTGACTTGGTCCTGCTCCAACAACCTGTTACGTGTAACACGCTACAGGATAGATTCACGGGTCCTTTAAAACTTAGGCAAAGTTGAAAGAATGCAGTTATGGAGCGTAGAAGCCGAGTGTATACACCACATTAACCTACTATAGTTATGCAGTATTCCAGCTAGTTTGTCTATCATGGACTAAATGGATCCTGATGGTTTTGTTGTTGATATGTTTCGTAGTATCAACATTTACCTAATTAATGGTGAGATTCTGCCCCAGTCAAATCACCTGATTGATTTCTGTGTATATTTAGAAATGTACCTCGGTTATATATACTTCGCTTTCGCGATAAGGCAGTAAATAATGCTACTCCAGTTAAACCGCAACCTTAGTATGCTAACAGTCACTGGGTTTCAGTCGGTATCCTCGTCCCTCAGTCAGAGAAAACAAGATACAGTTTCTGTTTTGTTTGAGATTCGCCGGTATAGTCGCCCGGCCCGGGCCTTTTCTGAGAGGTAGCCCAGCCTTGTCTTCTTGTCGGGGGAGTGTCTCAGACCAATGTCTGACATGGCAGGAGGTACAAGTACCTCCTCGTCTTCTGGAACCAGCTGTCTCCAGGCCTAGCCCCATTCCTCGCACTAACAAAATGCATGTGCACAATTTATCACAGCGTACTCTAATTATTGTAGGTCTGATGGATATCCACTTGCCAGGATAAGTGCCGTCGCTAATCTAGCGAGCATTGTAAAGTATGTTTAGGCTTGATCTGTCTGTCTATACTATAAAATTAGGCTTGACTAAGTCTAAAGTAATGACACTATCGTCATGCGAAATGTGTTTGTGTTCTCTGAATGCTTCATAACATACATTAAAATGGATTGTAGGGAGTGGAATATACCTGGATGACTTCAGCATAAACAGTAATACAATGAATCAGTATTTGTGACGTCAACATCAGTTTAACTTAATTCTCAAGCTGACAAAGACTAAATTTAGGTTGATGAAATGCATTATGTACTTTCTGGATATAGCTAGACTTTACAGACATTTATGTCTTAAGTTTTCACGTGTTGCTTATCCTTTAAATTCATTAAAAAGTCCAAAGTGTAAGATTGTTACGTTGAGACGTACCAGGAAGTCCGAGCGTCAGTTCTTCAGAAACCAAATTTTAATACATCTTTCATTGTGAATGTAGATGATAGCGAGGTGAGTATAGCTGCTATACATCTTTAGAAATCAGCAAATGATATGCTACATCCTGATTGATTTTATTCTACAAAAACCAATGACGCATCAGAAAAATTACAGGACTGATGAGAATAGCGACACTAAGACTAGCGCCTCGTTCAGTTACATTCATTCACAGTATGAAATCAAAAATGTAATTCTAATGAACTGGGTTTTGTGTATGCAAGTGTTGGAAGTAGAAATGTACTAGATTAAAGGAGATAGTAATATCAAGGCAGACACACTATCCAGGCTATAAGTAAAATGTTTTTTTTTTAATTTATTGTACGTCGTAGGGCCATGACCATCTTTATGCAACAAAGTTGTACTAAACCCAATAGCCCATTGGTATTAACACTATATGGCCATTTCATAAGGTGTGAGTAGTTAAATATAAATAAAGACATTCCAGGTAGTTTATAAGTCTGGGCTTCCAGCCACCTTATACTCGGATACTGACAGTGAAGTATCCCAGAACTCGATTCATTTATGTGTAAATTTTTTTTTTTCATTTGAATATATTCTACACCCTGAAAAATGACATTATAATTTAGAAAGAGTCGTAGTGACAGGACTCAGGAGCGTGGCTCCAGCAACTCCTACCTCGTAACACACAGACCAACCTGGACTAGTGAAATCCTCGATACCGGCCATACTTCATACAAATTGCAATATACATGTCATTTTCTTATACAATACGCATCCCAGACGCTTCACGCACAATATCAAGGTCAAAACGATTGTTAAATGAGCCTTCCTGAATATGCGGATGCAAGCACAGTGCTGTGTTAGCTGTGCATTGCATGTGATCAACATGACGCTGCATTTTGGCACATAGTGGGGTCTAATTTACAGCCGTGACATCTCTCCCTTGGTTAATTTGTTTTAACAAGAGTAAATGTAAATACATGGCCTAATTGTTTTAAGAATGTTTAAATTTATAGGTTAATTATATTTATTTGAAAGTGACCTAAAAGGCACTTATTTTCTATCAGGGAAAGCATGTGTGAGGTTGAAGATAGGTAGGTATTAGATTCGCCGGTATAATCGCCCGGCCCGGGCGATTATACCGGCGATTGGTCCGGCCTTGGCTCCCTGTCGTGGGAGTGTCTCAGACCAATGTCTACCATGGGAGGAGGAGGTACAAGTACCTCATCTTCTGGGACTAGCTGTCCCAAGGCCTAGCCCCATTCCCCGCCCGCAGGGTTATATCAGGGGTTATATCAGCGTTATATGGATCAGGGTTACACAAATCAGTGTTATATAAATCAGGGTTATATGAATCAGGGGTTATATCAGTGTTATATGAATCAGGGTTACACAAATCAGGGTTATATCAATCAGTGTTATATCAGGGTTATATCAATCAGGGTTATATGAATCAGGGTTATATCAATCAGTGTTATATCAATCAGGGTTATATCAGTGTTATATCAATCAGTGTTATATCAATCAGTGTTATATCAGTGTTATATCAATCAGGGTTATATCAATCAGTGTTATATCAGTGTTATATCAATCAGGGTTATATCAGTGTTATATCAATCAGGGTTATATCAGTGTTATATCAATCAGGGTTATATCAATCAGTGTTATATCAATCAGTGTTATATCAGTGTTATATCAATCAGGGTTATATCAATCAGTGTTATATCAGTGTTATATCAATCAGGGTTATATCAGTGTTATATTAATCAGGGTTATATCAATCAGGGTTATATCAATCAGGTATACATCAATCAGTATTATATCAATCAGTGATTCAGTGTGTTCTAAGACCTGTATAATGAGAAAGTTAATTTAAGTTTATCCCCAAGAAAGACACTATGAATTTGAAAAAAAAAAAATGGCTGGATGTACGTTTTGTTCATTTTATAGATAGATTTTGAAGTTCATGTTAGTTGTCAAAGTAGCAATTGGTTTATTGCTCACTAAATATTTGTTAACGATTATTTTAAGCAGAAACTATAGATAAAATATTATAGTGTAGTACTGTTAAATTTTTTGCATTTTTGAAAAATTAACTTTGAAGTTACTTAGATTTTCCTAGTTTTGTCTACCTATCCATCCCTATCTGCAAAGTAGATCGTTCCTAACAAGGACCAGGAGCTGAGACTCAACCTCTGCAACTACAAACAGGTGAGTGGTTGTTTGACATCCGTGTTCTTAAGCAGTGCCAGGAAGCTAGTCTCTGGGTTGTGATGAACAAGATTCATCTCCAGAAGACTGTTAGCAAGCATCACCTACCTCACTGTTATGACTCACGAAATCGTAATGACACGATTGCAAACAAACCATACCACGGGCGGGGATAGAACCCGCGGTCAGAGGGTCTCAAAACTCCAGACCGTCGCGTTAGCCACTGGACCAGCTAGCCACAATAAGATTCATCCAACTAGATATATTTCTACACCATAGGAAGGTTAGCACAGGCACCTCTGTGACCACAAATGCAAGTTTTTACAGACGGATCTCTATGCTCGCATGATCAAGGTAATTTAGTGAGACAACCACATGACGTGCTAATAAATCATCACACAACGCAAAGTTTGAAAAGTGATCGTCACAACCTAACGTTGTGAGAGAAGAGTTTAAATGACGTTTGGATCCTCCTGGCTCTTATCGAATAAAAACAACGATTAAAAACTGGATAAGAGAGAGAGTAATAACAAGAGTAACAGCCAGCAGGCAGGACTCTTAAGCTGCTAATTAAACTAAGTGAAGAATTATATCAAATATCTTCGACGATAAAATTATATCATGTATGTATAATATAATCTGTCTTAATGTTTGTAATTCATAATTATTACAACCCTGCTCTCTCCAATACTCTCTCTCCATCACTCTTCACCAACACCCTCCCTCCAACACACTCCCTCCATCGCTCTTTCTCCATCACTCTCCAACACACTGCCTCCAACACACTCCCTCCAACACTCCCCCCAACACTCACCCACCATCACTCATTTCAACACTCTCCACTCCTTTCAACAGCACTCTCCACCAATACCATACCATCACTCCACCACCAACACACCATCAAACTACACCAACCCATCACACTACACCATCCCATTACACCAACCCATCACACTACACCATTGCACCATCACACTACAACATCACACTAAACCAATCCATCCCACTACACTAACCACCATCACACTACACCATCCCACCATCACATTACAACCCACCATCACTCTACACCAACCCACCATCACATTACACCAACTCACCATCACACTACACCATCTCACTACACCATGTCACCATTACACTACACCAACCCATCACACTACACCATCCCATCATCACACTACACCATCCGACCATCACACTACACCAACCCATCACACTACACCATCGCACCATCACACTAAACCGATCCATCCCACTACACTAACCCACCATCACATTACATCCCACCATCACATTACACAATCTCACCATCACACTACACCAACTCACCATCACACTACATCATCCCACTACACCATCCCACCATCACACTACACAATCCGACCATCACACTGCACAATTCGACCATCACACTACACCAACCCACCACACTACATCCCATCACACTACACCATCCCACCATCACACTGCACAATCCGACCATCACACTACACCATCTCACCATCACACTACACCAACCCACCATCACACTACACCATCCCACCGTCACACTACACAATCCGACCATCACACTACACCAACCCACCATCACACTACACCATCCCACCGTCACACTACACCTCACCATAACACTACACCAACCCACCATCACACTACACCACCTCACCATCACACTACACCAACCCACAATCACACTACACCAAACCCACCATCACACTACACCAACCCACCATCACACTACAACCATCACACTACCCCATCCCACCATCACACTACAACCCATCACACTACACCATCCCATCACACTACAACCCACCATCACACTACCCATCCCACCATCACACTACACTATCCCACCATCACACTACAACCTACTATTAAACTACCCCATCCCACCATCACACTACACCATCCTACCTTCCACACCACACCATCCCACAATCACACTACACCATCCTATCACACTACACCATCCCACTATCATACTACACCATCCCACCATCACACTACACCATCCCACTATCATACTACACCATCCCACCATCACACATCCACAACCTAACCTATTACACTACACCATCCTACCATCACACTACACCATCCCACCATCACACTACACCATCCCATATCATACTACACCAACCCACCATCACACTACAGCCCACCATCACTCTACACCATCCCATCATCACACTACACCATCCTACATCAACTGCACCATCCCACCATCACACTACACCATCCCGTATCATACTACACCATCCCACCATCACACTACAAACCACCATCACACTACACCATCCACCATCCACTACACCATCCCACTATCATACTACACATCCACCATCACACTACCAATCCATCATCAACTACACCATCACACTATCACACAACAAACCATCACCCTAAACCATCCCATCACAATCACCATCACACCTCACAACTCACCATCGCACACAATATCGCACCATCACACTGTACCATCCCACCATACACTACACCACGCTATACCATCCTACCATCACACTACACCGATCCACCATCCACATTACACATCATCACACACATCACCCCACTAAACCATCCCACTATTACACTACACTAACCCACAACACCATCACATCACAAAACACCATCATACTACACCATCCCACCATCACACTACATCACACCTTCACACTACACGATCACACATCACACTACACCATCCCACTACACCATCCCATCACACTACACCATCCCACCAGCCCACCATCACACTGTGTGCCACTAACCACAATCTTCAACACATCCCTTGAAACTGGGCAACTACCTGAGGTATGGAAGACGGCAAATGTAGTCCCCATTTTTAAGAAAGGAGACAGACCAGTGTCACTGACGTGTATAGTCATGGAGAAGATTATCAGGAGGAGAGTGGTGGAGCACCTGGAACGGAACAAGATTATAAACGACAGCTAGCACGGATTCATGGAAGGTAAATCCTGTGTCACAAACCTTCTGGAGTTTTATGACAAAGTATTAGTAGTAAGACACGAGAGAGAGAGGGGTGGGTTGATTGTATTTTTCTAAACTGCAGGAAAGCCTACGACACAGTTCCCCACAAGAGATTAGTGCAGAAGCTGGAGGATCAGGTGCGTATAACAGGAAGGGCACTGCAATGGATCAGAGAATACCTGACAGGGAGGCAACAACGAGTCATGGTACGTGATGAGCTATCACAGTGGGCGCCTGTGACGAGCGGGGTCCCACATGGGTCAGTCCTAGGACCAGTGCTATTTTTAGTGTATGTGAATGACATGATGGATGGGATAGATTCAGAGGTGTCCCTGTTCGCAGATGATGTGAAGTTATTGAGGAGAATTAAATGAGATGAGGATCAGACAGGACTACAAAGAGACCTGGAGAGGCTGTACACGTGGTCTAGCAACTGGCTTCTCGAATTCAACCCCGCCAAATGCAAAGTCATAAAGATTGGGGAACCCAATCCACAAACCCATCACACTACACCATCCCACTACATGTACAACAACCAGCGCGGTTATCGAGATGATAAATCCTGTCTCACGAATTTGCTAGAGTTCTGTGATAAGGGTACATAATTAGGCAGGAGAGAGAGAAAAAAAAAAAGAGAGCTGGGTGGGCTGGATCAAAGAATGCTTAATGGGAAGGAATTATCGTGTTACTATCAGAGAGATAGTGTCGGAATGGGCATGTGTGTGGGGTGAGGCTCCACAAGGGTCAGTATTCGGCCCCGTTACTGCTACCTGTGCATGCAAACAACATGACAAGATAGTCAAGTGTCACTTTTCGCGGATGTAAAACTAGTGAGATTACACACAGAAGCCTACAACCTGGACAGTCTGCATGATTGGTCTAACAAGTGTTTATTAAAATTTAGCACCAGTAGATGCAAAACTATTAACACATTAGAGGGGCAATGAGGTCCAGTAATAGAGTACATGTTCAGTGGACTACCGCTGCTAACCTCACTATGCGAGATCTTCGGGGCCAGCAAAGTTAACAGCATTTCGTCTGAGGCACACAACTCTGAATAAAAACATAAGAAGGAACGCTGCAGCAGGCCTACTGGCCCATGAGAGGCAGGACCAAGTCACCCGCCGGCCCAAGCCTAGTAGGGCAGGTCACATTCACTTAAGGAAGGAGCACGGCATTAGACCCATCAGCACAAGCTAGTCAGGTGCAACTCACACTCACCCACACCCACTCATGCATTTATCAAACCTACTTTTAAAAATACACAACGTTTTAGCTTCTACGACGGTACTCGGGAGTTTGTTCCACTCATCCACAACTCTATTGCAGCAAATGACAGACTGATAAATTTAAGGGAAGATTTCCGGAACATCAAAAAGGGGACATAAACGGCCTCATACACAGTACATGTCAGGACCGTCTTGGAGTCCGCAGCACCATTGTAAAACTCGCATCTGGTAAAGCACGTAAAAATGAAGAAAAGTGCAAAGGTTTACAAAGAAACTAGTCCCAGAGCCGAGGTGTATGACACTAGAGGACAGAAGGACCAGAGGTGATATGATTACGACGTACATAATACTGAGAGGAGTTGGTAAAGTGGACAGGAATAATCTGTCTGAACAGTCACAGTTAGAAGGTAAGAGTCACAAGAATGTTAGGAAATACTTCTTAAGATTTGGAGTTGTCAGGAAATAGACTGACCCAGAGTGTGATGTATCAGAGGAAGTAACTACACCACCATCACTCTCTCACCATGACTCTCCCACCATGACTCTCCCACCATCACTCTCCCACAATGACTCTCCCACCATGACTCTCCCACCATCACACCCCCCACCATCACTCTCCCACCATCACTCTCCCACCATCACACCCCCACCATCACTCTCCCCACCATCACTCTCCCATCACACCCCCACCATCACTCTCCCACCATCACTCTCCCACCATCACACCCATACCATCACTCTTCCACCATCACTCTCCCACCATCCACTCTCCCCACCATCACTCTCCCACCATCACTCTCCCACCATCACTCTCCACCATCACTCTCCCACCATCACTCTCCCACCATTACTCTCCCACCATGACTCTCCCACCATCACACCCCCACCATCACACCCCCCAAACCCTCACTCTCCCACCATCACAAACCCCCACCATCACACCCCCACCATCACACCCCCACCATCACTCTCCCACCATCACTCTTCCCACCATCACTTTCCCACCATCACTCTCCCACCATCACTCTAACATCATCACACCCCCACCATCACACCCCCACCATCACCCCCCCACCATCACACCCCCACAATCACCCCCCCACAATCATTCTCCCACCATCAAAACCCCCCCCCAAACCCTCATCCCATTACACTCCCACCACCCACCCCAAACACACACCCCCCCCCACACCTCTTCCCACCTTTTCACTCCCCCCAAACAGACTCCCCCCCAACAACCCAATCACACCCCCCCAATAAACCCCCCCCAAACAATAACCCCTCACAAAAACACACCCCCACAATCACACCCCCATCATCGCTCTCCCCCCATAAACCCAACCCCATCACTTCACCATCAAACCCCCACCAACACTCTCCCCCCCATCACCCCCCCCCAAACACTCCCCCCCCAAACACCCCCCCACTATCACACCCCACTATCACACCCCCATTTATCACCCCCCCACTATCCCCCAACCCCATCCACACTTCTACCCTCAAAAACCCGAAAACCCCTTTTTCCCACCCTCCCCCCCTCCCCTCCCCCCCCCCCCCCCACACCCCCCCCCCCACCCCACTCCCCCCCCCCCCAAAACCCCCCCCACCCCCCCCCCCCTCACCCCCCCACCATCACTTTTCCCCCCACCCCCCCTCCCCTATTAAAACCCCCCCCCCCCCCCCCCCCCCCTTTTTCCCCCCCACCCACCCCCCCAAACCCCCCCCCAAACCCACCCCCCCCCACAGCCCCCCCCCAAAAATCACACCCCAAAATCACACCCCACCCAACACTTTTCCCACTATCACACCCCATCATCACTCCCCACTATCACCCCCCCCCTCATTTCCCCCCCTCCCCATAAACACCCCCACCATCACTCTCCCCCCTCCCCCCCCTTTCAAAACCCCCACCTCAAAACCCCCACAATTACCTCCCACTCCCACCCCCCCCCCTCCCTCCCAACCATCCCCCCCCAACCATCCCACCCCCCCAACCACCCCAAAAAAACCCCACCCCCCCCAAACCATACCCCCCCCCCGTCAAAAACCCCCCCACCCCCCCACCCCCACCCGCCCCCCCCCTCTCCCACCACAAAACCCCCAACCCCCCGCCCCCCAAACTCCCCCACCAAAACCCCTTCCCCAGTATCACACCCCCCCCCCAAACACCAACTCCCCCAAACACACCCCCCCCTCACTCCCCCCAACTATCAAAACCCCCCCATCACTACCATAAAACACCCCCCCCATCACCCCCACCATCACCTCCCCCATCCCTCCCCCCAAACACCCCACCCCCTCACCCTCCTACCAAAAACACCCCCACCTTTACTCTCCCACAAACCCCCCCCGCCATCACCTCCTACCAACACACCCCCACCACACCCCTCCCCCCATCACACCCCACCCATAAACTCCCTCCCAAACAACCCCAACCCCATAAACCCCTCCCACCACCCCCAACCCCCCCAACCCAAACCCCTCTCCCACCACCCCCAACCCCAAACCCATCACTCCCCACCACCCACACCCCAACCATCATTTGCCCACCATCACACCCCCAAACCACACTCCCCCACCATCACACCCCAACCACACTCTCCCACCATAAACACCCCCCCCAAATCACTCCCCCACCACCAAAACCCCAACCATCACTCCCCCACCATCACCCCCCAAACCATCACTGCCCCCACCATAAACCCCCCCCAACCATCACTCCCCCCAAACCATCACACCCCAACCATCACTCTCCCCACCATCACCCCCCCAACCATCACTTCCCCAAACCATCACACCCCCAACCATAAACCTCCCACCTCAAAACCCCAACCATCACTCTCCCACCAATCAAAACCCCAAACCATCACTCCCCCAACCATCCACCCCCAACCATCACTCTCCCCCCAAACCACACCCAAACCATCACCCCCTACCATCACACCCCCACCATCACTCTCCCACATCACACCCCACCATAATCTCCTACCATCACACCCCCCCAAATGACACCCCACCCCACCTTCCCACCATCAAAAAACCCCCAACCATCATTTCCCCACCTCACACCCCAACCATCCCTTTTCCCCCCAAATCCACCCCCAAACCCCTAAACCCCCCACCATCCACCCCAACCATCACTGTCCCACCACCCAACACCACCAACCATCACTGTCCCCCCCCCACCCAAAACCCCTAAACCAAAAACTCTCCCATCACTATAAAAATGGCTTTTTAAAATGGCCGATATTACACCTTATCTCAATACTCTTGGTTTAAAATCGTTCGGCTCATTTTTTCCTCTCTTTAAAAAAAAAAACACTAAAACGAAAGAAAAAAACCAACACGATCTTAAACTTTTTGAGGGTTTTTTATATAAAACCCATTCTTTCGTGTTGTGGTTGTTTTTGGTGTGTGTTTTGTGTGGGGGGTGTGTGGGTGTGTGTGTGTTTGTTGTGTGTGTGTGTTGTTTTGTTAGTGTGTGTGTGTGTTTGGTGTGTGGGTGTGTGTGTGTATGTGTGTGTGTTGTGTGTGGGGGGAAATGTGTGTGTGTGTGAAATTGGGTTTTGAGTGAAGTGTGTGTGGTGGGTTTTGGGTTTGTGTGGGGTGTTGTGTGTGTGTTGTGTGTGGTGTGTGTTTGGGGTTGGGTGTGTGTGGGGTGTGTGTGTGTGTGTATGTGGTGTGTGTGGTGGGGTGTGTGTGTGTTGTGTGTGTATGTGTGTGTGGTGTGTGTGTGTTGTGTGTTTTGGTGTGTGTGTGAATGTGTGTGTTGTGTTGTGTGTGTGTTGTTGTTTGTGTGGTGTGTGTGTTGGGGTGTGTGTTGGAGGTTTTTGTTTTGTGTGTGTGTGTGGTGTGTGTGGTGTGGGTAGTAAATGGTGTGGGATTTGGGAGTTGTTTGGTGGTGGGGGTTAAGGGTGGGGTTAATTTTTTTGTTTGAGGGGGGTGTTTTGTTGAGTTGTGGGTTGTGGGTGTGGGGGTTTAATGTTTTGATGGAGGTGTTAGGAGGATGGGTGTGTAAATTAAAGTTTGGTAATGGGGTGTGAAAGATGGAAGATAAAATAGAGAAATTATAAATATAGGAAATTAAGAAAGAAGAGAATAGAAAAATTTTGAAATAAAAAATAGATAGGGATAGGTGATAATTTAGAGAAGGGATGAGAAATAAGAGGGGAAAAGAAAAAGTAAAAATTTTAAATTTTGATAGTATTAGAAGGGTTAAGAGTTTAAAGCTTTTTGTAAAAGAAAGAAAATGAAAATAGTAGAGAAATTTTAAGAATATGATTAGTAAAGAAAAAAATTTGAAAAGAGAGGAAGAGTATATGAGAGATTTAGGTATAGAGAAAGAGAGACAAGAGATTAAAATTGAGAAGAAAAGATAAAATGGAATAGGTTTAAAAGAGAAGAGTTTTGTAAAAGGTTAATAGTAAAAAGATTTAGGGAGAATAGATTACGATTTTTAAATTAGAGAAAATTGTTTTAATAGTTGATAGGAATAAAGAAAAAATGAAAAACAAGAGAAGAGAGATGAGAGAGTGAAGTATAAAAAGAAAAATCCCGGTTTTAAGAGAATGATGGTGAAAAAAAAAAATTGGGGTTGGGGGGGAATAAGATGAGTGATGAGATAAAAGAAGAAGAAAATAGAGAAATAAAAAGGAAATAGAGAGAAGAGAAAATGAGAAAATTTGAGTTAAAATATATGAAAATTTGAAAAAAGTATAGAGAAAAATTGATAGAGAAAAAAGACGTAATATTGGTTGGGTAGGAAATGGGTTTTGGGGGGGTTTTTTTGGGGGGGTTTTGGTTTTGGGGGGGGGGGGGGCGGGTTTTATTGGGTTTTTTTGGGGGGGGGGTTTTTTTGGGGGATGGGGGTTTGGGGGTTTTTTGGGGGATGTGAGTTGGTGTGTATGGGTGTGTGGTGTGTGGATGGTGTGTGGTATGTGGGTTTTGGTGGTGTTGAGTTGTGTGTGGTTGTATGTGTGGTTTTATTGGTGGGGTTGGTGTTGTGGGTGTAGTAATGGTTGTGTGTGTGTTTGAGTGTGGGTTGTTAAGTGTTTGTTGGTGTGTGGTGTGTGGTGTGTTATGTGGTGGTTTGTGTGAGGGTGAGGATGGGGTGGTGTTATTTGGTATTTGGAGTTGGAGGAGTGTGTGGGTGGGGGGTTGTGTGAGTTTGTTGGTGTGAGTGTGTGGGTATGATTAGTGGTATGAGGGAGGGTGTTGTGAGTTGTTGTGTTGTGTGAGTGTGTATGGGTGATGTTTGTTGTGGGTTGTGTATTGGTCGTTGTATGTTTTGTGTGTGTGTTTTGTTGGTTATAGTTAGTATTTGTGTTTGTGTATGTGGTGTGTGTGTGTGTAAGTTTCTAAACAGCTGCTGGTCGAACAATCCAAGGTCACTGTCTCTGGACCACGGTTCGACTCCTCTTCCGTTCTTCTTTTTTATTCATTGACAGTCGTTCATTACAACTGTTGTTGAGTTCGTGTATTACATAGGTATGAGGGACATGACATCAGGTGTACTGTGAAGGCTTCTACTGCAGTGGGAGAAGACAGTCCCATCACAGCTGGTGGACACTGACATGACTCACCACTAACATGACTCACCACTGACATGACTCACCACTGACATGACTCACCACTGACATGACTCACCACTGACATGACTCACCACTGACTGCTGTCACTGAAACGTTCGTAGTTGGACTGCCGTTAGTCAGGACCACGGTTCGATTATTTTAATCCAAAAGAATCGCTAAACCTACAAGTGTCATACAGCACAGCGGGACAGAGGTAGTGCAGGGTTATAAAGTAGCAAGGGATGGAGTGGACAACAGAGGGAGACTTAGAAAGGGATAACCAAAGGCAGTGCGTCATCGAGGACTGTGTCTTATTTCCATTAGGATCCTCAATCTTGTCCCCCAGGATGCGAGCCACACCCAGGTACCTACTTGCTGCTAGGTGAACAGGACAATAGGTGTAAGGAAACATGTAGAAAGGTTTCTACCCCGCCGGGAATCGAACCCGGGCTCTCCGTGTGCGAGGCGAGAGCTTTGCCAGACAGGCCACGAAAGTGCTGGAGGAAAGATCATCTGATCTAATAAAACTTAAGTAAATCAGTTGCTGTCAAAAAGTCAACGAGGGAGACCGAGTCAAAGGTGGGACCTGGTTCCGAGTCAAAGGTGGGACCTGGTTCCGAGTCAAAGGTGGACCTGGTTCCGAGTCAAAGGTGGGACATGGTTCCGAGTCAAAGGTGGGACCTGGTTCCGAGTCAAAGGTGGGACATGGTTCCGAGTCAAAGGTGGGACCTGGTTCCGAGTCAAAGGTGGGACATGGTTCCAGTCAAAGGTGGGACCTGGTTTCCGAGTCAAAGGTGGGACCTGGTTCCGAGTCAAAGGTGGGACCTGGTTCCGATCAAAGGTGGGACGGGTTTCCGAGTCAAGGTGGGACATGGTTCCGATCAAAGGTGGGACCGGGTTTTCCGAGTCAAGGTGGGACAATGGTTCCGAGTCAAAGGTGGGACCTGGTTCCGAGTCAAAGGTGGGAAAATGGTTCCGAGTCAAAGGTGGGACCTGGTTCCGAGTCAAAGGTGGGACCTGGTTCCAGTCAAAGGGGGAAAATGGTTTCCGAGTCAAAGTTGGGACCTGGTTCCGAGTCAAAGGTGGGACAGGGTTTCCCGAGTCAAAGGTGGACCTGGTTCCGAGTCAAAGGTGGGACCTGGTTTCCCGAGTCAAAGGTGGGACCTGGTTCCGAGTCAAAGGTGGGACCTGGTTCCGAGTCAAAGGTGGGACATGGTTTCCGAGTCAAAGGTGGACCTGGTTCCGAGTCAAAGGTGGGACATGGTTCCGAGTCAAAGGTGGGACATGGTTCCGAGTCAAAGGTGGGACCTGGTTCCGAGTCAAAGGTGGGACCTGGTTCCGAGTCAAAGGTGGGACATGGTTCCGAGTCAAAGGTGGGACCTGGTTCCGAGTCAAAGGTGGGACATGGTTCCGAGTCAAAGGTGGGACCTGGTTCCGAGTCAAAGGTGGGACCTGGTTCCGAGTCAAAGGTGGGACCGGGTTTTCCGAGTCAAAGGTGGGACCGGTTCCGAGTCAAAGGGGGGACCTGGTTCCCGAGTAAAAGGGTTGGGACAGGGTTTCCGAGTCAAAGGTGGGACCTGGTTCCGATCAAAGGTGGACATGGTCCGAGTCAAAGGTGGGCCCGGGTTCCGAGTCAAAGGTTTGGGACATGGTTCCGAGTCAAAGGTGGGACCTGGTTCCGAGTCAAAGGTGGGACCTGGTTCCGAGTCAAAGGTGGGACCTGGTTCCGAGTCAAAGGTGGGACCTGGTTCCGAGTCAAAGGTGGGACCGGGTTTCGAGTCAAAGGTGGGACATGGTTCCGAGTAAAAGGTGGGACCTGGTTCCGAGTCAAAGGGGGGACATGGTTCCGAGTAAAAGGTGGGACCTGGTTCCGAGTCAAAGGTGGGACATGGTTCCGAGTCAAAGGTGGGACCTGGTTCCGAGTCAAAGGTGGGACCTGGTTCCGAGTCAAAGGTGGGACCTGGTTCCGAGTCAAAGGTGGGACCAGGTTCCGAGTCAAAGGTGGGACCTGGTTCCGAGTAGAAGGTGGGACCGGGTTTCCGGGGTCAAAGGTGGGACCTGGTTCCGAGTCAAAGGTGGGACCTGGTTCCGAGTCAAAGGTGGGACCTGGTTCCGAGTCAAAGGTGGGACCTGGTTCCGAGTCAAAGGTGGGACCTGGTTCCGAGTCAAAGGTAGGACCTGGTTCCGAGTCAAAGATGGACCGGGTTTCCCGAGTCAAAGGTGGGACCTGGTTCCGAGTCAAAGGTGGGACCTTTTTTCCCGAGTCAAAGGTGGGACCTGGTTCCGAGTCAAAGGTGGGACCTGGTTCCGAGTCAAAGGTGCGACCTGGTTCCGAGTCAAAGGTGGGCCCGGGTTTCCCGGGAGTCAAAGGTGGGACCTGTTTCCGAGTCAAAGGTGGCGACCTGGTTCCGAGTCAAAGGTGGGACCTGGTTCCGAGTCAAAGGTGGGACCTGGTTCCGAGTCAAAGGGTGCGCCCTGGTTCCGAGTCAAAGGTGGGACCAGGTTCCGAGTCAAAGGTGGGACCAGGTTCCGAGTCAAAGGTGGGACCTGGTTCCGAGTCAAAGGTGGGACCTGGTTCCGAGTCAAAGGTGGGACCAGGTTCCGAGTCAAAGGTGGGACCTGGTTCCGAGTAGAAGGTGGGACCTGGTTCCGAGTCAAAGGTGGGACCTGGTTCCGAGTCAAAGGTGGGACCTGGTTCCGAGTCAAAGGGGGAAACCTGGTTCCGAGTCAAAGGTGGGACCTGGTTCCGAGTCAAAGGTGGGACCTGGTTCCGAGTCAAAGGTAGGACCTGGTTCCGAGTCAAAGATGGGACCTGGTTCCGAGTCAAAGGTGGGACCTGGTTCCGAGTCAAAGGTGGGACCTGGTTCCGAGTCAAAGGTGGGACCTGGTTCCGAGTCAAAGGTGGGACCTGGTTCCGAGTCAAAGGTGCGACCTGGTTCCGAGTCAAAGGTGGGACCTGGTTCCGAGTCAAAGGTGGGACCTGGTTCCGAGTCAAAGGTGCGACCTGGTTCCGAGTCAAAGGTGGGACCTGGTTCCGAGTCAAAGGTGGGACCTGGTTCCGAGTCAAAGGTGCGACCGGGTTTCCCGAGTCAAAGGGGGGACCGGGGTCCGAGTCAAAGGTGGGACCAGGTTCCGAGACAAAGGTGGGACCTGGTTCCGAATCAAAGGTGGGACCTGGTTCTGAATCAAAGGTGGGACCTGGTTCCGAATCAAAGGTGGGACCTGGTTCCGAGTCAAAGGTGGGACCTGGTTCCGAGTCAAAGGTGGGACCTGGTTCCGAGTCAAGGGTGGGACCTGGTTCCGAGTCAATGGTGGGACCTGGTTCCGAGTCAAAGGTGGGACCAGGCTCCGAGTCAAAGGTGGGACCAGGTTCCGAGTCAAAGGTGGGACCTGGTTCCGAGTCAAAGGTGGGACCAGGTTCCGAGTCAAAGGTGGGACCTGGTTCCGAGTCAAAGGTGGGACCTGGTTCCGAGTCAAGGGTGGGACCTGGTTCCGAGTCAATGGTGGGAACTGGTTCCGAGTCAAAGGTGGGACCAGGCTCCGAGTCAAAGGTGGGACCAGGTTCCGAGTCAAAGGTGGGACCTGGTTCCGAGTCAAAGGTGGGACCAGGTTCCGAGTCAAAGGTGGGACATGGTTCCGAGTCAAAGGTGGGACCAGGTTCCGAGTCAAAGGTGGGACCAGGTTCCGAGTCAAAGGTGGGACCAGGTTCCGAGTCAAAGGTGCGACCAGGATCCGAGACAAAGGTGGGACCAGGATCCGAGTCAAAGGTGGGAACAGGATCCGAGTCAAAGGTGGGACCAGGATCCGAGACAAAGGTGGGACCAGGATCCGAGTCAAAGGTGGGACCAGGATCCGAGACAAAGGTGGGACCAGGATCCGAGACAAAGGTGGGACCAAAAACCCGAGTCAAAGGTGGGACCAGGATCCGAGACAAAGGTGGGAACAGGATCCCGAGTCAAAGGTGGGACCAGGATCCGAGACAAAGGTGGGACCAAGATCCGAGACAAAGGTGGGACCAGGATCCGAGTCAAAGGTGGGACCAGGATCCGAGACAAAGGTGGGACCAAGATCCGAGACAAAGGTGGGAACAGGATCCGAGACAAAGGTTGGACCAAGACCGGACAAAGGGGAACAGGATCCGAGACAAAGGGGGGGACCAGGATCCGAGTCAAAGGTGGGACCAGGATCCGAGACAAAGGTGGGACCAGGATCCGAGTCAAAGGTGGGACCAGGATCCGAGACAAAGGTGGGACCAAGATCCGAGACAAAGGTGGGAACAAGATCCGAGTCAAAGGTGGGACCAGGATCCGAGTCAAAGGTGGGACCAGGATCCGAGTCAAAGGTGGAACCAGGATCCGAGACAAATGTGGGACCTGGTTCCGAGTCAAAGGTGGGACCAGGATCCGAGTCAAAGGTTGGACCAGGATCCGAGACAAAGGTGGGACCTGGTTCCGAGTCAAAGGTGGGACCAGGATCCGAGACAAAGGTGGGACCAGGATCCGAGTCAAAGGTGGGACCAGGATCCGAGACAAAGGTGGGACCAGGATCCGAGTCAAAGATGGGACCAGGATCCGAGACAAAGGTGGGACCAGGATCCGTGACAAAGGTGGAACCAGGATCCGAGTGAAAGGTGGGACCAGGATCCGAGACAAAGGTGGGACCAGGATCCGAGTCAAAGATGGGACCAGGATCCGAGACAAAGGTGGGACCAGGACCCGTGACAAAGGTGGAACCAGGATCCGAGTGAAAGGTGGGACCAGGATCCGAGACAAAGGTGGGACCAGGATCCGAGACAAAGGTGAGACCAGGATCCGAGTCGAAGGTGGGACCAAGATCCGAGTCAAAGGTGGGACCAGGATCCGAGTCAAAGGTGGGACCAGGATCCGAGTCGAAGGTGGGACCAGGATCCGAGACAAAGGTAGGACCAGGATCCCAGTCAAAGGTGGGACCAGGATCCGAGCCAAAGGTGGGACCAGGATCCGAGATAAAGGTGGGACCAGGATCCGAGACAAAGGTGGGACCAGGATCCGAGTCAAAGGTGGGACCAGGATCCGAGTCGAAGGTGGGACCAGCATCCGAGTCAAAGGTGGGACCAGGATCCGAGACAAAGGTGGGACCAAGATCCGAGACAAAGGTGGGAACAAGATCCGAGTCAAAGGTGGGACCAGGATCCGAGTCAAAGGTGGGACCAGGATCCGAGTCAAAGGTGGGACCAGGATCCGAGACAAAGGTGGGACCTGGTTCCGAGTCAAAGGTGGGACCAGGATCCGAGTCAAAGGTGGGACCAGGATCCGAGACAAAGGTGGGACCTAGTTCCGAGTCAAAGGTGGGACCAGGATCCGAGTCAAAGGTGGGACCAGGATCCGAGACAAAGGTGGGACCTAGTTCCGAGTCAAAGGTGGGACCAGGATCCGAGACAAAGGTGGGACCAGGATCCGAGTCAAAGGTGGGACCAGGATCCGAGACAAAGGTGGGACCAGGATCCGAGTCAAAGGTGGGACCAGGATCCGAGACAAAGGTGGGACCAGGATCCGAGTCAAAGGTGGGACCAGGATCCGTGACAAAGGTGGAACCAGGATCCGAGTCAAAGGTGGGACCAGGATCCGAGACAAAGGTGGGACCAGGATCCGAGACAAAGGTGAGACCAGGATCCGAGTCGAAGGTGGGACCAAGATCCGAGTCAAAGGTGGACCAGGCCCCCGGTAAAAGGTGGGACCAGGATCCAGTCGATGGTGGGACCAGGACCCGAGACAAAGGTGGGACCAGGATCCGAGCCCAAAGGTGGGCAGGATCCGACCCAAAAGGGGGGAAACCAGGACCCGAGATAAAGGTGGGACCAGGATCCGAGACAAAGGTGGGACCAGGATCCGAGTCAAAGGTGGGACCAGGATTCGAGTCGAAGGTGGGACCAGGATCCGAGTCGAGGGTGGGACCAGGATCCGAGACAAAGGTGGGACCAGGATCCGAGTCAAAGGTGGGACCAGGATCCGAGACAAAGGTGGGACCAGGATCCGAGTCGAAGGTGGGACCAGGATCCGAGCCAAAGGTGGGACTACTATCCGAGTCAAAGGTGGGACCAGGATCCGAGACAAAGGTGGGACCAGGATCCGAGACAAAGGTGGGACCAGGATCCGAGTCAAAGGTGGGACCAGGATCCGAGTCAAAGGTGGGACCAGGATCCGAGTCAAAGGTGGGACAAGGATCCGAGTCAAAGGTGGGACCTGGTTCCGAGTCAAAGGTGGGACCAGGATCCGAGACAAAGGTGGGACCTAGTTCCGAGTCAAAGGTGGGACCAGGATCCGAGACAAAGGTGGGACCAGGATCCGAGTCAAAGGTGGGACCAGGATCCGAGACAAAGGTGGGACCAGGATCCGAGTCAAAGGTGGGACCAGGATCTGAGACAAAGGTGGGACCAGGATCCGTGACAAAGGTGGAACCAGGATCCGAGTCAAAGGTGGGACCAGGATCCGAGACAAAGGTGGGACCAGGATCCGAGACAAAGGTGGGACCAGGATCCGAGACAAAGGTGAGACCAGGATCCGAGTCGAAGGTGGGACCAAGATCCGAGTCAAAGGTGGGACCAGGATCCGAGTCAAAGGTGGGACCAGGATCCGAGTCGATGGTGGGACCAGGATCCGAGACAAAGGTGGGACCAGGATCCGAGTCAAAGGTGGGACCAGGATCCGAGCAAAGGTGGGACCAGGATCCGAGACAAAGGTGGGACCAGGATCCGAGTCAAAGGTGGGACCAGGATCCGAGTCAAAGGTGGGACCAGGATCCGAGCCAAAGGTGGGACCAGGATCCGAGACAAAGGTGGGACCAGGATCCGAGTCAAAGGTGGGACCAGGATCCGAGTTAAAGGTGGGACCAGGATCCGAGTCGAAGGTGGGACCAGGATCCGAGACAAAGGTGGGACCAGGATCCGAGTCAAAGGTGGGACCAGGATCCGAGACAAAGGTAGGACCAGGATCCGAGTCAAATGTGGGACCAGGATCCGAGCCAAAGGTAGGACCAGGATCCGAGTCAAAGGTGGGACCAGGATCCGAGCCAAAGGTGGGACCAGGATCCGAGACAAAGGTAGGACCAGGATCCGAGTCAAAGGTGGGACCAGGATCCGAGATAAAGGTGGGACCAGGATCCAAAGAAAAAAGGTGGGACCAGGATCCGAGTCAAAGGTGGGACCAGGATCCGAGTCGAAGGTGGGACCAGGATCCGAGTCGAAGGTGGGACCAGGATCCGAGACAAAGGTGGGACCAGGATCCGAGTCAAAGGTGGGACCAGGATCCGAGACAAAGGTGGGACCAAGATCCGAGACAAAGGTGGGAACAGGATCCGAGTCAAAGGTGGGACCAGGATCCGAGTCAAAGGTGGGACCAGGATCCGAGACAAAGGTGGGACCTGGATCCGAGACAAAGGTGGGACCTGGTTCCGAGTCAAAGGTGGGACCAGGATCCGAGTCA
>NC_069432.1:8899147-9026647 GCF_026875155.1 Cherax quadricarinatus | reverse complement strand
TTTTCTCTTATACGTTTAAAAGATATATTTTTTTCATTAATGTTGAATGTAAAAAATTTAATTTGCCCCAAAAGGAACTTAGGAAAACTTACGTAACCTTATTATAAGAAACGCAATTTATTTTAGCCTTAACCCCTAAATATATTTTTAGATTTGTTTACAGTAATTTAATACAAACAAACACAGAGAAATATATTTTTTTCGTTAGGTTCAGAACGATTTTGGCGAAATTATTGCATACACAAATTTTCACTTGTCCTATATGGCAAGATGAGTGTTGCTATTTAAGCCAAGATCGCAAGTTCTGCCTATTCGGCACGAAATATATATATATTTTTTTTTCAACAAGTCGGTCGTCTATATAATCTACCTCGGGTACAGTACATGGCCAGGGTTGTCTACAACAAGAAGACTTGAATCCAGTAACAGGTAACCATTACTAAGTGGGAAGGATTCTAACTCGCCTCTTAATGTTAAATACATAAAAAATATACATTTTCAGGTTACTAATTCCTTTATAAACTTTCATGAAAGGAAGTATAAATGTATATTGTATGTGTTTGAAAGGCATTAGTACATATCTTCCTTTAAGTGTCTGTGAGACAGAAATAAAAGCCAATAAAACTGCGAGTATGCAATGTTAATCCAGCAAATGACTGTCATCGTGAAAAACCATCCGTTGGTCTTTTTAGATTTTAAAAACAATTAGTTGATGTTTTGTGAATTGAGCAGCTGCGACGAGAGGCGAGGCTGGAGGTGATGCTGGGGAGACGAGAGGCGAGGCTGGAGGTGATGCTGGGGAGACGAGAGGCAAGGCTGGAGGTGATGCTGGGGAGACGAGAGGCAAGGCTGGAGGTGATGCTGGGGAGACGAGAGGCGAGGCTGGAGGTGATGCTGGGGAGCGAGAGGCAAGGCTGGAGGTGATGCTGGGGAGACGAGAGGCGAGGCTGGAGGTGATGCTGGGGAGACGAGAGGCAAGGCTGGAGGTGATACTGGGGAGACGAGAGGCGAGGCTGGAGGTGATGCTGGGGAGACGAGAGGTGAGGCTGGGGTGATGCTGGGGAGACGAGAGGTAAGGCTGGAGGTGATGCTGGGGAGACGAGAGGCGAGGCTGGAGGTGATGCTGGGGAGACGAGAGGCGAGGCTGGAGGTTATGCTGGGGAGACGAGAGGCAAGGCTGGAGGTGATGCTGGGGAGACGAGGCAAGACTGGAGGTGATGCTGGGAGACGAAAGGCGAGGCTGGATGTGATGCTGGAGAGACGAGAGGCGAGGCTGGAGGTGTTTGCTGGAGAGACGAGAGGCGAGGCTGGAGGTGATGATGTGGAGACGAGAGGCAAGGCTGGAGGTGATGCTGGGAGACGAGAGGCAAGGCTGGAGGGTTGATGCTGGGGAGACGAGAGGCGAGGCTGGAGGTGATGCTGGGGAGACGAGAGGCGAGGCTGGAGGTGATGCTGTGGAGACGAGAGGCAAGGCTGGAGGTGATTGCTGGGGAGACGAGAGGCGAGGCTGGAGGTGATGCTGGGGAGACGAGAGGCAAGGCTGGAGGTGATGCTGGGGAGACGAGAGGCGAGGCTGGAGGTGATGCTGGGGAGACGAAAGGCAAGGCTGAAGGTGATGCTGGGGAGACGAAAGGCAAGGCTGGAGGTGATGCTGGGGAGACGAGAGGCGAGGCTGTAGGTGATGCTGGGGAGACGAGAGGCAAGGCTGGAGGGTGATGCTGGGGAGACGAGAGGCGAGGCTGGAGGGTGATGCTGGGGAGACGAGAGGCGAGGCTGGAGGTGATGCTGGGGAGACGAAAGGCAAGGCTTGAAGGTGATGTGCTGGGGAGACGAAAGGCAAGGCTGGAGATGATGCTGGGGAGACGAGAGGCGAGGCTGGAGGTGATGCTGGGGGAACGAGAGGCGAGGCTGGAGGTGATGCTGGGGAGACGAGAGGCGAGGCTGGAGGTGATGCTGGGGAGACGAGAGGCGAGGCTGGATGTGATGCTGGAGAGACGAGAGAGGGCGAGGCTGGAGGTGATGCTGGGGAGAGAGAGGCAAGGCTGGAGGTGATGCTGGGGAGACGAGAGGCGAGGCTGAAGGTGATGCTGGGGAGACGAAAAGGCAAGGCTGGAGGTGTGATGCTGGGGAGACGAGAGGCGAGGCTGGAGGTGATGCTGGGGAGACGAGAGGCGAGGCTGTAGGTGATGCTGGGGAGGACGAGAGGCGAGGCTGAGGAGGTGATGCTGGGGAGACGAAAGGCAAGGCTGAAGGTGATGCTGGGGAGACGAAAGGCAAGGCTGGAGGGTGATGCTGGGGAGACGAGAGGGCGAGGCTGTAGGTGATGCTGGGGAGACGAGAGGCAAGGCTGGAGGGTGATGCTGGGGAGACGAGAGGCGAGGCTGGAGGGGTGATGCTGGGGAGACGAGAGGCGAGGCTGGAGGTGATGCTGGGGAGACGAAAGGCAAGGCTGAAGGTGATGCTGGGGAGACGAAAGGCAAGGCTGGAGATGATGCTGGGGAGACGAGAGGCGAGGCTGGAGGTGATGCTGGGGAGACGAGAGGCGAGGCTGGAGGTGATGCTGGGGAGACGAGGCAAGATGGAGGTGATGCTGGGAGACGAAAGGCGAGGCTGGATGTGATGCTGGAGAGACGAGAGGCGAGGCTGGAGGTGATGCTGGAGAGACGAGAGGCGAGGCTGGAGGTGATGCTGTGGAGACGAGAGGCAAGGCTGGAGGTGATGCTGGGGAGACGAGAGGCGAGGCTGGAGGTGATGCTGGGGAGACGAGAGGCAAGGCTGGAGGTGATGCTGGGGAGACGAGAGGCGAGGCTGGAGGTGATGCTGGGGAGACGAAAGGCAAGGCTGAAGGTGATGCTGGGGAGACGAAAGGCAAGGCTGGAGGGTGATGCTGGGGAGACGAGAGGCGAGGCTGGAGGTGATGCTGGGGAGACGAGAGGCGAGGCTGTAGGTGATGCTGGGGAGACGAGAGGCGAGGCTGTAGGTGATGCTGGGGAGACGAGAGGCGAGGCTGAAGGTGATGCTGGGGAGACGAAAGGCAAGGCTGAAGGTGATGCTGGGGAGACGAAAGGCAAGGCTGGAGGGTGATGCTGGGGAGACGAGAGGCAAGGCTGGAGGTGATGCTGGGGAGACGAGAGGCGAGGCTGGAGGTGATGCTGGGGAGACGAAAGGCAAGGCTGAAGGTGATGCTGGGGAGACGAAAGGCAAGGCTGGAGGGTGATGCTGGGGAGACGAGAGGCGAGGCTGTAGGTGATGCTGGGGAGACGAGAGGCGAGGCTGGAGGTGATGCTGGGGAGACGAAAGGCAAGGCTGAAGGTGATGCTGGGGAGACGAAAGGCAAGGCTGGAGGGTGATGCTGGGGAGACGAGAGGCGAGGCTGGAGGTGATGCTGGGGAGACGAGAGGCGAGGCTGTAGGTGATGCTGGGGAGAGAGCAGGTCGCTCACTGAGGCCATTACTGGATCATCTCCCTTTTATCCTATGGTCGCCTGGGTAAGTCCCCAGTACACAAACAATTTAGGTAATGAAGCGTTGAAGGATAATACTTTCGCTTTCTCTGTCTCACTCGCTCTCTCCCTCTCACTCTCATTCACTCTTGTCATTCATTCTGTCTCCTTCATTCTGTCCCCTTCATTCTGTCTCCTTCACTCTCTCTCCTTCACTCTCTCTCTCTCTCGTTCATTCTCTTTCATTCTCTTTCGATGCCTCACATGGGCCAATAGGCCTTATGCAGTGTCCCTTCTTTCTTATTTTCTCATGTAATCATTCTCTCTCAGTCACTCTCATTCATTCTCTCTCATTCACCCTCACTCCCTTTCACTCTCTCACTCTGTCGTCACATCACATTTATCAAATAACGTCTCTAACAGGAAGAGCCAGCAGCGTTCCACTGGAGATTATCCCAATCCTTTCTGTTCCATATGAACCAGAAGCAGTTTACGTCGATGACACGTTAAAACTCTCCTTCGTAGGTGGAACACACATCTTTTCTGTGACTACACCTCGAATTTTCTTAAATTAGTGCCGCTCCACAACACTACATCAATAGCTGGAGCTGAAAATGATCAAATATATTAGTTAAAGGTATCAAGACACTTATAAAATACAGCTGTGTAATTAAAATACAGCTGTGTAATCCGAAATCATCTAAACAGCACAAATTTTTACCTTGTACCCTGGCTGCAATGAGATAAATTTCCATTGCTTCTTTTCTTGGGATTCTCCCCATTTGAGCTCTTTAAATGTCAGGCTAAACATCCGTTAAACATCCTTCGCGAACTTTGGACTAGCGAAGTTTTTCATTTTTTTTTTTGTTTAGACAGAAGAAACAGGCTGAAAGAGACTTCACAGACTGAAGCTCAAAATTTTATTTCCTCAATGAGCTTTTACATGACCCATAAGGATTTTAAGAGTAGAAAACGAGTGTTGTTGCGAGACAAATTATTATAATCAAAAACAAGCGCTAAACCCACGAGGATCGTTGCCAGACAAAGTAAATTATTAGTTTCTCAGCGAGGACCTTATAGTCAGAGTAAGCGACAAGTTGTATTGTGTAACTGAGGTTAATGGAAGATTAAAGTAATGCAGTGTCTAGAAATACCATCGGAGAATTCATCTTGATTGAACATGTTAAATAAAGCCCATAATTCCTTCAGGATGACTTAGGAAATCGTTATAACGCTTTGAGAGGAGTTTAGGTAGGGTTTGCCACAGTCACGCTGGTGTGGGAGTCATTTGTTAAAACCCCAGCATCTGTGGTTATAGTGAGGCCCAGTCTAACCTCCTTGTGGCATATAGAAATATACCAGTTCACCTAGTGGTTAGCGCACTGGCCTGTTAGTATTAGGACTCGTTTTCCATTTCATACCCCACCCGTTCCGTGATTTCTTTCAGCAGATTGCCTGTTAATACTACTTATGATAGCAATGACGTGTAGAAACCTCTGTTTCAGATGTGAACTGAAGGAAGTTCTTGATGTTATACTTGAGATACTGCAGATAAACTATGGTAAATACAAGTGTTGTCTAAAGAGCAAAAAGTGATGATGAAATTGGTCACTGAATTTTGTAAGATATATTCAGAAAATTAGAGAGATTCCAAACATACTTTAAAAGTAAGATTGAAGGCATGACCAGAGAAGTTAATAAGAGGATGAATTATCCGGTTCCAGTTCACTTACAGTGTCTCTCTGATAAATTTGTGAAATAACTTAATAACGAATAATGTTAAATTGGGAATTAAACTTAGGAACAATTTACGACTACACACGAAATATTCGGTACCTCCTATTTACTACTAGACTTTATTAGATACCCCCTAAAGGGCGATTTCAATGGTTGTCTGATTTTTTTATTGGTTGCCTGATTTTTTTATTGGTTGCCTGATTTTTTTAATGGTTGCCTGATTTTTTTAATGGTTACCTGATTTTTTTTTTTTTTTTTTTTCATTCAACTTTTCCACTTTATTTTGCTCGTAACTATAGAACTTCTCATCCTGTTCAAATTTTGAACACTTGGGTGCTGTAACGAGGAACGGGTTCCATGAACGCCTGGTATGTGTGTATACCGTATAACCGAAGCTGTCGAAGTCATTCTCGGCATCCTGGAATGACTTTTAACGTTCAAGAAAACAGATTAAAATTCAGGTGGGTAGTAATAGGTTTTAACCACTGCAGGTTTAAAATAGAGGGGGAAAAAAATTGACTTCCGTTAAAGTTTTGTCTCTAACTTTTCCGAATGGTTTCAGTATTTAATATGTGATTTATCATAATACCAGGATAACATCCATTTGTTTAGTTTGAGTAAAGAAAACTGTGGTAATGCAATGTTTTCAAAACCGAGTAGCTTGAATTTTTGTTTATTAGACTGGACTAAATTATAGAAAACAAAATAATTTTATTAGAGAATTATAGAGAATTTTAAATCTAATATCTCCCTCTTCCCCCCAAAAAAATTATTGAAAATTTGCAATTTTAAGGCATTTTAATGCTTCCTGAGTAGAATGAATCTTTAAATACCTTTAAATATCTTTAAATTCCCATTCGAATCTCCTCTGGTACGGCTGGAAAACATTAGGGACGTGTTTCTGTAAGACACCAAACAGTGAAGAAGAGCGGGAACTTTGGGAAAGTCTGGACAAATTTTTAGATTCGGTTTATCTGGAAGTTCGTATTTTTCATTAGGATCGCATAATATTGTTTGCAACAGCTAAACTGGCAAACATTTTCATAGTGAATAGTCAATCAATGGGGAGAGTAAACGACTACAATGGGGAGAGTAAGCAACTACAATGGGGAGAGTAAACGACTACAATGGGGAGAGTAAACGACTACAATGAGGAGAGTAAACAACTACAATGGGGAGAGTAAAACAACTACAATGGGGAGAGTAAACGACTACAATGGGGAGAGTAAACAACTACAATGGGGAGAGTAAACAACTACAATGGGGAGAGTAAACGACTACAATGGGGAGAGTAAACAACTACAATGGGGAGAGTAAACGACTACAATGGGGAGAGTAACAACTACAATGGGGAGAGTAAACGATACAATGGGGAGAGTAAACGACTACAATGGGGAGAGTAAAACGACTCAATGGGGAGAGTAAGCAACTACAATGGGGGAGGTAACGACTACAATGGGGAGAGTAAGCAACTACAATGGGGAGAGTAAACGACTACAATGGGGAGAGTAAACGACTACAATGGGGAGAGTAAACGACTACAATGGGGAGAGTAAACAACTACAATGGGGAGAGTAAAAAAACTACAATGGGGAGAGTAAACGACTACAATGGGGAGAGTAAACGACTACAATGGGGAGAGTAAACGACTACAATGGGGAGAGTAAACGACTACAATGGGGAGAGTAAACGACTACAATGGGGAGAGTAAACAACTACAATGGGGAGAGTAAGCAACTACAATGGGGAGAGTAAACAACTACAATGGGGAGAGTAAGCAACTACAATGGGGAGAGTAAGCAACTACAATGGGGAGAATAAGCAACTACAATGGGGAGAGTAAACGACTATAATGGGGAGAGTAAACGACTACAATGGGGAGAGTAAACAACTACAATGGGGAGAGTAAACAACTACAATGGGGAGAGTAAACAACTAATTTTTCCTTCTTCTCCTTCTTCTTCTTCTTATTATTATTAATATTACTGTAATCAGGTGAGGTGAAGCAGGAGGAGGCGGGGTCATAGTGGTACCATCCACTAGTCTAAGTAGTCAGGTGAGGTGAAGCAGGAGGAGGCGGGGTCATAGTGGTACCATCCACTAGTCTACGTAGGTCTTCATCCAAAGATTGAAAAAGTTTTGAAGAATTCTTTGTATCAAGATCCCATGATGATGCAGCGTCTGACACTGACTACAGTATATAAGCCACGTCTACGGCCCTGTGCTGTACTTTCTACAAGACTGATGGACTGAACACATCGACTCCAGGCTGAGGGACTGATTACCTCAAATTCCTCTTTTCCTTATACCTTCCTGCTTTGTATAAGACTGATGAAGTCACTGTGTGGCGAAACGTTTCTTCAGTAAAGATTCCCATATGTTGCATAAGTGCCTCAATTATTAAAATTTTCACCCAAGAAGACATAAATGATATCTCAGCATTTAATAATTATTCAGGTTCTGAAGAAATGAAATTAAATAATATTAGTCACGAGGGACAAGGTTATCAAACAAATAGACAAATTAAAGCAAAATAATTCCCCGATCCCCGATGAACTACGATTAGGAATATGATGTTGCTTATTTAGATTTCATTAAGACTGCTGAGAAAAGAAAGTGGCAGCTCATGGTATAGGAGCAGAAGTTCTTCCATGGATCTAAGCTTGGCTGACCAAAATAGAGATCGCATGAACCAGATGGCTTTCCTCAATGATCAATTTTAGGCCTATTGTTATTAATGACCTTGACGAGAGAATAACAAGAGACACGAGTTAATTCGGTGATAACACAAAAATAGACCGATTAATACACAAATAACCCGCACATAAAAGAGAGAAGCTTGCGAAGACGTTTCGGTCCGACTAGGACCATTGACTTTGTCAATGGTCCTAGTCGGACCGAAACGTCGTCGTAAGCTTCTCTCTTTTATGTGCGGGTTATTTGTGTATCGTTCCAGTCACGGTATTGTGCCTTTTTTGTTATTTATAGACCGATTAATAGATTGAGAAGATACAATCAGCTCTCCTGGCACTGTACCATTCACTCACATACCTTTATCTTACATATGGAATCTGTGCATGGGGATCAACAACATCCAATCACCTAAAACCTCTAATAACCCAGGAAAAGGCAGCAGTAAGAATAATAACAAATTTCCACTCCCGCCAGCATACTCCACAAATTTTCAAAAGTCTAAATCTGCTCACCATTAAGAACATCCATACTTATTCATGTGCCTACTACATACACAGAACAATACACGCAAATATAAACCCTCCACTCAAACTTCTCATCAACCTAAACAGGACACATGACCAAAACACAAGACACAGATCTCTCTTTGATATACTTTGTGTCCATATCACACTGTGTAAAAACTCTATGCACATAAAGGGCCCCAAAATATGGAATTCATTACCAGAAGATATTAAAGTAGCCCAGTCTGAAAATCAATTTAAGACTCTTCTCAAAAGCCACTTAATCACCCTAGACTAAATGCTAAATACTCAGTACGCACTTACTCACCTATGTACTCCCACAACATAACTTCAACAATCACTTTGAACATTTTATCCATTATTGACAGGAATATAATTGAATCATTGTTTTCACAAAAAGCATTTTTGAATATATGAATATATCTTTTGTCTTATACAAATTAGATTCACTTATAATAATAATCTACTGTACAACTATGAAATAATTACTATCCTACTGTACAACTATGATATAATCCTTAGTGTTAAGTAGTCAGTAAGTCAATACTGTTAAGTTGGCCCATAATGCCAGGCATAATAGAGGCTCTTTTTGCATTGCAACCCACTATTGTAAATACAAAATCTCAATATACTTTTTGCAAAGACATAAAATCCCGTTCCTCAGCCAGAAGTATACAAGTGGCAGATGGGCATAAATCAAGGTGGTATAAATAAGATCCTGAGGATATCCTACCAAGAAAAAACTCAAAATAATGGATTCAAATTAGACAAGTTCAGGTTTAGAAAAGATTTAGGAAAGTTGGAAATAGAATAGCGAGTGGAACAATGTGTCCAGTAGCGACACTGAAGCGAAAACCTTGAGTAGCTTCAAATATAGATTGAGTAACATCAGTGGGCGAGGTGGGATATGAGTTTGACTTTGTGCAAAATGAATTACTAGAATTATCGAAGTTTATTCGTTTTGTAGCCTTGGGAATGGGCTGGAAAAATATTGATTTAGAGTGATTTTGAATAGGACCTGCCTAGTATGGGCCGATAAACCTGCTACTTTATGTTCTTATAGTTCACATGTTCTTATAATTCTTATAATTCTTATAATTCTTTTAGTTCTTTTAGTTCTTTTAATTCTCTTAATTCTCTTAATTCTCTTAATTCTTTTAGTTCTTTTAGTTCTTTTAGTTCTTTTAGTTCTTTTAGTTCTTTTAGTTCTTTTAGTTCTTTTAGTTCTTTTAGTTCTTATAATTCTTATAATTCTTATAATTCTTTTAGTTCTTTTAGTTCTTTTAGTTCTTATAATTCTTATAATTCTTATAATTCTTTTAGTTCTTTTAGTTCTTATAATTCTTATAATTCTTATAATTCTTATAGTTCTTATAATTCTTATAGTTCTTATAATTCTTATAGTTCTTATAATTCTTATAGTTCTTATAATTCTTATAGTTCTTATAATTCTTATAGTTCTTATAATTCTTATAATTCTTATAATTCTTATAGTTTTTATAATTCTTTTAGTTTTTATAATTCTTATAATTCTTAAAGTTCTTATATTCTTGTAGTTTTGACAAAGAACATGCAAAAACTTCACCTCAACTTGCCAGTTGAACTGTCTCAAGTATAGGAGTGACTACCACATAACTGTCTCAAGTATAGGAGTGACTACCACATTCTTGCAACCAAATGTGAAAGAAACCGTCAACAAGAAAAAGCTTGATAAATACGCAACTCTTGGGTATCTTTATTGAGGAAACGTTTCGCCACACAGTGGCTTCATCAGTCCATACAAAGGAGAATCTTGAAGAGCAGGAGGAGAATGAGGCAATCAGTCCCTCAACCTTGAGTCGATGTGGTCAGTTCATCTATTCAAGATTGATGGACTGACCACATCGACTCAAGGTTGAGGGACTGATTACCTCATTCTCCTCCTGTTCTTCAAGATTCTCCTTTGTATGGACTGATGAAGCCACTGTGTGGCGAAACGTTTCCTCAATAAAGATACCCAAGAGTTGCACATGTGTCTAATTTATCAACATGTCGGTTCTCTGAACCATTCATCTACAAAGAAAAAGCTTGAGGACCAAAGGCAACTTAACTCTACCACGACCCCAACATGTGCTGTCATCACTCGACCTCAGGCTAACACCAGGAAGATTCTTCAAGCAAAATAACATTCCAAGACTGCGTTCCCATGATCATGTACTGCATGATCGACCTCAGGCTAACACCAGGAAGATTCTTCAAGCAAAACAATATTCCAAGACTGCGTTCCCATGATCATGTACTGCATGATCGACCTCAGGCTAACACCAGGAAGATTCTTCAAGCAAAACAATATTCCAAGACTGCGTTCCCATGATCATGTACTGCATGATCGACCCCCAGGCTAACACCAGGAAGATTCTTCAAGCAAAACAACATTCCAAGACTGCGTTCCCATGATCATGTACTGCATGATCTACGCTCACATGAACATCATCACCTTCCCCGGAACCTTCAACTCCACAGTCGATGAACTCTTCAGGTTCAACAGCCTTCCTAGGCTCAATTTGTCCGACTCTGAACCATCAGCCGAAATCATAAACTACTTCTCCAACATAGTCCAAAATTTTTGAGACAATCCATAAAAGACTCTGACAATTATGGCCAACTCACGTAACAATCAAAAGAAGTGTTTAAAAATCTCAAGACTGGTCATGTTATATATAACAATAATCTAAACTCCTGTGCTTACCAGCAGTCCCCACTCTGAATAATGTTATCCTTCACCATCAAGCACTCATCTGCTGGGTTAAGCTCTGGCTTTGTTTCAACGACTGAGAACACTCCTCTCCAGCAATAGTCTTTGCCTGTCACCACTTCCTCGCTCTTTCCCTACCTGAGGGTGAATTATTTACTCTGTATTCACTAGTACTGTAATCCTCTCCTTGAGCAGGTATGATGCACGCGCACGCACGCACGCGCACGCACACACACACACACACACACACACACACACACACACACACACACACACGCGCTCAAAGGCAAAGGACCCAGGAAAATAAGGAGACCAGTCGTAGAGCCAGAAATGAATATGCACAGGTAAGGGGGAGACCAAAAGGCAATATCAGAATGACATGGCAGCGAAAGCCAAATCTGAACCAAAACTGTTGTACAGCCACATCAGAAGTACAACAGTCAACGAGCAGGTAATCAGGCTGAGGAAGGAAGAAGGGGAGGTCACAAAAAACGACCGGGAAGTATACGAGGAGCTCAACAGGGGATTCGAAGAAGTGTTCATAGAGGAGACAGAAGGGCCTCCAGAAGAGGTGGGGTACACCATCAAGTGTTGGACACAATACATACAACCGAGGAAGAAGTGAAGATTCTGTTAAGCGAGCTAGACACCTCAAAGACGATAGCGCCAGATAACATCTATCTCTCCATGGGTCCTGAGAGAGGGAGCAGAGGCGCTCTGTACCACTAACAGCTATCTTCAATAAATCTGTCGAAACAGGACGACTACAGGAAATATGGAAGACAGCAAATGTAGTCCCAATTTTTAAAAAAAGGAGACAGACACGAAGCACTGAACCACAAACCAGTGTCACTGACGTTAATAGTATGGAAGGTCATAGAGAAAATTATCAGAAGAGTGGTGGAGCACCTAGAAAGGAATGAGCTTATCAACGACAGCCAGCACGGTTTCAGGGACGGGAAATTCTGCGTCACAAACCTACTGGAGTTCTATGACAGGGTGACGGCAGTAAGACAAAAGAGAAAGAGAGAGGTGGGTAGATTGCATTTTCTTGGACTGTAAGAAGGCGTTTGACACAGTTCCACACAAGAGATTAGTGCAGAAGCTGGAGGACCAAGCAGGGATAACAGGGAAGGCACTACAGTGGATCAGGGAATACCTGTCAGGAAGACAACAGCGAGTCATGGTACGTGGCGAGGTGTCAGAGTAGGCGCTGGTAACGAGCGGGGTGCCACAGGGATCAGTCCTAGGACAGGTGTTGTTTCTGGTATTTGTGAACATGATGGAAGGAATAGACTCCGAAGTGTCCCTATTTGCAGATGTGAAGATGATGAGAAGAATTCAATCGGACGAAGACCAGGCAGAACTACAGAGGGATCTGGACAGACTGCAGACCTGGTCCAGAAACTGGCTCCTTGAGTTCAACCCCACCAAGTGCAAAGTCATGAAGATTGGGGAAGGGCAAAGAAGACCACAGACGGGGGTACAGTCTAGGGGGCCAGAGCCGACGAATCTCACTCAAGGAAAAGGATCTTGGTGTGAGTATAACACCGGAAACATCTCCTGAGGCGCACATCAACCAAATAACTGCTGCAGCATACGGGCACCTGGCAAACCTAAGAACAGCATTTTGGCATCTAAATAAGGAGTCATTCAGGACCCTGTACACTGTGTACGTTAGGTCCATATTGGAGTATGCAGCAAAAGTTTGGAAACCTCACCTAGCCAAGCATGCAAGGAAGCTAGAGAAAGTGCAAAGGTTTGCAACAAGACTGGCCCCGGAGCTAAGGGGTATGTCCTACGAGGAGAGGTTAAGGGAAATCGACCTGACGACACTGGAAGACAGGAGAGTTAGGGGGGATATGATAACGACATATAAAATACTGAGAGGTATAGACAAGGTTGACAGAGACAGGATGTTTCAGAGATAGGACACAGCAACAAGGGGTCATACTTGGAAGCTGAAGACTCAGATGAAGCGCAGGGATGTTCGGAAGTATTTCTTCAGTCACAGAGTTGTTAGGAGGTGGAAAAGCCTGGGTAGTGATGTAGTGGAGGCAGGAACCATACATAGCTTTAAGCTCACGGAGCGGGAAGAGTGACCGGGTAGCGGCCAGGTGGAGAGGCAGGGCGAGGAGCTGTGACTCAACCCCTGCAACCACAACTAGGTGAGTACACACACATACACACTCTCGCACACACACACGCACACACACGTGTGCGCACGCACACACACACACTCGCACACATGCACACACACGCACACACACACACTAGGGGACACTGTGTGCGCAAGTCATGCCTTCTGTGCTCCGCGTATGTAAGTGTTTTTGAGGGCTACCCAAGTGTTCTGCAAGGCTTGCTAAGTGTGTTGGGGTAGTGAACAATTCCCTGAAGCGATATACAATCTGCCTGAGCCACATAAGTGTGGGGAGAGCCACAATTTTGTAAGTGATCTAGAAAGTAAAACGTGGTGGCGCAGTCAGAGTGGGCAGGCTAGAGTGTGTGCTCAGGCGACGTTGCCACGTGTCACCCAAGAAAGATAATAAAGTGAAGCAATTGTGTGATCAGTGAAAGAAATACAGTGAATAGGGTACATTATATAACGAGAAGAAATTGAGGTGGATCTACGCCAGGACGTCACATCGAGCTGGACAATCTACAGGCTGCTACAGCTGCATTGCAAGTACTGTAATCACTTATGCGTGGTTGTTTGGGTGTGGGGTTTCGGGTTCCAATTAACTGCCAAGCTGATTGTGAACGGTCCAACTCTCCTAGCACGATAAAGAATAGGCACTCAAGTACTCAATAAGGAATAGCAATTGGTAATCTATGGAACAAGGCGAGTAAGTTACTATAAGCCTAGGTGGTAGGAACATAGATGGCAGCATTGCAAGTAGGTGTGGGTCAAGTCACAGGAGGGTGGGGGTCAACTCACAAGAGGTTGTGGTCATGTAAGTGACCACTGAGACTTCACATAACACTCCAATGCACAATTCCACTTACTTTTCAGATACTTAATAAACCCACACACAATTCCACACACACACACACACCACACACACACAAAACCCCACGCACACAATTCCACACACACACAAAACACACACCCCACACACACACAGACTCACACATACACTCCCCTACCCACCTTCATCCTTCCCTGATCCCCCCTTCTCTCATTCACCCTCCTCCCTCCCCACCTCTCCCCCCTTCCCCCCTCTCCCTCTCCCTATTCCCCATAAATCCCCCTCCCCACCCCTCCCCATATGCCCCTGTCCACAGTTCCTCTCTACCTCCCCCCCCCACTCGGGACAAACACACTACTAACCTAACACACAGAATTACATAAATTTTTTCCCTTCTGAGGCAATCAAAAAAAAAGAAAATTTGGGGTTTCCAGAGAGCAGGAAGGAAAACCAAGGGACAGGAGGATGAATCTGCAAAGGAGATTGGGCAGCAGAGCTCACGAAAAGCGAACATGAATGGGAAAGAAAAAATAGAAGAACTTAGCATGAGACTGAAAGAGGGATAGATATGGAAAGCAAGAAGTGGGAGATGCAAGTATGCAGCAGAGGCTAGGATACAGAGATTAGAAGAGGAACTGAAAAAATCTGAACCAGCCTAAAGAAAATAAAGAACATTTTGGGAATGACATCAGAGACTGCTACCTAGTCACAAATAAGGGGACTATAGGGAAAGAAGGAGCAAAACTGCATGTAGAAGCTCTAGCAGAGGGGACTGTAGTAAATGAAAGAGCTAAGCTATATGTGGAGGCCCTAACAGACCACAGCAGAGCCCAGGAAAACCGAGAAAGGGGAAGGAAAATGACAGGCCCTGAGCCCAAGTACAATAGATAGTGGAACTGAAGAAAGGAAAGCTGTAATGGAGGAAATTAAATTGAACGAGTGGATACACAAGGATACGCAGTGGGAGAATGAAACGGAGAGGTCAGTCTTTGCGTATGGGCTCCAGGAAGTTGAAGGGGAAACATATAAAGCAAGAAAACAAGGGGAAAAAAGCAATTGAAAGCATCATAAAAGCAATAGGAGAAGATGACATGACCCAGCTGGAAAACTTTCGGAGAATAGAGGGGTTTGCAAGAAGAAGAACCCTGCTAGTGAAAGTGACTTTCAAGGCAGAATCGACTCGGACCAGGATCCTGCAGGAGAAAACAAGATTAAGGGACATGCCGGCATACAGGAAGGTGTATCTCGACCGCGACAGAACACAAGAAGAAAGGTAGAAACTAAGAGAGATGGTACAAAGGCGACAGGAGGAAAGAGAGGGGATGGAGGAGATCCCAGACCCAGGAAGAAGATCAAATACAGCCTCCCTCACAACTTCCTATAGAAGCCCCCCAACCAGGTCAACCCCAGTGCAACCAAACATTCTAAACCAAAACACCCATGCCATATCCAATGCCCCCACCCACTGCATTAGAAACTCCACCCCAACAGCAACCACCCATAGTTCCTTATCAGGTCTCACACTTCCCCAACCCCAATATACCCCCCCATACCAGTCTTAGAAAAGAAGTTGAAGGTGTGGTATACAAATGCAGATGGAATAACAAAGAAGTGTGAGGAGTGGCATGAAAGAATCAAGGAGACATCCCCAGACATAATAGTACTCACAGAAACAAAACTCACCAGAATAACAAATGCAGTCTTTCCACCTGGATATCAAATCCTCAGGAAAGACAGAGGGAGGAGAGAGGGAGGAGAGGGGGAGGAGGAGTTGCACTGCTCATTAAAAACCAGTGGGGTTTTGAGAAAATGGAAGGAATGGATGGCATGGGCGAAAGGGACTACTTAGTAGGAACAATCCAGTCTGAGGGACATAAGGTGATAATTGCAGTAATGTACAACCCACCACAGAACTGCAGGAGGCCAAGAGAAGAATACAATGAGAGCAAAAGAGCAATGGTCGACACACTAGCCGAGGTGGCCAGAAGAGCACACATGGGGGGAGAAAAGTTACTAGTTATGGGTGATTTCAATCACAAGGAGATTGACTGGGAAAACCTGTAGCCCCATGGGGGTCCCGAAACATGGAGAGCCAAGATGATGGATGTGGTGCTGGAAAACCTCATGCACCAACATGTTAGAGACACTACTAGAGAAAGAGGTGAGGATGATCCAGCAAGACCGGACCTTGTATTCACCTTGAGTAGTTCGGACATCGAGGATATCATGTATGAAAGGCCCCTAGGAGCTAGTGATCATGTGGTTCTGTGCTTTGACTACAAAGTTGAGCTTCAAGTGGAGAGAGTAGCAGGAATAGGATGGGAAAAACCAAACTACAAAAGGGGACTCTACTCAGGCATGAGGAACTTCCTGCGAGACATTCAGTGGGAGAGGGAACTGACAGGAAAACCAGTGCAAGAAATGATGGACTATGTGGCAACAAAATGCAAGGAGGCAGAGGAGAGGTTTGTTTCCAAGGGAAACAGAAAAAATGGGAAAAACAGAACAAGTCCGTGGTTCACCCAAAGGTGTAGGGAGGCAAAAACTAGGTGTACTAGAGAATGGAAAAGGTACAGAAGACAGAGAACTCAGGAAAATAAAGAGATTAGCCGAAGAGCCAGAAACGAATATGCACAGACAAGAAGGGAGGCTCAGCGACAATATGAAAATGACATAGCATCGAAAGTCAAGTCTGACCCGAAGCTGTTGTATAGCCACATAAGGAGGAAAACAACAGTCAAGGACCAGGTAATCAGACTGAGGAAGGGTGATGGGGAGCTCACAAGAAACGACCGAGAGGTATGTGACTAGCTCAACACGAGATTTAAAGAAGTATTTACAGTGGAAACCAGTAGGACTCCAGAAAATCAGAACAGGGGGGTACACCAACAAGTGCTGGATGAGGTACACATAACCAAGGAGGAGGTGAAGAAGCTGCTATGTGAACTTGACACCTCAAAGGCAGTGGGACTAGACATCTCTCCGTGGGTCCTTAGAGAGGGAGCAGAGATGCTGTGTGTCATTAACAAAGATCTTCAACACATCCATTGAAACTGGGCAACTCCCTGAGGTATGGAAGACGGCAAATGTAGTCCCAATTTTTAAAAAGGGAGACAGACATGAGGCACTAAACTACAGACCTGTATCACTAACGTGTATTGTAAGCAAAGTCATGGAGAAGATCATCAGGAGGAGAGTGGTGGAGCACCTGGAAACAAACAAGTGTATAATTGACAACCAGCATGGTTTCAGGGAAGGAAAATCCTGTGTCACAAACCTACTGGAGTTTTGTGACAAGGTGACAGAAGTAAGACAAGAGAGAGAGGGGTGGATCGATTGCATTTTTTTTGGACTGCAAGAAGGCCTTCGACACGGTTCCTCACAAGAGGTTACTGCAAAAGCTAGAGGATCAGGCACACATAACAGGAAACGCACTGCATGGATCAGAGAATACCTGACAGGGAGGCAACAACGAGTCATAGTACGTGACGAGGTGTTAGAGTGGGCGCCTGTGACAAGCGGAGTTCCACAGGGGTCAGTCCTAGGACCTGTGCTGTTCTTGGTATATGTGAACGACATAACGGAAGGGATGGACTCAGAAGTGTCCTTGTTTGCAGATGATGTGAAGTTAATGAGAAGAATCAAATCGGACGAGGATCAGGCAGGACTACAAAGAGACCTGGACAGGCTACAAGCCTGGTCCAGCAACTGGCTCCTTGAGTTTAACCCTGCCAAATGCAAAGTCATGAAGATTGGGAAAGGGCAAAGAAGACCACAGACACAATATAGTCTAGATGGCCAAAGACTGCAAATCTCACTCAAGGAAAAAGATCTGGGGGTAAGTATAACACCGAGCATATCTCCTGAGGCGCACATCAATCAGTTAACTGCTGCAGCATACGGGCGTCTGGCAAACCTACGGATAACATTCCGATACCTCAGTGAATGGTTTTTAATACTTGACGTGCTGTTGGAGTGTGAGCAAAGTAACATTTATGAAGGGATTCAGGGAAACCGGCAGGCCGGACTTGAGTCCTGGAGATGGGAAGTACAGTGTCTGCACTCTGAAGGAGAGGTGTTAATGTTGCAATTTAAAAACTGTAGTGTAAAGCACCCTTCTGGCAAGACAGTGATGGAGTGAATGATGGTGAAAGTTTTTCTTTTTCGGGCCACCCTACCTTGGTGGGAATCGGCCAGTGTGATAAAAAAAAAAAACTCAGTAAGGAATCGTTCAAGACTCTGTATACCATTTACGTCAGGCCCATACTGGAGTATGCAGCACCAGTTTGGAATCCACACCTGGTCAAGCACGTCAAGAAATTAGAGAAAGTGCAAAGGTTTGCAACAAGACTAGTCCCAAAGCTAAGGGGATTGTCCTACGAAGAAAGGTTAAGGGAAATCGACCTGACGACACTGGAGGACAGGAGGGTCAGGGGAGACATGATAACGACATATAAAATACTGCGCGGAGTAGACAAGGTGGACAAAGACGGGATGTTCCAAAGATGGGACACAGAAACAAGAGGTCACAATTGGAAGTTGAAGACTCAGATGAATCAAAGGGATATTAGGAAGTATTTCTTCAGTCATAGAGTAGTCAGGCCTTGGAACAGCCTAGAAAGTGACGTAGTGGAGGCGGGAACCATACATAGTTTTAAGGCGAGGTATGATAAAGCTCATAGAGCAGGGAGAGAGAGGACCTAATAGCAATCAGTGAAGAGGCGGGGCCAGGAGCTATGAATCGACCCCTGCAACCACAAATATGTGAGTACAAATAGGTGAGTACACACACGCGCACACGCGCGCGCGCGGACACACGGACACACACACACACACACACACACACACACACACACACACACACACACACACACACACACACACACGCACACACGCGCGCGCGCACACACACACACACACACACACACTCGAACGCGCGCACACACACACACACACTCGCACGCACACACACACACTCGCACACACACACCACACTCGCACACACACACACACACACACACACACAATTCCACACATACACAATTCACACACACACACACACACACACACACACACACACACACACACACACACACTCGTACATAGCCAAATCGCCTTGCGATTTGGCAGAAATCCTCGGGAAGACCTCTGACAGACTCTATTTCCGACATCGAACTCACGTTGAGGCAAATCACCTTCTAAATGACCGACAATTTGGATTCTGATAATATCCACATCATCATCCTGAACTTTATCCACATCAACAATACCAAGGATTATACACCACCCTCATTACCAAAGAGATAGAGAAGACATTCGTCACTCGGAAAAAAATTGCTTTACAACTTTCCTGAGAGTTGTACGATGCGGATAAAATTCAGGAACTGTGTCTCCGACTGCTTAACGCAGAAGTCTCCTGAAGCTCCGTGCTCTCGCCCACACACAATCGACATGCCAAAACCCATACAACCTAACACACTCATCATTTCATACGCAGACATCATACGATTAGTCGTACATCCATTGAACTTCTTGCACACATAACACAACACGAGGTCGCTTATAACAAGAATACCCCCAATTCCTCCTGTAGAACACTACATCTCGCACCCAGTCCACTCTCCAGCAACATCACCGAACTATCAGTCGACCTGGACTAAAAACTACGACTAAACATATACCTCAGCTCCAAACGAGCGATGGCACATGACGCTCTCAGTCGACTTAAAAGACCCAAGGTGCTGAGAAAACTCCACCTAGTCATAAACCCCCTAATACAGCCCCGATACCGTAAGAAACACATTGCTCGCTCTCTCTCTCTGACTGGTAAAATACAACTTCTGATGCTGCAGTGGATCCAGAATTTTGCGTTGCGTTGAGTACTAGTAGTAACGTGGCAGAATTTCACCAGGTGCGAATCCCTCCATATTAGGACAGGCATCCCGGTTCTCCGAGTCATTTGGAAAAAGTTCAGAGACAGGCAACTCAACCAACTCGAGAATTACCACGGAGTCTGGAGAATGAATCTACTTAGACGAGACTATCAGACCCTTGCAACCGTCACATTCTCTTCCAGTGTATAAAACCCTGCTCATAGCCCTCTAACCTGAGCCCTTTCCTCAGCCCTCTTCTGTAGTGAACCTTTTTAAACGTTCGTTTTATCTTCAATCCCTCCGACCCCAACACCAATCACTCCGAGGCACCTCCCCACATTGGCCAAGCCATAGTTGTGTGGAATCGGTACTGTGAGACAAGCAAAGAGCCCACCATTCCCACCAGACCTCAAAATCGTTCACCCTGTCATGAACCGCTTTATGGGAAAATCTAAGTCTGCTGCCACACACTGCCTCACTGCTGGGTCTAGCCCCGGCTTTTCTCTCCTCATAAAACCCTTTCACTCTGCCATGATTCTCCAATCCCCTCTTCTCACCTTACCCTTCCTTGCTTTTGAGTAATTTACCTTACCTGGAGAAACGTTTAGTATAACAGATGTCCTCAGCTGTAAATGAGTGCCTTTATATATGCCCGTCTTCCACTTATATACTTCGATCATTTCTTCCTCAGAAGTCATTTAGCTTCGTATGAAAGATTCCTTAAACAGTGGACTAATTCCGTGATTCTTCTCTATATGTTCGCCAGTGTATTTATTTCTTTCGGTAGCAGGGAGACCAGTAAGGTCTTCCTAATGATGCATCAAGCCACAGTATAATCTCTGGATTGCTGTTGCTTACATTTTAAAACAAGGGTCGCCAACCTTTTGCATTCCATGCACCAAATTTTTCACTTTCTTTTTCAGTTCTTTATAAATATGTTAATCTGGTCATATTTAGCATTTTACATAAAATATAATATAAAGACATTACTTACTTTAATAAGATTTTTCAGTCTGCTTTAATTTCGCCAAATTAGTTACTGAGAGCAGCAGAGAATTCTTCAAATTTGAATCAGTCAGTCGCGACCTCAGATTGTTTGAAATAAATTTGACGGATGAAAATGCTTGTTCGCATCTGTACGTTTTAAAACGACAGATTTGGCAAATTTTCTTAGTTTTGGAAAATATCAGAAGTATTTGGGACTGAGGAAAGCTCATCAAATTTTATTTTCAATAATGAATTTTTCAAAATATTAAGTTTTAGTATGTTACTAGGATTTTTGGTTCACCAAGTGAAAATGTGCTTATAAATGCGAGTACGCGGTCTTTTTCTTCAACAAAATCGCTCTAACGACTTTCAAATGACTCTTGCAATGTTATGTGTTAATCAAGGGGAAGCGCTAAACCCGGAGGATTATGCAGCGCCTGGGGGGGGGGGTATGTGGAAGGCATTCAGGCTTAATTCGGGGAACTGGAGCACAGATCCAATTCCCTAAATCAAGAGCCCCTCACCAACATCAAGGAACCTTCCTTGAGGGGGACTCTTGCAATAATTTTTTTTTTCTCAGAGATAAACAGTTTTAATTTCATCTTGAATACACTGATATCATTTACTAAGCAAGGAAACAATTTGTTCTTGCTTTGCAGTTTCAAATTTAGATGACTGAGATGGCTGGAAACATCACCAAAAATGCTAAATCAAATAGCCATTTGTTATCGCATAAAAAGTCTCTTTCCTCCGGCAGTTCATTCTTCTCGTCTAGAAAATTATGAACACTTTTTAAGCTTCCAAAATCTATTGAGAAGCTGTCCTCTAGAAAGCCAGTGAACCTCACAATGAACGATGAGATCACCATATTCCAAAATAACAAAAAAAGGCACAGTACCGGTCCAAGTCGGACCGAAACGTCGTCGTAAGCTTCTCTCTTTTATGTGCGGGTTATTTGTGTACCATATTCCAAATCTAACAATTTACAATTTTCTCTGAATTCTCCTCTGTTTAATCCTCTTGCTCTAATTTTATTTAGGTATTTCACAACCGGCAGCATTACATGCTGCAGATTTAAAGTTTTTCCACACAGTGACTCTTGCTGTATAATGTAGTGATATTTTAGCAGATGATGACCTAGAGAGATTTCAAGCAAAGTTGGAGCCCCAGCTGCTTTACCTATCACTGATGGTGCTGCGTCAGTACAAACACCGACGAGTTTACTAGAATCTAGTTGCAGATTTTCTAGATATGTCTGATATGTCTGATTCTCAAGACCGATAAGTTCTTCAAAGATGTTAAAATTATCCACAATTCCTCTTATAAAAATGCTTAACTGGCCTGCATCACGTATGTCAGCAGATTCGTCCAGAGTTAGAAAAAAGAAAGTGCAGTCATGGTCAAGGTTGCTCAGATGCATCATGGGAAAGTTCTTCAGTGTATCTTGTCGGTATTATATACCATTCTTGTACTACTACTACCACCACCTCTTCCTGCCTATATATAGCCGTCCTGCTCCACTTCTGGTTAGTGTGACTTTGTCAATGGTCCAAGTCGGACCGAAACGTCGTCGTAAGCTTCTCTATTTCATGTGCGGGTTATTTGAGTATCGTTCCAGTCACGGTATTGTCCCTTTTTTTGTTATTTATCTTGTAACTGTTTGCTTTGACAGAGCGATTTCGTCTACTTTCATTTTTTATCACCAAGTCATCTAGCAAATATTTGGAGACAAGGCTTATCAATTTCTTCTTCATTTTTTTTAGCCAGCGCAAAGGCAGTTTCGTAGGTCACTTCCGTCATCGCCAAACTTTCACAGCATGTTTTAAAATGTTTTAATTTATATTTCATCATTTTTCTTAACCACATATTCTTTCCGTAACTCAGACACAAGCACTAACTTCAGTTTTTCTTCTATTTCAGCCTGATGTTTTCTGTAGTATCTACTAAGATCATGTTTTCTATTATCTGAGAGAATGTTATCACAAACAATGCACAATATCTTTCCTAACAGACCCACAATAAATAAAAACCCATTTTCCCACTGTTCGTTAAACTGACGCTTATCACTTCATGCTTCCGTTTTGCTCATTTTCTTTTGCACTGTGATGGGTAACTGACTTAAAAACAAAGCTTAAGTTTCGAAACGTACAAAAGTGTCAGTTGTAAACTGACTGGTCAAAAACATGCGACTGGTGCCTGGCTCTTGCAGATCAAACAAGCATCAAATATGTTCACTTGTGGAACTACTCCTGTACAAAACTCTTTGTGTAATGTCCCTGATAAAGGCAGAACACTATATGCAGTGAATATAGAGCAACTTATAAATGTGGTGTGGGTGTTCACTGCAATTTATTCCTAGTCTTACTTATTGAATACTTTTTAACTTATAACAGATTAATGTGTAAGATGACATTCTCTAAAAGATGCGCACGAAATAATTAAATCACTAAAAATTGCCTGCCTCTGGAAGGAACTGAAATATATGTAATCAGCTGTGTGTTCTCTCATGTCTTAAAGACTAAACCTGGTGGTTGTTTACCTCTTCTGTCAGTCACGTGACTGACAGAAGGGGTAATTATTAAAGGGTAATTATTAAAGTTATACTTAATGTTAAGTAATTTGAATTAAAATCATATATAATCGTGACAGGTCATTTCCTTTATTTTTATTGACTCGTCTTTATGATACTGAAAAATGTGAGATAAACCTCAACACATTTCTACACTCAACAAATAGTTACATGCATTATATGTAAATATAAATTGATCTCATCTGTGTAAAAATCAAAGCTATATACACAGAGACGTGTATCTCTCGTGTGTATTTTAATGTGAATGACAACCTTAATTACACGCATTCAGTCCATTTTAACTTTGGAGACTTAATTCTGAGCAAGTGAACAAATTTCTGTTAGAGTATGTAATACAGTTATGATAGGCTTTGGTATCATAACTGCCGAAACGGCTCCCATCACAATAGATTTCTTCAGTCGAAAGCAGGTGAATGCCATGCTGGAAGCAGTGGAAGTTATTTGGAAGGTAGTCAGTCCCAAGAGCCTGAAGAATGGATAAGCAGCCAGACAGTTGGGAAGAAGCAGCAACAGTTGGGTATATCTACTGATGAAACGTTTCCCTTATGAAACGCTTCCAGATAGAGAGCTCAGGTGTAGTTGAGAAATAATGATGATGTAATTAGTCCGTCAATGTTGAAAAAAAAAATATCTGAGGTGGTCAGTCCCTCAGCCTGGAGAAGAGTTCAGCTCCATGGTCTGGAACGATGTGAAGGTGAAGCGAAAGATCTCGAAGACGTTTTAAGGGACGGGATCCACTACTGGAAGAGAGAAGGCAGGTGCCTCTGGAATCTAACCCTCTCATTCATAACTGGTACATATGCCATGAAGAATGGATGATATCCTGTGTACCAAGACACTGTTGTGTTGCAGTGTCTGACGTCATTGTTGAAAATTATATAAAATACTGACATATGCAACAGTTATGTATCTTGACTGATTAATCACTATTGCATATGTGTCATAATCTTCAACTTGTCGGTATTTTATACCATTTTCAACATAACTCTCAGATTGGTAAGACATATGTGCAACATTTAGGTATCCTTATTCCGAAACGTTTCGCCTAAACAGTTAGCTTGTTCAGTCTCCATACTGTCGCTTCACCTTCACAATGTTTCAGACTTTTGAACAAGAATTCTTCTCCAGGCTGAGGGACTGACCACCTCAGTCTACGTCTTCAAGGGTAGTGGACTGCTTACATCGTCTTCACATCTCTACTCCCTCTCAAACTTTTCTGTACTCGACTGAAGAAACCTACTGTGTAGGTAAAACGTTTCGAAATAAAGATACCTAAATGTTGCACATTCGATATTGCATGCCATTTTAATATTCATAACTATCAGACACTGCAACACAACAGTGTCTTGGTACACAGATCATCAATTCTTCATGGCGTATCTACCAGTTATGAGTGAGAGGGTTGGATTCCAGAGGTACCTGCCTTCTTATTTCTAATAGCGGATCCCGTCCCTTACAACGTCTTCGACATCTTTCACCTCACCTTCGACAGTATTTAAGGCTCTATTTTCATGCTTCAGCTTCATATCGTTCCAGACCATGAAGCTGATATCTTCTACAGGCTGAGGGACTGACCACTTCAAATAATGTTACTCCATTATTAATGGATTCATTACATCACCTTTGTTTCCCTACAACACCTACTCCCTCTGTATTTGACTGAAGAAGCCCACTGTGTAGGCGAAATGCTGCACGTGTCTCTTAATCTTCAACCTGTGGAATTTTATAACATTTGCCTCACAACACCATGGTACATATACAGACTAATTAACCACAACCACCATCACCACAGGTATACCACCACCCCTGGTACAATACCACCACAGGCACACCACCACAGCACAACACCACAGGTACAACACCACCACCACAGGCACACCACCACCACAGGCACAACACCACCACAGGCACAACATTACCAGAGGCAGAACACTACACAGCCACACCACTACCACAGGTACACCATCACCACAAGAACACTGGCACAACACCACAGGCACAACACAACAGGCACAACACCACCACAAGCCAATAGTATCAAAGGCACAACACAACAGGCACAACACCACCACAAGCACAACAGTATCAAGGGCACAACACCACAGGTACAACACCACCACAGGCACAACACCACCACAGGCACAACACCACCACAGGCACAACATCACCACAGGCATCCCACCACCACATGCACACCACCACCACAGGTACAACAGCACAAACAGAACACCACCACAGCCACAACAACAACACCACAAGCACAATACCACAGGTGCAACACCACCAAAGGCAGAACACCACCACAGGCACACCACCACCACAGGTACACCACCACCACAGATACGACACCACCACGGCAAAACACCATAGTACAACACAACAGGCACACCACCACGGGCACACCACCACCACAGGCACAACACCACCACAGGCACACCACCACCACAGGCACACCACCACCACAGGCACACAACCACCACAGGCACACAACCACCACAGGCACAACACCACCACAGGCACACCACCACCACAGGCACAACACCACCACAGGCACAACACCACCACAGCCACAACACCACCACAGGCACAACACCACCCAGCACAACACCACCAGGCACAACACCCCCACAGCACAACACCACCACAGGCACAACACCACCACAGGCACAACTACCACCACAGGCACAACACCACCACAGGCCACAACACCACCACAGCACAACACCACCACAGGCACAACACCACCACAGGCACAACACCACCACAGGCACAACACCACCACAGGCACAACACCACCACAGGCACAACACCACCGGCACACCATCACGACCACCACAACACCACCGACACACCTTCACCACGACCACCACAACCACAAGAACGAACATAACACAACTGGTGAAAAACTCACTAATGAAGCGGAGTTCTTAACTGGTATAACGTTCCACCCAACACTGGCCTTCTTCCTGAATCTAGCAGATATGAGAAACAATTGCTTATGATGGCCCCGTTGTGAGCAAAGCTTCTGGAGGGTGAGTCTGTGCACTGAAGGTGTTTACTGGCCCATGGTTTGCTATCTGGTTTTTTTTTTTTTTGGTAAAATATACGCTATGGGAGATCAAGTTAACTTCCAATTTTTTGTTTGGTGTGTGTTGGGTATACCAGCATGGGGACTTGAGTGGCTGCCTTTTTCTTTCTCCTGCTTTCGGCTTTATTTTTTCATATCTTTGAAGAGGAAATGTAAGGTGTCCATGTCAACCGGCGATCGAATAGAAGGGCAAGAAATTTGGCCGTATCACATTCTGGGATACGCGAGACCTGTAAATACAATGGAATATCTGGGACAAGAGGACGTCTAGTGAAGGTAATGAAATGGGTTTTTGCACTAGAAAATTTAAATCCATGAGAAGTGGCCCAGTGGGAAACTCGGTCACTTGCATCCTTAAGGTAGGCCACTACCAGGCGACAGTCAGCGCCTGTGTAAGCTACAGTGAAGTCATCCACATAACGTGACAACTAAATATACGATGAAAGAATAGAAGGTAGGTCATTTATAGCCAAGAGAAAAAGGGTAGTGTTAAGGACGCACTCTTGTGGGACTCCTCAGCCTGAACAGTCTGAGGAAAGCGAGGCATTAACACGGACACGAAAATGTCTGTCAGATAAGAAAGCAGCAAGGAAGGTCGGTAGATTAACGCGGAGGCCTAAGGAGTGGAATTGGGCTAAGATGTTTTACCTGCAGGTGGTGTCATATACCTTCTCGAGATCAAAAGACTTCTAGGACGCAGTGTTTATTTGCAAAGGCATTTCGCAGATACGTATCTAAGTGAAGCAAGGGGTCCACAGCAGAGCGGCCCTTGCGAAAGCCATACTGGGGAGGAGAAAGACTCCAAATACCATATCAGACGTCTATTAACCAATCGTTCCATCACCTTGCAGACTACACTGGTAAGAGCAATGGGGCGATAGTGAGAGGTATCAAGCATCCAAGTGCCTGGTTTGCGAAACGGTAGTACAATGGCTGATTTCCACTGTTGAGGGAGAACCCCTCGCATCCAAACAAAATTGAAAAGACGCAAAAGGACTAAGAGCTGTAGAATGCAGATGCTGTAGCATACGGATATGAAAATCATCGGGCCCAGCTCCGATGACCGGCAAGTGGAAAGTGTGGACTCGAGTTCTAAGAGAGTAAAAGGTACGTTATATGGCTCCATCCCATTAGAAGAGAAATCCAAGGGTGATTGCTCCCTGACAGACTTAGAAGCGAGAAACGAGGGACAGAGGTGAAGCACCTGGGAGACATGGACAAGACAATTCCCGATTTCCATGGCAACTTCAAGAGGTTCCGCAACACTAACACCAGCAACCCGCAAATCGAGAGCCGAGTCCAGAGTGTACTTGCCGCATAACTTCCGTACCTTCTTCCAAACTGCACACATAAAAGAAGTCGAGGTAACAGTAGAAACGTAGTCTTGCCAACAATTGCGTTTAGCATCGCGTATGACACGGCAAGCGACTGTCCTTGCTTGCTTAAAATCCCAAAGACGATCTGCAGTCCGATTATACAGATAACGGCCCCACGCAGCACGTTTCAAACGCACTGCACAGGTACACGCAGGAGACTACCAAGGCACGCCAAGGTTGAAAACTGGTGCACCAGCTCATCAATAGAGAACGAAGAAGGATCTCATAAAAAGCGATAAGATGAGAGTACAAGTCCAGTTCGCCAATGGGAGCTACGAGGCGGTCGAGAATACGTAGTCTGGTCTGGAGTTTTGAGAGACTCTGACCGCGGGTTCAAATCGCGCCCGTGGAATGGTTTGGAGAACAGACGAAGTGTAATCAAGAGCAATTGACGAGGAACAGATAGAAAGATCGACGCAAGAGAGAGGCTGAGTGCGAGAGTCAAAATAGGTGGTATAATTCGTATTTAAAACATGAAGAGAATGAGGAATGAGAAGAGTCTCCAACTGATCACCACGAGAGTCACAGTGGGACTATCCCTAAAGATGAGATGAGCGCTAAAATCACCTAACAACAAGATAGGCGGCGGCAGAAAAGAGATCAAGAACACAACATCCAAGATACAGAATGCACGGAAAGGGGAGAGATATAGAGAGCAAACTGTATACAATCTGTGCAAATAAATACGGGCTGCGTATAATGCAGCTGAGAATGAACAAGGACCTGTTGAAAAGGTATACCATCACGCACATGAAGTGCACACACATTAAAACTTTCATCAGAAAAGGGATCAGAAAAAAGCAACAGCACATAGCCCGAATCGGGACGGATAACCTCTGAACGAACTTTAGGCTCTTGTAACCCAACACATACTGGTGAAAACTGGGAGAGCAACACCTGGAGCTCTCTCCAATTACCCCTGAGGCCACGAATATCCATTGATAAATAAGTCATTATTCATAAAGATACGTATGCCAACAATGAGAAGCGATAAAATTTTGGGGGCTAAAGGGTCAGTGAAGTCAATTGGGGGGGGCACGGAAAGTTGTGAAGGAGGAATCGGAATGCGTAAAAAAAATTCGGGTGGGTTTTTGTGAAAAAATGAAAAGGGGAAAATAAGGGGGTGCACTATATCCACGGGCTTTTCGTCTCTCAATACAGTCGGAGATAGCATCAAGGTTCAACGACAAGGAAGTTGCGGGTACCATGACTTCAAAACAGGGGAGGTAAGCAAGTAGAGTCTGGGGTTTTTGGAGGAACCAAAAAGGTAGGGGAGGGGGGTATGAACTTTGGAAAAAGTCCGGGGGGAACAAAAAGTCCCGAGGTGAACAGGAGAGGGGAGGCTGGGAAAGAAGTGTGAGAGAGGGGGCAGGAGAAGAGGGGACCACACGAGGGAAGGTGAACCTCCACCTTCATGTGAGAGTTAGGGAGGGGGTGAGAACTAGGCCCCGAGGCCGAAAAGGAAAACTGTTGGAGAATTGTATGCATCAGAGGAGTGCAAAGACACTTGGACTTAGGAGACAGGTTCATATTTGCAGGTGATAGGCACGAAGAAGGTGTAGGCATGCGAGGCCTCGCAGACTGAGAAACTAGCGGGTGAGATGAAGTAGTAGTAGGAAGAGGCAATGAGGTGGGGGTTTTAGAGGGTAAACTCACAAAAGAATTAAAGACCGGGGTGACCCCGGAAAACATGGCACCAGAGGAGCTGGTAGGCGGAGTGATCGCCAAGGTTGGAGGTCTCCTAGTTACTCTAGATTATTATAATCAATGGGGGGGAGTGCGAAACCCATAGGATTGTGCAGCACCTGTGGGGGCGATGTGGAAGGTATTCAGGCTTAATTCAGGGAACTGGAGCACAGATCCAATTCACAAGATCAAGAGTCCCTCACCAACGTCAAGGACCTTCCTTGAGAGGTACTTGAGAATAAGGAACACGAGGAAGATTACCCTGAAGGTGAAGCCGAGAGACAGCCAAAGCATAAGGCATTCACTCTCCTTAACGGATTTCACGTTCATTAAGATAGAACTGACATGGCGGGAAAAAGAAGGATGAGTTTCATTGCAATGAAGACAAGTGAGGGAAAGACTGCAAGATGATCCGCAGCACCGCAGATCGGGCCCTACACCACAGATCTGCAGTATTTAGTGGGGTGTCCGAAGTACCAACAATTTCGACACTGTTGGGGTGTAGGGACAACTTTACGGACCTCTAGGCGATATCCCACGATATAAACGGAGGACGGAAGTTCACGGCAATCAAAGGTTAACCGGGTGATGTTACTTGGAAAGTGCCTCTGCCCACGAGCGGGCAGGACATATGTATCCACTTTGAGAATCGGAAGGTCCTGAAGGGCTAATTGCTCTAAAACATCGTCACCGCAAGACAGGAAATCACACTGTTCAGTGGTACGCAGTTAGACCACTGTACCACTGCAAGAATTGTGAGTAGCGCGCTTGTGAACTGTGACAGGATTATCAATGGAAGTTAGAGGGGAAAGATCATGAGCTTCAACTGCATTCTTAACTGTAATCATGCGTGTACAGCTTCAAAGAGCGTGAAAGGATATATTTTGGCTAACGTGTCATAAAAGAGCTTTACCAGTACTGTGGTCTGAAAGATGATCAGTTGGAGATGACGGTTGTAGGGAAAAGAATTTGGTCAACTGTGTATTTGTATACTTGGTTTATAAAGAAAGTGGGTGTCATGTAGGTCATTTCTGGGTGGAATGAGCAAAAATCAAAGAATCGTCGTCAGCAAATGGTCTGGAATATTTAGGCGTACGACTGTGGGTGGCCCAACCGGAGGCAGGTGGACGATCCAAAAACCGTCGCACCGTATTTGGGGAAGCCGAACACATAGTTAAAGGCATGCAAGAGGCAGAGGCACTTTGTCACCTGCTCCAGCAGGAGGTACAGGGATATGGGAAAAGTCTGGAGAATGGTCCAATAACGAAGCCGGGTTAGAACAGGATGTGGTAACAAAAAGGGACCTGGGATGAGGAGGGGCGTCACGAAACGAAGACTCCATGATGGTGGTACTTCTTCCTTATTATTCAAGAAAAAAGTAAGAAGGAAAGAAAAACAGGGACAATGGAGGGACAGTTAATATAAGGCAGGAAAGGGAAGTAAGTTCCATTTCTCATCCAAGAGAACCTCGAAACCGTTAACAATGTAGATGCAGTATGGAACTCGTGACATACCCTACCCTTCATGCCAGTAAACCAGCGCTCCGGGATAGCAACCTCACATTTACCGAGCCACCTCAGCGGACAAGAGAGATCGCTGTCGGATACCCGCCACAAAGCATACCTCCTTCGGATGCCACCTCCCAGAACCGACAGGCAACCTCTGGAGATACACCCGTCACCTGCAGGACACTCCACCTCCTGGAAATCCGGGAAGGGAGCAGGGCGCCTCCAGAAGATTCAGATTCCACGGCAAACTACACCACTCCCGAGGAACCCAACTGAACGGGATGAACCACGGCACACTTCCCCTACCTAGAAATCATAATGCCAAAGGGGAGGATACCAGAGGCTACAAACAGGATGGGGAAAAGGGAGGGATAGGGAGGGGGTAGGAGAGGGAAAGGGGGGATGGGGAGGATGAGATAGGGAAGGGGGATTGGGGGCAATCAGGTTCGGTGTGAAGGAGGAGACCAAAAGGTCCAGGTCCTCAGACTAAGAGCCTCTTCACCTCTGCTCTCTACTCTGTCAGGAAGTCGTAGATGAGATGGTGGGCGGGCATACCAAGGAAGTGGAGCATACTCAAGGTGTGAGCGCACTAGTGTCTCATACAGAATCTTGCAACTTCGACTGTCGAGCAAAGGAGGGCCCCCTGCAACAGGAACTGACACACAAGATTTGCTGCAAAAAGAAAGTCTTTCCTATGTGTCATTCCTAAACATTCCTATTTCAGCTGACTTATGAAGGTCAGCCCCTATGAAAGCCCACACTCAAGGAGTGAGGGGGACGGGGCCCAAGGCAACGATCGACCCAAGTTTAAAATACCGCACTGGCTACTGGATAGTTACCTTGCCTTGTTTTAAATCGCCAGAGAAAAAGACAGTAAAGGTAGAAGGACAGAAGTGTAAGTAGTGTGTCTGTGGTTAGATTAATGTATTTGTTTGGGAATTGTGGAGTTAAGATGGGTAGGATGAGGTGGTGGGGTGGAGAGGGGGGAACTAGCAAGCTAATCACCGTCTTACCTTCTGGAAGGGATGAGGCAAGCAAGTTTTCCTCTCAGAACTCAGGATAACCACAAAATGTAACTGTGGGTCTTAGCGCTCGGAGTGAAAACACAGACATCCTCTCGCTGCTCCGTCCACTGGCAGAATCCTGTATGTGTGTATCTGCATAACCGCATCCATAACCTGTGTCTATCTGTATCGTGTGTGTCTTCCCTCCCCCCCAATCATCTGATCGGATTCCAATTTTCAGTGCTTGTGTACGAACGAGGACCAGATTCTAGGAACAACTTGCATGTGTGGGGGTTCGATGACCGAAGTTGCTGAACCTATTCTCAACATTCTGAAATGGCTCAGATGACTTCCAAAAATCCCATTGCTTCAAACCTTCAAAAAGTGCGCCTTCTAATTCGATGATGGCAGAAAGTCAGATTTAAGTTAATAGGTGCAATTTTTCATGTGTTTGTGAAAACTCTGGATAGTACCCATTCACTTGAGTTTGTGTGGGGGCAAATTTTTCGATGCCTACGTATTTTTTTAAAACCTGAAATCTTAATATTGCCAAATGATACTTAAAGACAATATTTTTCTTATAGAAATATAGAGATTTTTAAAACTGTCACACAAAAAAAAGATAATGGAAAAATACTGAATATTCAAGTTATTAGTTTTAACTATATGCTAGAAAAAGTTGTGAATCTGGGAGAGGAACTTGGTGTTGAACTCTGGAGGCATGACATGTAGAAGTTGTTTACGTCGGAGGATTTAATGTTTGGAACTGTACTTAAACCAGAGAGTGAGGGGGGGGGGGGGAGGAGCGAGGGTTCTGTGAATTTAATATAGCAGAAATAGGGATTGTGATAGATATTTAGTGAGGCTACCGAGATCATGGATGATCAAGCTGAGTGTTTATATTTAGTGAGGCTACCGAGATCATGGATGATTAGTAGCTCTGAGTTTGTTCTGATTATTTAGTGAGGCTAGAGATCATGGATGATTCAAGCTGGTGTTTATTGTAGTGAGGCTACCGAGATCATGGATGATCAAGCAGTGTTTATATTTTAAGGAGCTAGCGAGATCTGGATGATCCAAGCTGAGTGTTTATATTTAGGAGGTAACAGAGATTAATTGGATCTATGTGAGTGTTCTATTTAGTTGAGGCTAACGAAAATAGAGATGACAAGCTGAGTGTTTATATTTAGTGAGGCACCGAGTCATGGAAAGATCAAGCTGAGTGTTTTATTTAGTGAGGTAACGAATCATGGATGATCAAGCTGAGTGTCATTTTAGTGAGGCTCCGAGATCATGGATGAATCAAGCTGAGTGTTTTATATTTAGTGGCTACCGAGATCTGGATGATCAAGCTGAGGTTTTTATTTTATAATAATTTTAAGGAAGATACAACTTCAGTGTTTTCGTTATTAATTGCTTCAATCGCCTTTTTAAAAAAAGAATTATTGTTAAATTAGAATCTAATGGGTAGATAACTTTTCAATTAAAAAAAAAAAAATGACAATGCGAGCGATGGAAAAAAACACCTGCACAAGACATGTAACACTAATGAATAAAAAGGGTTCTGAGGCAATTTAAAAATCAAAAGTGTTGAAACTGTTTATAATCTCCAAGCTAAATGGATTTGTGTTTCCGTCCAGGTTTGACGAGAATGAGTTGCTTTATCTGCACAAAGCATTTGGTTAAATTCTCGTCAAATTTGGGTTTTCGAGTTAATGAAAGCAATGCATTGAACCAAGAACAAGTTGATGTACGAAAAGATAATCGGCCAATATGTGTGTAAAGCAATGTGGGAATAGTAAGACAACAGTAATAGTGTCGTAGTGACTCTCGAAAAATATGACAGAACAATTGTAAACCATGACTTGTTATCAAGAACACGTAAACATGTTCTTGTTATCAAACATGGATTAATACATACTCACTGGTCGTACTTGACAAAAATGTAATTGAACAAAAAGGAGTGGATTGTAAAATTCTTGCTCAGTTAGATGACAATGTTGTGAGATGACATGTTGTGAGATGAAAATGTTGTGAGATGAACAATGTTGTGAGTGAACAATGTTGTGAGTAGACTCAATGTTGTGAGATGAACAATGTTGTGAGATGAACAATGTTGTGAGATGAACAATGTTTGAATGAACAATGTTGTGAGATGAACAATGTTGTGAGATGAACAATGTTGTGAGATGAACAATTGTGAGATGAACAATGTTGTGAGATGAACAATGTTGTGAGATGAACAATGTTGTGAGATGAACAATGTTGTGAGATGAACAATGTTGTGAGATGAACAATGTTGTGAGATGAACAATGTTGTGAGATGAACAATGTTGTGAGATGAACAATGTTGTGAGATGAACAATGTTGTGAGATGAACAATGTTGTGAGATGAACAATGTTGTGAGATGAACAATGTTGTGAGATGAACAATGTTGTATTCAAGAGAATGAACATATTATCACTATGACCACTAAGATGTTTGCTAAAATCAATGATGTAATCAACATTGACTCTCAGTTACTGTTCTAGCACTTGGTAAAAGCTACCACCAGTCGCCGATAACAGTGATATATGCAGATATGATCTGTGTAGCCCCACTTCAGTTGTAATTTAGTCATGAGAGGTTAATTAACCAGTATTTACTGTCACAATCTTAACTGATAGAGGCGCTGCAGTACCTCCTCTATCCGAGAGAGAAATGACGTCCTCGGTGGCTCTCTCTTCCAACAATCGCCATGGCGACAATAATGGTTATAAATGACCATAATTTTTAAAGGGGTGGACCGGTAAACCAGAGGAAGGCCTCGGTCAGATGACCAAAAGCTCCAAAGACGGGTCATCATCTGACTAAGATCCGCGTCAGGAAACATTTGTCCTGTTTCCTGACGAACCTTACCTAACCTAGCCATGGCGACTACAAGGGGTATAATAAGTTTCTTACTAAAACGTATAAATACCCCACAATTTAAATTCATATTTTTTTTCCATGCCGTACGAAGATAATTTTGTTTGTATGTAATAAAACATTGTTAGACACCGAAGAAAGCCACTAGTATGCAATGCATTTCGGGCAAACTAATTGGTTTTCATTGATATGGAGCAAGTTGATTCACGTGGGAGGTAATGTATGTTCCTTGATCAAGAGTTACTGCCGCTCCCCAAATGAACTTTGTGGAGTGGATGCGTATTAGAATGAAACAGGCATATTTCTTGCTCCTAAAAAGAAAATGATGGGAAGACTATTGACTCCGATTTGTTAACAGTGAAAACAGCTCTAAAATCTGCTTCCACCTGTGCCACAGGTGTCAGAGGAAAGGATGCGATCTTTCCTCCTGATTTTGGTTCCATCTGATCCATAGAACAGAAAAAAATCCAACAAGGTAAAGAAAAACTAGAATCTTCCTTAGCTAACACACATACAAGCTACCTGTTTACGTTTGTGCATGCAATCTCTGACATAACATCATGCGTATTTAGTATAGGGAAAAAGGCTACTTTGACGACGGTTAAGAGTAAAATTTATGTCAGGAAGCAAAAAGAAGTATTCTGCCGATTTGCAATCACTGATGAGCTTAAGCTGCGGAAGAGGCGCTTGTCTGCCTGTTTAATGGCACTCCCAGACAAAGGACTGGATGCGCTTAGCTACCAGCAGTTACATGAAAACGTTTCTTCTGTGCAGAATTACCATAGCTGCAGCAGCACGATATTACCGACTCCGTTATTTCCAAATTCTGCAGTGGACTGGTATGTTCTTTAATCCAGAACGTTATGAACATAAGAACATAAGAAAGAAGGAACACTGCAACAGGCCTACTGACTCATGCGGAGCAGGTCCATGTTGTCCCCCCCCGGATTAGCTCAATAACCCACCCAGTCTGGTCACCTCCACTCAAGGATGGGGCACGGCAACAGACCCAGCAGCACAAGCTAGTCAGGTCCAACTCACACCCACCCACACCCACTCATGTATTTATCTAACCTATTTTTAAAACTATACAACGTTTTAGCCTGAATAACTATACTCGGGAATTTATTCCACTCATCCATGACTCTTACCAATCCAGTGCTTTCCTATATCCTTCCTGAATCTGAATTTTTCCAACTTGAAACTATTGTTGCGAGTCCTGTCTTGGCTGGAAATTTTCAGCACGCTATTTACATCCCCTTTATTTATTCCTGTTTTCCATTTATACACCTCGATCATATCCCCCCTAATTGTACGCCTTTCTAGAGAGTGCAGATTCAGAGCCCTCAGTCTATCCTCATAGGGAAGATTTCTGATACATGGGATCATCTTTGTCATCCTCCTCTGTACGTTTTCCAGAGCATTTATATCCATTCTGTAATACGGTGACCAGAACTGAGCAGTATAGTCTAAATGAGGCCTAACCAAGGATATATAGAGTTGAAGAACAACCTGAGGACTACTATTATTTATACTTCTAGATATGAAGCCAAGAATTCTGTTAGCTTTATTGCGAACACTAATGCACTGTTGTCTTGGTTTTAGATTACTGCTAACCAGAACTCCTAAATCCTTTTCGCAATCAGTAGTATTAAGATCTACATTATTTAGTTTATATGTGGCATGGTTATTTAACTGTCCAACATTTAGAACTCTGCATTTGCCAATATTAAACTACATCTGCCACTTCTCCGACCATTGCATCAGTTTATTCAAACCATCCTGGAATACTCTAGTGTCCTCAATAGAATGAATTGGACGGCCTATTTTGGTGTCATCAGCAAATTTGCTTATGTCGCTATTTATTCCCTCATCTATGTCGTTTATGTAAATTGTGAACAACAACGGGCCCAACACTGACCCCTGAGGAACACCGCTTGTGACGTGCCCCCATTCTGATTTCTCCCCATTTATGCAAACTCTCTCCTATTTGTCAGCCATGCCTTTACCCAGGAAAAAATTTCTCCTTCTATTCCGTGTGCCTTAAGTTTCCTCAATAGCCTCTGGTGTGGAACTCTATCGAAAGCCTTACTGAAGTCCATATACACAATATCATATTCATTACCATGATCTACCTCCTCAAACACCTTAGTGAAAAAAATTAGTAAATTCTTAAGACAGGAACTCCCCTTTGTAAAACTGTGTTGAGATTCATTAATCAATCTGTGCCTGTCAAGATGGCTATGAATTGCTTCGGCAATTATTGATTCCATAAATTTTCCCACTGTGGAGGTAAGGCTTATTAGTCTATAGTTCGAAGCCAAGGACCTGTCACCTGCCTTGTAAATAGGTATTACATTTGCCATTTTCCACTTATCAGGCACTATGCCAGTTTGTAGTGATATGTTAAAAAGATTAGCCAAAGATATGCTAAGTTCCTCTTTACATTCCTTTAACACCCTTGCAAACAGTTCATCAGGGCCTGGGGATTTGTTAGGTTTTAGTTTCTCTATTTGTCTGAGGACCATGTCACTAGTTACCGCAATCATACATAGTTTATTATCCTGTTCTACATAATCTATTATTTCAGGAATATCGCTAGTATTTTCCTTGGTGAAAACTGAGAGGAAGTAGGTATTGAGAATTTCACACACATCCTTATCACTGTCAGTGATCTGACCAGAGTTACTCTTAAGTGGGCCAATCTTGTCCCTAATCTTACTTTGTATACCTGAAAAAAACCCTTTTGGGTTAGTCTTTGAATCCCTTGCTACCTTAGCCTCATAATCCCTTTTTGCTTTTCTTATTCCTTTCTTTATTTCTCTCTTTAATTGAATATATTTCTTAACTGCCCATCCCCTCTTTTGATACGCCTATATATGCCTCTCTTTTGACCAATGAGATGTTTTAATCTATTGTTCATCCATTTGGGATAATTTTTGTTAGATCTAATTTCCCTACTCAGAACAAAAGTTGTCTGGGCAGCTAGAACTATGCTCTGAAAAACGTCATATTGGCAACCAAGATCACCTACCTGACCCATAGTCAGGACATCCCAATTTAGCCCACCCAGGTAATTTTTCAGTCCCATGAAGTCGGCCAAGCGAAAATCTGGGACAGAGATTTGATTACAGTAATCTGGGTAATTCCGTGATATATTGAAACTAAGTGATTTGTGATCACTTTCCCCAAGCTCATCATTAACCTCAAGATTATTAATTAGTGAATCATTGTTGGCAAGAACTAAGTCAAGCAGATTGTTTCCTCTAGTTGGTTCTGTCACAACCTGTTCTAAAAAGCAATCCTGAACCGTATCACGAAAGTCACTAGACTCAAGATTTTCCTGTCATATTGTTCCAATCAATTTGTCTAAAGTTAAAATCTCCCATTATCACAATATTTTCATATCTAGATGCCTTATGAATTTCGTCCCATAACAGCTTACTGCCCTCCCTATCAAGGTTTGGGGGCCTATAAATCACACCCAAAATTAATTTGTCACGTCCCTCGAGAAACTGTAGCCAAACAGATTCTGTGTTCGATGTTTCTAATCTCATATCATGTCTAAGACAACAATTTAAATTTTCTCTGACAAACATCGCCACTCCACCACTCATCCTGTTGACCCTATCAGTGTGGAATAGTTTATAACCCTGTATGGCGCATTCAGACGGCATTTCTCTATCTTTCAGGTTGAACCAGGTTTCTGTTATACCAATAATATCTATATTACCTACACTTGCAAGTAATCTTAGCTCATCTATCTTATTTCTTAGACTCCTACTATTTGTATAGCAAACCTTAAGGGAGCTAGTCACTCGTTGCCCTCTATTATCTCTCTTTGTTTGTTGATCAATTGATTTGCCATTACTAGCAACTTTATTTTGAATATTGTCTTTTAAACATATCCCTGAAGTATCCCGGTAATAACTGCTGTTTTTAACCCTAATGCTGCATCCTGATTGTTTCCCACAAACATCCATACCTCTATAATCTATCAGTTTAAATTCCCAGACAAGTCATCAATTACCCTCTCAATTGAATTGGCTAATGCAACCACTCCATCCCCAGAGAGATGAACCCCGTCCCATGTATACATATCACGTTTGCCAAAGAATAGGTCCCAGTTATCAATGAATGGGATTGCAAGCTCCTTGCAGTACCTGTCTAGCCAGCAATTTATACCAATTGCCCTAGACATCCATTCATTGCCTACTCTCTTTCTAGGCAAGATGCTACATATGACTGGGATCCCTCTCTTAGAACTAACTACTTCTATGGCTAACCTGTACTTATCCAGCAGCTCCTCTCTCCTGCCCTTCCCAATGTCATTACCCCCAGCACTAAGACAGATAATGGGCTTATTCCCATTACCTGCAATAATATTATCCAACCTGCTATGTCACCAACACCAGCTCCAGGAAGGCACACACTCTGTCTGACCTTTCTGTCTCTGTTACAAAATGCATGGTCCATATATCTTACCTGAGAATCGCCTACTATTAAAATATTCTTACCTTGATTAGCAGGGGAATCAGTGGTACCTTCAACCTCACTAAACACTGAAGTACACTCGTCTTGTAGAACAGAGAATCGATTTCCTACCTTCACATCTTCTCTATTCACTCTCATCTTCCTTCTTCCTGAACTGTGAACCACTTGCCACTTAAAGCGGCTGCCACTATCATTGCTGGTGACCATTGCTTCCTTACCAGCTAAATCCTTGTCACACTCGCTCCCAAACTCATCTATGCGAAGCTTCAGCCTCCTATTTTCCTCCTGAAGAAGTAGAACCTCCTCCTTCAACACTTGAACCTGAGATTCTAAAACACTACAACAAGCCATGGTGCTTGGTAACAGCCCATTCTAACTCCCAAGAGCTTAGGCAGGTATGACCGCAGTTGGAAAGTGGACTGTGATAAATACAATTGTCTGGAATTGCAAATAGTATGTGCTGAGTGCAAGAGAGCTTGTAGTGTAAACTCATCCTTAACTTGTATGGACAATAGTGACGAACTGCGAAATGTCATTTGTACTAAAAGGAGCGCTGTTTTCGATAGGTTTTACTGTAATAGAGTTATTTACTGTTCGTCGCTAATATCGAATGTTCAAAATATATGGCATCTTGAAGGTTATGTCTATAATTAAATCATTTGGTATCTCTAGTATACATAGTACGTAGCATGGATGCTTTCTCCACACCCGCACTCCCCACACACTCGCACCCATACATACCTGCACACACACACGAACACCCCCCACCCCCCACACACACACCCACACTCCCGCACACAGACCTACACTCCCGCACACACACCCACACCCACATCCCCCACACACCTGCACCCACACCTCCCCACACACACCCACACCTCCCCCACACACCTTCTCCCCCACACACCTGCACCCCCACCCCCCCGCACCTTCCCCCAACACACCCGCACCCAATCAAGTTTTTACTAATATTTAATAAAATACACTTAGGTATGATTAATTAATTCATTTTTGGGTAAGTTTACACAAGCAGCAGCAGCATCAAAATACACAGTGATATAAAAAAAAGAGTAATATATACTTAGAATATATATACACTCGGTATAGCTGTAGTTAAAGTTGATTTCACTAATTTTGCATCAATTCCTTTTGTCTCTATTTTGGATTCAATGTTTCTTAAGTATTCATAAACGGAAATTACATAAAATAAACCATTTCTCAGTTAGAACTATGTTTACTCATTTTTCCTGTTGGATTTACAGGACTGCGCAGCAGTTACTGGAGAGAAACTACTAGGATCAGGGAGTGTCCTGTACCTTCAGCTACGAACTTTCCTATCATGACATCCGCCAAGCAAGTAAACAACTACGCATATTTTGGTTCAGTGCACGATTCTTAGTAGATGTGAGAAAGATAAGGAGCGGGCCAGTCGACTTCGTTAAGCTAACCTCTGTTAGCAACCCTCAGACCCGGGGGAATATAGAAGTTTCTCGTTATCACCATTAGAGTACTGAACTCGTGAATTACGTCGCGGATTTTATAGAGATGTTATATCAATTCCCGTGTTCTATCAGCCACATCACGCTTGCCAGTAAAACACAACCTCGAATTTGCAATTAAGATTTCGTAATTCTGTGACCTGTCGAGTGATGATTTATATTACTTACAGTGGTATTTAGAGCCAACCAAGCCTTATTTTACATTGGTCGTTGTCTTACGCGATTCCCAAAGTCAATTTCTAAGCGTTTTTGAAACTAGTAAAATACTTTCTATTTTTTATAGATGAAGTTAGATTACATAAGATTAGATTACAGCTAAAAAAAAAATCATATTTAACCCCAAAAAGACAGATTAATATAAAATCGAACTTTAAGGTTCTCCCGATAACAAACTTCTGCCACACGTGTCTGCATATTTGTCAATATTCTTCAGTTTCATTAGTCAGTCACTCACTAACAGGTAAGGACCCATAAGGGGTGAGAGGGAATTGAGGATAGTGGAAGAGCAGTCGAGGATGAGAAGAAAGGTCAAGATGGAAGAGAAAAAGCCCCTGATGTGGAAGAGAAAAAGCCCCTGATGTGGAAGAGAAAAAGCCCCTGATGTTGAAGAAAAAAAGTCCCTGATGTGGAAGAGAAAAAGCCCCTGATGTGGAAGAGAAAAAGCCCCTGATGTGGAAGAGAAAAAGCCCCTGATGTGGAAGAGAAAAAGCACACTGCCACACAACACTATGGCGTAGTGTGACTTTCAGTTCTTGACGGTTGGGCGCAGGTAGACGAAATAGTTGAGTAATGTGATCCTTTATTGACAACGTTTCGCCCACACAGTGGGCTTTTTCAAGTCATAAACAGATCTACCTGGGATGGAAGGTACGCGAGTACTTATAGTCAGGTTCAGAATGCTGAGGTCAGGTGGAGAATGCTGCATCTAATGATCTACCGAGTGGGGTTGCAGTCTAAAATCTTGGGTAGCTTGGAAGAGAGATTGGATAAGTATGTGAGTAGGACTAGGTTAGTAGGCTAGGTATAGAGAGGAACAACTGCAGGGTTACAGAGATATTGGAAGAAGTTGAGAGGTGTGGGAGGTCGTCTGAGAGTTTCGTCCAGGAAGGCAGTGGGCCCAGTCTCCAGTGGAATGTCTCCGGTCTATTAAGCTGCTTGTCGGTAATCTTTTTCCAAAATTCAAGAGCTCGGATGCCGGTTCAGATATGAAGAGATGTTGCTCGTGGAAAGTTGTGCCACCTCAGGTTCAGCACCCATCACAACTCTCGGTTCTGGATTCGCTGCAGCTTCAAAGTGTGAGTCCTGGCAGTCAGAGAGAGAGGGCGAGTTGTGTGTAGGTGATTAGGGACCGTATGAGAGCCGTATAAAAGCGGTGTTCGGGTTTGTACAAGGGATTTAAAGCAATGCCAGCCATTCCTCGTTTGGCCCTGCAGTTCTGTACTTAGAGTGTGTCTCCGGGTACGGATTTTATCTTGGTAGTTTAATGCCTGGGCAAGTCTTCACAACAGGCAAATCTGCATGCCCATCACGCGTGGTGGGAGGATAAGATGAACACGCCTATGTCTATACATACAATTCTGTAACAAAAATTCCTAAGTCCCAGAAAGAATTTTAATTCTATGACCAAATTAACTCAAATTAAAAGAAAAAATAGCATTAGACGGAAGGGATTTCTCTATTTTACTCGTTGAATTTTTGGAAACAATACAATCATGATATACGAAATGCGACACCGGACATGATAATTTCGCCAGTACTATGGAGGCGCTCATTAACAATTTTCTAAAGCCAGGATCAAGTTCTTACTAACCTAACATAACTCTCAACCCTTCACGGAAGTTTAGATAGTCTTTCAAAACAGTTGCTTTCTATACCGGGTCAACCATTAAAACAAATCGAAAGAAAATATTGATAAACCACCACACTGAAAAGTTGTCTCTAGTTAATTTCTTGTTACCTGAGTTTGAAAATCCTCTCAGCCCATAAGTAATTCAACCAGAACAATATTTACTTTAATAAAACTCTACACACAAAAAGTTGTCCAATTAATATCTTCTTTCAACCCGATTAATGATTATCCACCTCAACCATTCTGCAAATAATATTAATCTATAAACTTTCCGCATTACAGAAAGAGTAGAAGTTTTTGACTGCAATATACTTAAAATCCTCTTCGTTTCAAATATTTTGACAATTTTAACTTTATTATATCACGACGTATTACTATTACACCTACAACATTTGTAATCATAAAACTTCCTAAGTAGTAAATCGAGTGCAGTTACTGAAAGTAGTAGAGCAGAGTTTCTTGAGAGAATGAACTCAAATTCCTCCTGTGTGCTGTTCAAATGTCGTATTAATCATTTTGAAAATGTTTCAATTCTAGCTGCACTGAAACAACTCCATATTGTAAAGACTCAACAACATTGACCTGCTATTACGGTTGGTTAAGTATTGCCTTTAACTCAGTTTTACTTTTTACGAAGTTTTATAAAAGTGTTACCGTGTCAGTTACTCCTCCTAAATTTTTAGATTTATGATTGTTTATTATGTTTATTAAAAGAGAGCAACTTATTGACGGTTTTACAAGCCTTTCTGGATATTCGTAGAAATCAGGAGAGCATGTATCCTTTACTCACCATGTTACAGTACCCGTGGGGATGAGCACAAACAATCTGACTGCTCAAAGACTGGGCAGCGATTAGTGGACAAAGGCGGCTTCAGCCTCCACCCCTGCTCTCAAGGGAGGTTCCTTGATACTGGTGAGGGGCTCTTGATCTAGGGAATTGGATCTGTGCTCCAGTTCCCTGAATAGAGCCTGAATACTTTCCATTCCCCCCCCCCACATGTGCTGTATACTCCTACTAGTTTAGCGCTCCCCCATGATTTTAATAATCGAGGCTCTAGCATTCTTGCCCTGAATATCTTACCCATGCTGTGCTCCTACTGAAGTACAGTGCAGCACCTCACCTAAACACCAGCCACCTACCCATGTACACAGTAGAGACCACATTCTCCACTAACATTCTAACCCCCTAACATTAGCCACCAACATTCTAACCCTCTAAACATTAGCTACCAATATTCTAACCTCCCCTAAACACTACCTACCTACTCACTACTCACGTAAACACTAGATACCCACTAGCCACTCGCACACCATCCACCTACCCAATAGATTCCTTAACACTAGTCTTACACACTAAACATCTATACAAGCTACATAAAATCTAGCCACCAATGTACAAAACCATGTATACACTAGAGACTCCCGAACTAACCACCTACACAGCTACCATCACACTCTAGCCATCTACACCCAGACATCTACATACTTGCCACCTACGCACTAGATACACATTAGCCAACTATATCTAGCCATTTACATACTAGCTACCTACATCTACCCACCAGCTACTGGCGCACTAGATACTTACACACTAGCGACCTCCATATAGACGTCTATAAGCTAGCCTACACCTAGCCACCTACATATACATGTCCATACCCAAGCCTACACCTGGTCTACACACTAGCCACCTACACACTGGATATATACTAGCTACACACTAGCCTCTCGACCACAAAATATTATTAAGTGTGAAACACTAGAATAGATAACCCACTGGAGATGTGGCTGAATAATTCAGTCCATTAAGAACAGCTGAAAAATCACTTTGCAAACATTGGTTTCAACTATATCAAGTGCAAGGTTGGACTGTGGGGGTCAACTGAACCCAGTTCATTGTAACAGTAGTAGTGATAGTAGCAGTAGCAGTGATAGTAGCAGTAGTAGTGATAGTAACAGTAGTAGTGATAGTAGCAGTAGTAGTGATAGTAACAGTAGTAGTGATAGTAACAGTAGTAGTGATAGTAGCAGTAGTAGTGATAGTAACAGTAGTAGTGATAGCAGTAGTAGTGATAGTAACAGTAGTAGTGATAGTAACAGTAATAGTGATAGTAGCAGTAGTAGTGATAGTAACAGTAGTAATGATAGTAGCAGAAGTAGTGATAGTAACAGTAGTAGTGATAGCAGTAGTAGTGATAGTAACAATAGTAGTGATAGTAGTGATAGTACCAGTAGTAGTGATAGTAACAGTAGTAGTGATAGTAACAGTAGTGATAGCAGAAGTAGTGATAGTAACAGTAGTAGTGATAGTAACAATAGTAGTGATAGTAACAGTAGTAGAGATAGTAACAGGAGTGATAGTAACAGTAGTAGTAACAGTAGTAGTGATAGCATAGTAGTATAGTAACAGTAGTAGTGATAGTAGCAGAAGTAGTGATAGTAACCAGTAGTATGAGTAACATAGTAGTGATAGTAACAGTAGTAGTGATAGTACCAGTAGTAGTGATAGTAACAGTAGTAGTGATAGTAGCAGAAGTAGTGATAGCAGTAGTAGTGATAGTAACAGTAGTAGTGATAGTAACAGTAGTAGTGATAGTAACAGTAGTAGTGATAGTAGTAACAGTAGTAGTGATAGTAACAGTAGTAGTGATAGCAGTAGTAACAGTAGTAGTGATAGTAGCAGAAGTAGTGATAGTACCAGTAGTATAGTAACAGTAGTAGTGATAGTAACAGTAGTAGTGATAGTAGTAACAGTAGTAGTGATAGTAACAGTAGTAGTGATAGTAGCCGGAGTACAGTAACAGTAGTAGTGATAGTAGTAACAGTAGTAGTGATAGTAACAGTAGTAGTGATAGTAGCCGTAGTACAGTAACAGTAGTAGTGATAGCAGAAGTAGTGATAGTAACAGTAGTAGTGATAGTAACAGTAGTAGTGACAGTAACAGTAGTAGTGACAGTAGAAGTAGTAGTGATAGTAACAGTAGTAGTGATAGTAACAGTAGTAGTGATAGTAACAGTAGTAGTGATAGTAGCAGTAGTAGTGATAGTAACAGTAGTAGATGATAGTAACAGTAGTAGTAGATAGTAACTAGTAGTGATATAACAGTAGTATTAGTAACAGTAGTAGTGATAGTAACAGTAGTAGTGATAGTAACAGTAGTAGTGATAGTAACAGTAGTAGTGATAGTAACAGTAGTAGTGATAGTAACAGAGTAGTGATAGTAACAGTAGTAGTGATAGTAACAGTAGTAGAGATAGTAACAGTAGTAGAGATAGTAATAGTAGTGATAGTAACAGTAGTATAGTAACAGTAGTAGTGATAGTAACAGTAGTAGTGATAGTAGCAGTAGTAATAGTGAATAGTAACAGTAGTAGTGATAGTAACAGTAGTAGTGATAGTAACAGTATTAGTAATAGTAACAGTAGTAGTGATAGCAGTAGTAGTGATAGCAGTAGTAGTGATAGTAACAGTAGTAGTGATAGTAACAGTTAGTGATAGTAACAGTAGTAGTGGTAGTAACAGTAGTAGTGATAGTAACAGTAGTAGTGATAGTAGCAGTATTAGTAATAGTAACAGTAGTAGTGATAGTAGCAGTAGTAGTGATAGTAACAGTAGTAGTGATAGTAACAGTAGTAGTGATAGCAGTAGTAGTGATAGTAACAGTAGTAGTGATAGTAACAGTAGTAGTGATAGCAGTAGCAGTGATAGTAACAGTAGTAGTGATAGTAACAGTAGTAGTGATAGTAATAACAGTAGTAGTGATAGTAACAGTAGTAGTGATAGTAACAGTAGTAGTGATAGTAACAGTAGTATAGTAACAGTAGTAGTGATAGCAGTAGTGATAGTACCAGTAGTAGTGATAGTAACAATATTAGTGATAGTAACAGTAGTAGTGATAGTAGCAGTAGTAGTGATAGTAACAGTAGTAGTGATAGTAGCAGAAGTAGTGATAGTACAGTAGTAGTGATAGTAACAGTAGTAGTGATAGTAACAGTAGTAGTGATAGTAACAGTAGTAGTGATAGTAGCAGAAGTAGTGATAGTACAGAGTAGTAGTGATAGTAACAGTAGTAGTGATAGTAACAGTAGTAGTGATAGTAACAGTAAGTAGTGTTAAGTAACAGTAGTAGTGATCTAGTAGCAGTAGTAGTGATAGTAACAGTAGTAGTGATAGTAACAGTAGTAGTGATAGTAACAGTAGTAGTGATAGTAACAGTAGTAGTGATAGCAGTAGTAGTGATAGTAGCAGAAGTAGTGATAGTAACAGTAGTAGTGATAGTAAACAGTAGTAGTGTAAAGATAGTGATATAACAGTAGTAGAGATAGTAACAGTAGTGATAGTAACAGTAGTAGTGATAGTAACAGTAGTAGTGATAGTAACAGTAGTAGTGATAGTAACAGTAGTAGTGATAGTAGCAGTAGTAGTGATAGTAACAGTAGTAGTGATAGTAACAGTAGTAGTGATAGTAGCAGTAGTAGTGTTAGTGACAGTAGTATAGTAACAGTAGTGATAGCAACAGTAGTGATAGTAACAGTAGTAGTGATAGTAACAGTAGTGATAGTAACAGTAGTAGTGATAGTAACAGTAGTGATAGTAACAGTAGTGATAGCAACAGTAGTGATAGTAACAGTAGTAGTGATAGTAACAGTAGTAGTGATAGTAACAGTAGTAGTGATATTAACAGTAGTAGTGATAGTAACAGTAGTGATAGTAACAGTAGTGAATAGTAACATAGTAGTGATAGGTAAACAGGTAGTAGTGATAGTAACAGTAGTAGTGATAGTAACAGTAGTTGTGATAGTAATAGTAGTGATAGTAACAGTAGTATAGTAGTAACAGTAGTAGTGATAGTTACAGTAGTAGTGATAGTAACAGTAGTAGTAGTGGCATTAATGGTGGTGGTTGTATTGATATACCTGGAGAGGGTTTTGGGGATCAATGCCCCCACGGCCCGGTCTGAGACCAGACCTCGTGGTGGATCAGGGTCTGATCAATCAGGCTGTTACTGCTTGCTGCACGTAAAACGACGTACGAACCACAGCCCGGCTGATCAGGTACTGAATTTAGGTGTCTGTCCGGCTCCTTCTTGAAGGCAGACAAGGGTCTATTTCTAATACCCCTTATGCATGATGGCAGGCAGTTGAACAGTCTTGGCTCCTGACACTTATTGTGTTCTCTCTTACTGTACTCGTGACACCCCTGCTTTTCACTGAGGAAATGTTGCATCTCCTGCTGAGTCATTTGCTTTCGTATGGAGTTATTATCGTGTGCAAGTTTGGTACCAATCCCTCTAGGATTTTCCAAGTGTATATTATCATTTATCCTTCTCGCCTGCGTTTCCCTGAATACAAATCAAGGTATTTCAACCTTTAGGTACTTTATCATACTTATGTGTGCCGTGAAAGTTCTCTGTGCATTCTCCAGGGCATCAATTTCGCCTGCCTTGAATGGGGCAGTTAGTGTACAACAGTATTGCAGCCTAGAGAGAACAAGCGATTTGAAGAGAATCATCTTGGCTTTAATGTCCCTAGTTTTGAAGGTTCTCATTGTTCATTCTATCATTTTTCTAGCAGATGAGGTAGATATGTTGTTGTGGTCTTTGAAGGTGAGATCCTCTGACATTATCACTCGCAGATCCTTCCCATTAGTTTTTCGCTCTATTGTGTATTTAGAATTTGTTTTATACCCTTATCAAGTTTTAATTTTCTTAAGTTTTCCATATCTCAGTAGTTGAAATTTCTCTTCATTAAACTTCATATTGCTTTTCTGCGGCCCATTTAAAGATTTGGTTGATGTCCGCTAGGAGTCTTGCGGTGTCTTCAATGGAGGTTACTGCCATGGCAATTTGGGTGTCATCCGCAAAGGTGAGGATGAGAAATAGGATGGAGCCATTACACCATGGTCGCACTTGTCGAAGGCTTTCGCAAACTCTGTATATACTACAGCTGCATATTATTTATCCTCTAAAGCATTCAGACCTTGTCATAGTGGTCCAGTAGCTGGGACAGGCAGGAGCGACCTGTTGTAAACCATTGTTGCCCTGGGTTGTGTAACTGATGGGTATCTAGTGGTTGGCGATCTTGCTTCTTAGAATCCCTTTCAAAGATTTTTATAACATGGGATGTTAGCACTATCAGTCTGTAGTTCTTTACAAATGCTTTACTGCCACATTTATGGAGTGGGGCTATGTCTGTTGCTTTTAGTGAGTGGGATGACCCCTGTGTCCATGCTCCCTCTCCCTAGAATACTGAATGCACGTGACATGGGCTTCTTGCAGTTCTTGATGAACACAGAGTTCAATGAGTCTGGGCCTGGTGTGCAGAGTGTATGCGCATGTCATTTAATGCCCTTTCGAAGTCTTGTGGTGTTAGAATATCATAGCTTTTTAAATGTCCAAATTTTAAGTCTGTCATAATAAAAAATAATTTAGATTGTCGACCCTTAGTCTGGTTAATGGCTCGCTGAGCAGCGAGTCGTATTGGGACTTTAGTATCTCACTCATTTCTTTGCTGTCATCTGTGTAGGTCCCACCTCGTCTAAAAGGGGGGTCCCATAGTGGGTGTTTTTTTCGCCTTAAATTTGGCATAAGAGAAGTATTTTTTATTTTTTTTTTATTTTCAGTGATGGCTTTAAGTTCTTGTCTCCTGTAAGATTCTTTAAGCTTAAGTTCGATATCTGCTATTTCTCTGACCAGTGCCTCCCTTCGTATATCAGATATACTATAGGCCCCTCTCAGCAGCTCTGTGATTCTTCGCCTTCGCCTGTATAGGGAGCATCTCTCTTTCTAGTTTACATCTTCTCTTTCTATTTCTTAATGGAATGTGCCTTGAGCAGACCTCAAGTGCCGCAGAGTTAACATTTTCTAGGCAAAGGTTCGGATCTGTATTGTTTCGGATATCTTCCTAGACTGTTTCATTTAGGACATGGTTGACTTATCCCAGATGTATGTTTTTATTATTGAAGTTGAATTTTGTGAAGACACCTCATAAGTGGTCACATTTTGCGCATACATGTCTGTACTTCTATGATGTGATTTGAGTGTATTGTCTTTGATACGGTTATATTCTGAATCAGACCACCATTACTCACGAAATCGTAATGACACGATTGCAAACCATACCACGGGAGGGTTTTGAACCCGCGGTCAGAGTTCTGAGACTCTCTGACCTCGGGTTCAAATCCCGCCCGTGGTATGGTTTTTTTTTCAGATCACCATTGTTAGTGAAGATGAGGTCCAGTGTATTTTCTGGTCTTGTAGGTGAATTTGGTGCAGAGATTTAACAGCTCGTGTGTATGTGCATTTTCATCTGAGCTGCCTCCTGGGAGGCCTGGTCATGGACCGGGCCGTGGGGGCGTTGATCCCCGGAATAACCTCCAGGAATAACCTCCAGGGGTTATCTCTACTAAAACATTATTTGCTACACTCCTCCATTTTAGGTGTCTCAAGCTGAAATGCTCTAGCAGGATGTCTGGGGCAGGAATTACGAGATTTTCCAGACAGTCATTAATTTTCAAAAGCAATTCCTGGAGTTGCTGGGAGTAGCTAGAATTATTGCAGAAAAATCAAATTTGGATGCCGACTTATTGAATTTTCATACGTAATTTTCTGCTTCTCATGGAAATAGTTGACCTACAATTTTTTTCAGGTGACAGTACTGCCTGGGAATAGTTGGAAGAACTGTTTAAAATCCATCTTCAGTAATATTCTATTCTCAGCTATCTAGACAGAATTTGAGCTAGCTATATTGTTAATAAATTAGACACAGGTGCAACACTTGGGAATCTTTACTGAGGAAACGTTTCACCACACAGTGGCTTCATCAGTTCAATACAGAGAGTGGTGAAGATTGGAAGGCGTTTGAGGTAATCAGTCCCTTGATTCGATATAATCAGTCCATCTTCACCACTCTTCCTTGTATTAGACTGATGAAGCCACCGAGTGGCGAAACGTTCCTCAATAAAGATACCCAAATGTTGCACATGGGTCTAATTAAGCAAGTTGTCGGTTCGCTGAACCATTTACATACCTAGACTTCAGTAAGTCTTCAGCAGCGTCAATATTGTATACAAGATAGTCAATCTTCCTCTATCGTGTTCTTCCCTGAAAACCATTATCCATTAGCTTTAGAAGGCACAGTGTCTCTAATGTATATACTTACCTGTTGTTTACCGTTATTGCACCGTATTTACAATGCAAGTAAATCACCATACCCCCGGCCGGGATTGAACCCGCGGTCATAGAGTCTCAAAACTCCAGCTTAGACCACTAAAACAGTCACCATTTCAACTCGAAATATAGACCGGTCAGAAAGCATCGTTACGATAGACATCATCACCAGCACCACCAGGACGTACACCACCACCACCACGACCTATACCACCACCACGAACTACACCAACACCACCACCAAGACCTACACCACAATCATCACAAACACCATCACGACTATACCACACCAAACCTACATCACACCACTACTTCACCACCACCACTAACCTACACCACCAACACGACTACACCATACACCACACCAAGACTACACCACAATCATCACAAACCACATCACGACCTATACCACCACCAACACCTACATCACCACCACACTTACACCACCACACTACCTACACCACCAACACGACCTACACCACCAACACGACCTACACCAACACCACCACCAAGACACTACACCACCATCACCACCACCACCTACACGCCACCACCACAACCTACACATCATCATCACGACCACACCCTCAACAAAACCACGACCTACACTACCGTCATACAAACCACCACGAGGATCACCAACACCACTAGCTACATCACCACCACAAGCACTATCTACGCTACCAACACCACTAGCTACATCACCACCACAAGCACTACCTACGCTACCAACACCACTAGTTACACCATCACCACCACAAGAGCAGCGGGCTGAGCATGAGCCAAGATGTTTGAGGCTCCATCAAAGTATCTTCCGCTTTCTTAACTTTCCTTGAGGACTTAAGTCAAACTTATCTCGACTCGTTGGTTCCCTTGGTAAATATTTGTTGGAGCAACGTGTGTGTGTGTAGTGTGTGGTGTGTGTAGTGTGTGTTTGTAGTGTGTGTTTGTAGTGTGTGTTTATTGCATGCGTGTAGTATGTGTGTTAGTGTGTGTGTTGTGTGTATGTGTGCGTGTGTAGTGTGTGTGTCTGTGTAGGTGTGTGTAGTGTGTGGTGTGTGTGGTGTGTGTAGTGTGTGTGTGTGTGTGATGTGTTGCAGTATGTGTAGTGTGTTTTGTAAGTGTGTGTGAAATGTTGCGCGCGTGTGTTTGTAGTGCGTGTGTGTAGTGTTAGTGTGTGCGTGTGTTGTAGTGTCTGTGTGTAGTGTGTTTTGTGTGTAGTGTGTGTAGTGTGTGTAGTGTTGTAATGTGTGCTGTAATGTGTAGTGTGTGTGTAATGTGTGTGTGTATGTGTGTGGGTGTGTGTGTTGTAGTGGTGTGTGTAGTGTGTGTGTTTGTGTAGTGTGTGTGTTGTGTAGTGTGTGTAGTGTGTGTGTGTGTGTGTGTGTGTGTGTATGTGTGTGTGTGTGTGTGTGTGTGGGTGTGTGTGTGTGTGTGTGTGTGGTGAGTGTGTGTGGGAGTGTTTGTGTAGTGTGTGCAGTGTGTGTGTTAGTGTGTTGTGTGTGTGTGTGTGTGTGTGTGTGTGTGTGTGTGTGTGTGTGTGTAGTGTGTAGTGTAGTGTGTCTGTAAAGTGTTTTGTAGTGTGTATAGTGTGTGTTTAGTTTGTGTGTAGTGTGTGTGTGTTTGTAGTGTGTAGTGTGTGTTTGTAGTGTGTGCAGTGTGTGTGTGTGTGTGGTTTGTGTGTGTGTAGCGTGTATGTGTAGTGTGTGTGTAGTGTGTGTGTGTAGTATGTGTGTGTATAGTGTGTGTGTGTGTAGTTATGTGTAGTGTGTGTGTGTAGTGTCTGTGTGTGTGTGTGTGTGTGTAGTGTGTGTGTGTGTGTGTATGTTAGTATGTGTAGTGTGTGTGTTAGTGTGTGTGTGTGTAGTGTGAGTGTGTAGTATGTGTGTGTTAGTGTGTGTGTGTGTAGTATGTGTAGTAATTTTATACCATTATTATGTTCAGTAATGTTGTAGTGTGTGTGTTTGGTAGTGTGTGTGTGTGTGTGTGTGTGTTGTGATGTGTGTTGTGTGTCCTTGTGTGTGTGTAGTGGTGTGTGTAAGTGTGTGTGTGTAGTGTGTGTGTGTGTTGTGTGTGTGTTGTGTGTGTGTCGTGTGTGGTGTAATGTGGTGGTGCGTGGTGGTAGTTTGTGTGTTGTGTGTTGGTGTGTGTTTGTAGTGTGTGTGTGTGTAGTGTGTGTGTAGTGTGTGTTTGTTAGATGTGTGTGAAGTGTGTGGTTGTAGTGTTGTAGTGTGTTAGTAGTGTGTGTGTAGTGTGTGTTTGTTAGTGTGTTGTGTGTGCGTGTGTGTAATGATGTGTGTGTAGTGTGTGTGTGGTGTGTGTGTGTGTGTGTGTGTGGTGTGTGTGTGTTGTGTGTGTGTGTAGTGTGTGTTTGTGTGTAGTGTGTGTGTAGTGTGTGTGTAGTGTGTGTGAGTGTAGTGTGTGGTGTGTGTGTGGTGTGTGTGTGTGTGAGTGTGTTGTGTGTGTGTGATGTGTGTTGTGTAGTGTGTGTGTGTGTAGTGTGTGTAGTGTGTGTGTTCGCGTGTGTGTGGGTGTGTGCAGTGTGTTGTGTGCGCAGTGTGTGTGATGTGTGTGTGTGTGTGTGGTGTGTGTGTGTGTGTGTGTGTGTAGAAGTGTGTTAGGAGTGTAGTCGTGTGCGCCTGTGGGCAGTATGGTTAGTGTGTTTGTGTGTGTGTAATGTAGTGCGCGCGTGAGTTTGTAGTGTGTGTGTGTGTGTGTGTGTGTGTGTGTGTGTTGTGTAGGTTGTGTGGTTGTGTGTGTGTGTGATGTGTGTGTGTGTAATGTGATGTGTGTAATGTGTGTGTAGAGGGTGTTGGAGTGTTGGGTGTGTGTGTGCTGTGTGTGTGTTTGTGTGTGTGTGTGTGTGTGTAATGTGTGTGTGTGTGTGGTGTGTGTGTGTAAATGTGTTAGTGTCTGTAGTGTTGAAGTAGTGTCTGTAGTGTGTCGTGTCTGTAGTGTGGTAGTGTCTGTGTGTGTAGTGTTGTAGTGTGTAGTGTTTGTAGTGTGTAGTGTCTGTAGTGTTGTAGTGTTTGGTAGTGTGTAGGGTTGTAGTGTGTAGTGTCTGTAGTGTGTGTTTTGGCTGTTGTGTGTAGTGTCTGTAGTGTGTTAGTGTCTGTATGTTATGTGTGTAGTGTCTGTGTGTGTAGTGTCTGTAGTGTCTGTAGTGTATGTAGTGTCTGTAGTGTAGTGTTGTGTCTGTAGAGTATGTTGTGTTGTAGTGTTGTAGTGTCTGTAGTGTATGTTGTTAGGTAAGGAACATATGCATACAGTTAGGTATTCTTTATTTCGAAACGTTTCGCTACACAGTAGGCTGCTTCAGTCGAGTACAGAAAAGTTGATAGAAGAGAAGGATACTTGAAGACGTGTAATCCGTCCATCACCCTTAAGTTTTGAGGTGGTAGCCCTCAGTCTGGAGAAGAGATTGTTCCATGGTATGAAACAATTAGAAGATGAAGGACAGGATCGGCGATATATAGCCAAGAGGTGTGTAGGAGAGGTATGAACTCAGATGTTGGGAGGTCAGGTCCCTTCAAAATCCAGCGTCTACTAGTAGAGGTAGTCGAACAGTTGATTGTATAAGCTCGATCTGTCACTTATTCTATATGTTGCATTACCATGGAAACAATGATCTTCTCCAGGATGAGGGACTGACACTCAAAACTTTAAGGGGATGGATGATTACATGTCTTCAAGGATCTTTGCTTCTATCAACTTTTATGTACTTCGACTTGAAGAGCTACTGTGTAGGCGCGAAACGTTCTAAATAAAGATACCTAATGTGTTACGAAGGTATATAATACGACAAGATGAGAATAAGTGACACATGTGCACATCTGGATATCTTTATTGTAGTCGTTTCCCATCCAGTGGCTTTATCAATACAAATTCTAGGAATACTTGCAGATAGTAGAACTATGTACAGAAGTGATGGTTAATCAGTCTCAACCTAGGAGTAGTGCGAACAGCACTAGTCGTGGAGATCTGAAGCAGAAGAAAGAATCCTGGCGTTAGATATAGTAACGTCAGGTGTAGCAGACGAGGGCTTATTATGGTAGGCGGGATTCCCCGTGTAAGTAGTCCTTCCCAAAGTGATGGGTGAGTTGAGTAGTAGTTGTGTGTCGGGCGAAGGTTATGTACATGTTCTTTAATTCTGAGGGACCGTACATAACATTCACGACTACGACAACTACTACTACAACTAACCCATCTCTTTGGGAAGGATACTTCCATGGGAATCGCCTACAGTGAATATGCCCTCGTCTGCTACACCTGACGTTACTATATAAGCGCAGGACAGGGATTCTTTTTTCGCTTCAGAATGCCACGGATATGGTGCTGTTCGCACCTACTCCTAGGTTGAGGGATGATTACCTCATCTTCTGTACATAGTTCTACTATCGTAAAGTTATGTCAAGAATTGGTATTGATAAGCACTGGATGGCGAAAGTCTACAATAAAGATATCCGATGTTGCACATGTGTCTTATTCTCATCTTGTCGGTATTTTATACCATTCGTACACACTTGTAGACACGCAACATCATGGGAATCTTAATTCTGAAAGGACATGTAATAACCTTCAGACTACGACTACTACTACTACACTAACATCTCTTTGGGAAGGACCCTTACTTCAAGGGAAATCGCCCTTACCAGTGAATATGCCCTCGTCTGCTACACCTGACGTTACTATATAAGCGCCCGGATTCTTTTCTGCTTCAGAATCTCAGGACTATGGTGCTGTTCGCACTATCCTAGGTTGGGGATGATTACTCATTTCTGTACATAGTTCTATATCTTCAAGTTATGTCTAGAATTTGTTATGGATAAAGCCAGGATGGCGAAGTCTAAATAAAGTATCAGATGTTGCCATGTGGTTATTCTATACCTAACTGTTGCATAGCTGTTTACTAACACCTGTCGGTATTTTCTACATTTTAAGGTTCTGTGTATGTTGTGTCTTTTAGTGTATGTAGTGTCTGTAGTGTATGTAGTGTCTGTAATTGTCAGCACGGTCCCAGCTGCGCGGTAGTGTGTGTAGTGGTCTGTAGTGTGTAGTGTCTGTAGTGTGTAGTGTCTGTAGTGTGTTGTTAGTGTCTGTAGGTGTGCTAGTGTCGTAGTGTGTGTAGTGTCTGTAGTGTGTGTGTCTGTAGTGTGTAGTGTCTTGTAGTATGTGTAGTGTCTGTAGGTGTAGTGTTGTAGTGTGTAGTGTCTGTAGTGTGTAGTGTCTGTAGTGTCTGTAGTGTGTAGTGTCTGTTGTGTGTGTGGTAGTTTGTCTGTAGTGTGTGTGTCTGTAGTGTGTGTAGTGTCTGTAGTGGGTGTAGTGGTCTGTAGTTGTGTAGTGTCTGTAGTGTCTGTAGTGTATTGTAGTGTGTAGTGTCTGTAGTGTGTAGTTGTCTGTTGTGTCATGTAGTGTATGTAGAGTCTGTTAGTGTTGAGTGTTGTAGTGTGTAGTGTCTGTGTGTCTGTAGTGTTGTAGGGTCTGTAGTGTATGTAGTGTCTGTAGTGATATGTGTGTTTTAGTGTGTGTAGTGTCTGTTGTGTGTAGTGTTGTAGTGTGTAGTGTCTGTAGTGTGTGTAGTGTCTGTTGTGTTTAGTTTGTAGGTGTGTAGTGTCTGTAGTGTATGTAGTGTCTGTAGTGTAGTAGTGTCTGTAGTGTATGTAGGGTTGTCGTGTATGATGTGGTATATCCTTGGTAATTAAAATACCGACAAGTGGTTTTGAAAGGACACGTAAGGCATACTATAAATATTTATTAGAAAACGTTTCGTCCTGGGACTTAATACTTTAACATAAGAGGTAGAAAGACATTTATATATAGGCGGAGAGGAGAGTGAGCACGTGATGAGGTAATGTATAAGAACATAAGAATGGAAGGAACATGTAGAAGGCCTATGGCCATGCGAGGCTGGTCCCCATCAAAACAACCCCCACCACCCCGACCCAATGAGGACGGGCAGACGATGAAATAGTGGACCCTGTGATGTTGGGTTGGTGCGCTTAAGTATCATATATGCAATGTTTTTGAAATTTTGTAGTTTCCAGTTGTTGCGTTGATAGTGTTCGGTTGGGGACGGCGATTAGTGAGGCTTCTAGGCACCGTCGGCGTCTGAGGTCTGGTTCGGTGAGAACGAGTGTGTGCCTCGTTCCAGTTCATCAAATGCCCCGTGGAGTCTCTGTGGAGGACACAGGCGTACCTTACATCGTCTCTGTTAGAGGCATTTCGATGCTCATTCAGGCGGACTGCAAGATCTCTGCCTGTCTCACCTACATATTCCTTGGGACAGAACCCACAAGGGATAGTGTAGACGCCTGCTGTAGAAGTTAGAGGTGTGGGGCTGCGTTTCGTAGTGAGGTCTTTGATAGATGATGTGTTTATGGTGGAAACGTTGATGTTACTCATAGCAAGTGCCCGGCGAGTATTCATAGTACTCCCATGTGGCGATGTTGCCACGAATACTCGCCGGGCACTTGCAACACTGGAAACTACAAAATTTCAAAAACATTGGCATACATGATACTTAAGCAGCACCAACCCAACAACACAGGAGTCACATGATTTCATCGTCTGCCCGTCCTCATCGTGGGTGGGGGTTGTTTTGATGGGGACCTGCCTCGCATGGGCCAGTAGGCCTTCTACAGTGTTCCTCCATTCTTATGTTCTTATGACATTCCTCAGGTCACGTGCGTCACATCTCACTCTCCGCCTATATATATAATGTCTTTCTACCTCTGTATGTTAGAAGTGATCAAGGTCCCAGGACCGAAACGTTTTCTAATAAATATGTTATAGTGTTTGCTTACGTGTCTTTCTAAACCAGTGTCTGTAGTGTATGTAGTGTCTGTAGTGTCTGTAGTGTATGTAGTGTCTCTAGTGTATGTAGTGTCTGTAGTGTCTGTAGTGTCTGTAGTGTCTGTAGTGTCTGTAGTGTATGTAGTGTATGTAGTGTATGTAGTGTATGTAGTGTATGTAGTGTATGTAGTGTCTGTAGTGTATGTAGTGTCTCTAGTGTATGTAGTGTCTCTAGTGTATGTAGTGTCTCTAGTGTATGTAGTGTCTCTAGTGTATGTAGTGTCTCTAGTGTATGTAGTGTCTCTAGTGTATGTAGTGTCTCTAGTGTATGTAGTGTCTCTAGTGTATGTAGTGTCTCTAGTGTATGTAGTGTCTCTAGTGTATGTAGTGTCTCTAGTGTCTGTAGTGTGTAGTGTCTGTAGTGTGTAGTGTGTAGTGTCTGTAGTGTGTAGTGTCTGTAGTGTGTAGTGTCTGTAGTGTGTAGTGTCTGTAGTGTCTGTAGTGTGTAGTGTCTATAGTGTGTGTAGTGTCTGGAACATCCTGTCTTTGTCCACCTTGTCAATTCCTCTCAGTATTTTATGTCCTTATCATGTATTCCCTGTCCCTCCTGTCCTCCCGTGTCGTCATGCAAACCTTTGCACTTTCTTTAATTTCTTAACGTGCTTGATCAGGTGTGGATTTCAAACTGGTGCTGCATACTCCAATATAGACCTGACGTATATGGTGTACAGAGTCTTGAACTATTCCTTACTGAGGTATCTGAACGCTATTCTCAGGTTTGTCAGACGACCGTTTGCTGCAGCAGTTATCTGACTGATGTGCGCCTCAGGGGATGTGCTCGGTATTATACCCACCCCACGATCTTTTTCCTTGAGTGAGGTTGCAGTCTTTGGCCACCTAGACTATACTCTGTCTACGGTCTTCTTCGCCCTTCCACGATCTCCATGACTTTCCATTTGGCAGGGTTAAATTCGAGGAACCAGTTGCTGGACCAGGTTTCAGCCTGTCAACGTCTCTCCTCCTGATAATCTTCTCCATGACTTTGCGTCAATGACACAGGTCTGTAGTTTAATGCCTCGTGTCTGTCTCCTTTCTTAAAATTTGGACTACATTTGCCATCTTTCATACCTCACGTAGTTGCCCAGTTTCAATGAATGTGTTGAAGATTTTTGTTAGTGGCACACACAGCATCTCTGTTCCTTTTCTAAGGACCCATGGAGAGATGTCTGGTCCCACCGCCTTTGAGTTATCAAGTTCAAGAAGCAGCCTCTTCACCTCCTCCTCCTTATGTGGATTTTATCCAGCACTTCTGGTGTATTTCTTGTTGGTGTACCTCCCTGTTCTTACTTCCTGGAGTCCTTCCTGACTCCACTGTAAATACTTCTTTAAATCTCATGTTGAGCTCCTCACATACTTCTTGGTCGTTTCTTGTGAACTCCCTACCTTCCTTCCTCAGCCTGATTACCTGGTCCTTGACTTGTTTTCCTCCTGATGTGGCTATACAACACTTTCGTGTCAGACTTGACTTTCGATGCTATGTCATTTTCGTATTGTCGCTGAGCCTCCCTTCTTATTTGTGCACATTCGCTTTTGGCTCTTCAGCTAATCTCTTCATTTTCCTGGGTCATTTGCCTTCTGTACTTTTTCCATTCTTTAGTGCACTTAGTTTTTGCCTCCCTACACTTTTGGGTGAACCAAGGACTTATTCTAGTTTTCCCATTATTTCTGTTTCCCTTGGAAACAACCCTCTCCTCTGTCTCCTTGTATTTTGTTGTCACATAGTCCATTATTTCTTTTACTGATTTTCCTGGTAATTTTCTTTCCCACTGAACGTCTTGCAGGAAGTTCTTCATGCCTGTGTAGTCCCCTTTTGTAGTTTGGCTTCTCTCATCCTATTCCTGCTGCCCTCTCCACTTGTAGCTCAACTATATATTCAAAGCACAGAACTACATGATCACTAGCTCCAAGGGACCTTTTGTACATAATATCCTCGATGTCCGAACTACTCAAGGTGAATACTAGGTCCAGTCTTGCTGGTCCATCCTCACCTCTCTCTCTGGTAGTGTGTCTAACATGTTCATGCATGAAGTACCACATCCATCATCTTGGCTCTCCCTGTTTCAGGACCCCCTAGGTTTTCCCAGTCAATTTCCTTATGATTGAAATCACCCATGTGAGCTCTTCTGGCCAGCTCGACTAGTCTACCATTGCTCTGTTGCTCTCTTTGTATTCTTCTCTTGTCCTCCTGCAGTTCTGTGGTGGGTTATACATCACTGCAATGACTATCTTATGTGCCCCAGAGTGAACTGTACCTATGTAATCCCTTTTGCCAATTTCGTTCATTCCTTCCATTTCCTCGAATCTCCATCGGTTTTTAATGAGCAGTGCAACTCCTCCCCTCTGCTCCTCCTATCTTTCCTCAGGATCTGATATCCGGGTGAGAAGATTGCGTCTGTTATCATCCCAGTGAGAATTGCTTCTGTGAGTTCTATTATGTCTGGGGATGTCTCCTTGATTCTTTCATGCCACTCCTCACATTTATATGTTATTCTGTCTGCATTTGTATACCAAACCTTCAACTTCTCTAAAATTGTGGTCTGGGGGTATGTAGGGCTAGCGAAGCAGGAGACCTGATGACGAACTATGGGTGGTTGTTGTGAAGGTGGAGTTTGTGTTGAGGGGGTGGGGGCAGTGGGTTTAGTACGTGGGTTGTGCGTCAGATTGTTTGGGTGCATTGGGGTTGAGGGCCTTCTGTAGGTGGTTCTGAGAGAGGTTGTATTTGTTCCTGCTCTTGAGTCTGGGTTCTCCTGCCCATCTCCATCTTTGCCTCTCTTTCCTCCTTGCGTCTTCGTACCATCTCTTTCAATTTCTGCCTTTCTGCTCATTTTCTGTTGCGAGAGAGACCCTCTGGTACACCGACTTTCTCCTGCAGGATCCTGTTTTGAGCCGATTCTGCCTTGAAAATCACTCTGACAGGTCGATTTGATCTTCTTGCAAACCCCCCTATTCTCAACAAATTTGCCAGCTGGGTCATGTCATCTTCTCCTATTGCTTTCATGATGCTTTCAATAGCTTTTTTCTCCCCATCTTTTCTTGCTTTGTAAGTTTACCCTTCAACTTCCTGGAGCCCATATTCGAAGACTGATTTTTCAGTTTCATTCTCCCACTGCATATCCCTATGTATCCCCTGATTCGATTTAGTTGCCTCTATTGCAGCTTCCCTTTCTTCAGTCTCTTCACTATGTGTTGTCCCTGGACCCAGTGGTCTGTCATTTTCAATTCTCAGTTTTCCCTGGGCACCGCTGTGGTCTGTTAGGGCCTCTACGTATTGCTTAGCTCTTTCATTTTGTACAGACCCTACATTGTTCCTGATGTGATCCTCTTTTTTTCTCGGGCTCCATGATGGTCTGATAGGGCTTCTGCATAGAGTTTCACTCCGTTCCCTACAGTCCCCTTGCTTGTGACTGAGGTAGCAGTTTCTGATGTCATGCCCACATTTTTCTTTAGTTCTTTAGGATGTCTCAGATTTTTGAGTTTCTCTGCTAATCTTCACATCTTAGCCTCTACTGCTGTGACTTTCATTTCACACTTCCTGCTCTCTGCAGCTATCCTCTCCTCCATCTTCATGCTAAGCTCTTTTAGTTTCCTTCCCCATTCATGTCCCCTTTTCATGAGCTGTGCTACCCAATCTTCCTTCCTAGATTCATCTTCCAGTCTCCTGGTTTTCCATCTTTCTCTCTGGCAACCCATTGTTTTTGGGTTGCCACAGAATGAAAAACTTATGTATTTCTGTGTGCTTGTTTTGTGATGTCTTTGTCTGAGTGTGTGGGAGGGAGAGGAGGAAGCTGGAGACAGTGGCAAAAATGGGAGAGAGGTGGGGAGGGGGGAATATGGGAAAGAGAGGAGGAGGGAGAAGCAAAGAGAGAGAGTGGGAGAGGGAAAGGGGAAGGAGGGGGAAGAAGAGGGTGAGAGAGAGGGGGGGATCTGGGAAGGAGTGGGAGAGAGGTGTGGGGAGGGAGTGGGAGAGAGGTGTTGGGAGGGTGCAGGGAGAGAGTGTATGGGGTCTGTATATGTGTGAATGTACTTACCTAGTTGAGGTTGCAGGGGTCGAGTCCTAGTTCCTCGCCTCGCCTCTTCACTGGTCGCTACTAGTGTGTGAATGTGTGTGTGAATGTGTGTGAATGTGTGTGTGTGTGTGTGTGTGTGTGAATGTGTGGTGTGTTGTGTGTGTGTGTGTGTGTGTGTGTGTGTGTGAATGTGAATGTGTGTGTGTGTGTGTGTGTGTGTGTGTGTGTGTGTGTGTGTGTGTGTGTGAATGTGTGTGTGAATGTGTGTGTGAATGTGTGTGTGAATGTGTGTGTGTGTGTGTGTACTCACCTAGTTGTACTCACCAAGTTGAGGTTGCAGGGGTCGAGTCCTAGCTCCTGGCGCCACCTCTTCACTGGTCTGTAGATGAATGGTTCAGAGAACCGACATGTTGATAAATTAGATACATGTGCAACTCTTGGGTATCTTTACTGAGGAAACGTTTCGCCACACAGTGGCTTCATCAGTCCATACAAAGGAGAATCTTGAAGAACAGGAGGAGAATGAGGTAATCAGTCCCTCAACCTTGAGTCGATGTGGTCAGTCCATCAATCTTGAATAGAATGAATCTATTCAAGATTGATGGACTGACCACATCGACTCAAGGTTGAGGGACTGACTACCTCATTCTCCTCCTGTTCTTCAAGATTCTCCTTTGTATGGACTGATGAAGCCACTGTGTGGCGAAACGTTTCCTCAATAAAGATACCCAAGAGTTGCACATGTGTCTAATTTATCTTCACTGGTCGCTACTAGGTCACTCTCCCTGAACCGTGAGCTTTATCATACCTCTGCTTAAAGCTATGGATGGATCCTGCATCCACTACATCGTGTGTGTACTCACCAATTTGTACTCACCTATTTATGGTTGCAGGGGTCGAGTCATAGCTTCTGGCCCCGGCTCTTCACTGATTGCTACTGGGTCCTCCCTCTCTCTCCGTGCTTCATGAGCATTATCGTACCTCTTCTTAAAGCTATGTATGGTACCTGCCTCCCCTACCTCACCTTCCAGATTATTCCACTTCCTGGCAACTCTATAGCTGAACAAATACTTCCTAACATCCCTGTAACTCCTCTGAGTCTTCAGCTTCCAACTGTGGCCCTTTGTTGCCGTGTTACATTTTTGGAACATCCTGTCTGTCCACTTTGTCGATTCTTCTCAGTATTTTATATGTCCACCCTGTCTCCTGGAGGACAGGAGACAGGGTGGACCTCTCCTCGTAGGGCCTGTCCCTTAGCTCCGGGAGTCTCGTTGCAAACCTTTGCACTTTCTCTAGTTTCCTGACGTGCTTGGCCAGGTGTAGGTTCCCAACTGGAGCTGCATACTCCAATATGGGCCTGACGTATACAGTGTACAGGGTCCGGAACGACTCCTTATTGAGATGTCGGAATGCTATTCTTAGGTTCGCCAGTCCCCTACATGCTGCATCAGTTATTTGGTTGATGTGCGCCTCATCAGATGTGCTCGGTCCTGCCTCATCCTCCTCCGACTGAATTCTCATTGGTTTCAAATCTTCTGCAATCAGGGACACTTCTGGGTCTCCTTCCGTCATGTCACTGACATACACCAGAAGCAGCACCGGTCCTAGGACTGACCCCTGTGGAACCCCGTTCGTCACAGGCACCCACTCTGACACCTCATCACATACCATGATTCTGCTGCCTTCCCGTCAGGTATTCTCTGATCCATTGCAGTGCCTTCCCTGTTATACCTGCCTGTTCCTCCAGCTTTTGCACTAATCTCTTATGTGAAACTGTCAAAAGCCCTCTTACAGTCCAAGAAGACGTAGTCGACCCATCCATCTCTATCTTGTCTTACTGCTGTCACATTTTCATAAGGACTAGTAGGTTTGTGACACAGAATTTCCCGTCTCTGAATCCGTGCTGGTTGTCGTTGGTAAGCTTATATGTTTCTAGGTCCTCCACCACTCTTCTGGTAATCTTTTCTTATTTGTGTGTGTGTGTGTGTGTGTGTGTGTGTGTGTGTGTGTGTTGTGTGTGTGTGTGTGTGTGGTGTGTTGTGTGTTTTTAAGAAATTAAAAATCTGGCAAATGTTTTACCATTTTTCTGAATTACTTTTAAATGCATTATTCTACAGAACGCTATATTTAATACACAAGTTTCCAGATAATTTCTTTTCCATCAAGGACACTCATGCAGGATGTTTCAACATGATACTGTTATTTACCTCCAGTTCGCATGTTGCCTTGTGTTTCCAACATGACAGTCTACAAGAACATTAAAAACATTATTTTTGAATTGGTATTTTTACTTGTTTGTGTCATTTTCTCGCTTTGTCTACAAACCTCTTCCAAGCGTTCCGTCTTTTTTTTCTGAAACTGAGGTATTTATACCAATGCTGCCAGCAACAGATTTGCCTTCTGATAAGATTATATCTAAGTCATTTCTTAAGTGAACAATATTCACCATCTAATTCTTAAATTTTTATCCTCAGAATTTAATGTTATGTTTGTGTCTCAACCAAACTGAAACAATGAGAATGCATTCGGTGAATTTCATAGATACGAATTCTAGGCAAATATATGCATCAAGCGGTCTAGCACACTCAACTCTGGCTAACCAACGTGTATGTCACATTTTATATTGGAAGTAATGTATAGTCTCAATTACTTTATACAAATAGGCTTATTTTGCGCTACCCTAGTTAGCATGGGACGGGGAAAATGCCTTCCTTTCATTGCCTACGACCCTGATGCAGAGAAGATAAATTCTCCTTCACCAATTGCCAGAAATAAGCCATAAAAACATCTTGGAAATACCCAAATCTGACAAGAAGACAAATATAGAATTTTCTCGACATATTATGTCGCCTCTACTATCACGAAGACTTAAACACAGCGGAAAGCATACACACAAAAATGCGTACACACGTCGGCCTCCTTTACAGTAACTGAAATAAACCGTTATGTTGTTACCCTAGGTACATCTGCAGGCCCTCATAGACATGCAGCAGGACGTCGACCTGTTTCTCATATTCTGCCTAGGTGTCGGGAATAAGAAACTTGTCCAGTTACTTTCCACTTATTCAGTTCTGTGGTAGTCTCTAGTACACCTCGTTACGAATAAGTTCAGGGCAGTCATCGATGACCTTGCTTAGCGTTTCCAGATTCCTGTAATACCAGTTGCAACACCGAATTATAAACACAGTCCTGCCTTCAGTTAAAATTGGCACGACTATTTTTAGTAATATGGCAATAATTATTTTCTTTAATAGTTAAAACGAAAATATCTCTATTTTTATATTTATTTTTTCTTCACTTCTAAGCTGGTAGAAACGTGATATTGATTGGCTGCTTCTCTGTTGCATCCCTACCTTAACAGTTTGCTAATTACGGTACATGATGGGTAATGTGTTAAGCCCCTATACCACACCTCACCGCTTAACTGCAGCTCCTATTTTTCCTCTCTAGCTTCCCAACCTTGAGCAAGGTAATCATTTTTTGCCTGCCATCTCCACTACTAATCCTCATTGTAATGCAGACTCATTTTGGTACAGCAAGTTCTCGTTGGTGATCCAAGACATACTTCTTATTTTGTGGAACTAGGTTCCTAGAGATTTATTTTTAATTATGTTTTTCCGCTTTTTCGCACTCGATATGATTCAGGTCCAGAGTCTAACTCTGGACCTGAGATTGGTATCTGAGCACTGTTCTAGTCAAGATTTGGAATGGGCTGAGCTCAGATTCAGTAATTTGGGAGTTTTGATGCCTTTTTGGAGGACAAGCTGTTGTATTATCAGATTCATCATTCTCCATCTGACCTCAGCATTCTGAACCTGACTATAAATACTCGCGTACCTTCCACCCCAGGTAGATCTGTTTGTGACTTGAAAAAGCCCACTGTGTGGGCGAAACGTTGTCAATAAAGGATCACATTATACTGAATATGTGTTTATATTTCCATTGTTGTGCCCAGTTAGGTCCATTATTTTCCTCTCTCCTCGCCTGCAACTGTTTCTTACGGTCTGTAATCTGATCATTTATTCGTTACAACACGCTCTGCTGTATCCTCTGATATTGTTCATTATACATAACCTAGTACAGTACTGTTTAGTACTCTTAAATTACAATCGTGTGCCTGATGGTACATCAAACATTTGATACATTTTCAGACAATGATTTAAGTTTATATACCGAGTTTTCTGTAAAGAATATGTTTCAGAGAAATTCAATTTATATGAATGTAAATATTTTCTCTAGACACCTTTTATTAAATAAAGTTCACAAACTTTGTTAGTAAGTTTCTGTTTACAAAAGTGCTAAAAAAAAAAAGTCAAGAGTTACCAAGTCCTGCTCTACAGAGTTGAATATTAATTTACAAATCTGTTTCAAGTGAATGCTCGGGTGTTGGCAGGAGGTTTGAGGTTAAAAGATAAAGAATCTAAGACAGAGTGAGAGATGTCAAAACTGCTCTTTGCTGATGACACTTGGTTTTGGGAGATTCTGAAGAGAAGTTGCAGAGGTTGGTGGATGAGTTTGGTAGGGTATGTAAAAGAAGAAAATTGAGAGAGAATATAGGAAAGAGTAAGGTGATGAGGCTAACAAAAAAATTAGGCATCGAAAGACTGTATATCAAGCTGGAGGGAGAGAATATGGAGGAGGTGAATGTATTCAGATATTTAGGAGTGAACATATCAGCAGATTGGTGAGGAAAAAAAGGCGAGAGGTGCACTGAGGAATCTGTGGAGACAAAGAACTTTGTCCACGGAAGCAAAGAGGGGAAGGTATGAGAGTACAGTTATACCAACGCCTTTGTATGGGTGTGAGGCATGGGAGGTGAATGTTGCAACAAGGAAAAGGCTGGAGGCAGTGGAGATGTCTTGTCTGAGGGCAATGTGTGGTGTGAATATAATGCAGAGAATTCGTAGTTTGGAAATGAAGAGGAGGTGCAGAATTACCAAAACTATTATCCAGAGGCCTGAGGAGGGGTTTAGACATGTAGAGAGGACGAAACAAAATAGAATGACTTCGAGAGTGTATAAATCTGTAATGGAGGAAAGGCAGGCTACAGGTCGGCCTAGGAAAGGTTAGAGGGATGGGTTAAAGGAGGTTTTGTGTGCGAGGGGCTTGGACTTCCAGGAAGCATACGTGAGCCTGTTAGATAGGAGTGAATGGAGACAAAAGGTTTTTAGGACTTGACGTGCTGTTGGAGTGTGAGCAGGGTAATGTTTATGAAGGGATTCAGGGAAACCGGCAGGTCGTACTTGAGTCCTGGAGATGGGAAGCAAGGGGCCTGCACTCTGAAGGAGGGGTGTTAATGTTGCCGTTTTTTAACTGTAGTGTAAGTGCGCTTCTGGCAAAACAGTAATGGAGTGAATGATGGTGAAAATTTTTCTTTTTCGGGCCACCCTGCCTTGGTGGGAAACGGCCAGTGTGTTAATAAAGGAATTTGTTTCAAGTCAAGACAGTTCAGATGCTCGAGGGGGATAATTAGGATAGAGACAGGACTGCAGCAAGAGGGAACATTTATGGGGATACATGACAGCCCATCAGACAGAGAGGAATAGCAGATGACGGGGGCAAGAGGAGGGAGCACCCAGCCTCAAGGAACTCCTTGCCCCCTGCCACCTTTATCCCCAACACTATCATCAAGATACCCTCCTCCACTTTTCCCCTTTTTCACCACATTCTTCCCCTATTTTTTCCCATCAACAATATTATCTCTGATCCATTTCAATGCAGTGATGTACATATGAACCACAGCCTCATCTCTACTGCTCCTGCCAGATGAGTAAGGAAAAGAAAGCTCAGTGTAGTACACAAATTCAGAATGCTTATTGGAAGAGTGGCAAGTTGAATGAACAAATTTCAGAGATAACCCTTGACATTATAGCAATCACAGAAACAAAGCTCTCTGAAATTTCAAGCTCCATGTTCCTAGCATGATATTAAGTGATAAGGAAAGAGAGGAGATAGAGAGGTAGCGTGTAATAGACGATTACATAAACCACATGTATGTGGCAAATGACTAGCTAAAATGAAGATAAATAGTTGAGAGAGCTGACAAGTTGATAAATTAGACACATGTGTAACACTTGGGTATCTTTACTGAGGAAACGTTTCGCCACACAGTGGCTTCATCAGTCCATACAAATGAGAATAGCGAAGAACAGAAGGAATTTGAGGTAATCAGTCCCTCAGCCTTGAGTCGATGTAATCAGTCCCTCAGCCTTGGTCGATGTAATCAGTCTCTCAGCCTTGGGTCGATGTAATCAGTCTCTCAGCCTGGAGTCGATGTAATCAGTCTCTCAGCCTGGAGTCGATGTAATCAGTCTCTCAGCCTTGGGTCGATGTAATCAGTCTCTCAGCCTGGAGTCGATGTAATCCCGTCCCTCAGCCTTTGGGGTCGATGTAATCAGTCTCTCAGCCTTGAGTCGATGTAATCAGTCCCTCAGCCTGGAGTCGATGTAATCAGTCCCTCAGCCTTGAGTCGATGTAATCAGTCTCTCAGCCTGGAGTCGATGTAATCAGTCCTCAGCCTTGGTCGATGTAATCAGTCTCTCAGCCTGGAGTCGATGTAATCAGTCCTCAGCCTGGAGTCGATGTAATCAGTCTCTCAGCCTTGGGTCGATGTAATCAGTCTCTCAGCCTGGAGTCGATGTAATCAGTCCCTCAGCCTTGATATGTAATCATCTCTGGAGTCGATGTAATCAGTCCTCAGCCTTGGTCGATGTAATCAGTCCCTCAGCCTGGAGTCGATGTAATCAGTCTCCTCAGCCTTGAGTCGATGTAATCAGTCCCTCAGCCTTGAGGTCGATGTAATCAGTCTCTCAGCCTTGAGTCGATGTAATCGGTCCCTCAGCCTGGAGTCGATGAATCAGTCCTCAGCCTTGATGTCGATGTAATCAGTCCCTCAGCCTTGAGTCGATGTAATCAGTCCCTCAGTCTTGAGTCGATGTAATCAGTCCCTCAGCCTGGAGTCGATGTAATCAGTCCCTCAGCCTTGAGTCGATGTAATCAGTCCCTCAGCCTTGAGTCGATGTAATCAGTCCCTCAGCCTTGAGTCGATGTAATCAGTCCCTCAGCCTTGAGTCGATGTAATCAGTCTCACCTGAGTCGATGTAATCTCCTCAGCTGAGTCGATGTAATCAGTCCCTCAGCCTTGGGAGTCGATGTAATCAGTCCCTCAGCCTGAGTCGATGTAATCAGTCTCTCAGCCTGGAGTCGATGTAATCAGTCATCTCAGCCTGAGTCGATGTAATCAGTCCTCAGCCTGGAGTCGATGTAATCAGTCCCTCAGCCTGGAGTCGATGTAATCAGTCCCTCAGCCTGGAGTCGATGTAATCAGTCCCTCAGCCTGGAGTCGATGTAATCAGTCTCTCAGCCTGGAGTCGATGTAATCAGTCCAAGTCTTGAAAAGAACACAGCACATACATATTTGAATTTGTCAGATATGATACCACATACGACTGTTTCACCTCACCTGTGTACAGTATATAAGCAACGTCTTCGTGCATATGCTGTATCCTTGTCAAAGTTGATGGAGTGATTACATCGACTCCAGGCTGAGGGACTGATTACATCGACTCCAGGCTGAGGGACTGATTACATCGACTCCAGGCTGAGGGACTGATTACATCGACTCCAGGCTGAGGACTGATTACATCGACTCCAGGCTGAGGACTGATTACATCGACTCCAGGCTGAGGGACTGATTACATCGACTCCAGGCTGAGGGACTGATTACATCGACTCCAGGCTGAGGGACTGATTACATCGACTCCAGGCTGAGGACTGATTACATCGACTCCAGGCTGAGGGACTGATTACATCGACTCCAGGCTGAGGGACTGATTACATCGACTCCAGGCTGAGGGACTGATTACATCGACTCCAGGCTGAGGGACTGATTACATCGACTCCAGGCTGAGGGACTGATTACATCGACTCCAGGCTGAGGAGATGATTACATCGACTCCAGGCTGAGGGACTGATTACATCGACTCCAGGCTGAGGGACTGATTACATCGACTCCAGGCTGAGGGACTGATTACATCGACTCCAGGCTGAGGACTGATTACATCGACTCCAGGCTGAGGACTGATTACATCGACTCCAGGCTGAGGGACTGATTACATCGACTCCAGGCTGAGGGACTGATTACATCGACTCCAGGCTGAGGGACTGATTACATCGACTCCAGGCTGAGAGACTGATTACATCGACTCCAGGCTGAGAGACTGATTACATCGACTCCAGGCTGAGGGACTGATTACATCGACTCCAGGCTGAGAGACTGATTACATCGACTCCAGCTGAGGGACTGATTACATCGACTTCAGGCTGAGGGACTGATTACATCGACTCCAGGCTGAGGGACTGATTACATCGACTCCAGGCTGAGGGACTGACACTAACAATATTCCAGTAATTAATTGTTTACAGTCGGCTAGAAGTAGATAAATATTACATCACGTCACTAGTGAGATGCTGTGAATATAGACAAACTGAAGCAAATAATCCCGGTCTGAGGTTTTTTCAGGGTCTTAAGGATGCAAATGAACTCTAGTGAACCATTAACTAAATTTAATTACTCTTCAAACAGGTGTAGTGTCTGATTATGGGATAGATGCTAATGTAACTCCTATTTTTACATCGGGACAAGTCGTTACCTGTCAAATTCGCAATAAGCATCGACCTCATTGTAGGAAATTACTAGTCATTACAGCTGAGATTAAAGAAGCCTCTCGATAGCATAGCTGATTAGGCATGAAGACATGTATTCACAGAGGCCGGTCTTGTCAATTTATAAACTTTCTTCAGAAAGCTTTGAGGCTTTTGACCCAGCTAGAGATTGAATTATACTGATAAGTCTTTTAAGAGGACTGATTTAAAAATCGACTCCAGGCTGGGGAAAAAGATTCTACGGATCGACTGCCCAGGCGAGATGATGATTACATCGACTAGGCTGAGGGACTGATTACATCGACTCCAGGTGAGAACTGATTACATCGACTAGGGTGAGAGCTGATTACAAAGACTCCAGGCTGAGAGACTGATTAAAAACGACTCCAGGCGAGAGACTGATTACATCGACTCCAGGCTGAGAGACTGATTACCTCAAACTCCTTCTGTTCTTCACCATTCTCAATTGCATTGATGATAAAAAACCACTGTGTGGCTTCGTTTCCCGGAAAAAGATACCCAAGTGTTGCAATGTGTCTAATTTATCGACTCCCAAAAGTGGGAAACTGACGGGAAATGTAAAAGACAACAAAACAATGGATAACACCACAGCAGAAACAGTAAAGAGTGCACGTAGCACTAGAGTGAAGGTGTTTATCATGGGTGATTTCTGCCACAAAGAAAGTTTAAAAACGCAATGTGCAAATGTGGAGGTGGCTAGGCATAACTTTATATATAAACATGAGAGAGAGAGAGAGGCAGGCAGAGGCAGAGACAGAGACAGATATGTAGTCGTGCCGAATTGATGAGGCGAAAAAAGGCGAGTGGTGCACTTAGGAGTCTGTGGAGACAATGAACTTTGTCCATGGAATGTATGAGAGCATAGTATACCAAAGCCCCATATGGGTGTGAACATGGGGGTGAATGTTTTCAACGGGAGAAAGGTGGAGGAGTGGAGTGTATGTCTGAGGGCAATTGTGGTGTGAATATAATGCAGAGAATTCGTAGTTTGGAAATTAGGAAGAGGTGCGGGGTTACTAAAACTATTATCAAGGGGGTTGAAGAGGGGTTGTTGAGGTGGTTCGGACATGTAGAGAGAATGGAACAAAAGAGGATGACTTCGAAAGTGTTAAAAATCTGTAGTGGATGGAAGGCCGAGTAGGGGTTGGCCTAGGAAAGGTTGGTGGGAGGGGATGAAGGAAGTTTCGTGTGCGAGGGGCTTGGACTTTCAGCAAGCATGCTTGAGCGTGTTAGATAGGAGCTAATGGAGGCAATTGGTTTTTAAGACTTGACGTGCTGTTGGAGTGTGAGCAAGGTAACATTTATGAAGGGATTCAGGTAAACCGGCAGGCTGGACTTGAGTCCTGGAGATGGGAAGTACAGTGCCTGCACTCTGAAGGAGGGGTGTTAATGTTGTAGTTTTATAACTAGTGTAAGTGCACCTTTGGCAAGACAGTGATGGGGTGAATGATGAAAGTTTTTCTTTTTCGGTCCACTCTTCCTTGGTGGGAAACGGCCGATGTGTTAATAATGTCGTGCCGAATAGGTAAAACTGGTCAATTAGCAAGAACTCATTTAAAATTAAGTCCTTTCTAAAATTTTCTCTTAAACGTTTAAAGATATATTTTTAATTTATGTTAATTAAAAAATTAATAATTTTGTACCAAAAGAACCTTAGAAAACTTGCCTAATCTTACTATAACAATCGCAATTTAATTTAGCCTAATCCAACTATATATATTTTAGATAAGTTTACAATAATTTAATACTAAACAAACACAGTGAAATATATTTTTTCCTTACGTACAGAATGATTTTTGTGAAATTATTGCATACACAAATTTTCGTTTGTCTTATTCTACAAGAACAGAGTTGCTATTTAAGCCAAAATTGCAAGTTTTACCTATTCGGCACGACAGATTATATATATATATATATATATATATATATATATATATATATATATATATATATATATATATATATATATATATAACAACACTGCACTAGCCAAGGAGTCGAACCCATGCTGTTTTGGCCCGCCTCATCGTGAAAGAAAACGCATGACGCTTTAGACCACTAGACCACACAATCCTTAATGGTGCATCTAGCCATGTTGATAAATTAGACACATATGCAACTCTTGGGTATCTTTATTGAGGAAACGTTTCGCCACACAGTGGCTTCATCAGTCCATACGTAGGAGAAACTTGAAGAACAGGAGGAGAATGAGGCAATCAGTCCCTCAACCTTGAGTCAATGTGTTCAGTCCATCAATCTTGAATAGAATACGGCATATCAGCGGAGAAGCAGCTTATAAACCGTATGGCAGGAGAGGTACAGCAGTCATAGGTCGTGTCACATTTGTTCAATGTGGAAGTAGGTCGTGCCCAAGAATTAGGCAAGCGAAGAATTCCTAAGTATTAAGATCCCAAGAAGTTGCAGTGTCTGATGAAGCCACTGTGAGGCGAAACGTTTCCTCAATAAAGATACACAAGAGTTGCATATGTGTCTAATTTATCAACATGTCGGTTCTCTGAACCATTCATCTACAAATCTGTCAGACACTGCAACTTCTTGGGATCTTAATACTTAGGAATTCTTCGCTTGCCTAATTCTTGGGCACAACCTACTTCCACATTGAACAAATGTGACACGACCTATGACTGCTGCACCTCTCCTGCCATACGGTTTATAAGCTGCTTCTCCGCTGATATGCCGTATTCTATTCAAGATTGATGGACTGAACACATTGACTCAAGGTTGAGGGACTGATTACCTCATTCTCCTCCTGTTCTTCAAGTTTCTCCTACGTATGGACTGATGAAGCCACTGTGTGGCGAAACGTTTCCTCAATAAAGATACACAAGAGTTGCATATGTGTCTAATTTATCAACATGTCGGTTCTCTGAACCATTCATCTACGCATCCAGCCATGCTGGATGCACCATTGTCCCCACCAGTGAAAAACATACGGTGGTGTGGAAGCCTCTGAGCTAATTTCATTCTACTTCCTTTTTGTGTACTAGCTCAACGAGAAGCATATTATATTATTGTACCCACGGAACAAGTGGTATTGATCAATAATAACACTGCACTAGCCAAGGAGTCGAACCCATGCTGCTCCGTGGGTACAATATATATATATATATATATATATATATATATATATATATATATATATATATATATATATATATATATATATATAAACACTGATCTCTGGCTGAAGGAGACTCGAACCTACGAACCTTAGGACAAGGTACGCAGTGCTTTACCAATCTATCCACACTGGACAATACCTTGGCGTGCAGCATGCGCTACACGTTTTGATCCAAGGCAGCCAGCTTTCAGGAAGAAGGCTTACAGCTTTTCATCTCATCCCCTGCATGCATCAGCCTTACTAGAGATTTGAACAATGCAAGGAATTCGCGAGAGCATGCGAAATATACACAAACACTGATCTCTGGCTGAAGGAGACTCGAACCTACGAACCTTAGGACAAGGTACGCAGTGCTTTACCAATCTATCCACACTGGACAATACCTTGGCGTGCAGCATGCGCTACACGTTTTGATCCAAGGCAGCCAGCTTTCAGGAAGAAGGCTTACAGCTTTTCATCTCATCCCCTGCATGCATCAGCCTTACTAGAGATTTGAACAATGCAAGGAATTCGCGAGAGCATGCGAAATATACACAAACACTGATCTCTGGCTGAAGGAGACTCGAACCTACGAACCTTAGGACAAGGTACGCAGTGTATATTTCGCATGCTCTCGCGAATTCCTTGCATTGTTCAAATCTCTAGTAAGGCTGATGCATGCAGGGGATGAGATGAAAAGCTGTAAGCCTTCTTCCTGAAAGCTGGCTGCCTTGGATCAAAACGTGTAGCGCATGCTGCACGCCAAGGTATTGTCCAGTGTGGATAGATTGGTAAAGCACTGCGTACCTTGTCCTAAGGTTCGTAGGTTCGAGTCTCCTTCAGCCAGAGATCAGTGTTTGTGTATATTTCGCATGCTCTCGCGAATTCCTTGCATATATATATATATATATATATATATATATATATATATATATATATATATATATATATATATATATATATGTCGTGCCGAATAGGCAGAATTTGCGATCTTGGCTTAAATAGCAACGTTCATTTTGCCATATAGGACAAGTGAAAATTTGTGTATGCAATAATTTCGCCAAAATCATTCTGAACCTAACGAAGAAAATATACTTCACTGTGTTTGTTTGATATTAAATTACTGTAAACAAATCTAAAATATATATAGTTGGGTTAGGCTCAAATAAATTGCTCTTGTTATAATAAGGTTAGGTAAGTTTTCTAAGATTCTTTTAGTGCAAAATTAAAAAAAAAATACATTAACATTAATGAAAAAAATATATCTTTAAACGTATAAGAGAAAATTTTATAAAGGACTTAATTTTAAATGAGTTCTTGCTAATTGACCAGTTTTACATATTCGGCACGACATATATATATATATATATATATATATATATATATATATATATAATATTATATATATGCATGCTGGCGCCACTGTGTACCCTCGATAGTTTAAAAAACATTGGCAAAGATTTTCTAACGTTCAGCGAGGAAAAAAAAAAAACAAGAGTTACATGTTGTGCCTGAAGCAAAGAAAAAAAAGGCACTCCAAAGAAAGACTTAAAAAACGAAGAGGAAGTGATATTAATAAAATAACATAGAAAAATCTGCATCAGGTCCCAGGACGATCGGCGAATGTCAAGTTTATATTCAATGACAACAATGATGGAAGCTGATAACTTCACTATAAATACATATATTTTTTAGCCAAGCTACTGCTTCGAGTTATGTTACATTAACTAGTTATCGACACTGCACACTCAGGGGCTGGTAGTCCTTCAGTAGTGTCTCCGTCTCTCACTCCATCTACGTTCACACTCAGGGGCTGGTAGTCCTTCCGTAGTGTCTCAGTCTCTCACTCCATCTACGTTCACACTCAGGGGCTGGTAGTCCTTCAGTAGTGTCTCAGTCTCTCACTCCATCTACGTTCACACTCAGGGGCTGGTAGTCCTTCCCTAGTGTCTCAGTCTCTCACTCCATCTACGTTCACACTCAGGGGCTGGTAGTCCTTCCCTAGTGTCTCAGTCTCTCACTCCATCTACGTTCACACTCAGGGGCTGGAAGTCCTTCCGTAGTGTCTCCATCTCTCACTCCATCTACGTTCACACTCAGGGGCTGGTAGTCCTTCCCTAGTGTCTCAGTCTCTCACTCCATCTACGTTCACACTCAGGGGCTGGTAGTCCTTCCGTAGTGTCTCCGTCTCTCACTCCATCTACGTTCACACTCAGGGGCTGGTAGTCCTTCCGTAGTGTCTCCGTCTCTCACTCCATCTACGTTCACACTCAGGGGCTGGAAGTCCTTCCGTAGTGTCTCCGTCTCTCACTCCATCTACGTTCACACTCAGGGGCTGGTAGTCCTTCCCTAGTGTCTCAGTCTCTCACTCCATCTACGTTCACACTCAGGGGCTGGTAGTCCTTCCGTAGTGTCTCCGTCTCTCACTCCATCTACGTTCACACTCAGGGGCTGGTAGTCCTTCCCTAGTGTCTCAGTCTCTCACTCCATCTACGTTCACACTCAGGGGCTGGTAGTCCTTCCCTAGTGTCTCCGTCTCTCACTCCATCTACGTTCACACTCAGGGGCTGGTAGTCCTTCCGTAGTGTCTCAGTCTCTCACTCCATCTACGTTCACACTCAGGGGCTGGTAGTCCTTCCCTAGTGTCTCCGTCTCTCACTCCATCTACGTTCACACTCAGGGGCTGGTAGTCCTTCCGTAGTGTCCCCGTCTCTCACTTCATCTACGTTCACACTCAGGGGCTGGAAGTCCTTCTGTAGTGTCCCCGTCTCTCACTCCATTTACGTTCACACTTAGGGACTGGTAATCCTTCTGTAGTGTCCCCGTCTCTCACTCCATTTATGTTCACACTCAGGGACTGGTAGTCCTTCCGCAGCGCCCCCGTCTCTCCATCTACGTTCACATTCAGGGACTGGTAGTCCTTCCGCAGTGCCCCCGTCTCTCCATCTACGTTCACACTCAGGTACTGGTAGTCCTTCCGTAGTGCCCCCGTCTCTCACTCCATCTACGTTCACACTCAGGTACTGGTAGTCCTTCCGTAGTGCCCCCGTCTCTCACTCCATCTACGTTCACACTCAGGTACTGGTAGTCCTTCAGTAGTGTCTCCGTCTCTCACTCCATCTACGTTCACACTCAGGTACTGGTAGTCCTTCAGTAGTGCCCCCGTCTCTCACTCCATCTACGTTCGCACTCAAATACTGAGTCCTTCCGTAGTGCCCCAGTCTCGCGCTCCGTCTACGTTCACACTCAGGTGTTGGTAGTCCTTCAGTAGTGCCTTCGTCTCTCACTCCATTTACGTTCACACTGAAGGGCTGGTAGTCCTTCCACAGCGCCCCCGTCTCTCACTCCATCTACGTTCACACTTAGGGACTGGTAGTCCTTCCGTAGTGTCCCCGTCTCTCACTCCATTTACGTTCACACTTAGGGACTGGTAATCCTTCCGCAGCGCCACCGTTTCACTCCATACACGGCTCTACACGTGGATACACGAGATACTTGACAATTTAATTCCTGTCAGCAAATTTTTATCTAACTTTTCCATCCACCTCCACTGCATCGCGCAATATCTCTTTTGTGCATTCCCGTCTGTTACCTGCAACTTTTGTCTCATTAGTTCACAAGTTTCTATCAAATGTAGCTCAAATTTTCCAGCGATTATAAAGGAACTTGTTTTATTGACAGTAACGTAACTAATGCAATTACGTAACATAAATGACGTAAATCCTAGTCGAAAATAAGTATGTCTAATGAAAACGAGAGGACTGGTGTCTAAACGTATGACATCAACACCAGTTGGTCTGGCCGCGTACCTATGTTCATTTCTCCCCTATAATCTGCCTTGTCCATATTTACTATCGCATTTGCTTTGTCTGCTTTCATAAATAAAGTCCAGGATCTTTCCTTAATTCATGGTATAATTTAACAAATCTTTGAGGACAGTTGTGTTGCAGAGGTGTGAGCTTTGCTCACACCTCTGCTACACGATTATCCTCAATTATCGTAAATGTCGGAGCAAAGCAACTAAGTTGGCAAGAACTTCGACTTACATTTCGCGGGTTACTAGATAATAAGAATACTGACAAATACAGAGTTGGCTGAAGATTTGCTTGAAGAATGTAGAAGACGAGATTCTGAAACTAAACTATTTTCATAATCACTAGAGAGACGAGGTATACTCGTAGTGAAAGACGAGGTATACTCGTAGTGAGAGATGAGGTATACTCGTAGTGAGAGATGAGGTATACACGTAGTGAGATGAGGTATACTCCTAGTGAGATAAGGTATACTCCTAGTGAGAGATGAGGTATACTCGTAGTGAGAGACGATGTATACTCGTAGTGAGAGATGAGGTATACTTGTAGTCAGAGATGAGGTACACTTGTAGTCAGAGATGAGGTATACTTGTAGTCAGAGATGAGGTACACTTGTAGTCAGAGATGAGGTATACTTGTAGTCAGAGATGAGGTATACTTGTAGTCAGAGATGAGGTATACTTGTAGTCAGAGATGAGGTATACTTGTAGTGAGAGATGAGGTATACTTGTAGTCAGAGATGAGGTACACTTGTAGTCAGAGATGAGGTATACTTGTAGTCAGAGATGAGGTATACTTGTAGTCAGAGATGAGGTATACTTGTAGTCAGAGATGAGGTATACTTGTAGTGAGAGATGAGGTATACTTGTAGTCAGAGATGAGGTATACTTGTAGTCAGAGATGAGGTATACTTGTAGTCAGAGATGAGGTATACTTGTAGTGAGAGATGAGGTATACTTGTAGTCAGAGATGAGGTATACTTGTAGTGAGAGATTGGAGAGGCAGCGATCGAACACACGAGAAAATGTTGATTTTCTGGCTGAATATATTATTGATCTTCCTTTCTGGCTCTTACAGTGTGATGCAGTGTTGCTCTTACAGTGTGATGCAGTGTTGCTCTTACAGTGTGATGCAGTGTTGCTCTTACAGTGTGATGCAGTGTTGCACTTACAGTGTGATGCAGTGTTGCTCTTACAGTGTGATGCAGTGTTGCTCTTACAGTGTGATGCAGTGTTGCTCTTACAGTGTGATGCAGTGTTGCTCTTACAGTGTGATGCAGTGTTGCACTTACAGTGTGATGCAGTGTTGCTCTTACAGTGTGATGCAGTGTTGCTCTTACAGTGTGATGCAGTGTTGCTCTTACAGTGTGATGCAGTGTTGCTCTTACAGTGTGATGCAGTGTTGCTCTTACAGTGTGATGCAGTGTTGCTCTTACAGTGTGATACAGTGTTGCTCTTACTGTGTGATACAGTGTTGCTCTTACAGTGTGATGCAGTGTTGCTCTTACAGTGTGATGCAGTGTTGCTCTTACAGTGTGATACAGTGTTGCTCTTACAGTGTGATGCAGTGTTGCTCTTACAGTGTGATGCAGTGTTGCTCTTACAGTGTGATGCAGTGTTGCTCTTACAGTGTGATGCAGTGTTGCTCTTACAGTGTGATGCAGTGTTGCTCTTACAGTGTGATGCAGTGTTGCTCTTACAGTGTGATGCAGTGTTGCTCTTACAGTGTGATGCAGTGTTGCTCTTACAGTGTGATGCAGTGTTGCTCTTACAGTGTGATGCAGTGTTGCTCTTACAGTGTGATGCAGTGTTGCTCTTACAGTGTGATACAGTGTTGCTCTTACAGTGTGATACAGTGTTGCTCTTACAGTGTGATGCAGTGTTGCTATTACAGTGTAATACAGTGTTGCTCTTACAGTGTGATACAGTGTTGCTCTTACAGTGTAATACAGTGTTGCTCTTACAGTGTGATGCAGTGTTGCTCTTACAGTGTGACAGTGTTGCTCTTACAGTGTAATACAGTGTTGCTCTTACAGTGTAATAGTGTTGCTCTTACAGTGTAATACAGTGTTGTTCTTACAGTGTGATGCAGTGTTGCTCTTACAGTGTAATAGTGTTGCTCTTACAGTGTAATACAGTGTTGCTCTTATAGTGTAATAGTGTTGCTCTTACAGTGTAATACAGTGTTGTTCTTACAGTGTGATACAGTGTTGCTCTTACAGTGTGATACAGTGTAGCTTTTACAGTGTGATAGTGTAGCACCTAGAGCATGATACAGTGTATCTGCTAGAGCATGATACAGTGTATCTGCTAGAGCATGATACAGTGTATCTGCTAGAGCATGATACAGTGTATCTGCTAGAGCATGATACAGTGTATCTGCTAGAGCATGATACAGTGTATCTGCTAGAGCATGATACAGTGTATCTGCTAGAGCATGATACAGTGTATCTGCTAGAGCATGATACAGTGTATCTGCTAGAGCATGATACAGTGTATCTGCTAGAGCATGATACAGTGTATCTGCTAGAGCATGATACAGTGTATCTGCTAGAGCATGATACAGTGTATCTGCTTGAGCATGATACAGTGTATCTGCTAGAGCATGATACAGTGTATCTGCTAGAGCATGATACAGTGTATCTGCTAGAGCATGATACAGTGTATCTGCTAGAGCATGATACAGTGTATCTGCTAGAGCATGATACAGTGTATCTGCTAGAGCATGATACAGTGTATCTGCTAGAGCATGATACAGTGTATCTGCTAGAGCATGATACAGTGTATCTGCTAGAGCATGATACAGTGTATCTGCTTGAGCATGATACAGTGTATCTGCTTGAGCATGATACAGTGTATCTGCTAGAGCATGATACAGTGTATCTGCTAGAGCATGATACAGTGTATCTGCTAGAGCATGATACAGTGTATCTGCTAGAGCATGATACAGTGTATCTGCTAGAGCATGATACAGTGTATCTGCTAGAGCATGATACAGTGTATCTGCTAGAGCATGATACAGTGTATCTGCTAGAGCATGATACAGTGTATCTGCTAGAGCATGATACAGTGTATCTGCTAGAGCATGATACAGTGTATCTGCTTGAGCATGATACAGTGTATCTGCTAGAGCATGATACAGTGTATCTGCTAGAGCATGATACAGTGTATCTGCTAGAGCATGATACAGTGTATCTGCTAGAGCATGATACAGTGTATCTGCTAGAGCATGATACAGTGTATCTGGTACATTATGATTCAAGCATTGTTCTGAGATTTTATATTTCATTTCGTGTATTATGATTATTTTAATCATGATCACATCACACAAACTAATAAATTTACGTGTATAATTATTATTTTGCTCTGGTTAACCTGGCAAGCCATGACAAAATATTTTTTTTGGTGATGTATCTTTTGGTGCTAATAAAAAGAGGGATTTTTTTTTTTTTGAATCTGGACACCAAAACAAAACCGTAACGAATAAAAATATGAAAACAATTATAATTTATTACTCTGTGTTATCAGCTGCGTGAAGTAAAAACAGTAAACCTGGAAGCTCTTCTTCTCTCCGCTCCCACAGACTTTGATACTACGAAACAGAGGAGTTAAAAATTCCGCATTGGAAAAACGTTCATGCTGTAGATATTTCTAGGACATGGCATAAGTAGAAGACATTACTACTAATAATAATAATATTGCTGCTCGTGTTGCCACTAACACTACAGCTATTACTATTACTAAATGCGCTTCAGATGTACAGTGGCTAACCAGTCATCTCGCGTAGTTCCTAAAATTTTAGTGTTATGGAAGTGACAGGCGTCTGGAGTGGGGCGTGGTTAGTTAAATCCTGTATCTGACAAGTGGATTCTTGATGAATTGTTTTGGCACCATCAACTTCCAGCGGGAGACTACCAGAGCGTCACACCAAACCAGCGTCCAGAAGCGCACACAAAGAATGATACATGTGACATGCGCCAAACTATCTAAAATATAAACATCACTGAAAAACCTAAACGTAGACGCTTCGAAGAAACTACAGAACATGTGTATCCGATGTAGAACCCACACTTAATTAAATACGTTAAAAAAATAATATCTGTTTCAAGGACTGCATCACGTCGGGTTCGAAAACAATAACATTATACTTTAATGAGAAACTGCGCGAGTTTGAGCTCAAAATACTTAAGAGGACTAAACAGAGAAAATGGATAAACAGATGGATCGTAGAGATGTTTGGAAAAAATTCTAGTGTTCGAGTAGAGATAGAGACAGAGATAGAAAGTGAAAAACAGAGACAGAGACAAAGAAAGGGAAATGAAAAAGAGAGAGGGGGAGATAGCAGTGAAGGGGAAATAAATATAAGAGAGTTTTACACAGTTCTTGTCTGAGGGGACGAACAAGAACTGTGTAAAAAGAGAAAAGATTCAGAAATATAACAAGGGCCTGTAAAAACTACAAGAGGAAATACAAGAAAACGTGAATAAAAGGAGTTAAAAATTCAAATTCTATTTGCAGCCCAGAGAAAGTTGAGAGTTTTAACCATTACTAGTAAAATGTACCGGTAAAATGAGGCTACCGTGAGTCCATCTTAGCCATGGCTACCGTCCATCCTAGCCATGGCTAGGATGGACCGTAGCCATGGCTAGGATGCACTGTAGCCATCACGATGAGAGACGGAAGCAATGTCAAATTAGATGGTAGCCATAGATAAGATGCATTACCAATGATGTGTGGTGGCAATATTCAAGATAGCCATAACTGTAGACATGACGGACGGTAGCCCTTATCCAAGATGGATGGCAACTATAACCAAAATGGATGCAAGGTGGATGGTAGTCAAAGCCAAGTTGTATGGAAGCTGTTGTCAAGATGGAGGGTAGCCAAAGCAAACTAGATGGTAGCCATAGGCATGACCTATGGTAACCATATCTAAGACGAATAGCAGCCAAAGACAAGATGGAGGGCAGCACCAGCTGAAAGATTTGAAAACTTTATAGGGGAAACTAAAGGAATAGATAAAGGGGGAAAAATATAGCAAAGAAAGACCAGGACACAAAAGGAAGAAGAAATAGACACAAACAAAAATAAGAGTAAGGAAACACTTGAAAGTGAAACAGCAGCAGTGAGCTGACAAAGTCAGACAGTCTGAAGTGTCACAGCCACAACAAACCTTCAAGAAACAAATACTACACACATCAGAAGAAACACTTGACACTAAAAATATCAATAAAGGACGTAGGTCCTGCCCACCACTCTCCCATCATGGCCACCCACAACCCCCTTCCCTCTCATAGAGGAAACTATAATAATCTAATCATCTTCCCTAGGAAACAATGATTCCATATATATATATATATATATATATATATATATATATATATATATATATATATATATATATATAAACCCGTATGTTTACACACACATTATATATTTATTCAGTAGTGTGCAAATTAATTGGAAAAGGAGTAAATTTTGTGATTATCTCATAATATGTCTTAGTCTCCGGCTTACTTAATGTAGTCTGGGTTCATTTCTTTTCATAAGCGTTTGCTACACACTTCTGATAACCAACCCTGCTACTCTCGTCAGTGCTACAACAGCTGTTGTTCTGTAAGGCTATTGCTGCAAGTGTGCTCACTGAGCGAATCCTCTTCTTCAATTCATGATTACTGCTGAAATTCGTGATGGACGTTACAGCTAGGAAGCATGCAAGTATTGCAGCTCATAGCAAACATGCTGATTTGAGAATCAGATAGATCGCCGAAAATTTGAACCTAGCAAAGTCAACTGTTAGTTGGACTCCAAAGAGAACTGAAGACATTGGTGATGATAGATTGCTGCATCTAGGAAGATGTGGAAGAAAACACAAAACCACACCTCACGATTACAAGGTTATCATATGAAATTGTGTGAAGGATCCCAAGAAAACCAGCAAAGATCTACAGAAAAATAGCTTCAGCTGATGTACATGTTGATTCATCATCTGTTCCATAAAGGCTCCTTGAAGTTAGCAGAACTCCCAGAAAGATGGTAAAGAAACAATTATTGATTGCTGCTATGAATAAAATCAGCTGCGATGGGCACTCCATCAGATGTGCATTTTAAAGTATATGGGTACTGATCAGTGGTAGTGAGTCCTCAGTACGCTGAGGTCAGTGGTTACGTGTGGTCATACCTGCCTAAGTTCTTGGGATTTAGCGTGGGGTGTTACCAAAGCCCATGGCTTGTTGTAGTGTTTTCAAATCTCAGGTTCAAGTGTTGAAGGAGGTGGTTCTGCTTCTTCAGGAGGAAAATAGGAGGCTGAAGCTTCGCCTAGTTGGGTTTGGGAGCGAGTGTGAGATGGTTTTAGCTGGTAAGGAAGAAATGGTCACCAGCAGTGAGTGGCAGCCGCTTTAAGAGGCAAGGGGTTCACAGTTCAGGAAGAAGGAAGATAAGAAAGGTTAATAGAGAAGACGTGAAGGTAGGAAATTGATTCTCTGCTTTCCAGGACGAGTGTACTTCAGTGGTTAATGAGATTGAAGGTACCACTGATTCCCCTGCTAATCAAGGTACGAATATTCTAATTGTAGGCGATTCTCAGGTAAGATATATGGACCGAACTTCATGGGACTGAGAAATTACCTGGGTGGGCTAAATTGGGATGGCCTGACTATGGGTCAGGGACGTGATCTTGGTTGCCAATATGACGTTTTTCAAAGCATAGTTCTAGCTGCCCAGACAACTTTTGTTCCGAGTAGGGAAATTAGATCTAACAAAAATTATCCCAGACGGATGAACAACAGATTAAAGTATATCATTGGTCAAAAGAGAGGCATATATAGGCGTATCAAAAGAGGGGATGGGCAGTTAAGAAATCAATATATTCAAATAAAGAAATAAATAAAAAAAAGAATAAGAAAAGGAAAAAGGGATTATGAGGCTAAGGTCGCAAGGGACTCGAAGACTAACCGAAAAGGGTTCTTTCAGGTATACAAAAGTAAGATTAGGGACAAGATAGGCCCACTTAAAAGTCACTTAGGTCAGATCACTGACAGTGATAAGGATGTGTGTGAAATTTCAATACTTACTTCTCAGTTTTTACCCAGGAAAATACTAGCGAAATTCCTGAAATAATAGGTTATGTAGAACAGGACGTTAATAAACTATGCACGATTGCTGTAACAAGCACCATGGTTTGTTGTAGTGTTTTAGAATCTCAGGTTCAAGCATTGAAGAAGGAGATTCTACTTCTTCAGGAGGAAAATAGGAAGCTGAAGTTTCGCATAGATGATTTTGGGAGCGAGTGTGACAAGGATTTAGCTGGTAAGGAAGCAATGGTCACCAGCAGTGATAGTGGCAGCCGCTTTAAGTAGCAAGTGGTTCACAGTTCAGGGAGAAGGAAAATGAGGAGAGTTAATCGAGATGATGGGAAGGTAAGAAATCGATTCTCTGTTCTCCAAGACGGGTGTACTTCAGGTTGAAGGTACCACTGATTCCCCTCCTAATCAAGGTAATAATATTTTAATAGTAGGCGATTCTCAGGTAAGATATATGGACCGTGCATTTTGTAACAGAGACAGAAAGGTCAGACAGAGAGTGTGCCTTCCTGAAGGTGGGGTTGGTGACATAGTCAGCAGGTTGGATAATATTATGGCAGGTAATGGGAACAAGCCCTTTATCTGTCTTAAGTGCTGGGGGTAATGACACTGGGAAGGGCAGGAGAGAGGAGCTGCTGGATAAGTACAGGTTAGCCATAGAAGTAGTTAGGTCTAAGTCATATGTAGCATCTTGCCTAGAAAGGGAGTGGGCAATGAATGGATGTCTAGGGCAATTGGTATAAATTGCTGCTGGCTAGACAGGTACTGCAAGGAGCTTGCCATCCCACTCATTGATAACTGGGAGCTATTCTTTGGCAAACGTGATATGTATGCAAGGGATGGGGTTCATCTCTCTAGGGATGGAGTGGTTGCATTAGCCAATTCAATTGAGAGAGTAATTGATGACTTGTCTAGGAATTTAAACTGATAGATTATAGAGGTATGGGTGTTTGTGGGAAACAATCAGGCTGCAGCATTAGGGTTAAAAACAGCAGTTATTACCGGGATACCTCAGGGATATGTTTAAAAGACAATATTCAAAATAAAGTTGCTAGTAATGGCAAATCAATTGATCAACAAACAGAGAGATAGCAGAGGGCAACGAGTGACTAGCTCCCTTAAGATTTACTATACAAATAGTAGGAGCCTAAGAAATAAGATAGATGAGCTAAGATTACTTGCAAGTGTAGGTAATATAGATATTATTGGTATAACAGAAACCTGGTTCAACCTGAAAGATAGAGAAATGCCTTCTGAACGCAACATACAGGGTTATAAACTATTCCACACTGATAGGGTCAACAGGAAGGGTGGTGGTGTGGCGATGTTTGTCAGAGAAAAATTAAATTGTCTTAGACATGATATAAGATTAGAAACATCGAACACAGAATCTGTTTGGCTACAGTTTCTCGAGGGACGTGACAAATAAATTTTGGGTGTGATTTATAGGCCCTCAAACCTTGATAGGGAGTGCAGTAAGCTGTTATGGGACGAAATTCATAAGGCATCTAGATATGAAAATGTTGTGATAATGGGAGATTTTAACTTTAGACAAATTGATTGGAACAATATGACAGGAAATCTTGAGTCTAGTGACTTTCTTGATACAGTTCAGGATTGCTTTTTAGAACAGGTTGTGACAGAACCAACTAGAGGAAACAATCTGCTTGACTTGGCTCTTGCCAACAAAGATTCACTAATTAATAATCTTGAGGTTAATGATGAGCTTGGGGAAAGTGATCACAAATCACTTAGTTTCAATATATCATGGAATTACCCAGATAAGTGCAATCAAATCTGTCCCAGATTTTCACTTGGCCGACTTCATGGGACTGAAAAATTACCTGGGTGGGCTAAATTGGTATGTCCTGGCTATGGGTCAGGTAGGTGATCTTGATTGCCAACATGACGTTTTTCAAGCATAGTTCTAGCTGCCCAGACAACTTTTGTTCCGAGTAGGGAAATCAGATCTAACAAAAATTATCCCAAATGGATGAACAATAGATTAAAACATCTCAGTGGTCAAAAAAGAGGCATATATAGGCGTATCAAAAGAGGGGAGGGGCAGTTAAGAAATCAATATATTCAATTCAAGAGAGAAATAAAGAAAGGAATAAGAAAAGCAAAAAGGGATTATGAGGCTAAGGTCGCAAGGGATTCAAAGACTAACCCAAAATGGTTCTTTCAGGTATACAAAGTAAGATTAGGGACAAGATTGGCCCACTTAAGAGCAACTCTGGTCAGATAACTGACAGTGATAAGGATGTGTGTGAAATTCTCAATACCTACTTCCTCTCAGTTTTCGCCCAGGAAAATACTAGCGATATTCCTGAAATAATAGATTATGTAGAACAGGATGATAATAAACTATGTACGATTGCGGTAACTAGTGACATGATCCTCAGATAAATAGAGAAACTAAAACCTAACAAATCCCCTGGCCCTGATGAACTGTTTGCAAGGGTGTTAAAGGAATGTAAAGATGAACTTAGCAAACCTCTGGCTAATCTTTCCAACATATCACTACAAACTGGCATGGTGCCTGATAAGTGGAAAATGCCAAATGTAATACCTATTTGCAAGGCAGGTGACAGGTCCGCAGCTTCGAACTATAGACCAATAAGCCTTACCTCCATAGTGGGAAAATTTATGGAATCAATAATTGCCGAAGCAATTCGTAGCCATCTTGATAGGCATATATTGATTAATGAATCTCAAAACGGTTTTACAAAGGGGCGTTCCTGTCTTAAGAATTTACTAACTTTTTTTACTGAAGTGTTTGAGGTAGATCATGGTAATTCATATGATATTGTGTATATGGACTTCAGTAGGGCTTTCTATAAAGTTCCACGTCAAAGGAATTTTTTCCTGGGCAGAGGCATGGTTGACAAACAGACAGCAAAGAGTTTGCATAAATGGGGAGAAATCAGAATGGGGGCACGTCACAAGCGGTGTTCCGCAGGGGTCAGTGTTGGTCCCGTTGTTGTTCACAATTTATATAAACGACATAGATGAGGGAATAAATAGCGACATAAGCAAATTTGCTGATAACACCAAAATAGGCCGTCCAATTCATTCTAATGAGGACACTAGAGCGCTCCAGGATGATTTGAACAACCTGATGCAATGGTCGGAGAAGTGGCAGATGCAGTTTAATTTAGGCAAATGCAAAGTTCTAAATGTTGGACAGTTAAATAACCATGCCACATATAAACTAAATAATGTAGATCTTAATACTGCTGATTGCGAAAAGGATTTAGGAGTTCTGGTTAGCAGTAATCTAAAACCAAGACAACAGTGCATTAGTGTTCGCAATAAAGCTAACAGAATTCTTGGCTTCATATCTAGAAGTATAAATAATAGAAGTCTTCAAGTTGTTCTTCAACTCTATATATTCCTGGTTAGGCCTCGTTTAGATTATGCTGCACAGTTCTGGTCACCGTATTACAGAATGGATATAAATGCGCTGGAAAACGTACAGAGGAGGATGACAAAGTTGATCCCCACGTATCATATAAGGATAGACTGAGGGCCCTGAATCTGCACTCTTGTGGAGAAATTTTCTCCAGGAGAGGGGTATCAGCCCCCTTCAGCCCCTTTCAGCCCTGAAGGGCCCAGCCCTCTCAGAAGGGGCAAGCTTCTTGTTTATTGCTACAGCAAGTAATTGATCGCAGATGCAATACAAGTATGTGACGTGGTCAAGCGACCGCCGCTCCTTGCAAGAGTCCAGTGTTGCAAAGTGTAGTTTAATAAGAGAGAGTCCATCTCTTACCTTAGCAGGACAATTAAGGAAAATCCTGCTCCCACTTTATTACCATGGTAAAGATAGTGTACATTGTTGTCTATGCTTAAGACAGCAAGAATCAAGCATTCTGCTTTGCTTCATGGAGGAAGTTTGGCAAGGAAGCAAAAAGTACTATGCCAGTTTTTTGTTTATGTTGTAGGGGCATTGCAGCGGTGTAGGATGCTGTGAGGTCAGATTACTTTTCACCCTACTGGGAGTCACACTCACGCTAGGATAAACTAAGAACACTGATCCGTGCTTTAGTGTGAACAAAGTCTCACATAACACGATAAACACTTACAGAGAAGTGTAATCAGCTTCTTTAGTGATATGGTGTAAACAATTATTGATGAACAGTGTAACAACGAGTGTTGCGATCCAACAGAGTGTAGTTCGACATTCTTCAAAGAACACTATTCTTCAATAAACTCATTGGATATCCGGGTGTTACTACGGGTCAGATACATATACCCAGGTAAGTGTTCTAACTCGTGATGTACTACTATTGAATGCGCAGTTGAGTATAAGTTACGAGTTAGTCACTTATCATAAAGCCTGGTGATAAGTGGACCTTTGAGTCCACACAAGTAAGTGTCGTCAGCCATCAGTGTCTGATAAATGCTGACATAACACCCCCTAGGGGTAAATTATTATTATTGAGAAGTGACTTCGACAGCTTCTCAAGACCTCGTCTGCAGGGGCGGCTGTATGGACGATAGCTGTCTTATCAGCTAAGTACTCCCTATATTTAATCTTTAACGTTAGCTGGTAAACCATTTCTCAACAACTCTCTAGAAAGGCATAGAATTAGGGGGGATATGATCGAGGTGTATAAAAGGAAAACAGGAATAAATAAAGGGGATGTAAATAGTGTGCTGAAAATTTCCAGCCAAGACAGGACTCGCAGCAATGGTTTCAAGTTGGAAAAATTCAGTTTCAGTAAAGATATAAGAAAGCACTGGTTTAGTAATAGAGTTGTGGATGAGTGTTACCAACTCCCGAGTACAGGTATAGAGGCTAAAACGTTGTGTAGTTTTAAAAATAGGTTAGATAAATACATGAGTGGGTGTGGGTGGGTGTGAGCTGGACCTGACTAGCTTGTGCTATGTTTGATGCCTTGATCCTTCCTTAAGTAGAAGTGACCTGACTAGGTGGGTCATTGGGCTAATGCGGGGGGGGGACATGGACCTGCTTCGCATGGGCCAGTAAGCCTGTTGCAGTTTTCCTTCTTAGATGTTCCGAGGAAGTTTTACTACTAAAGGCTCTGGACGGCTTGTTATTATATTCGGAACAATGAGCAGTGACAAATACAAGGCAACTCGTATACCTCCCATTGTGGACAGACACTTTCCTAATGGAGAAGCATTTTCCAGCAGGATCGTGTTTCATGCTACACTTCCAGAAAAATGCTCACATTCTTCAATGAGTGTGAGCTAAGCGTTCTAAATTGGCATTGGCCTGGAAACTCTCCTGACCTCAACCTTACTGAGAATCTATGGGCAATAACCATATGCAGGATTGAGAAACAGGTCTGTTCAACTGTAGAAAAGCTAACTGCTGCTGTTATTAGAACCTGATACTACCACGAAGAACTTACCCAACTGTGTTCAAAACTGATCGCTTCTATGCCACTGCACGTGGCAATGCCTATAAAAGCAAAGGGTATTTATATCTCTTATCAAATCAATTCTCTGTGATCGCCTAACTGTGGTTGCAGGGGTCGACACTCAGCTCCTGTCATATCACTGCCGTGATATGACGGCAGTGATATGACCTAATTAATATGTCCTAATTAAAATGCACACTACTCTGTGTGTGTGTGTGTGTGTGTGTGTATGAATACATAATATACATATATAATATATATATATTATATTTTATATATATATATATATATATATATATATATATATTATTTATATATATATATATATATATATATTAATATAGAGGTAATACATATTTTAAGAAAAAGAGGATAAATAAGTACACAAGATACGATGTAGGGCGAAATGACAGTAGTTTGTTGGATTATGTATTGGTAGATAAAAGACTGTTGAGTAGACTTCAGGATGTACATGTTTATAGAGGGGCCACAGATATATCAGATCACTTTCTAGTTGTAGCTACACTGAGAGTAAAAGGTAGATGGGATACAAGGAGAATAGAAGCATCAGGGAAGAGAGAGGTGAAGGTTTATAAACTAAAAGAGGAGGCAGTTAGGATAAGATATAAACAGCTATTGGAGGATAGATGGGCTAATGAGAGCATAGGCAATGGGGTCGAGGAGGTATGGGGTAGGTTTAAAAATGTAGTGTTAGAGTGTTCTGCAGAAGTTTGTGGTTACAGGAAAGTTGGTGCGGGATTGAAGAGGTGCGATTGGTGGAATGATGTAAAGAGAGTAGTAAGGGAGAAAAAGTTAGCTTATGATAAGTTTTTACAAAGTAGAAGTGATGCAAGGAGGGAAGAGTATATGGAGAAAAAGAGAGAGGTTAAGAGAGTGGTGAAGCAATGTAAAAAGAGAGCAAATGAGAGAGTGGGTGAGATGTTATCAACAAATTTTGTTGAAAATAAGAAAAAGTTTTGGAGTGAGATTAACAAGTTAAGGAAGCCTAGAGAACAAATGGATTTGTCAGTTAAAAATAGGAGAGGAGAGTTATTAAATGGAGAGTTAGAGGTATTAGGAAGATGGAGGGAATATTTTGAGGAATTGTTAAATGTTGATGAAGATAGGGAAGCTGTGATTTCGTGTATAGGGCAAGGAGGAATAACATCTTGTAGGAGTGAGGAAGAGCCAGTTGTGAGTGTGGGGGAAGTTCGTGAGGCAGTAGGTAAAATGAAAGAGGGTAAGGCAGCCGGGATTGATGGGATAAAGATAGAAATGTTAAAAGCAGGTGGGGATATAGTTTTGGAGAGGTTGGTGCAATTATTTAATAAATGTATGGAAGAGGGTAAGGTACCTAGGGATTGGCAGAGAGCATGCATAGTTCCTTTGTATAAAGGCAAAGGGGACAAAAGAGAGTGCAAAAATTATAGGAGGATAAGTCTGTTGAGTATACCTGGTAAAGTGTATGGTAGAGTTATTATTGAAAGAATTAAGAGTAAGACGGAGAATAGGATAGCAGATGAACAAGGAGGCTTTAGGAAAGGTAGGGGGTGTGTGGACCAGGTGTTTACAGTGAAACACATAAGTGAACAGTATTTAGATAAGGCTAAAGAGGTCTTTGTGGCATTTATGGATTTGGAAAAGGCGTATGACAGGGTGGATAGGGGGGCAATGTGGCAGATGTTGCAGGTGTATGGTGTAGGAGGTAGGTTACTGAAAGCAGTGAAGAGTTTTTTTTTACAAGGATAGTGAGGCTCAAGTTAGAGTATGTAGGAAAGAGGGAAATTATTTCCCAGTAAAAGTAGGCCTTAGACAAGGATGTGTGATGTCACCGTGGTTGTTTAATATATTTACAGATGGGGTTGCAAGAGAAGTAAATGCGAGGGTCTTGGCAAGAGGTGTGGAGTTAAAAGATAAAGAATCACACATAAAGTGGGAGTTGTCACAGTTGCTCTTTGCTGATGACACTGTGCTCTTGAGAGATTCTGAAGAGAAAATGCAGAGATTGGTGGATGAATTTGGTAGGGTGTGCAAAAGAAGAAAATTAAAAGTGAATACAGGAAAGAGTAAGGTTATGAGGATAACAAAAAGATTAGGTGATGAAAGATTGGATATCAGATTGGAGGGAGAGAGTATGGAGGAGGTGAATGTATTCAGATATTTGGGAGTGGACGTGTCAGCGGATGGGTCTATGAAAGATGAGGTGAATCATAGAATTGATGAGGGAAAAAGGGTGAGTGGTGCACTTAGGAGTCTGTGGAGACAAAGAACTTTGTCCTTGGAGGCAAAGAGGGGAATGTATGAGAGTATAGTTTTACCAACACTCTTTATATGAGTGTGAAGCATGGGTGATGAATGTTGCAGCAAGGAGAAGGCTGGAGGCAGTGGAGATGTCATGTCTGAGGGCAGAAAATTCGTAGTTTGGAAGTTAGGAGGAGGTGCGGGATTACCAAAACTATTGTCCAGAGGGCTGAGGAAGGGTTGTTGAGGTGGTTTGGACATGTAGAGAGAATGGAACGAAACAAAGTGACTTCAAGAGTGTATCAGTCTGTAGTGGAAGGAAGGCGGGGTAGGGGTCGGCCTAGGAAAGGTTGGAGGGAGGGGGTAAAGGTGGTTTTGTGTGCGAGGGGCTTGGACTTCCAGCAGGCATGCGTGAGCGTCTTTGATAGGAGTGAATGGAGACATATGGTTTTTAATACTTGACATGCTGATGGAGTGTGAGCAAAGTAACATTTATGAAGGGGTTCAGGGAAACTGGCAGGCCGGACTTGAGTCCTGGAGATGGGAAGTACAGTGCCTGCACTCTGAAGGAGGGGTGTTAATGTTGCAGTTTAAAAACTGTAGTGCAAAGCACCCTTCTGGCAAGACAGTGATGGAGTGAATGATGGTGAAAATTTTTCTTTTTCGGGCCACCCTGCCTTGGTGGGAATCGGCCAGTGTGATAATAAATAATAAAATATATATATATATATATTATATATATATATATATATATATATATATTATATATATATATATATAAGTAGTGCTGAAGGCAGCTGAGTGGCACCTCCTGAAAAGGTCTGCGGCTGAGTGGCTCCTTTTCCTGAGTGGCTCCCTTTCCTGAGCGGACTCCTTTTCACACCTATATGCTAATGACCTTGACCTCGCCCCCAACCCCCACCCACGACCCCCACCCACGATCCCCACCCTCGACCACCTCACCCTCAACCCCCACCCACGCCTGCCCGACCGGCGCCCCGCCCGCGCGCCCACCCTCGCGCCCGCCAGTGCCTTCTTCAGCGTCGTCCGGATCGCCCCCGCTCCCCGAATTTTTTCCGATTTTTTTCGAATTTTTTTTGAATTTCATTTTCTTGTGCTCTCCATCTCCTCGGATCAAATTTTTGAGGTTCCCCCTCCCACTTTCACCATCCCAATTTTTTTCGATTTTTTTTAATTACATTTTCTTATGATCTCCTTGGATCAAGGTTTTCTCGATATCAAAGACTCCACTTCCTCGAATCAAGTTTTTTGGATTCCCCCCTCTGTGGGTAAGCATTCAAATGAACTCCCACTTGCATCTCAAATTCCCTGCTCCAATTCCTCGGATCAAGTTTTTGGATTCCCCCCTATTGGGTTTCGAAAATCATATGATCTCCTTGGATCAAGTATTTCTCCTCCATCTCCTCAGATCAAGTTTTTAAGATTCCCCCTCCCACTTTCACCCCCATCCCAAAATTTCTGCTCCATCTCCTTGGATCAATTTTTTTGAATTCCCCCTATGGGGTTTTGAATTTCTTGTGCTCTCCATCTCCTTGGATCAAATTTTTCTCGAAATCAATAATACCAAGTCTCCATCTCCTTGGAGCAAGTTTTTCTCGATACCAACTTTTTTGAGGGTCTCCTTCCCACTTTCACCCCCATCCCAAATTCTTTTCGTCACACTCTCATCTGTGTTTACTTGGTGGTCAGTAACATCACACCCAACTCACCTTGTTTCATCCTGTTGTACCTACATTATCTAAGAACACTATAACCAAGACGATTACCAGATTTTATGACCCCACCACCAAGATCACAGAAAACATTCATTTTTATAAACATTCACAAAAAAATCACGATCAGCAATTCCATATCATGTTTACCATCATCTATCAACACTCATCACCAAGATCACCAAAAATCTAAGATCATGCATCTCAAAACTACTATGATCACTGAAAACACTTATTTTTTAAACATTCGCACAAAAATAAGACATACACAAAAAATACCACGACACTTCCACCAACATCTATAACATAACATGTGCACCATAACATATCACCTTCACCAAAAAAAAAAAAAAAAAAATAATACAGACACCCACAACTTATACATTTCCATCACAAATTTAAGACACGAGACATACACACCCAATCTAAGCCATTCACCTCCAACTAAGACATACACATCATAACTAAGACATACACCAAAACCTATACTTCTCATATTGACAATAAATATAAGACATAAGCACAAAAAAAAAATTACCTTGTCATGGAACATCAACAAAAAATATTAATACAATTTACCCACTAAATTTGTTATAATCATCAAAAAATAAAACTGTTTTACACATTTTTTTTTTCTCAAACTGAATATTCATACCACATTTATCATTTCTCACCTATGTTGCATATCACATTCCTCATCCACATCATCCCTGAAACATCCTTTCTCATTCATCCGTATATCTCCAAGAGATATTTTATCCCGACGACCCATCATGACACTAGGAGCCAGAGTGTAGTAGGTGGTGTTGGAGTGGTGATGGTTGCTCTGACTCCTAATGTCATGATGGGTCGTCGGGGTTAAAACATCTCTAGGAGATATACGGATGAATAAGAAAGAATGTTTCAGGGATGATGTGGATGAGGAACGTGATATGCAACATAGGTGAGAAATGATAAATGCGGTATGAATATTCAGTTTGAGAAAAAAAAATGTGTAAAACAGTTTTATTTTTTGATGATTATAACAAATTTGGTGGGTGAATTGTATTAATATTTTTTTTTGATGAATAGTTAACATGAACTTAGTAAAGTGATTGTGTATTAGTTGGAGGTGTGTGACTTAGTTCTGGTAATGTCTCATGACATGGTAATTTTTTTTTTTGTGCTTATGTCTTATATTTATTGTCAATATGACAAGTATAGGTTATGGTGTATGTCTTAGTTATGATGTGTATGTCTTAGTTGGAGGTGAATGTCTTAGATTGGGTGTGTATGTCTCGTGTCTTAAATTTGTGATGGAAATGTATAAGTTGTGGGTGTCTGTATTTTTTTTTTTTTTGGTGAAGGTGATATGTTATGGTGCACATGTTATGTTATAGATGTTGGTGGAAGTGTCGTGGTATTTTTGTGTATGTCTTATTTTTGTGCGAATGTTTAAAAAATAAGTGTTTTCAGTGATCATAGTAGTTTTGAGATGCATGATCTTAGATTTTTGGTGATCTTGGTGATGAGTGTTGATAGATGATGGTAAACATGATATGGAATTGCTGATCGTGATTTTTTTGTGAATGTTTATAAAAATGAATGTTTTCTGTGATCTTAGTGGTGGGGTCATAAAATCTGGTAATCGTCTTGGTTATAGTGTTCTTAGATAATGTAGGTACAACAGGATGAAACAAGGTGAGTTGGGTGTGATGTTACTGACCACCAAGTAAACACAGATGAGAGTGTGACGTCACTGGAGGTGACCTCGCCGGTCCTGTGAGATGTGACATCGTGTGTTGGTGGTAGTGAGGTGAGTGCGCTTAGATATTGTCGAATATGATTTTTTGTGTGAATGTTTATAAAAAATGAGTGTTCTCTGTGATATTAGTGATTTTTGAGGTAAGTGAATATGGGTGTTTTGTTCTTGGTGGTTGTCTTAGATTTATGTGTGTACAAGACATGTTTTCAGTTGATGGTGATCATGTACTAAGTGTTTGTGTATTAGGTTTGTGTTCAAGTTTTTCTTCTTATTTTTTTGCGCCCATGGGGAGGGAGTTCTTGGTTATAGTGATTTGAGGGAATTTCTATAAAATGGGTGTTAGCTGATGCTAAATTTAGTTTCTGGTGATTTTGACGGTGTTTTGGTAGTATTCAGTGGTGATTTGGTAGTAATCAGTAGTGTTTTGGGAGTATTCAATGGTAATTGTTGGTGTTTTTGGTGGTGTTCAAAGTAAAGTGAGTTGTCTGTGTGTGGGTGTGTTTGTGTTAGTTTTGGTAAAATGTCTCATGTCATAAGTGTATGAGTTAGTTTTTGTGATAATGTTGTAAAGTTTGGAGACTGAGGGTATGAGTAGTATGGTGGATGAGTTGTAATTTAATGAAATATGTAAGTGTAGATAAATTAAGAACATAAGAACATAAGAACGAAGGAACACTGCAGAAGGACTACTGGCCCATGCGAGGCAGGTCCAAGTCTCCTACCGGCTTAAGCCAATGCACCCAACCTAGTCAGGTCAGGTCACATTGACTTAAGGGAGGAACACGGCAACCGACCTGGTAGCACAAGCTATCAGGTCCAACTCACACCCACCCACATCCACTCATGTATTTATCCAACCTATTTTTAAAGCTACACAACGTTCTGGCCTCTATAACTGTACTCGGGAGTTTGTTCCAATCATCCACAACTCTATTACCAAACCAGTACTTTCCTATATCCTTCCTGAATCTGAATTTTTCCAACTTAAAACCATTGCTGCGAGTCCTGTCTAGGCTAGATATTTTCAGCACACTATTTACATCCCCTTTATTTTTCCTGTCTTCCATTTATACACCTCAATCATATCCCCCCTAATTCTAACGTCTTTCTAGAGAGTGCAGATTCAGGGCCCTTAGTCTATCCTCATAGGGAAGGTTTCTGATACATGGGATCAACTTTGTCATCCTCCTTTGTACATTTTCCAGAGAATTTATATCCATCCTGTAATACGGTGACCAAAACTGTGCAGCATAATCTAAATGAGGCCTAACCAAGGATGTATAGAGTTGAAGAACAACCTGAGGACTCCTATTATTTATGCTTCTTGATACGAAGCCAAGGATTCTATTAGCTTTATTGCGAACACTTATGCACTGTTGTCTTGGTTTCAGATTACTGCTAACCAGAACTCCTAAATCTTTTTCGCAATCCGTAATATTAAGATCTACATTATTTAGTTTATATGTGGCATGGTTATTGTCCTGTCCAACATTTAGAACTTTGCATTTGTCTATATTAAACTGCATCTGCCACTTCTCCGACCACTGCATCAGTCTATTCAAATCTTCCTGGAGTGCTCGAATGTCCTCGTCAGAATGAATTCGACGGCCTATTTTGGTGTCATCGGCAAACTTGCCGATGTCGCTCTTTATGCCCTCATCTATGTCGTTTATGTAGATTGTGAACAGCAGGGGGCCCAACACTGACCCCTGTGGAACACCGCTCGTAACGCTTCCCCACTCTGATTTCTCCCCATTTATGCAAACTCTCTGCTGCCTATTTGTCAACCATGCCTCTATCCAGGAAAAAATTTCTCCTCCTATTCCATGTGCTTTAATTTTCCTCAATAGTCTCTGATGTGGGACCCTGTCAAAAGCCTTACTGAAGTCCATATACACAATATCATATTCATTACCATGATCTACCTCCTAAAATACCCTTAGTGAAAAAAGTTAATAAATTCGTAAGGCAGGAACGCCCCTTTGTAAAACCATGCTGAGATTCGTTGATTAATTTATGCTTTTCAAGGTGGCTACGAACTGCCTCGGCAATTATTGATTCCATAAATTTTCCCACTATGGAGGTTAGGCTTATTGGTCTATAGTTCGAAGCTAAGGACCTGTCACCTGTTTTGAAAATGGGTTATCACATTTGCCATTTTCCACTTATCTGGCACCATGCCCGTTTGTAGTGATATTTGAAAAGATTAGCCAAAGGTGTGTTAAGCTCCTCTTTACATTCCTTTAGAACCCTTGCATACAGTTCATCAGGGCCTGGGGATTTTTTAGGTTTTAATTTATCTATTTGCCAAAGGGAAACCATGTCACTCGTGACCCTAATCGTGCACAGTTTATTCTCGTCCTGTTCTACATAATTTATCATTACTGGAATATCGCTGGTATCCTCCTGTGTAAAAACTGAGAGGAAGTATGTGTTAAAAATTCTACACATTTCCTTATCACTGTCAGTGAGCTGACCCGAGGAACTTTTGAGTGGGCCTATCTTGTCCCTGATCTTACTTCTGTATACCTGAAAGAATCCTTTTGGGTTAGTCTTCGATTCTCTTGCAACTTTAACCTCATAATCTCTTTTTTCTTTTTTAATTCCCTTTTTTATTTCTCTCTTTAACTGAATATATCGATTTCTTAATTGCCCCTCTCCTCTTTTGATTTGCCTATATATGCCTCTCTTTTGACCAATCAGATATTTTAATCTATTGTTCATCCATTTAGGATCATTTTGTTTGATCTGATTTCCCTATTTGGAACATAATTTGACTGAGCAGTTAGAACTATGCCCTGGAAAGCATCATATCGGCAACCATCACCACCTACCTGACCCTTAGTCAGGTCATTCCAGTTCAGCCCACCTAAGTAATTTTTCAGTCCTATGAAATCAGCCAAGCGAAAGTCAGGGACGGAGACTTGATTGCCATTATTAGGGGAATTCCATGATATATTAAAACTGAGTGATTTGTGATCACTTTCCCCAAGCTCATCAAATTAACCTCAAGATTATTAATTAGTGTTTCCCTACTGGCAAGAACCAAGTCAAGGAGTTATTTCCCCTAGTAGGCTCTGTCACAAACTGTTTTAAAAAAACAATCCTGGATCGTATCAAGAAAGTCACCTGACTCTAAATTTCCTGTCAAATTGCTCCAGTCAATCTGTCTATAGTTGAAATCTCCCATTAGCACAACATTTCGTATGTAGATGCCTTACGAATTTCGTCCCCTAGAAGTTTACTGCACTCCCTATCAAGATTTGGGGCCCTGTAAATCACACCCAAAATTAGTTTTTTCTCGGCCCTCGAGAAGCTGTAAAACCAAACAGATTCAGTGGCTGATGCTTCTAATTTTTAAAATCTTGTCTAACACAACAATTTAAATTGTCCTCTGACATACATCGCTACTCCACCACCTTTCCTGTTGACCCTGTCAGTGTGGAATAATTTATAGCCTTGTATGTGACATTCAGAGGGCATCTCTCTATCTTTCAGATCGAGCCAGGTCTCTGTTATAGCAATAATATCTATGTTTCCTGCACTTGCAATTAATCTTAGCTCATCTATCTTATTTCTTACACTCCTGCTATTAGTATAGTAAACCTTAAGGGAGCTAGTCCCTTGCTGCCCTCTGCTGTCCCCCTTTGTTTGCTGACCTGATCTATTGTCTTTATTTATAACTTCATGCTAAATGCCTTTTATACATTTACTGTTTCCAACCCTAGTGTTGCAACTTGCTTGTTTCCCACACACACCCATACCTCTATCTTTCATCAGTTTAAAATCATAGGCATTTCACCAATGGCCTTCTCAGTCGAGTCTGCAAGTGCTACCACCCCTGCCCCAGAGAGATGTACCCCATCCCTTGCATACATATCATGTTTGCCATAAAAGTTGTTCCAGTTGTCAATGAATGGGATTGCAAGTTCCTTACAGTATCTGTCTAGCCAGCAATTTACACCAATTGCCCTAGACAACCATTCAGTTCCTACTCCCCTTCTAGGCAAGATGCTACATATGATTGGGATCCCTCCCTTAGACTTAATGAAATCTATAGCTGACCTGTACTTATCTAGCAGCTCTTCTCTCCTACCCTTCCCAATATCATTTCCACCAGCACTGAGACAGATAATGGGCTTGTTCCCATTACCTGACATGATATTATCCAGCCTGTTGACTATGTCCCCAACACCAGCTCCAGGGAAGCACACTCTATCTCTCATCTTCTTATTCCTATTACAAAAAGCACGGTCAATATATCTTACCTGAGAGTCACCAACCACAAGAATGCACTTACCTCCATTAGCAGGGGCAGTAGTACCCTTACCTTCACTGGCCACTGAAGTACATTCATCCTGAAGAACAGAGAAGCGATTTCCTACCTTCAGATCTTCACTCTTAACTTTCCTTACTCTGATGCGCCTCCCATTACTGTGAACCACTCGCCACTTGTAGCAGGTGCTGGGCTGCACCTCACTGCTGGTAGCCGTTGCTACCTCCCCAACTACAGCCTCCTCACAGCGAGAGAGAGACTGCACCTCACTGCTAGAAGCCTCATTCCCCACAACTCCAGCCACCTCACACACTCTCCCAGACCCATTGAGGTGGACCTTCAGCCTCCTAATCTCCTCCTGGAGAAGCAAGACCTCCTCCTTCAATTCTCCAACCTCAATTTTTAAAACACTGCAGAAGCAAGCCATGCTTTGTAACCGTCCACGCTAATCCCCAAAGCAGCTCAGGGTCTGTGACCTCACGTGACGACTGACCACTGACCACTGTCGACTGACCACTGACCACTCAAACTGACCACTGACAATCACCGGCGTAGAACTATCAAAAGCATTACGGAAGTCCATATAACAATATCATATTCATTACCATGATCTACATACTCAAATACTCTAGTGATTTTTTTTATTAAATACGTAGGTCAAGAATGCCCCTTTGTAAAATCATGCTGTGATTCATTCATCAATTTATGTCTTTCAAGATGGATACGAATAACCTCGGCATTTATTGATTCTATAAAATTTTCCACAGTGGAGGTTAGGCTAATTGGTCTATAATGCGAAGCTAACGACCTGTCTCCTGCTTTGTAGATCACTATCACATTTGCCATTTTCCACTCAGCTTACACTACGCCAGTTTGTGGAGATATGTTGGAAAGACTAGCAAATAGTTTGCAGGGCCCTGGAATTGATTTTGGTTTTAGTGCATCTATTTGTCTGAGAACAATGTCAGTAGTGACATTGATCGGGCCTTACTTTTGTCATTACCCATACATTTTTTTTATTTTTGTATAATTTTAGTATTTTTCTGCGTGAAAACTGAGAGGGAATAAGTAATGAAGATTGTACACATTTCCTTGTCTCTGGGATAATCTAATCTCATGCGAATTTAACTTCATAATTTTTTTTGCCTTTTCTTTTTTCATTCTCTCTTTAATATACTAACGATGTCCTCCGCACCAAGATTTTCCACAACTATTTACTACCGCTGACCCAACTCTTGGGCATGACCTATCTGCACTGGGGCATCCCGCCTACCAATGACAATGTCATCGTCTGCTGCAGCTTTTTTTTTACTCCAGTATATAATCCCCTTTCTTCCTGCCTAGGCTTCAGATTTATCGAGACTACAGCACTGAACACCTGCACCTAGGATGAGGGACTAATTACTTCATCTTCGCCTTCAATCTTCTGTTTTTGTCATTGTATTGTATTGATGAAGCCACTGGTTTGCAAAACGTCAATATGATAAAGACACCCAGTTGTTGTATCTGTGTCTAATTTTCCATATTTTTCTTTCAAATGATTCACTGCTGCAGGAGAGGAGGGTACGTAAGAAGTCTATGAAGAAGTCACGTTTAATCTTAGTGCGAGTAATAGTGGAGATGATCGTGTTGGTTGGTATGCATGCAGAAGACTTTGAAACGTAGCTCGTGATCGGATTTACAGATAACTCCGAGAAAAGATGGAGCTCCGTGGACTTTCTCTTCGAGTGGGAGCTGAATAGAAAGCTCGACCTGGTTTAGTTTGTGTTGGAGTGCACAAACATCTTGTCTTCTAAGAGTTATGTTGAGAATGTCATAAATATAAAGGAGTCAGTTGACCGAGGAGAGGATGATGGTGTTCCATGTACAGGTTCGCCAGAACAGTACTTAATGATCCCATTAATACACCAAAAATCTGTTGAAAGAAGGTTCAAAAGAGAAACAGTGTAAGTCAGTTCATAATTACTCAAAATTCATTGAGGTCAACGAAATCTTTGCCTGGAACGAGAAGATCGAGAATGTCGTTAATTTTTTCGTCGCAGGAGATAGATGACTTGTGATATGGGTACTTTATTAAACAATTCAGTCACGTCGAGGCTAGAGAGTTTCTTGTTATAGATGCGGTTGAGATCGATAGAATGTTGTAACTGTGCCTCATTGATGGTGCCTAAGAGGTTTTTCAGGTGTTTGGTTAAAATCTCGAAGCGTTTCTGGGGAGGAGCTACCTATTCCAGTTGAGATGGATATCAATGGAATTCTCGGGTCGTGTGCCGTCGGCAGGATTACCTCCTGGCCAGTGAGGTTGCTGGGAATGGTGTGCAGAATTTTTTTTTCCTTGTTCCGGGTTATTACGCAGGGCATTTTAGAAAATTTGTGTATAAAAGACGCTATATGTGCATAAAATACGTCAGTGGACGGGATGTGCTCTAAAAACGGACGCGTATTAGTCCTGAACAGCGACAGGAGAAAAGAGGTGTGTACGTGTAGTCAGTACCAGGATAGCCGTGGTTGGAGAAGGATGGGGTTTGAGTAGGGGGGCTGGGTGATTTATGGCAAGTTTATTGCATAGGTTGTTTTGATAATTTTGTATTTACTCTCCTGGTATTACCTGTTGTTAGGTAAGACACATATGCAACAGACAACTTTATTCCGAAACGTTTCGCCTACACAGTAGGCTTTTTCAGTCGAATACAGAAAGTAGGCAGGAACAGTAGAGATGTGAAGACGATGTAATCAGTCCATCACCCTTGAAGTCGTAGAATTTGAGGTTGTCAGTCCCTCGGCCTGGAGAAGTTCAGTTCCATAGTCAGGAACTATCTGAAGATCAAGCGACAGTGCGGAGACTTAAATACTGTCGGAAGGAGAGGTGCAGAGTAGTAGTAGTAGTAGTAGCAGTAGTAGTAGTGAGAATGTAACCACTGAGAGGTCATGTCCCTCTCAGATCCAACACTTCTCACTTGAAAAGCTTGTCCAAGGTGTTTTCTGTACCAAGATGCCATGTGTTGCAGTGTCTGACAAGATGAACATCAAAATGGTATACAATACCGACAGGTTGTTAGGTAAGACACATATGCAACAGTTAGACAACTTTATTCCGAAACGTTTCGCCTACACAGTAGGCTTCTTCAGTCGAATACAGAAAGTAGGCAGGAACAGTCAGTTGCAGTGTCTTGTCAGACACTGCAACACATGGCATCTTGGTACAGAAAACACCTTGGACAAGCTTTTCAAGTGATAAGTGTTGGATCTGAGAGGGACATGACCTCTCAGTGGTTACATTCTCACTACTACTACTACTGCTACTATGCACCTCTCCTTCCGACAGTATTTAAGTCTCCGCACTGTCGCTTGATCTTCAGATAGTTCCTGACTATGGAACTGAACTTCTCCAGGCCGAGGGACTGACAACCTCAAATTCTACGACTTCAAGGGTGATGGACTGATTACATCGTCTTCACATCTCTACTGTTCCTGCCTACTTTCTGTATTCGACTGAAGAAGCCTACTGTGTAGGCGAAACGTTTCGGAATAAAGTTGTCTAACTGTTGCATATGTGTCTTACCTAACAACCTGTCGGTATTGTATACCATTTTGATGGTATTACCTGTAAGGTCCTAGTATGTGCAGAGGCCTGTTTAAGTTTTGAGAGAGTACACGTGAAGTGTTTTCCTGCAAGCTAAGAGGCCGGTAGAAGGGTTAAGGTTACTCACTATTAACATATTATATTTTTGTATATGTTAGTTTTTGTGCCATTTCTGATAATAGTATTGACCATTTACTTAATGCTTTTTGTTAAGAAACAAGCTGACCCCAGATTGGCGTATTTAAATGCCTCTACAGATGATCTGCTCCGTCCTTCCCGAGTCCAGGATGCTCTGCTCCGTCCTTCCAGAGTCCAGGATGCTCTGCTCCGTCCTTCCAGAGTCCAGGATGCTCTGCTCCGTCCTTCCAGAGTCCAGGATGCTCTGCTCTGTCCGGCCAGAGTCTAGGATGCTCTGCTCTGTCCGGCCAGAGTCTAGGATGCTCTGCTCTGTCCGGCTAGAGTCTAGGATGCTCTGCTCTGTCCGGCCAGAGTCTAGGATGCTCTGCTCTGTCCGGCCAGAGTCTAGGATGCTCTGCTCTGTCCTTCCAGAGTCCAGGATGCTCTGCTCCGTCCTTCCAGAGTCCAGGATGCTCTGCTCCGTCCTTCCAGAGTCCAGGATGCTCTGCTCCGTCCTTCCAGAGTCCAGGATGCTCTGCTCCGTCCTTCCAGAGTCCAGGATGCTCTGCTCCGTCCTTCCAGAGTCCAGGATGCTCTGCTCTGTCCTTCCAGAGTCTAGGATGCTCTGCTCTGTCCGGCCAGAGTCTAGGATGCTCTGCTCTGTCCGGCCAGAGACTAGGATGCTCTGCTCTGTCCGGCCAGAGACTAGGATGCTCTGCTCTGTCCGGCCAGAGTCTAGGATGCTCTGCTCTGTCGGCCAGAGTCTAGGATGCTCTACCAACATTCTTTCCTCTCTAGATAAGCATATTGGCAATAATCAATTAACATTATGGGCTGATAGAAATTCTATTATATATATATGGGATATCTATTTTATTTTTGAAAGGCTGACAGCTTCATGTTACCCTGCAATAAGGCTGCGTGTAAACTGTGTATCACCAGTCATGTTTATCTTAATCCCTGGAAAGGGATTAAGATAAACCTCTCAGAATATATGCACTGACATATATGTACCTCTCGCTGCGTATACACATACATACATCTTGCAGAGGCATATGCACTTCTCACTGCATTTACACTGACACACATGCACTTTTTCTGTATATATATACTGAGAAATACATACCTCATGCTGTTTATATAGAGATACACACCTCTTATTATATTCTTTGAGATACACGTCTCTCAGTGTATATACACCCTTAAATATACACAAATGTTTAAGCCTTCCCCTGAAACCTCGTCCCCTTTTACTTACTCCCTTCCCCATTACCCCATCCACCTGCCCATTAACCACCACCACCCGCCCCTTCACCATCGCCACCACCTTCCCCTACTCTTTTGCCTTCCCCTCGCTCTCCCCCATCCTCATCGTCACTCCCTCTAATCCCACTCCCCTTTCACACTTTCCGTTCACCTTCCCTTCACTCTCTCGCTTATCCCTTCCTTTCCCCTACCCGTCCTCCTCTCCCTCCCCTTTCATTTTCCCCTACCCGTCCTCCTCTCCCTCCCCTTTCATTTTCCCCTACCCGTCCTCCTCTCTTCCCCCTTCACCTCCCCTTCCATTCCCTCTTCACTCGATCCTCAACCTCCCATCACCCCTCGCTCCCCCCCTCTCTCACCCACTTGCTCTACCATTCCCCCACCCCCTCCCCGTGGGCTCTCTCATTACTCCCCCTTTAGCGCGCTAATTCTCAGACAGGAAGTGAAAAAATGGCTGTGAGAAAAAGCGAGTATTGGGAGGAGTGGCGGCGCCCACCCGATAATAACTCCGACCCGCAGCACGGCACCCATACTCCGGGTGGTGGGCAGCGGGTGACTGGGTGGTAGGTCGGCGGTATGTGGATGTTGGGTGAGTGGGTCGGTGGATGACGGATGGGAGGCTGGCGGTTAGTAATCTGGTTGGGATACACGACCCGAGAACTAGCAATATCATCACACGAATTACGCTGATGGCTCCCACAACTCGGCGAGTTTGGAGAACAGGAAGTGTGGCTGTTATAAACCAGTCTAGTGGTACTGTAATGCAGAATTAATAACAGGCTTTACATCTTACAAGCCCGAACTGTTTGACATACTTGTCCCTCTCAAGCTTATGGAAACTACGACCTAGGACAGTGTACTTGCAGCTATCTCTTTATACATTACCTGTACTATCTTGAGACCCAAATGCACCATGCTTGTGTATGAAGTTAGGCGCAGATATACACAAATAATTAAGAAGTTTGTGAATTCCCTTTCACACAGACCTCCAGGCGCATGTCAGGTACACAGAATGTCAAATATAATTTTAGTTTTCAGAAATTAGAGGTTTGAAAGATATTGTTAGAAAAGACTATTTTCTAAGAGTTTTTGGAGTTAGTTTGAAGAAAGTAGAACAGAACAGATATGAACTAACAGAACAATTGTCCGTCATAATATGTGTCAAGTTAAACATATTTATGGGGAAAGTAACAGGGTCAGTAAATTTCAAGTTGTTGTTACTGACAGAATGGTTTGTTGCAAAGTGTTTGGACGGAGACAGGTATTATGCAGTGTGCTGCATTTAAAATATTGTAAAAAGATATTATAAATAACTGTCAGTATATATTATTTACCGGGTATTATTCTGAAACCGGACGCGTATCATTCCTGGTCAGGCAGTGTGGCCAGGAGACAGGAGCAGATGAGGTGTTTGTGGGGTTAGTAAGTGAAGGACGGCGGCTGGGTGAAGTCGTCATGGGTTGGCGTTAGTGTGAGTAGGTGGTTTGGTGATTATTTTTAGTGTATACTTTAGGTTATTTTGTTTGTGTTTAAGTGCTCTCATGTTTACCTGTAAGACTCTAGTGTGCAGAGGCCTGTTTAAGTTTTGGGAGAGTACTGTATGGTGTTTTTGCCCGCTGGTAGACAGACCAACAGAAGGGGGTGGGGGGTCATGGAGCCTCCCAGTTTATAAAGGTTTATATATTGTTTAATAACTAGTAGCAGGGTGCTAGTGAACCAATGTGAACTGGAGTATGGTGATGTTGGTTGTAGTAGAGTAGGTTGTAAATACATTACTATTAATATACTATATTTTTGTATAGATGAGCCTTTGTTCCTTCCTTATAATAAATTATTGACTAATTAACGTTCCACATTTAATGTGAAGGTACAAACTGGCCCTAGAGTGTTGTTTTTTCAATTTTAAATATTATTACCCTTAGACAGCAGGCTGAGCAGTCTGCTGGACATTTTATTTAAGTCACGTGAACAAAGTCGTAACACAGGGCCATATATTGGAACAAAATATATCCAAGCTTTTAGAGACACCATTCACACCTATCAGGATAAGGCAAAACATTTCATTGTTAATGAATAAGATAACTGAAACCTTGACTACATCCATATTTTGCATCGACTATATTGTTTTATGTTAAGTAAAAGGACACAAGTGAAAAAGCTCCTGGAGAGCGAAACGTTGCTACAATAAAATGTCTTATTAGTTGTACTTGTGTCCTTTTACCTAACATTGTTGGTAATTCTACCAACATTATCATAATTGTTTTTGAAGACTGATTTATTGGTAATATATCTAATTGTTTTTGACCCTTATGGAGGACTGTGTGTGTGTGTGTGTGTGTGTGTGTGTGTGTGTGTGTGTGTGTGTGTGTGTGTGTACGTACTCGATTGACTCGGTAAATTAGTTTAAATCTACAGAGCCCCATCAGCCTTTCCACGTGTTCTATCAAATAATGAACACCACCTCCACAGGTGGCAATCAAATTTACATTTAGTGTATATAGTGAAGGAGGGGTGTTAATGTTGCAGTTTAAAAACTGTAGTGTAAAGCACCCTTCTGGCAAGACAGTGATGGAGTGAATGATGGTGAAAGTTTTTCTTTTTCGGGCCACCCTGCCTTGGTGGGAATCGGCCGGTGTGATAATAAAAAATAAGTATTTAACAGTCTGTTGTCCTTGATCACACCTGTTTCCTGGTTCATTATGTCTGAATGTTCCAGCAGAATTGGTCGCTGAATTAAGCTTGGACTGTCACGATGGCATGTACTGAACCTAGAAAATGACACTCGACCAGCTCTTGAAATTATTCAACTCATTTGTTCTATACCTTATGGATGCAGTCTACTGAATGAACAAGGAGAGACCTTTAAGTTAACCCTTAAACTGTCCAAACGTAGATCTACGTTTTTTCAACATTTTAAAGTATGTAAAAAAAGTAGATCTTTTTTTTCACATTTGAAAACGTGTAAAAAAAACTTTGACCTACTTTTTTTATATTGTTATATTTGAAAATATGAAAAAAAAAAAAAACGTAGATCTACTTTTGGAGCACTACGCATGTGAACGTAGATCTGCTTGGATAGTTTAAGGGTTAACCTGACCCTTTAAATGTATTAATTCTGAGGAATTGGTGGTCTTGAACTCATACAGTTATCAAGGTAGGATGTCTACCAGCGAGGTAGAAACACTGGGCGTGTTTCTTTACACCGATTGTCTATGTTCACACATCAGTAAAGCGGGTACCTGAGTGTTAGTCGGCTGGTGTGAGTCGCATCCTGAGACAACACTGACCTAATTTGCCCGAAATGCTCTGCATAACAAGCCTCTTTCTATGTAGTAATATGTCATTGATGTCAGCTAGGTCTGTATACCATGTACATGTACTTGTAGAAATAAATATATTATTATTATTACGTATTATTATGCCCTGCTAAATGCTGAGCAGTTGTATTTTAATATGATCATTTGTTATGGCTGACAAACATCAGTCTGAAGTTTCGCATAAAACTGTACAAACCATAATGCAGGTCTTCCATGACGTGAGTGCCAGGGAGCCAGATTAATATTTACTGGTGCCTCTAGCATGTGTTTTATATATCTATTCAGTGATGTGCTTAAAAGAGTATTGAGATTCGTTCAAGTGTTATTGGTGGATTTTCCGGACTTACTCCAGGGTCCACGATTTTGGAAATAGACGGTTACTTCGAGGATATTGTCATTATTATAATAATCAAAATGAAACGCTAAACCACAGGGGTTACACAGCACAGCAGGGCAGGGAAGGATGCAGGGGTATTGAGTAGCAAGAGGGAGAGGAATGATTATCGGGTTTTGGAGTGCAGCAGGGCAGTGGATAGTGCAGGGGTAGAGGGTAGCAAGAGATTGAGGTAGAAAGGACTGAGGGGAGTGCTAGAGGCATCATCGTCAGAGTTTGTGTAGTAAATCAGTTGCTGTCAAAAAGTCAATGAGAGAGTCCAGATTAAAGGATGGTCCATCAGCAAGAAGGGAAGGGAAGGTAAAGAAAGGGCAGCAGAGTGGAGACGACGGTGGAGGTAAATTCTGCGTGCTCGTTGATAGAGTGGGCAGTCCAACAGAATGTGGCTAACAGACACGGAGAGGAACAGGGCACTGCTCCATGAGATACCCGTGAGTAAGACAGACGAGTGTATCTGATGCGAAGATGGGAGAGAGTAGTCTCCCAGCCTCGACATCGATGACAAAAAAAGACAGCCAGAAACCTATACTCGGTTTAACAGAATGAAGTTTGTTATGAAACAGATCAGACCAACATTGTTGCCAACGCGTGCGAAGGTGGGTGGCAATTACGGAAAAATAGTTCATGAATAGAACACCTCTATATGAAACTGGAAGGCCGTGTACTGCTGACCGAGCAACAGTGCCTGCCTGTTCATTGCCCTGTACGTCAACATGACCAGGAACCCAACAAAAAATAATATCTTTGTGCTTGGTAGAGATACGGCATAACTAAAGCTGGATACGAAGAACTAGGGGACGAGGTGTATTAAATTTTCGTATAGCCTGTAAAGCACTATGGGAGTCTGAAACGACCACAAATGGTGACACAGTCATAGATGCATTATTGATAAGTGATACAAGAATGGCATATAATTCAGCCATAAAAATGCTAGCAGAGGATAATAAATGCCCTTGCATGATGCTGATGGCCCAACTGGAAATACGGTTGACCGTGTGCTGGAGAGAAACTGCAATGAGGTGACAATCAGCACCTGCACAAGCTATAGCAAAGTCATCAACATAAGAGTGATGACCAAATATTGGAAGAACAGAGGCCAGCAAGGAGAAAAAATATTGTGCTCAGAACACATCCCTGGGTGATACCTTCAGCTTGGAGAAAATGTTAGGAAAGCATATTAACCCAGACTTGGAAATGTCTTTCAGTTAAGACATTCTTAAGGAAAAATTGGAGATTGCCTCGGAGGCCTAAGGAGTAGGCCTGAGCATAGATATTATACCTCCAAGTAGTGTCCTATGCCTTCTAAAGATCAAAAAAGATGGCAATAACTGAATACTTATTGGCAAAGGCATTATGAACATACGTATCTAAGCATAGTAAGGAGTCAATGGTAGAATGGCCCTTACAAAAGCGATATTGACTAGTGGAGAGACAGTTGTGTCTCAAAATACCACATCAAACGTCGATTTACCAGATGTTATATCACTTTGCAAACATCACTGGTAAGAGCAATGGGAGGATAGTGGGAGGCATTATGTCCCGTTGTACCTGGTTTGCGGAAAGGGAGAACAACAGCAGATTTCCATAGCTGGGGAAGAACTCCTTGTGACCAAATAAGATTCAAGAGTCATAAGAGGACTGCAAGGGTTGACTGATGTAACTGCTGTAGCATACGAATATGAATGCTGTCAGGACCAGCTGCCGATGATCTGCAACCTGAGTGTGTTGCCTCCAGTTTCAGAAGTGTAAAAGGCACATTATAAGATTCTTCTCCGACAAAAGGAATGAGAGAGATATGGACAAGATGATTACCAATTTTGGTGGGAACGACAAGAGAGTTTGCCGTATCAACACCGGCAACCCGAAGAACAGGAGCCCGGTCGGGAGAGTATCATTTGGTTTCCGTTCCTCTTTCCAGACTGCACTCATAGAGGAAGCAGAGGTGATGGTGAAAACAATCTCGCCAGCAAGTGCGTTTATCGTCACGGATGACACGAGTGACTGCTTGCTTCTTAATATCAAGGAGTCTCTCTGTGGTTCTATTGTACCGATACCTGCCCAAGCAGGTGATCACAAAGGCACGCACTTCTGAGAATGCCTGCCCGAGGTCTGGGGTATAGTATGTGAAGCTGTGGTTAAAACTGAGGTCGAGAAGAAGTGTAAAAGCTCCTCAATAGAGGACGAAGGAGGAACCTCAGTAAAAGCAGTTAGTTGTGAGTAAAGGTCCCAATTTGCTCGGTCAAATTGCCAGCGTGGGCTACGAGGAGGTGACGAATATGAAGAAGTAAGAATGATTGGAAAATGATCACTGTCATGTAAGTCCGTTAGGACAGACCAAGTGAAGTCTAGTGCAGAGAGAATGAGTAGGAGGGTCAAAATGGGTGGGAAAATCTGTATTTAAAACATGGAGTGGAAGAGAAGCGAGGAAAGCCTCCAACTGAATGCCACGGGAGTCACAGTGAGGATATCCCCAGAGGAAATGGGGGGCATTAAAATCGCCAAGTAACAGAAGTGGTGATGGTAGGGTAGAAACAAGAAATGCAACATCAGGGATAGATGAGGCCTGAGAAGGAGAGAGATACAAAGAGCAAACTGTATACAACTTATTCAAGTGGATACGGGCTGCAGTGTAATGCCGCCATGAATAAAGAGCTGATGGTAGGGAATACTGATACTGGTGCACTTTCATTAAAGGTTTCATTGGGAAAAGGAGCCGATGAATATAATAAATCATAGCCCGAGATGAGATGGATAACAGCATAAAACTGGGAGAGCAACACCTGGAGCTCACCCCGGTTACCTCTGAGGCCGCAAATATTCCACTGTAAATAAGCCATGATGTCCGAAGAGAAAGATACAAGAAATCAGAAGGCAGAGGTATCTATGGACTAATAGGGTTAGAACAGTCCGCATGAGGAAGTAGCAGAAGACTTGTAAGCAGCGAAGGACTGGGACACTGTGAAGAAAGGGGTTGTGCAGACGGAGAAGAGTGAAGAGGTACAGGAGGTGGATCGGTGTCCATAAATGGTCTAGTCTCCTCAATATATTCTGAGATAGCTTCAAATGTTTCGGAGGACAAGGACGTTGTAGATATTGGAGATGGAAGGATGAGGGTGAGTATAGATTGGGGAAACGATGGACTGTACCAAAGTAGGGGGGGCGATGAGAAGCTTGGGAGGGGACATCTGAAGAGGAAGCGACCTGGGATGGGGCAGAAAATGAAGAATTGTGGGAGGGGGAAAGGGGAAGAAAGTACTGTACAAGGAGGAGGATGAACCTCCACACTTGTAACAGAGCCAGTTAGAGGTGAAGAACCTTGTACAGAAACTGGGAAGAAAAAATGAGCAGGTGGCAGAAGGGAAGGAAGGTTGAAAGGAGATTTTAACAATGTGGATGTTTTGGGCTTCAGAGGAGAGGGGCGATGGAAAGTAGGTGTTGTACGAGGTCTCGTAGACACAGAAACATGTGAGTGAGAAGAGGAAGAAGTGAGAACAAAATGAGGTGCCGAGGTAGGGCCTTAGAGCCCAGGACAGCAAAAGAATTAGAGGCAGGGGTGACTGCAGAAGGGGGTGACCATAGAGGAGGCTGCAGCAGTTGGAACCCCAGAGGAGGGGGGGGGGACGTTTAGAAACACGAGAATTAGAAATATGGGAGAGTCTCCCTTGGAGGCATAGATGAGAGACTGACATAGCATAGGGGAAACCTTCTGCCTCTTTAAGACAACGGATTTCATGCTCATTTAAGTAAATTTGGCACTGGCAAGAGTAAGATGGGTGAGCCTCATGAGAATTAAGGCAAAAGGGAGGAAGACTACAAGACATATTGGTATGATCGTCGGCACCACAGACTGGGCATTCAGCGATGGACCTGTAATATTCTGCTGGATGACCAAAACGCCAGCAGTTTCTACACTGTTGTGGTCTAGGGATCACCATTCGAACTTCTAAACAGCGTCCCGCTACATAATCAGAGGACGGATGCTCACTGTAGTCAAAAGTTAAGCGAGCTACATTGCACGAGTATCGTCTCTGCCTGCGGGCAGGGAGGACATAAGTGTCTACTTTGAGGATTGGGAGGTCTGGAGATGTAGCTATTCCAGAATGTCATCGCAACATATCTGGAAATTCTGTTGGACAATGGTATGGGGCAGAATGACAGTACCAGTACATGAATTAAGGGAATGATGTTTTTCTATAGTTAAAGGGATAGTATCGATAGTTGGAAGGAGAGAAAGATCATGAGCTTGGGTAGCATTCTAGACAGTGATGATGCATGTACCGCTCTTGAGAGCATGAAAGGATATATCTCTATAAACACAGCGTAGGAGCGCCTTGCTAATACTATGGTCAGAAAGATAGGCAGTAGAGGAAGTTGGTCGGAGAGTAAAACACTTTGTCCATTGTGTATGTCGAAACAGCATGTAAAGGGAGTGCATGACGTGTCAGCCTTCTCTGAGTAGAATGAGAAGGAAGCGAAGAAGTATCATCAGATAATGGTCTTAGGTGTTCAGGTGTGAGACTGGAGTTGGTCTGACCTGGGACAGGCGGGCAATTCGAAAATTGCTGCACCGAAGAGAGAGAAGCCAGAAGTATAGTCAAAGAAGAGCGGAGGTCAGACATATCGAAGGAGTCAGTCAAATCCCTGTGTACCTGGAGCAGGTGATGAAACGGCACCAGCAAGAGGTACAGGGGTATTAGAAGTGTCCAAAGCGTGTTCAAAAAACGAGGCATGGTCAGAATAGTGTGTGGTATCTGGAAGGGGCCCAGGGGAGCAGGTTCATGGATTGGGGACTCCATGGTTAGGAGGAAAAAAAGGGGGAAAAAAAAGGGGGGGAACGTGGAGGAATAGCTCCTAGGATGCAAAAAGGGGCTGTAAATCTCCCTCAGCGCCCAAGAAGACCTCAGCACCGCAAGTAGTGCAGATGCAGCATGGAACCTGTGCCATACCTTACCCTTCATGCCAGTAAACCAGCAATCCGAGATAGCAACCTCACATCCACTGAGCCACCTCAGTGGACAGGAGAGAGGGCAGCTGGACACCCGCTACAAAGCATACCTCCTTCAGCCACCAGCCCCTGGAATCCGAAAGGCAGCCACTCTCCAAGAGCAAACTTTACACTCCGTCACTGAGTAGATCATGCTATGACGTCACAGATTAATTTCTATCTGACGTACGTCAACACAGATTAGTAAAACGTGGTGATCAATCAACAGAACACATGTTCAGCCAAGCACCATAAGTAACATGCTAATTTCTCTTAGTCAGCGTTTCTTACCATTGTTTCATAACCAAATATTCCTAAATGCCTTAGTGTTCATTTTTTTTTCACAGGAAATCATCATTTGGATCGTGCAAAGAATGTTTAGTTGCTGGTGTACTAAACTTTCGTACGTGTTCCGCAGTGTGGTCTGTGTCTAGACTCTGAGGGATGTGTTAGATATCCCTCAGAGTTACAGGTCACACCCTAATGTAACTACTTGCCCACCGACTCTACAGTCAGTTCTGGCATCAGATGCTCGAGTCACCTGGCACCCTGTACAGAGAGAGAACTATGCTTCTTGGCTTCCACTGATGGCACACCATCTGAGTCGTCTTGCCTACGACTTCCACATGCAGAGTCATTGCTGGTAATTATCATCTACCCGCATCGCTGAGGCCACCTTCGCCAGAGTCGTCGTCAAGGCTGATTCACTCGCTGGCACCACCAGGACATACCACCGCTGAATCAACCATGCTGACGACGATGCCGACGACAGCTCTCGTGGAATGCTGCAGTCTGTATGCCCCTCTTCCCACATGCCATGTTCCCATGACGCCTCGCCAGTTGAGTGAACTCTGCAGCACAGTTTCCAATGGAGATCCCCGTGTCGTCCACACCTTTTTTTTAGTATACGATCCTTGTTTTTCTTCCCTCCCCTTTAGGAAGTTTATTTTTGTTTGTTTTATGAAATATTTTGACATTCATGCATCCACACCAGTGCACTCTTCCTCTGGAGAGAGTTTTCGTTCCATCTTTTGTCATGTTAGGGACGATCGTATGTAGCTTGTCTGAGTGATGTAATCCCTGCTGGATCTTGTATTTTCTGGCATGCCGCCTAGGTCTTGTGCTGCCATCTGGTGAGCCGAGTTCAAACCTAGAGGTAGCTGGACAAGATACTGCATCCCTCTTGCACCAGACACCCTAGAAGCAAGATGTACTTTCCTCAGTCTAAGCCTTCAGCCGTGGCTGAGACCACCACACACACTGCTATTATTAGTAGTAGTATTATAATTATTGCCCCACTGGAGAAGTACTCTGTAGGTGTGAAACTCTCATATCAAGGTGGAAGTTAACCTCCCTTCTTTCCCTAATTGGCAACGAGGGATATGTCACACAGACCTACTTGTGTCTTGTAGACACTATTGAGAACTGGTACATAGGCATTCAAAAAAAAAAACCCACACAAGGAAAAGAAGGGGAGATGTTTGGAGAATCTTAAACCGAGTAAGCCGGGCCTCAGGGCAACGACTAGTGCACCACAGGCCTACCATGCATTCGCCATAAGAGCGAGAACGCTGTGTCCATTTGTGTATGATTCTGTGTGTTACATAGGCTACACACAGCTGCAGTGTCAGCAGGACCAGAAGTATGCGGAGTGATGTTAAATCTGACGCTCGGCTGAGGCGGGCGTGTGGCTGAAGCTCCTGTGTGTGCGGCTTTGTTATAAAACACTGTAAGCTCGGAGGATGCCTTTTACCACATTAACTAGTGAATCCCATGCTATGCCCATCACTGTGGGGCATAATAGTTGGTGGCAGTCCGTGCCAAGTTAGGCTTTTTGGTGGAAATCAGCCTGGGTAGCAGGTGGTGCCTGGTTACTCTCCAGCTTCACTGGTTCCCTTCTATCTCAGCCGCAACCCATGACATTTTTCTAGACTACATGCCGGCTTTTGATCTCTTTGGTAATGTATTTTGTCGTGAATGCGGTGGTGTTTTGGATGTTAGGCATGGCTGTGTTATTGTGACAGTAGTTGGTTAGGCCTGTCCAGTCCCATTAACCCAGGCCAAGTTAGTTTGTGTTCCTGTTGTTGTTGTTGTTGCTTTCTTTCTCCAACCCTAACTTTCTGGTAAAGCCCTAACTTTTTCTTTAAAAAGCAGATGATGCAGACAGTGGGCTAGAAGAATGCCAGCTCACCATCATTAAGCCAGTGCAATCTTCAGCAAAGAGGCACCGTCTCTAAGCCAGAGTGGCCTTTTCTGTGTCACTGCTATGTTATGTCCACATGTCTGCAGTGATCATCTCTGCCTCACCTCCAGTTTTAATCAGGCAATATAGGTATATAGGATTAAGATTAGGGACAAAATGGGCCCATTCAAAAGTTACTAGGATCATTTCACTGACAGTGACACAGAAATGTGTAGAATTTTTAACTTATTTCCTCTCAGTGAAATTCCAGAAATAATAAATTATGTAGAACAGGACGAAAATAAATTTTACACGATTCGAGTCGCTACTGACAGGTTCTCAGGCAAATAGAGAAATTAAAACCTAACAAATCCCCAGGCCTCAGTTTTAAAGGAATACAACATATCACTACAAGCTGGCATAGTGTTTGATAAGTGGAAAATGGCAAGTGATACCTATCTACAAAACAGGATACAGGTCCTTAGCTTCGAACTGTAGACCAATAAGCCTAACCTTCATTGTGGGAAAATGGATGGAATCAATAATCGCCGAGGCTATTCGAATTCACCTTGAGAGACAAATTGATTAATGAATCAGCACGATTTTACAAAGGGGAGTTCCTGCCTTACGAATTTAATAACTTTTTCCACTAAAGTATTTGAAGAGGTAGATCATGGTAATGAATATGATATTGTGTATATGGACTTCAGTAAGGCTTTCGATAGAGTTCCACATCGGAGGTTATTGAGGAAAGTAGAAGCACATGGAACAGAGAAAAATTTCATTGGATAGAGGCGTGATGGACAGATAGGCAACAGAGTGTTTGCTTAAACGGGTAGAAACCAGAGTGGGGACAATTTACATTAATGACATAGATGAGGGAATAGTGATACAAGCAAGTTTGCCGATGACAGCAAAATGGGCTATCGAATTAATTCTGACGAGGACACTGGAGCGCTGCAGGAAGATCTGAATAGATTGATGCAGTAGTCGGAGGAGCGGCAGATGTAGTTTAATATAAACAGATTCAAAGTTCTTGGCGTTGGAAAGAAAAATAACCATAACACTTATAAACTAAACAATGTAGATCTTAACATTACTGGTTGCGGAAAAATTTAGGAGTTCTGGTTAGCTTCTTCTTCTTATGACCAGAGCTTTGGTAAGATGGGTAAGGAAGAAGGATGGGTAAGGAAGAAGTGCGTAAGGATAGAAATATTGGAAAAGGGTGGGAGGGGGGGAGAGAGGTAGGATATAAAAGGTAAGTGGCCCAACCACTTTGGTGTAATTTAAAAAGTGTATGTGAGATAATAAGATATTCTTGAAGGGGTATAATACTAACCCATCAGAGTCACATAGATATAACAGATATATGTACATGACTCTGAATTGGTAGTAATTATACAAGTTGCAATTGCCTTTTTTTTTTGCGATTGCACAACGGATATTTAAGCGACAATGAAGGCAATAATTTCCTGGCCAGTTTATAAAGAATTACTTGACAATGGCTTCTTACAGGTGGTGTCCCGCCATAGTAAACATAACATAACTTTTACAGTAGATTGTTATATAAGATGTCTCCCTGATTGGGGGCAATGATTTTCTCAGTAAACATAGAAGAGTTCTGGTGTTACCCAATCATCTTCATCAGGGAGGTTGCTCAATATCATTGGTCGATGGTAATCATCTTTATGGATAAAACGACGGACCCTCTATGGGAGAGTCATTCTTCTGGTTAGCAGTAATCTACAACCAAGACAGTAGTGCGTAAGTGATCGCAAAAAAGTGAATAGAATTCTTGGCTTCATATCAAGAAGTATAAATAACAGGTCATTCTTCAGCTCTACATATCGTTGGTAAGGTCTATTAGATTATGCTGCACAGTTCTGGTCACGTATTACAGATGTATATAAATGCACTGGAAAACCATTTATCTACATACACCCGAAAATGTACAAAAAAATAAAGAAATAACCTTTAGCACTGAATGGAAGTAAGATAGGGTTAACTCAGTACCCAGATTTTCGCTCAGCAGATTACAATGGGTATTAAAATAGTATAAAATACCGACAGATTGTTAGGTAAGACACACATGCAACAGTTAAGTATCTATGTCGAAATGCTTCGTCTACAAAGTAGGCTTCTTCAGTCGAGTACAGAAAAGTTCGTAGAAGCAGAAGAGATATCAAGACGATATAATCAGTCCATCACCCTTGAAGACGTCTTCAAGACTTCTAAACCATCGGTTAAACCAGCGCCATTATAGTTACTCAGTTCCCGTGGAGTGTACAGAAGTAATATCGTCATAACTCCAACTGTTGCCTTCACCTCTCTTCAAATTCAAATCCCCTCAAGGAAGGTTCCTTGATGTTGGTGAGGGGCTCTTGATTTAGGGAATTGGATCTGTGCTCCAGTTCCCCAAATTAAGCCTGAATGCCTTCCACATCCCCCCCCCCAGGCGCTGTATAATCCTCCGGGTTTAGCGCTTCCCCCTTGATTATAATAATAATAATTCAAATTCAAATGTTTATTTCTTTAAATGATATACAAAGGTAACATATTTTGAAATAAAGCATAGACACAAAAAATGCCACTAGTGAGCAAATGCGCTTCGGGCAACGTAAATGCATTTCTTACCCACCATTTCTTGTGTACTTTGAGATGTAAGTGTATATTAATCGCCATTAAATATTGAAATTTTGCCGCCGAAGTGGCTAGTTTATTGTGCACCCGAAGTCCATCCTCTGGAGGGAGAGCACAACAGCATATGGATACACAAAAAACCTAGGAACTAGGCCCCAAAAGGGTTAACAGGAGTACATCTGGATTTATAACTAGAGTTTACTAATCTGTAATGGGCCAACAGACCTGCTGCAGTGTTCCTCATCCTCTCTCATGTTTTTTGTTTAAATTTGCTTAATATATCTGGTATCCTGTTTTCATCAATATCTTGACATGTCACATAGATTATACTCTCTATATTCCTCAATAAGTGGACAATTAAGCACAAGTGTTCAAGCACCTTAGTGTGTAAAATAGACATTGATAAGTATGAAACATGTGCAGTTTGGTATCTTTATTCCGAAACGTTTCGCCTACTCAGTAGGCTTCTTCACTCGGGTGCAGAAAAGTTCTGTACTCGAATGAAAAAGCCTACTGTGTAGGAGAAATGATTCATCAATAAATATACCCATGTACATGTCTTTATCTTCTTCAAGAAACTTCCCTTCAGGGAAAGTAGATTATACAAGACTCTTTTGAGTCTTGTATAATCGCTTATTACATCCATCCCAGGTGTAGCATTGACCCAGATGCTTCTCATTTATTTATTTATTTTAGTTTACCCACCCTGGTATTTGATCTCGTTTCTTTTATTTCTTTGATATATTATAGACAAGTTTGCGCCTCCCTTTGCTTTATGATTTTGAGTTCGGATTTCCGTTCCTGACTTCACACTTGTCTTGCGGCTTGGCTGAGTGTAGATTTTGTTTTCAACGTAATTACAAGGCTGTTTGATTTATGCTATATTTCCAAATTGTTTTAGCAATGTACGTCGTGTACTTTTACTAGTCTGTGTTGTATGTTTTGGGGGAATATCCATAATTTTTTTTATACTTATTTCTTGCAACTCTTGCTGACAATCGACAGTACTTGACCTGATTCATTCACTAAACTTCTCTGCTTGTATTTGTAGTTGTGCAGATTTTCTGTACTCAGTCTTAGGTTCTCATGTTTCTCTCATGCAGTGTGTTGAGATACCTGCCATTTTTAATTAATATTGAGATCTTTTCTAGTGTCACTTATTTAATTTTAAGGACCTTCAGCTGTTATCTTTATTAATTTTACTGTGACGATGTCTGGTAGAGCATTCGTACCGAGAGCAGTAAGTGACTGCTCTGTGACCATGAATGTAATACATTCACCTGTACCTAAGGTTATGGAATTTTTGCCTTAAGCTCTGATTTATTTTCTTTTTACTTGCCAAGTTCCCACAGACTCTGATAACCATGAACTTGGTTTTCGACCTTAAGGGGTTTACAGACCAGAACACTCGCAGTGTAGCCAAGCGGAAAACACTGGTCATGATTCATTACCCATTTACAGACCTGATATTACAGTGTGAGGATACCTCAGGTGTCAGGGAACGCCAGGACAGTCTGAGGCTTCGAGACATTTCCTACGATGGCTGCTAATACATGTCGAGTTTCTCCTCAGGATATGCCTTGTCCTGTCGGAAAACTGCTACTTGAAAGGATAATGCCTTTTCCTGTGATTGCCACAAGTTGTCTTCCAGTCGTTGTGATTCGTGTTTTAGTTATCCATTTAGTTAGTGCTGGCGCCTGTTTAATCCTGTATAGCCTCTGTAATACTTGGTGTATGCCGTTGGTCTGGCAGAATCCGTTAATGCTAGACTAGCATTTTCGGCCATATGGCAGAAAGGCTCTCTAGATACATGCATGATAGGCCTGCAATGCCCCAGGCTTCACCCAGACCTGGTCTACTCTTAGTTCAACTCTGGCGCTAGGCTGATGCAGACATGTGTGACTGCAGTTCTTGAATGAACACCTGCCTTTACAATAAATTACAGGGCAGGACAAAGCCTTTCGCTCACTCCGTTTGCTAGTAAACACATTCTATGACCATTCTGAGAAACGCCATTATAAGTGCCTGCTAGAATACGTATAATCCAGAACCCCAGACCCCCACCCCTAACCTGTCTGTCCCTCCCTACAACCCAAGACCAACAAATTTTTGCTTCAATTCCTCCTATCAAGATCCCCAATCACCAATGACACACCCAACCTCACTAGTCCCCATTCCCCCCCCCCATCCCCACACACACACCTAATGCATCTCAATGTGATCTTCCATTCCTTCACTGGTAAAAACATGGTAATATTTATTAGAAATTGTAAAATGTTAGCAAAAATAAACATTAAAACACTCCAGCATTCTATTTCGAACAACTTCTAGATACAACAAACTCATACAATCAACATAACTATCACTCGTCTTAAATTCTTCGAAAATGTAGAAATAATATTTCCCCCCCCCCCAAAAAAAAAGTCCCTCTGACCACCCCATTATTACAAAAACAAATATTAAAAAAAAAACTTTGCCCCTCCTTTCTGGCTCCTACCTATTTATCTGTTTTTCTATATCTCTATCTCTATCTCTATATATATCTATATTATATTATCAATCTATCTATCTCTCCTCTCTCCCCTCCTTTTTTTACACATGGTTTTACAAGGTTAGGGTAAGGATTCCTAATTTAATTTACAAGCTAAGGCTTTTACCTACATCTGCTCATTTGAAAGCGCTTTTATTGTTATGATACATATGTATCATATGGAGCAGGATGAAGTTGGAGCCATTTGTGAGCAAGAAATTTCATTTGATGAACTGACTTTATTTCGTTATGTCTCTCTCTCTGTCTCTGTCTCTGTCTCTCTGTCTCTCTGTCTCTCTGTCTCTCTGTCTCTCTCTCTCTCTCTCTCTCTCTCTCTCTCTCTCTCTCTCTCTCTTTTCTCTGTACAGAGATACCTGTTAAAACGCGTGAAAATAAGATATAGTTTAGTCGAGAGGTTCTTCCTACATATCTGCTGAAACACTGTAATAAGTTATTCTCACATTAATGGGTTCTCCCTACACCACCACATTAATGGATTCTCCCTACACCACCACATTAATGGGTTCTCCCTACACCACCACATTAATGGGTTCTCCCTACACCACCACATTAATGGGTTCTCCCTACACCACATTAATGGGTTCTCCCTACACCACCACATTAATGGGTTCTCCCTACACCACCACATTAATGGGTTCTCCCTACACCACCACATTAATGGATTCTCCCTACACCACCACATTAATGGGTTCTCCCTACACCACCACATTAATGGATTCTCCCTACACCACCACATTAATGGATTCTCCCTACACCACCACATTAATGGATTCTCCCTACACCACCACATTAATGGGTTCTCCCTACACCACCACATTAATGGATTCTCCCTACACCACCACATTAATGGGTTCTCCCTACACCACCACATTATTGGGTTCTCTCCACACCACCACATTATTGGGTTCTCTCCACACCACCACATTAATGAGTTCTACCCACACCACAATGGGTTCTCTCCACACCACCACATTAATGGGTTCTCTCCACACCACCACATTAATGGGTTCTCTCCACACCACCACATTAATGGGTTCTCCCCACACCACCACATTAATGGGTTCTCCCCACACCACCACATTAATGGGTTCTCCCCACACCACCACATATTAATGGGCTCGCTCCACACCACCGCATTTATGGGTTAAACCATACCACGGGCGGGCATAGAACCCGCGATCAGAGAGTCTCAAAACTCCAGACCGTCGCGTTAGCCACTGGACCAGCTAGCCACAATAAGATTCGCCCAACTAGATATATTTCTACACCACAAATGCAAGTTTTTACAGACGAATCTCCAGCTAGCGTGGCCGTGCCTATGCTAACCTTCCTATGGTGTAGAAATATACCTAGTTGGACGAATCTTATTGTGGCTAGCTGGTCCAGTGGCTAACGCGACGGTCTGGAGTTTTGAGACCCTCTGACCGCGGGTTCTATCCCCGCCCGTGGTATGCTTTATTTGCAATCGTGTCATTACGATTTCGTGAGTCATTAATGGGTTCTCTCCACACCACCACATTTGTGGGTTCTCTCCACACCACCGCATTAATGGGTTCTCCCCACACCACCACATTAATGGGTTCTCTCCACACCACCACATTAATGGGTTCTCTCCACACCACATTACAATCATCTCTCCCAGGTGCATTTATCTTTTCCAAAAATTGGTCCCAGAACTGGCTGGGCCCTATTAATGATTATTATTATTATAATCAAAAAAGAAGCGCTAAGCCACAAGGACTATACAGGCCCTATTAATGAGCCAGACTAAAAAATCCACTTACGTTTCCACCAGGCCACGGTGGCATGGTGGCTGAAGCTCTCGCTTCACACGGCGAGAGTCCGGGTTCGATTCACGGCGAGAGTAGAAGTATTGGGAGTGTTTCCTGACACCGGTTGTCTATGTTCCCCATCAGTAAAATGGATACCTGGGTTTTAGTCGACTGGTGTGGGCCACATCCTGGGACAAAACTGACTTAATTTACCCGAAATGCTCAGCATAGCAAGCGGCTTTCTGTATAGTAGTATGTCATTGATGTCAGCTAGGACTGTATACCTTGTACATGTCCTTGTAGTAAATAAAGATATTATTGTTATCATTTCTGTCCTCATCCACTCTATTTTTCTCCCATTTTATTGTGGCAACGTTTCGCTCTCCAGGAGCTTTGTCAAGCCGTTACTCTCTCTTTGCTTTCATGGGAATGTCCCTGCCTAAACGTCATTACATTACCACCAAAGTGGATCTTATGCATTGATCGAGGTATCCAAATTAATGTTTTTCGAGGTAATTACACGGAAGATAACTCCATTTTTGGGGGGAAAACAATATGTCTAAATCACCCTAGAATTTTCTTTATCAGTTCTACAAGAAAGAAATGAAATAAAACCTTACACGTTTGTAACGTTCTTGCTCAGTAAATTTTAACAAATCATCCATTAAGACAAAGCTTTCAGCTACTTTATTTGATAAATCTCATAGGTATCCCTTCTAATAATAGGGTATCCCTTCTAATACTATGGATATCACCACTTCTTAACACACTCTAAATACCTACCCATTAGAGATTTCAATTCACTGAAGTAGTAATCCAGACACACCACCAATTCACCATCAGAGATTTCAATACCTACTTAGTAATGATCCTCTCTGCCTCAAGTACACCAGTGTTATTCTAAACCGATCACTCATTTTCATCTGTTTACCATAAGACTTCAATGGATGCTCGGTAATAATCCATTCTGTCTCAAATGCATCAATTTAAATGCACCTACTTAAGCATTCACTACTAGAGACGTCAATGCCCCATAAGGAACTGATCCAGAGCTATCACACTGAGACTTGTATTTCAACACTAGAGAGACTAAAGTTCACCAAAAGAATCGACCCATGCCTCTCTCCCATTCTCACCTATTGAGAGATTTCAATTCCTGTTCATTAATGATGCATTCCTGCGTCGAGTTCAATAGCATATCCATGGAGACCTATCACCTATTTCATCACCAGAGAACGTCAATGTAGAGCAAGTAATAACACGCACCCAGCACAACAATTTACGGAAAAGTTTGCCATTTTGCAAAAACTTTGCCAATCTGCGAACACATTTCACAGACTCTACAGATAAATATAACATTCCAACATATTTCTATTCAAACCTGAACAGATAAATACATTCGCTTATTTTATGCTCATTGCTGACCTGAATGATCAGTCACATTCACTTCTCGGGTGCTCGTGGCTTACTTGATAACGTTCTCAGCCTACATACTGAGGATTGATCATCGACACTAGTGAAATACTAGACATGTTTCCTTACACTTACTGCTTCTGTTCACCTAGCAGTAGGTAGGTACCTGTACGTCGCATCATGGGAAACACGATTAACTTAAATTCCTCTGAATGCATTGGATAACCAGAGTCTTTCTATACAGTATGTCAATGATGCCAGCTCGGTTTGCAGTAATTATATCATGTACTTGTAGAAATGAAGACAATTATGTTATTATTATTTATTAACACATTATTCAAATTCAAGCCGATAGATGCATTCATTCATTTTCATACTAATTTCTGACCTGAACATTCAAATTATATAGAAAAACAAAGTCTCAGACCTCCGGACGATGGAAGGCAGGATGAAAGACATTGATACACATGATGCCTTCTACCTACTCACCAGGTGCCTCTCAATCCCAAAACTTACCTACTTGCTGAGATGCTGCCCAGCCCTCAGCAGTCCGAAACTCAAGGAATATGGCTCTTTTCTTAAGACCATGCTAGAGTGTGTGTATTGAATCTTTTCTTTGAAGATGAACAGTGGTTGCAAGCCTCACTTCCGGTCAGGATTGGGGGGCTGGGAGTACGCAGATCCTCCCAGATTGCTCTACCAGCTTTCCTATCCTCTTCCATAGCATCAAACAAGTTAATAAGATAAATTCTTCCTGATAACCTCAGTGATTCAGCAGGAATACAGGACCCTAACTATGCCAGTGTCATCACTGAATGAGAGACTCTTGCTGCTCCAGCACCAAACCCTAGTGCAGCACTGGCTCACAAACAGTCAAGCTGGGATGGCCCGATTGCTGAAAAGGTGCTTGCCAACATGCTCAGGGCTGTAACATCAGACAGGAAGACTGCCTCTCCCCCAGGCTGTGAGCGCACACCACTCCGGGGACTTCCTCCAAACAGTTCCCATATCGGCAATGGGAACGCACCTCTACCCTAAGACCCTCCGTATTGCAGTGGCTCTGCCCCTTGCTGCCCCAAGTGCAAGCCGACCAATATGGTCTACATGGTCCTAACCGTTCCAAAACTAAGGGCTGGCATGCAAGACACAACGAGGTCAACGACATCATAAAGAGAACCCTTGCTACAGCTGGATGCCCAGCTGAGAGGGAGCCCCAATCACTAGCAGCCAACAATACCCACAACCCAGCAAACCACCCCGACAGAATCACCATCTATCCTAGGGCTCCAGACTCATCGACACCACCAGGGACCCAAGGGCAGCCACTTTCATGTTCCAGCGCCTCAGCGTGGTCATCCAGAGGGGAAATGCTTCCTGCATATTTGGCTCGCGTCCAGCTTCGGAGGAGCTGGAGGAAATTCATAATCTTTAATACAATGTACTATTGTATTCATGTTTTTGTTTCTGTAAATGTATTCTGTCTATTAATAAATTTTCCCATAGAATATAAAATATAGGGGAGTGGTAGGAGAAGAAAATATTCAAACAGCTCCTGGGAGAACCTTGAGTTTTCCCTGAGATAAGTTTATTGTCTTCTCTGAGGATGAGGGTCCCCAGTAAAGTTACAATGGTACCTCCCTATATATATATATATTATATTATATATATATATATATATATTATATATATATATATATATATGTCGTGCCGAATATGTAAAACTGGTCAATTAGCAAGAACTCATTTAAAATTAAGTCCTTTCTAAAATTTTCTCTTATACGATTAAAGATATATTTTTTTCATTAATGTTGATGTAAAAATTTATAATTTTGCACGAAAAGGAACTTAGAAAACTTACCTAACCTTATTATAACAAGCGCAATTTATTTAGCCTAACCCAACTAAATATATTTTAGATTTGTTTACAATATTTTAATACTAAACAAACACTGTGAAATATATTTTTTTCGTAGTTCAGAATGATTTTGGCGAAATTATTGCATACACAAATTTTCACTTGTCCTATTTGGCAAGATGAGCGTTGCTATTAAGCCAAGATCGCAAGTTCTGCCTATTCGGCACGACATATATATAATAATATATATATATATATATATATATATATATATATATATATATATATATATATTATATGTAGTAGGTTGGTAGACAGCAACCACCCAGGAAGTACTACCGTCCTGCCAGATGACTATGAAACAGAAACCTGTAACTGTTTTGCATGATGGTAGGATTGCTGGTTTTCTTTTCTGTCTCATAAACACGCTAGATAACAGGGATATCTTGCTACTCCTACTTACACTTTGGTCACACTTGACAGACACGCACATGCATATATATATACATACATCTAGGTTTTTCTCCTTTTTCTAAATAGCTCTTGTTCTTCTGTATTTCTTCTATTGTCCATGAGGAAGTGGAAAAGAATCTTTCCTCCGTAAGCCATGCGTGTCGTATGAGGCGACTAAAATGCCGGGAGCATGGGCTAGTAACCCCTTCTCCTGTAGACACTTACTAAAAAAGAGAAGAAGAAAAACTTTATAAAACTGGGATGCTTAAATGTGCGTGGATGTTGTGCGGATGACAAGAAACAGATGATGCTGATGTTATGAATGAAAAGAAGTTGGATGTCCTGGCCCTAAGCGAAACAAAGCTGAAGGGGGTAGGAGAGTTTCAGTGGGGGGAAATAAATGGGATTAAATCTGGAGTATCTGAGAGAGTTAGAGCAAAGGAAGGGGTAGCAGTAATGTTAAATGATCAGTTATGGAAGGAGAAAAGAGAATATGAATGTGTAAATTCAAGAATTATGTGGATTAAGTAAAGGTTGGATGCGAGAAGTGGGTCATAATAAGCGTGTAGCACTGGAGAAGAGAGGAATGCAGAGGAGAGAGAGAGATTTTGGGAGATGTTAAGTGAATGTATAGGAGCCTTTGAACCAAGTGAGAGAGTAATTGTGGTAGGGGACCTGAATGCTAAAGTGGGAGAAACTTTTAGAGAGGGTGTGGTAGGTAAGTTTGGGGTGCCAGGTGTAAATGATAATGGGAGCCCTTTGATTGAAACTTTGTATAGAAAGGGTTTAGTTATAGGTAATACATATTTAAGAAAAAGAGGATAAATAAGTATACAAGGTATGATGTAGGGCGAAATGACAGTAGTTTGTTGGATTATGTATTAGTAGATAAAAGACTGTTGAGT
>NC_069432.1:8869503-8893647 GCF_026875155.1 Cherax quadricarinatus | reverse complement strand
TTTTTTTATTTCTTTTGGTGTACCTCCCTGTTCTTACTTCCTGGAGTCCTTCCTGACTCCACTGTAAATACTTCTTTAAATCCCCATGTTGAGCTCCTCACATACTTCTTGGTCGTTTCTTGTGAACTCCCTACCTTCCTTCCTCAGCCTGATTCCCGGGGCCCTTTTGATTTGTTTTCCTCCTGATGTGGCTATACAACACTTCGTGTCAGACTTGACTTTCGATGCTATGTCATTTTCGTATTGTCGCTGAGCCTCCCTTCTTATTTGTGCACATTCGCTTTTGGCTCTTCAGCTAATCTCTTCATTTTCCAGGGTCATTTGCCTTCTGTACTTTTTCCATTCTTTAGTGCACTTAGTTTTTGCCTCCCTACACTTTTGGGTGAACCAAGGACTTATTCTAGTTTTCCCCATTATTTCTGTTTCCCTTGGAAACAACCCTCTCCTCTGTCTCCTTGTATTTTGTTGTCACATAGTCCATTATTTCTTTTACTGATTTTCCTGGTAATTTTCTTTCCCACTGAACGTCTTGCAGGAAGTTCTTCATGCCTGTGTAGTCCCCTTTTGTAGTTTGGCTTCTCCCATCCTATTCCTGCTGCCCTCTCCACTTGTAGCTCAACTATATATTCAAAGCACAGAACTACATGATCACTAGCTCCAAGGGACCTTTTGTACATAATATCCTCGATGTCCGAACTACTCAAGGTGAATACTAGGTCCAGTCTTGCTGGTCCATCCTCACCTCTCTCTCTGGTAGTGTGTCTAACATGTTGATGCATGAAGTACCACATCCATCATCTTGGCTCTCCCTGTTTCAGGACCCCCTAGGTTTTCCCAGTCAATTTCCTTATGATTGAAATCACCCATGTGAGCTCTTCTGGCCAGCTCGACTAGTCTACCATTGCTCTGTTGCTCTCTTTGTATTCTTCTCTTGTCCTCCTGCAGTTCGTGGTGGGTTATACATCACTGCAATGACTATCTTATGTGCCCCAGAGTGAACTGTACCTATGTAATCCCTTTGCCAATTTCGTCCATTCCTCCTTTTCCTCGAATCTCCATCGGTTTTTAATGACAGTGCAACTCCGTCCCCTCTGCTCCTCCTATCTTTCCTCAGATCTGATATCCGGGTGAGAAGATTGCGTCTGTTATCATCCCAGTGAGAATTGCTTCTGTGAGTTCTATTATGTCTGGGGATGTCTCCTGATTCTTTCATGCCACTCCTCACATTTATATGTTATTCTGTCTGCATTTGTATACCAAACCTTCAACTTCTCTAAAATTGTGGTCTGGGGGTATGTAGGGCTAGCGAAGCAGGAGACCTGATGACGAACTATGGGTGGTTGTTGTGAAGGTGGAGTTTGTGTTGAGGGGGTGGGGGCAGTGGGTTTAGTACGTGGGTTGTGCGTCAGATTGTTTGGGTGCATTGGGGTTGTTGGGGTTGAGGGCCTTCTGTAGGTGGTTCTGAGAGAGGTTGTATTTGTTCCTGCTCTTGAGTCTGGGTTCTCCTGCCCATCTCCATCTTTGCCTCTCTTTCCTCCTTGCGTCTTCGTACCATCTCATTAAATTTCTGCCTTTCTGCTCATTTTCTGTTGCGAGAGAGAGAGACCCTCTGGTACACCGACTTTCTCCTGCAGGATCCTGTTTTGAGCCGATTCTGCCTTGAAAATCACTCTGACAGGTCGATTTGATCTTCTTGCAAACCCCCCTATTCTCAACAAATTTGCCAGCTGGGTCATGCCATCTTCTCCTATTGTTTTCATGATGTTTTCAATAGCTTTTTTTTCCCCTTTTTTTTTCCTTGTTTTGTAAGTTTTACCCTTAATTTTCCGGGACCCCATTTCGAAGACTGTTTTCGTTTTTTTCCCCCCAGCAACCCCCTATGCATCCCTTTCGATTAGTTGCCTCTATTGCAGTTCCCTTTCCCCAGTCTTTTCACTATGGTTTCCCTGGACCCATGGTCGTCATTTTAAATTCTCAGTTTTCCCTGGCCCGCTGGGGTCTTTTGGGGCCTTTTATTCTTGCTCTTTTTTTTTTGTACAGACCCCACATTGTTCCTGGTTTTCCTCTTTTTTCTCGGGCCCATGATGGTCTATGGGGCTTCTGCATAGAGTTTCACCCGTTCCCTACGTCCCCTTCTTGTGACTGAGGTAGCATTTTTCTGATGCCCATGCCCAAAGCTCTTTGTTCTTTAGGTGTTCAGTTTTTTTAGTGTCTCTGCAACTCACATTTTTAGCCTCTATGCGGACTTTCATTTACACTTCCTGCTCTCGCAGCTACCCTCTCCTCCATCTTCTGCAAAACTCTTTCAGTTTCTTCCCCATTCATGTCCCTTTTCATGACTGTGCTACCCAATCTTTCCTTCCTAGATTTCTTTTCCCAGTCTCCTTTTTTTCCATCTTTCTCTTTTGGGCAACCCTTTTTTTGGGGTTGCCACAGAAAAAAAAAAAACTTTGTATTTTGGGCTTGTTTTTGTTTGTCTTTGTCGATTTGTGGGGAGGGAAGGAGGAAGCTGAGACGTGGCAAAAATGGGAAAAGGGGTGGGGAGGGGGGGAATATGGGAAAGAGGGGAGGAGGGAAAAGAAAGGAGAGAGTGGGAGGGGAAGGGGAGAGGAGGGGGAAGGAAAGGGGTGAGAGGGGGGGGGGGGGGGGATCGGGGGAAGGAGTGGGAAGAGGGTGGGGGGGAGGGGAGAGAGGTGTTGGGAGGGTGCAGGGGGAGAAGTTAGGGGGTGGTTATGTGTGAATGTACTTACCATTGAGGTTGCGGGGGTCGAGTCCTAGTTTCCCTTTTTCACGGGCGTACTAGTGTGTAATGTGGGGTGTGAATTGTGTGAATTGTTGTGTGTGGTTGTTTTGTGTTGTGTGTGGTGGAATGTGTGTGTGTGTGTTGTAAAATGTGAATGTGGTGTGTGAAGTGTTGTGTGTTTTTTTACTCACCTAGTTGTACTCCCCAAGTTGGGGTTGCGGGGGCGGCCCTAGCTCTGGCCCACCTTTAAATGGTCTGAGAAAATTTTTGGGGAAAAAAACCGACATTTGAAATTAACACATGTGCAATTTTTTGGGTATCTTTATGGAAAAACGTTTCGCCACACTTTGGCTTCATCAGTCCATACAAAGGAGAAATCTTGAAGAACAGGGGAAATAAGGTAATCAGTCCCTAACCCTTAGTGATGGGTCATCCACAATCTTGAATAAATGAACTACAAGATTGATGGACGCCACTTGACTCAAGGTTGGGGCTGATACCTCTTTTCCCTCCTGTTCTTAAGATTTTCCTTTTATGGCGAGAACCAATGTGTGGCGAAACGTTTCCCCAAAAAGATACCCAAGATATCAAAAATGGTATACGATAACAAAACCCAAAGTTCACATGTGTCTAATTTACTTCACTGGGGCGCACTAGGTCGCTCCCCTGAACCCGGGGCTTTTTCATACCTTGCTTAAAGCATGGATGGTCCTGCATCCCCTACTCGTTGTGCCCCCAATTTGTACTCACCTATTATGGTTTGCAGGGGTCAGTCATAGCTTCGGGCCCCGCTTTCACTGATTCTACTGGGTCTCCCTCTTCTCTCGTGCTTCATTTGGGGGTTTCGACCTCTCTTAAAGCAAATTTTGGCCTCCTCCCTACCTCACCCTTCCTTTATTCCATTCCGGGAATCTAAGCGAACAAAACTTCCTAACTCCCTGTAAATCCTCTGAGTCTTCAGCTTCCCAAAGGGCCCTTTTTTTTCCATGTTTCATTTTGGAACATCCTGTCTGTCCCCCTTTGTCGATTCTTTCAGTTTTTTTATATGTCCACCTGTTCCTGGGGGGACAGGGAACAGGGGGACCTCTCCTCGTAGGGCCCTTCCCCCAGCTCGGGGGTCTCGTTGCACCTTGCCTTTTCTAGTTTCCCGACGTGTGCAGGGGTAGGTTCCCAAAAGGAGGCATACCCAATATGGGGCCTGCGATACAGTGTAAAAGGGGCCGGAACGACTCCTTATGAGATTCGGAAGCTTTCTTTGGTTTTCCCGTCCCCATTAACTACTACCCGAAGCCTTCGTTGGGATGGGGAACCCCCTTTGGTAAGGCGTGAACCTCATACTTCCATGATCTGTGCCTTTCATATTCTCTAAATTTTGCGCTTTTTAAGGGTTTTCCCCCAGTTTTTTTTGCAAATTCTTTTAAAAAGCAAAACCCTCTTCAGTCAAAAGATGTAGTTAAAACCCATCCTCCTTACTTGTCCTTAGCTGTTTTTCAAAGGATAGATTTGGACACAGAATTTCCCGTTTGAATCCGTTGGTTGGCGTTGAAACTATCTGTTTCAGGTCCTACCCTTTCGGAAAACTTTTTATTTGGTGGGGGTGTTTGTGTGTGGTTTTTAAAGAAATTAAAAGGAAAAATTTTTACCATTTTTCTAATTACTTTTTAAATGATTTTCTCAAACGCTAAAATAACATTTCCAAAATTTTTCTTTTTTCAAGCATCTGCGGTTTTTTTCAAACATGAAATGATTTACCTGTTCGCATGTTCCGGGGTTTCCAACATGACAGTCTAAAGAAAAATTAAAAACTTTATTTTTTAAAAATTGGTATTTTTACTTTTTGGTTCATTTTCTTTTTGTCACCCCCCCCCCCCCCATGCTTCCTCTTTTTTTTTTGAAACTGATTTTTAACAAGGAGAAAATTTCCCTTTCTCATAAAGATTATCAAGTTTTTTTGGAAACATTTACCATCTAATTCTAAATTTTTTAACCAGAATTTAATGTTAGTTTGTTCTCAAACCAAAAACTGAAAAAATAAATCCCCGGGGAATTTCTAGAACAACTGGAAAAATCACAACTTGAATCAAACTCTGGCAACCCAAAATGAGTCACTTTTAAGGAATAATTAATACGTTCTTTTTCAAATGGGCAAAATTTTCCCCCACCCTATTAGCCAGGGACGGGGGAAAATGCCTTCCTTATTGTCGATGAAAAGGGAAAATAAATTTTTCACCAATTTTTGCCAAATGGCCATAAAAACATCTTGGAAATCCCCAATTGAAAAAAGCTTAGTTTTTCACTTTATTCCCCTCTTTCACAAGATTTAAACACAGCAAAGCATAAAACAAAAATGCGACACAGTGGTTTTTTCAGTAATGAAATAAACCGTTATTGTTCCCTATAATTGACCCTCTTTGGGGATCCAGAAAGTAAAATGTTTTCCCCATATTTTTCCCAAGGGTCGAGAATAAAACGGGATTACTTTACATCATTTGTGGTATTTAAACCCACCCCTTTCAAAAAGTTCAATCACGAGCCTGCACGTTTCCAATCCCTGAAATACCATTCCACCGAATTAAAACCGTCCGTATTTTTTAAAATTGGAACGCTTTTTTAGTTTTGGGATTAAATTTATTTTTTTAATATTCAAAATATCTTATTTTATATTTTTTTTTTTCCCTTCAGTGGTAAAAAATTTTTTGGCTTTCTTTTTGGACGCTAAAAATTTGAAATTAGGTAAGAGGGTAATTTGTTAACCCCCCAAAAAACCCAGTTTAATGAGTTATTTTTTCTTAACTTAACCTTTTGAAAAAGGGTAATATTTTTTCCCTGACCCACTATAATCCTCATTGTAATAAACTCATTTTGGAAGGAAGTTCTTTTTGGGGATAAGACATACTTCTTAAATTTGTAAAAAGGTTCTAGATTTTTTTATTTTTAATTATTTTTCCGCTTTTTTCGAAATTTTTAATTGGGCCCCAAGTTAACTCGGATAATTTGGTTCTAGCACTGTTTCTGTCAAAATTTGGAGGGGCGAGTCAGATTCAGAAATTGGGATTTTTCCCTTTTTTGGAAAAGGGGTTTTTTTAAAATTACTTCCCCTTTCTACCTAATTCGCCAAAAAAATACTCCGATTCCCCCGGTAATCTGTTTGGGAAAAAAACCCACTTTGGGGAAATTTCAAAAAGGATAAATTTTATATCAATTGTTTTTTTCCCATTTTGTGGAGTTACCCCTTTTTCCCCTTTTGTGAACTTTTTTTCGGTCGTAAATTGATTTTATGGTTAAAAAACCCTTTGATTTGAATTTTCTTTAAAAACCTAACAGTAGTTTATATCAATTACAATGACCCCTGATGTAAAAAAACTTTGAAAATTTCAGAAAATGTTTTGATTTACGGTTTTTGTAAAGAAAAAAGTTTCGAGAAATTAATTTTAATGTGTAAAATTTTTCTAGACCCCTTTTTTAAATAAAGTTAAAAATTTGTTAGTAGTTTTGTTTACAAAAGGTTTAAAAAAAAAAAAAAAAGAAGAGTAATTTGCCCTACAGAAAAAATTTTAAAAACGTTTTAAAGTAAGCTGGGGGGTTGGCAGGGTTGGGGTTAAAAAGATAAAGAATCTAACAGATGAAGAGAAAAGCCTTTGCGAGAATTTTTTTTGGGAGATTTGAAGAGAAAGTGAGAGGGTTTGGATTTTTTTGGTGGGAGGGGTAAAAGAAAATTTAGAAAAATTGGAAAAAAAGGGGAAAGAGGCTAAAAAAATTTTGGCATGAGATGATTCAACGGGAGGGAGAAATTGGAGGGGTAAAATGATTCAATTTTGGGGAGTGAAATAAAGGATTGGGGGGGAAAAAAAAGCGAGAGGCCTGAGGAATCTGGGAGAAAAGAACTTTGTCCAGGGGAAAAGAAAAGGGGAAGGTAGAGAGTCAGTTTCCAACCCCTTTGTATGGGTTAGGCAGGAGGTGAGTTGAACGGAAAAAGGTGGGGGCGTGGAGATGTTTGTTTGGGGAAGGTGGGTGAAAAATGCAGAGATTGTAGTTTAAAATGAGAGGAGGGAATTAAAAATTATCCAGAGGCCTGAGGGGGGTTTAGACATTAAGGGGGCAAAAAAAATGAAGCTTAGGTGTATAAATTTAATGGAGGAAAGGGGGGTCAGTCGGCCTGGAAAGGTTAGAGATGGGTTAAAGGATTTTGTGTCGAGGGCTTGGATTCCGGGAAGCAACGGATGTTAGATAGGGGGTGAATGGAGAAAAATTTTGGATTGGGGGGTTTTGGAGTGGAGCAGGGTAAGTTATAAGGGATTCAGGGAAAAGGGCAGGGATTAGTGGGATGGAAGAAAGGGGCCGGGATTGAAGGAGGGGTTTTTAATGTTGCTTTTTTAACTGATTAAATCCTTTGGGAAAACATAAGGAGTGAATGAGGTAAAATTTTTCTTTTTTGGGCCACCCCCCTTGGTGGGGGGCCGGGTTAAATTTTTTTCAATCAAGACATTCGATCCAATTTAAATTAGTAGGCAGGCTGGAAGAGGGAACCATTTTGGGGGGTAATGCCCATGGGAAAGGGAAATGAGAAAAAGGGGGAAAGGGAGGACAATCAAGGAATTGGGGGTGCCCATTTCCCCCAAAAAACCATAAGATCCCCCTTTACTTTTTTTTTTCAACACCCCCTTTTTTTTTCCCATAAAAATTTTTTTCTCTGCCCCTTTAAATGCATGATTCGAACCAAGTTTTAGTTGAAAGTAAGGAAAAAGAAAGATCAGGAAAGTACAAAAATGAACTTTTTGGGGGGGAAAAATTAAATGAACAAATTTAAGTATTTGACTTTATAGAAAAAAAAACAAGTTTTGAAATTAAGCCCATGTTTAGCATGAATTAAGGAAAGGGAAAAAAGGGGTAGAGGGAGCTGTAATAGCGATTCAAAATGATTGGGGCAAAACTAGCAAAATGAGATAAATAGGAGAGAGCTGCAAGTTGATAAATTAGAAATGGGAACACTTGGGTACTTTTGAAAAACGTTTGCCACAAGTCCTCCCCATACAAAGAGAATAGAAGCGGGGAATTTGAGTAATCAGTCCCTCAGCTTGAGTCGATGTAAAGTCCCTAGCTTGAGTCGTGTAATGGGGCCCTCAGTTGAGTCGGTAATCTCCCTCAGCCTTTTGGATCAAATGAATCATCCCTCAGCCTTGAGCGATGTAATCAGTCTCTCAGCTTGAGTAATGTAATCAGTCCCTCCCTTTAAAATTGAGTAATCATTTCAAGTTTGGGAGTCGTGAATCAGTCCCTAAAAGCCTTGAGTCGAGTAATCAGTCCCTCTCAGCCCGGGGAGTCGTGTAATCAGTCCCTCACCCTTTTGAGCGATGTAAAGCCCCCCCACCCTTGGCGGAAAAAAGTCCCTCAGCTTGAGTCGATGAATCAGTTCTCAGCCTTGAGTCGATGTAATCAGCCCCTCAGCCTTGAGTCGATTGTAATGTCCTCAGCCGGGATTTTAAAATATTAAAACCCTTGAGTCGATTTCAGTCCTCACCTTGAGTCGAGTAATCAGTTCAGTTGAGTGTGAACGTCCTCAGTTGATCGATGTTCATTTTACCCTTGAGCGGAATCACCCCGCCTTTGAGTCGATGTAATAAAGTCCCTCACCGGAGTCGATGTAATCGTCCCTTCACCCTTGAGTGATGAAATAGTCCCTTTTCAGCCGGGAGCGATGTAACAGTCCCCAGGCCTTGAGTCGTAAAACAGTCCCCACCCTTGAGTCGATTAATCAGCTCTCAGCCTTGAGCGATGAAAATGGGCCCCTACCCCGGAGTCGATGCAATCGTCCCCAGCCTTGAGTAATGAATCGGGTCCCTCAGCCTGAGTGAGTAATCACCTCAGCCTTGAGCGTTTAACATCCCCACCCTGGGTCGAAATCATCCCCTCACCTTGAGTGATGTAATCATTTCCTCACCCCTTAGTCGATGTATCAGTCCCCGCCTTTTGATCGATGAACAGTCCCTCGCCTTGATTTTCGATGTAACAGTCCCTCGCCTTGAGTCGATGAATCATCCCTCAGCCTTGAGCAGAATCGTCCCCAGCCTTGGTGATGTAATAAAATCCCTAGCCTTGATCGTGTAATAGTCCCAGCCTGGACGTGTACGTCACCAGCTTGAGTCGAGTAATCAGTCCCTAGTTGAGTCATGTAACAGTCCCAGCCTGGAGCGTGTAATGTCCCTCATATCAGGTAATCTTTCCCCACCGGGGAGTCGTTGTAACGTTTCCCGCCTGGAGTCGATGTAATCGTCCAAGTCTTAAAAAAACAAAAACTACATATTTAAATTTTGTCAATTGATACCACATACGACGTTTCACCTCACCTTGGGTACATAAATAAGCAACGTCTTCGTGCATATGCGGTACCCTTTGTCAAAGTTGATGGAGGATTACACGACTCCAGCTGGGGGAGATTACACGATCCAGGCTGAGGACTGATTTACATCGCCCGGGGCTGGGGGGACTGATTAATCACCCAGCGGGGGATGAACATCGACTCCACTGAGACTGTTTACATCGATTTCCAGCGAGGGCTGATTACATCGAACCGGGCTGGGGGACGATTACATCGACTCCAGGCGAGGGACTGAACATCGCCCCCGCTGGGGACTGATTAATCGCCCGGGCGAGGGTGATTACATCGCTTTCCAAAGGTTTGGGGACGATTACATCGACTCCGGGCTAGGGACTATTACATGACTCCGGCTGGGGGATTGGATTAAAATCGACCCGGCTGAGGACTGATTACTCGACCCCGGCTGAGGACGAACATCGACTCCACGAGGGATGAAATTCATCGACTCAGGGCTGGGGGGAAATGATTACATCGACTCCAGCTGGGGGACGAACATCGCCCGGGGCGAGGGATGTTTACATCGCCCGGGGCTGAGGGACTGTTTTAATCACCCAGGCTGGGGACTGATTACACCCGATCCGGGGCTGAGGACGTTTTACATCGACTCCAGCTGAGGACTGATTACCGATCCAGGCTGAGGGATGATACATCACCCCGGGCTGGGGGACTGATTACTTTCGACTCCAGGCTGAGGGACTGTTAATCGACCGGCAGGGGGATTACATCGACCCGGGGCTGAGGGCTGATTAATCGACCCCAGGCTGGGGGGACTGATTACATCGACTCCAGGCGGGGGACTGATTACTTCGACTCAGGCTGGGGGGATGACACTAAAAATATTCCAGTAATTAATTTTTACAGGGGGGCTAGAAGAAAAAAATTTTATGTAACATCACGTCACTAGTGAGGGTGTGAAGCAGTAGACAAACTGAAGAAAAATAAGTCGCCGGGGTCCTGATGAGGTTTTTTTCAGGGTTCTTAAGGAATTCAAAAGGGGAACTCTGTAAACCCATTAACAATATTTTTAAAATTTATTTTTTCCAAACATTTGTATGTCATAGGGGAAGATGGAAAGTAATTCCATTTTTAAAAAACAGGGGGACAAGTCGTTACCGTCAAATTACCGCCCAATAAGCCTCCCTCAATTGTGGGCAAATTACAGAGTCAATTATAGCTGAGATTATAAGAAGCCTCTCAAAAACATAGCTTGATTAATGATACTCAATGTTTTCAAAGGGGCCGGTCTTTCAAAATTTTTTTAACTTTCTTCAGTAAAGCTTTTGGGGTTTTTTGACCCAATTAAAGTTTTTTGATATTATTTACTTAGTTTTTTAGAAAGGCTTTTGATAGAGTTCCGCCCCCATAGATGTTTAAAGAAAGGGCGCTCATGGTTTGGGGAAAATGCTCTCGTGGACGGTCATGGCTCCTGACGAAGCAAAGAGTGTCCTAAATGGGGTTTAAAAACCCGATGGGGATCTGTAAAAAAAATGGCTTTAAACGGCATTTCTGGGCCCGTTTTGGGTTTTATTATAAAATCAATGATCTTATGAGGGAAAATAGGATATGAAAAAAAACGCCATGCCAAAGATTTTGGGTTTTAATGTTTTCAAACGTGTGTTTATGAAATTTGGGAGGTTTTTAAAAAAAACCTATTTTTTGGTCAGAAAAGTGGCAGATGCATTAAATTAGATAAAGAAGGTTCTAAAGTTTGGGGTGCCCATAACCCTAGTAATTATAAGTTAAATTGTAGAACTTTACCAACAGATTGCAAAAAGGACTTGGGGGTTATGGTGAGCACAACCTTTAAACCAAACAGCAATGATAAGCGACGTAATAAGGGGAAATAGATTACTGGGTTTTAATCAAGAAGTTAAGCAACAGAAGTCCAGAGGGTCTTTTCCTGCATTTTTAACATCATTAGTAAAGGGCCTACCTAATTTGCAGCTCAGTTCTGTCTCCGTATTCAAAAGGGACTTTAAATTCGTTAGAAAAACATTCAGCGTAGGATGACAAAATTTAATCCCCTAGCTTTAGAAATTTCCCTTATAAAGAAAGATTGAAGACTTTTATTACATTCATTTGTTGACGAAGAAGAGGGAGACCTGACGAGTGATAAGTGGAAGAAAGGTATTAATAAAGGGAAATTTTAATAAGGTCTTGAGGATGCTCTCAAGGGAAACCCGCAGTAATGGTTTTAAATTGATAAGTTTAGATTAGAAAAGGACATAGGAAAGATTGGTTTGGAATAGGGTAGTTGTTTTAGTGGAAAATTTACCTATTTTTGGGTTATTGGGGCTGGGACTTTGGGTAGTTTAAAAAATTTTGGGTTTGGATAAATACATAATGGAGGGGTTGGAAATTTGAGTGGGACTTTCACATCAGAGCTTTTTTTTTTTGGTTTGGGGGCATTAAAAAATTGGGGGTTGGGCAAATGTTTTGTTAGGGATGAATCGAAAAGCCCCGCCTAGTATGGGCCGCAGGCCCCGCGTGTTCCCCTTTCATGTTCTTATTTCCCAGGCTGAGGACGATTACATCGCTCCGGGCTGAGGGACTGATTACATCGCTCCAGGCGAGGGACTGATTAATGACTCCGGGGGCTGGGGGGACTAAATTACATCGACCCAAGTGAGGGATATTACTCGACTCCAGGGCTGAGGGACTGATTACTCGACTCCAGGTGGGGGGCTGTTTACACGACTCCAGCTGAGGGACTGTTTACTCGACTCCGGGGCGGAGAGACTGTTACCGACTCCAGCTGAGAGACTGATTACATCGACTCCGGGCTGGAGACTGATTACTCGACCCAGGCTGAGAGAGATTACATCGACCCAGGCTGGAGACGATTACATCGACTCCAGGCTGAGAGTGATTACACGACCCGGGCTGAGAGACTGATTATTTTCGATCCAGGCTGAGAGACTGTTTACTTCGACCCAGGTGGAGACTGATTAACATCGACTCCAGTGAGAGACTGATTACATGACTCCGGGCTGAGAGACGATTACATCGACTCCAGGCTGAGAGACTGTTTACATCGACCCCGGCGAGAACTGTTTACATCGACTCCATGTAGATGATTACTCGACTCCCAGGCTGAGAGTGATTACTCGACCCGGGCTGAGAGATGTTACATGACTCCGGCTGGAGGGGGGTTTCCCCAGGGGAGAACCCGGGATTTTACTTCGACTCCGGGCTGAAGACGATTTATTTCGACTCCAGGCTGAAGAGTTTACTTCGACCCCAGGCTGAGAGGACGATTACATCGATCCGGGCGAAAAAAGATTACAATCACTCCGGGTGAGAAACTGATTAATCGATTCCGGGTGAGAGACATTTACATCGCTCCAGGCTGAGAGACGGATTACATCGACTCCGGGCGAAGACTAACCGACCCGGGCTGAGAGACTGATTAATCGCCCCCGGGGCGGAAAAACTGATTACTCGATCCAGCTGGGACGGGTTTGACTCAAAGGTGAGAGACTATTACATCGACCCAGGCTAGAGACTGTTACACGCTCGGGCTGAGAGACTGATTACATCGACTCCAGGCGAGGGGGACTGATTACATCGACTCCGGGCTGAGAGACGTTTTACATCACTCCAGGCTGAAAAACTGATTACATCGATTTCCAGGCGAGAGACTGATTACATCGCTCCAGGCGAAGACTGATTACATCGACTCCGGGCGGAGACATTACATCGACCCGGGGCTGAGAGACTGATTACACGACCCCAGGTGAGAACTGAACTTTCGACCCCCAGGCTGAGAGACTGAAAAAAAAAATTACATCGCCCCAGTGAGAGACTGATACACGGCCAGGCTGGAGACTGTTTTACATCGACCCAGGCTGAGAGACGGGGATTACATCGATCCGGGGCTGGAAAAACTGTTAATGACTCAGGCTGAGAGTGATTACACCCGACCCAGCTGAGAGACGGATTACATCGACCCGGGGGGCTGAGAGACGTTACATCGCTCCGGGGCTGAGGACGATTACATGCTCCGGGGCTGAGAGCGTTTTACATCGCTCCAGGCTGAGAGACTGATTACATCGACCCCAGGCTGAAGACTGATTACATCGATTTTCCAGGGGAGAAAATTTTACATCGACTTCCACCCCTGAGAGACTGATTACATCGACCCCAGGCTGAGAGATAAATTACACGACTCCGGTTGAGAGACTGATACATCGACTCCAGGCTGAGAGCTGATTACCCGACCCCGGCGAGAGCTGTTACATCGACTCCGGGCTGAGAGGCATTACTTCGACTCCAGCTGAAACTGATTACATCGACTCCAGGCTGGAGAGTTAATCGACTCCGGGCTGAGAGATGATTACATCGACTCCGGCTGGAACTGTTTACATCGACTCCAGGCTGGAACTGTTTACATCGACTCCGGGGCTGAGAGACGATTAATCGACTCCAGTGAGAGCTGATTACATCGCTCCAGGCGAGGATGATAACGCCCCGGCTAAAATTTCCCTCAAACCCTTCGGTTTTTACAATTCTCATTTGCATACTGTAAAGCCACGGTGGCGAACGTTTTTTCCCGGTAAAGTACCCAAATGTTGCACAGTGTCTAACTTATCGACTACCTAAAAGTAGGAAACTAAGGGCGGAATGTGAAGACAAAAACAAGGGTAAACCCACGCAGAAACAGTAAAAGAGTGACGTTGCCTAGAGTGAAGGTGTTTATCTGGTGATTTCTGCCAAAGAAGATTAAAAACGCAATGTGCAAATTGATGAGGGACTAGGCATAACTTTTATATAAAAACATGAAGAGACAGAGGGGGCAGAGGCAGGACAAACAGATATGTAGCGTGCCGAATTGAATGCCCTGGAATTAGAGGCATAGTCATACCCAAAACTCCCATATGGGTGTGAAGTATGGTGATGAATGTTGAAAGAGGGGAAGGCTGGAGGCAGTGGGGATGTCATGCGAGGGCAATGGTGGGGTGAATATAATGCAGAGAATCAGTTTGGAAATTAGGAAGGTGCGGGGGGACTAAAAACTATTATCAAGGGGCTGAAGAGGGGTTTTGAGTGGTTCGGAATTAGAGAGAAGGAACAAAAGAGGAGACTTGGGGAAATGTTAAAAATCTGTAGTGGGTGAAGGGCCCATAGGGGTCGGCCCAGGGAAAGGGGTTTGGTGGGAGGGGAGAAGGAAGTTTTTGGCGAGGGGGTTGGACTTTCAGCAAGCATGAGAGCGTATTAATAGGATAATGGAGGCAATTGTTTTTAAAACTTGACGGGGTTGGGGGTGAGCAAAGTAAAATTATAAAGGGTTAGAAAACCGCAACCCGGGCTTGGTCCTGGGGTGGGAAGTAAGTGCCTGCACCCGAAGGGGGGGTGTTAATGTTTTAGTTTTATAACTAGGTAAGTCACCTTTGGGAAGACAGTATGGGGTGAATGAGAAAGTTTTTCTTTTTTGGTCCCCTCTTCCTTGGTGGAAACGGCCCATGTGTTAAAAAAATAAAAATGTTTTTGCCGAATAGGTAAAAACGGGCAAATTTCAAGAACCATTTAAAATAAAGCCCTTTTTAAAATTTTCTCTTAAACGTTTTAAAAATATATTTTTCATTTAGGGTTTAAATTTAAAAAAATTAATATTTTTTTTACCAAAAGAACCTTTAAAAAATTGCCAATCTTTCAAAACAATCGCAATTTATTTAGCCTAATCCACTAAAAAATTTTAATAATTTACAATAATTTTTTTACAAACAAACACAGTGAAAAAATTTTTCCTTACGTACGAATGATTTTGGGGGAAATTTTGCATACCAAATTTTTTGTTTTTTCTTATTCTAAAGAAAAAGAGTTTCTATTTAAGCCCAAAAATTTCAAGTTTTTTCCTATTCGGGCAACAGATATATTATATATTTATAAATATATAATAAATTTTAAAATATATATAAATATATATATATAATATATAATATATAAATTAATGTCGTGCCGAATAGGCAAACTTCGATCTTTTCTTAAATAGCAACGTTCATCTTGCCATACAGGACAAGTGAAAATTTGATGCAATAATTCGCCAAATCATTCTGACCCTAACGAAAAAAATAATTTCCTTTTTTGTTTGTATTAAAATTTTATAAAAAAAATCTAAAAAATTTTTTATTGGGTTTGGGCCCAAAAAAAATTGTTCTTGTTATAAAAGGTTTGGTAAGTTTTCTAAGTTCCTTTTGGTGAAAATTATAAATTTTTTCATCAACATTAAAGAAAAAAAATTTTTTTTTAACGTATTAAAAAAATCTTTTAAAAGTATAAAAAAATATTCTTTTAAAAGTATAAGAAAAATTTAGAAAGGACTTAATTTTAAAAGATTTTGCAATTACCAGTTTTTTCATTTTCGGCACGACATATAAATTTTAAAATATATATTAAATTATATATATATATAATTATATATATATTAAAAAATGTATTAATATGCTGCTGGGCCACTGTGACCCCCGATAGTTTAAAAAAAAATTGGCAAAGATTTTTTTAAAGTCACGAGAAAAAAAAAAACAAGAGTTACAGTTGTGCCCAAGCAAAAAAAAAAAAAAGGCACCCAAAAAAAAAGAAATTTAAAAAAAGAAAAGGATGATATTAATAAAATAAAATAGAAAAATCTGCATCAGTCCCCGGACGATCGGCGAATGTCAATTTATATTCAAAAACAACAATATGGAAGCTGATAACTTCACTTAAATCTATATTTTTTAGCCGAGTACTGCTCGAGTTTGTTTCTTTTAAATAGTTACGACACGCACACTCAGGGGTGGAGTCCTTCAGTAGTGCCGCCGTCTCTCACTCCCTCTACGTTTACACTCAGGGGGTGGTAGTCCTTCCGTGGCCGCCCTCTCCACCCATCTAGTTTACACCAGGGGGGGTAGTCCTTTTCCCAGTGTTCCGTCTCTCACTCCATTTTCGTTACACCAGGTACGGGGATCCTTTCCTACTGCCCCGTCTCCACTCCATTACGTCACACCCTTTCTGGTAGCCTTTTGTAGTGGCCCCTCTCTCACTCCCTCTATGTTCCCTCAAAAAAAGGGGGTAGTCCTTTCCCTACTGCCCCCGCCCCTCACTCCACACGTTTACACCAGGGGGTGGGAGTCCTTCCGTCTGCCCCCCTCTTCACTCCTCACGTTTTACACTAGGGGTGGGAGTCCTTCGTAGTGCCCCGTCCTACCCATTACTTCACCCAGGGGCTGATATCCTTCCGTAGGCCGCCGTCTCTCACCCATCTCGTTACACTCAGGGCTGGATCCTGGGTACTGCCCCCGTCCTCCCCTCTACGTTTCCCCTCAGGGCGGTGCCCCCCGTAGGGCCCCCCTCCTCACTCCTCTACGTTCACACTCAGGTACTGAATCTTTTCCCTAGCCCCCCCCTTTTCCTCCCCTCTACGTCACACTCGGGGGTGGAGTCCTTCATAGGCCGCCGTCTCTCCTCCACTACGTTTTACACTCAGGGCTGATAGTCCTTTCCTAGTGCCGCCGTCTCTCACTCCTCTACTTCACCCGGGGGTGGTAGCCTTTTCGTACTCCCCGGCCTCCACCTCACGTTTACACTCATCCGTATTCTTTCCCTACTGCCCCCTCTCTCACCCATTCTTCACACTCAGGAAAAGGTAGCCTTCCGTGTGCCGCCCCTCTCACTCCCCTTTTCGTTCCCAAATCAGGGGTTGGGAGTCCCCTTCCCCACGCCCCCGTCTCTCCACTACGTTCTCATTAGGAACTGGGAGTCCTTTCCCAGTGTCTCCCTCTCTCACCCATTTACGCCACCTCAGGTACTGTAGTCCTTGCGTTGGCCCCCGTCTTCCCCCCCTCCATCTACGTTCCACACTCGGACTGGGAGCCTCCCCAGCGCCCCCCCTCTCCATCACTCCCCTCAGGGACGGGTTTTTCCTTGCGTAGTGCCCCCGTCTCTCACCCTCAACCTTTACACTCAGGACGGGAGTCCTTTGTAGTGTCCCCCCTCTCTCCTCCATTTCGTTCACCTTAGGGGCTGGTGTCCTTCCGTAGTGCCCCCGTCTCCCTCCATCTAGTTCACACTCGGACTGGTAGTCCCCGCAGTGCCCCCCTCTCTCACTTCATCACTTTTTCACTCAGGGCTGACCTTTTGCTTTCCCCCCCCTCCCATCTACGTTCACACCAGGGACGGTACCTTGCTAGTGGCCCCCGTCTCTCCTCCATTTTCGTTCACCTTAGGGGGTATCCTTCCGTTCCCCCGTCTCTCCTCCTCACGCCACCAGGGAGGATCCTTCCTATGTCGCCGTCCTCCTCCTCTCGTTCACACTCGGACTGGTACTTTCCGAGGCCCCCCCCCTCCACTCCTCTACGTCGCACTCAAATAGAGCCTTCCTAGTGCCCCGTCGCCTCCGCACGCACACTCCCGGTATTGGTAGTCCCTTTTAGTGCCTTCGTCTCTCACTCCCTTTACGTTTACACTGAAGGGTGGGAGTCCTTCCACACGCCCCCGCCTCACCCACACTTTACACGAGGGTGGTAGTCCTTCCCTAGTGACCCCGTCTCTCACTCCATTTACGTTTACACTTAGGACTGGTAGTCCTTCCGTGTGTCCCCGTCTCTCACCCATTTACGTTCCACTTTGGGGCTGGTAAATCCTTTCCCCGCGCCAACGCTCCCCAACACCTCAACGTGGGTAAAAGGAAAACTGACAATTTAATTCCGCAGCAAATTTTTTCTAACTTTTTTCCCCCACCTCCATTGCATCGCGCAATATCTTTTTGTGCATTCCCTCTGTTACCTGCAAATTTTGTTCATTGTTCACAAGTTTCTTCAAATGTAGCTCAAATTTTTCCGTTTAAAGGGAAATTGTTTTATGAGGGGGAACGTAAAATAAGCAATTACAAAAATAAAGACGTAAACCTATCGAAAATAAGTAGTCTAAAGAAACACGGGTGGTTCTAAACGATGACATCAACCCAGTTGGTCGGCCGCGTCCTTGTTCATTTTTCCCCATAACTACCTTTTCCATATTTACATCGCATTTTTCTTTGTCTGCTTTTATAAATAAAGTCCAGGATCTTTCCTTTAAATTTAGGTTAAAAATTTAACAAATCTTTAGGGCTTGTGTTCAAGTGGACTTTGCTCACCCTCACTACACGATTACCTCAATTACCCAAATGTCGGGGCAAGCAACTAAGTTTTGGGAAAATTCGACTTACATTTCGGGGTTACTAAAATAAGAAACTGAAAATACAAGTTGGGGAAGATTTGCTTTAAAAATGTAACTCGTAGTGAAGATGGGTTTCACGGGAGATGAGGTTACTCCTAGTGGTAGGTATATCCTAGGAAGAGAGGTATACTCGTAGTGAGAGCGGGTTTCTCGTAGTGAGAGATGAGGGATACTTGTATCAGAGTAGGGACATTGTGTCAAGAGGGTTACTTGATCAGAGATGAGGTAACTTGTAGTCAGAGAAGATAACTTTAGTCAGAATGAGGGGATACTTGTAGCAGAGATGAGGGACACTTGTAGTCAAAGTAGTATCTTGATCAAAAGGGGAAATTGTAGTCAGAGATGAGGTATACTTGTAGGGGGAAGATGAGGATCTTGTAGTCAGGAGAGGTTTAAAATTTTAGGAGAGATGAGTATTTGATGAGAGATTTGGAGAGGGGCGATCGAACACACAGAAAATGTTGATTTTTTTTGGCGAATATTTTTTGACTTCCTTTTGGGACTTACAGTGTGATGCGGGTTGCTCTTTCAGTGGGAGCGTGTTGCCACATGTGATCATGTTCTCTTACAGTGTATGCATGTTGCCTTTCAGTGTAGGGGGTTCTCTTTTCTGTGATGCAGGTTGCCTTACGTTGATGCAGGTTTTGCTCTTCAGTGGATGCAGGTTGCCTTCTGTGCAGTGTTGCCTTTACAGGTATGCATTTGCTCTTTCGTGTAATACAGTTTCTCCCTTACATGTGATACACGGACTCTTTCAGTGTGTTTCAGGTTGCCTTACAGTGTAACGGTTGTCTTTACAGTGTGTCAGTGTTTTCTCTTTTCATGGATCAGTGTTGCTCTTTCGTGGATCAGTGTTTTGTTCTTACGTTGATACAGTGTTGCCTTTCAGTTGTACAGTTTTCCTTACAGTGTGAACGTGTGCTCTTACAGTGTGATCAGTTGGCTCTTACAGTGGGATACAGTGTTGCCTTCAGTGTAAAACAGGTTGCCTTAAGGTGGCAGGGTTCTCTTACAGTGTGTAGGTTGCTTTTCAGTGTAATACTGTTGCTCCAGGGGGAACTGTTGCTCTTCAGGTGAGCAGGTACCTTTTACAGTTATGTGTTGCACCTAACTTGATAACTTACTCCTAAACATGAACAGTGATCTGCTAAGCAAGATAAGTGTTCGCTAGAGCATGAACGTGTTCTGCTAAGCTGATCAGTGTACTGCTAGAGAGATCAGTGTATCAAGCTTTTCTGAGATTTTAATTTCATTTCGTGATTATGATTTTTTTAATCATGATCCACACACAAAAAATAAATTTTCTGTAATATTTTTTTCCTCTGGTAAAAACCCCAACCTGAAAAAATATTTTTTTGGTGATGTATTTTTGGGGGCTAAAAAAAAGAGGGGTATTTTTTTGAATCTGGAACCCAAACAAAACGTAACGAATAAAAATATAAAACAATTAAATTTATTACCTGTGTTTTTCAGCTGCGGGGAAATAAAAACATAAACCTGGAAGCCTTCTTCTCTCCGCTCCCCGCTTTGTACTACGAAAAAGAGAGTTAAAAATTTCCGCATTTGGAGAAAAATTTATCGTAGATATTTCTAGGCATGGGAAAGTGAAACATTTCTACTACAAAAAAATATCGCTGCTCCTTGCCACTACACTACAGCTTTACTATTACTAAAAGCGCTATGTACAGTGGGCTAACCATCATCCGCGTAGGGTTTTCCAAAATTTTAGTGTTATGAAGTGACAGGCTCCCGGATGGAGCGTGGTTGTTAAAACCTGTTCTCCAATGGATTCGAGAATTGTTTTGGGGACCATCAAAATTCCCCGGGGGGCACCAAGGGGGTCACACCAAACCACGTCCAGAAGCGCACACAAAAATGATACATGTACATGCCCAAAATACAAAATATAAACATCACGAAAAAACCTAAACGTAACCTTCGAGAAACTACAGAACATGTGTATCCCATGTAGAACCCACACTTTAAATTAAAAACTTAAAAAAAAAATATCTGTTTCAAAGGGTGCACAGCGGGGTTTGAAAAAAAATAACGTTTGAGCTCAAACACTTAAGAGGACTAAACAGAAAAATGGATAAAAGTGGATCGTAAGATTTTGGAAAAAATTCTAGGGGTTTGATAAGAAGAGACGAAGAGATAGAGTAGAGACAGAGATAGAAAGAGAAAAACAAGACAAGAGAGACAAAAAGACAAAGAAAGGGAAAAAAAAAAAGAGAGAGGGGGAGAAGCGGAAGGGGAAATAAAATAAGAAGTTTTACCCCAGGGCTTGTTGAGGGGGCGAACAAGAAATGGGTTTAAAAGAGAAAAGACGAAAAACAAGGCCTTAAAAACGCAAGAGGAAAAAACAAGAAAACGTGAATAAAAAGGGTTAAAATTCAAATTCTATTTGGGAGCCCAGGAAAGGCGGTTTTTAAACCATTACGTAAAATGTCCGGTAAAATAGGCACCGTGGTCCATCTTAGCCATGGGTACCGTCCCCCGCATGGGTAGGATGGCCGTACCATCTAGGGTCACTGTAGCCATCAGTAAGACGGAACAATGCAATTAGATGTCCATAATTAAATCCTAACCCAAGATTTTTGGGGGCAATTTCAAGATGCCATAATTTAACTGACGGACGGTAGCCCTTTTTTCCAAGGATGGCAAAAAAAATTTAAACCCAAAAAAGGTGAAGGGGATGGTAGTCAAAACCAAGTTGTATGAAGGTTTGTCAAATGGGGGGTAGCCAAAGCAAACTAGATGGTACCATAGCATACCTATGGAACCAATCAAAACGAAAGCAGCCAAAGACAAGAAGGGCAGCACCAGCTGAAAATTTGAAAACTTTATAGGGGAAACAAAAGGAAAGAAAAGGGGGAAAAAAAATAGCAAAGAAAGACCAGGACACAAAGAAAAAAATAGACACAACAAAAATAAAGAAGGAAACACTTGAAAGTAAAACAGCAGCAGAGTGACAAAGCCCGACAGTCTGAAATGCAAGCCCCAAAAAACCTTTAGAAACAAATCACACACTCAAAGAAACACTTGACACTAAAATATCAATAAGGACGTAGGTCCTGCCCCCACTCTCCCCTCATGGCCCCCCACACCCCCCCTTCCCTCCATAGGGAAAAAATAATAAAAAATCATCTTTCCCCAGAAACAATTTTTTGGCTGGGCTGATTCCTGATAAATACCCTTTCTTTTTTGGTGCAACACTTTGTGCATTAAAAAAAAGGATGGGGGAAATTTGGCCCTTGCAGTAGCAACACTTCGCCGCCCCCGTTCCAAACTGCTGTCCCAAGATTCTGCACAGGGACCAGATGCTTTAACCAAACCAGCTTGGCTTTTTGGGTCCTCAAAAGGGAAATGAAGCACGGTTCATGCAACAAGGGCATAAAAAACAAACCGCCTGAGGACAAGCAGTGGTAAAATTAGATTTCAAGAATGCGTTCAATCTCCTGAAAAGAGACGTGGTATTAGCAGCAGTACAAAACATTCCCTGGTCTCTTCCCTTTTGTTTCAGCTGGGTATAGCAAGGAATCAATGCTTCTCTTTGGAGAGCATGAAATCACATCATCGGAGGGTGTCCAACAAGGAGATCCTCTTGCACCATTTCTCTTCTGTATTGCAGTTAGGAAATCACAGTCAACTGACCAGCGAGCTAAACTCTGGTTCCTAGATGATGGCACACTAGCAGTACAAAGGAGTCCCTCCTACATGACCTTACACAGGTAATGACACGGGACAGGAATGGGTCTCATCCTGAATCCATCCAAATGTGAAATCATCTCAGTCAGTCAACAAGTGATAAATGCAGTGAGATCAAAACTACCAGGAGCAGCAGTCATTGCCCCCACAAATATGTCTTGCTAGGAGCACCTCTGGGAAGCAATGCCATTGACACAATTCTCAGGAAGAAATTGGAAGAGTTAAGGAGAATGGAACAACGAATAGGCAATCTGGACACCACGATGCCTTGTACCTTCTCACAAAGTGCTTGAGTCTGCCCAGTTGACATATTTCCTAAGATGTGCACCTTCATATGATAACCCTATACTGCACAAATATGACAGTATTCTGAGCAGATTTTTACGAAAGTACTTAACCTTACTCTAGAAGACGGGCAGTGGAACCAAGCTACACTCCAGTCAGACTAGGAGGCATGTGGTCCGCAAGTCATCACAGATTGCGTTACCTGCTTTTCTGTCCGTGTATTGCATCCAGAGAGCTTGTAGCAGCGATTCTCCCTGAACATCTAGGGACAAGATTGGAGCCCAGGACCAAAAATTCATTGACGGAGCAATGATCTGAGATAATCTAACGGGCTCAGAAACCAGACCTGCTCCCCCCAACAACTACAAACAATCGCACTGGGATGGTCCAATAGTGGAAATATAGCCTCAACGATGCTTCAGAGTGTGTCAGGGAAGGATAGAGCCCGCCTGCTGGCAGTGAGAGCCCCTCATGCTGGGGACTTTCTGTTGGCTGTTCCCAACTCCAGCCTTGGCACACGCCTCGACCCCACAGACCATCCGCATCGGTGTTGCCCTTGCGACTTGCCGCCCCTATTCTCGCCGAACACAGGTGTATTTGTGGGCAGTGAAGCAGCAGACCGATTCGGGTACCATGGTCTTGTGTGCCGTAAATCCGAGGAAAGATTGCAAGACATGAGAGGTTAATAACATTATCAAGAGGAGCCTCACAACAGCTGGATGCCCAGCATAAGGAGCCACCCCAACTATGCAGATCTGACGGCAGCCAGAAGCGTCCAGATGGTATCACCCTTCAAGCCTGGACAGATGGGAAGCAGGTGGGTGTGGACTATACATGTGCATCTACCTTGGCTGATACCTATCTCCAATACACCAGGGAGGAAGGAGGGGCAGCTGCCAGCTTTAGGGAGTCCCAAAAGTCTAGAAAATATGGAGAACTTGCCCATCATTATATGTTTGTTCCCATAGGCTCAGAGACCCTTGGCTCATGGGAAAGAGTGCATCTAATTTCCTTAAGGAGCTGGGAAAAAGACTCATCAGGGTAACTAGGGATCCCAGGGCAGCTAGTTTTCTGTTTCAGCGACTCAGTGCGGCTGTTCAAAGGGTAATGCATGCTGCATTTTGGGCACACGCCCCAGCTCTGAGGAGCGGATGAGATTTTCGCCTTATAATCGGTGATACACACGTAACAACATGTACCGTATATGCCACCTTTATATCAACAATGTATCTCTTAAATCTTCTGTACCATATTATGTAATAAAATATTCCTATTGGTAAAAAAAAATAGTTAAAAGATGGGGGGTAGGGGAAGTGGAATATTCAAATGCTTCAGGAAGAAATCAAATATCGTCCTTGAAGCCTTTTTTATCCACTTCTCCGAGCTATGGTCCCACAATTTACACCAGAGGTGGACCCCATCGATATATATATATATATTATATATAATATATATAATATAATATATATATATATATATAATATATATATATATATATAATATATATTAAACCCTATGTTTTACACACACCTTATATATTTATTCAGTAGTGTGCAAATTAATGGAAAAGGAGTAAATTTTGTGATTATCTCATAATATGTCTTAGTCTCCGGCTTACTTAATGGTAGTCTGGGTTCATTCTTTTCATAAGTGTTTGCTACACACTTCTGATAACCAACCCTGCTACTCTCGTCATGCTACAACAGCTGTTGTTCTGTAAGGCTATTCCTGCAAGTGTGCTCACTGAGCGAATCCTCTTCTTCAATTCATGATTACTGCTGAAATTCGTGATGGGCGTTACGCTAGAAGCATGCAAGTATTGCAGCTCATAAAAACA
>NC_069432.1:8845246-8869003 GCF_026875155.1 Cherax quadricarinatus | reverse complement strand
CCAACCCTTTTCGGGACGCCCCCCTACCCCTCTTTCCTTCCCCTATAGATTTATATGCTTTCCTGTCATTCAACTTTATCCTTTTCCTCTAAATACCAAACCACCTCAAAAACCCCCCTCTTTGCCCTTGACTAATGCTTTTATTAACTCCACACCTTCTCCAATTTTTCCACACCCCAAAAATTTTCTGTAATTTTTACACCAAAATTTCCCTTTTAGACAGGACTCCCCACTGCCTCCAACCGTCCCCCTCGTGCGCATTTACCACCCAACTTCACATCCATAAAAGGGTTTTTTGGTACTACTATACTTTCATACATTCCCCTTCTTTGCCTCCATAATAACGTTTTTTGACCCACTATACCTCAACCACCACTCATTTTTTTTTTCCCTATCAATTCTTTGTTTAACCTCACCTTCTTAAATCCATCCGCCGACACTCAACCCCCAAGTACTAAAAACATTCACTTCTTCATACTCCTCCTCCCCAATTTTGAACCCAATTTTTTTTATCTAAATCATTTGATACCCTCACCCCTTTACTCTTTTCTTGTTCATTTTTCAATTTCTACCTTTACAAAAAAATTCTCAAACCTCCACAAACCCTTTGCAATTTTTCTTTAGAATCTCCCATAAGCACAGTATCATCAGCAAAAAGTAAACGGGTTTTAAATTTTCCCTTTTTTAAATTTTTGTTTCCCCCCAAAATTTTTAATCCCACCCCTTCCCGAACACCCTAGTTTTTATTTCCCTTTTACAACCCCATCTAAAAAATAATTAAAAAAACCCAGGTGACATTAACACCCTGCTAAGACCTTTTTTTACCGGAAAGTATTCTCCCTCTCTTTCACACCCAAACCCTGACCTCACTATCCTCAAAAAAAATCTTTACAACATTTATAACTTACCACCTATTCCATAACTTGCAACCTCTCCACTTGCTCCTCTATCCACTCTATCATATGCCTTTTCTAAACCCAAAAATCAAAAAAAAATTCCCTACCTTTACTAATACTTTTCACATATATGCTTAAATGTAAACCTTGATCTACACATCCCCTACCCACTCTGAAACCCCCTTTTGCTCGTCCGAAATTCTACATTTGTCTTACCTCTAATTCTTTAAATTTAAAACCCCTACCTATATTTTTTCCTGGTATACTCATAAACTTATTCCCAAATTTTTACAATCTCTTTTGCCCCCTTTTCCCTTTTTTAAAAAGGGACTATACATGCTCTCCGCCAATCCCTAGGTACCTTCCCCTTTTCATATATTAATTAATATATAAATATTATAAATATATATATATATATATTATATATATATTATATATATGTCGTGCGAATATGTAAAACTGGTCAATTAGCAAGAACCATTTAAAATTAATCCTTTCTAAATTTTCTTTAACGATTAAAGATATTTTTTTTCATTAATGTTGAGAAAAAATTTTAAAATTTTGCCGAAAAGAACTCAGAAAACTTACCTAACCTTTTTATAAAAAGCGCAATTTTTTTTTAGCCAAACCCCAAACAAAATATATTTTGATTTGTTTAAATTTTTAATACTAAACAAACATGGAAAAATATTTTTTTTTGTTAGGTTCAGAATGATTTTGGCGAAATTTTTCAACACAAATTTTTACTTGTCCTATAGGCAAATGAGCGTTTCTATTTAAGCCCAAAATGCAAGTTTTGCCTTTGGCACGACAATTTTATATATATATATTTTTATATATATATATATATATTTAAAATATTATATATAATATAATATAATATATTAATTATAATATATATAATATATTAATAATATACATATAAAATAATTTTTACAGAGAGAAGAGAGAGAGAATCACATTTCATTACAATTAAAACATACTTCATCAAATTCACTCAACAGATACCTTAGCTAGATTAAACTTACATTAATCAAATATACAAGAGTTTCCCAAAAAAAAATTCAACATTCACTTGGGATCCCGAAAAAAAAAACATTAAAACGTTATTTTTTTTTGTTTCTGAAAAAAAACACATTCACGAAGAGCCTCAATCATATTAATGATTCAATTTAAAATCAGGGGAAAAGGAGAGAGAGAAGAGAGAGAGAGAAGAAGAAAAAAAGAAGAAGAGAGAGAGAGAAGAGAAGAGAGAGAAGAGAGAGAGAAAGGGGGAGAAGTGAGAGAGAGAGAGAGAGAGAAGAGAAAGATTCTACAATGTATTTACTTTATCTTACCAATTTACTTTTTTTTTTCTCTCTGAAGATTTTGTATCTTCATCGAAACAAAGTAAAAAAAGAAAAACTATTTTTCAGATATCTGTGCAAATTAAACTGTTTCGGGGATTTTTTTTTGCCCGAAGAATCGTGTGAAATTAAATTTTAGAATGTCGAAAGCAAGTGGAAAATTATTACTTCTGGTTTGGCGATGAAAGACGAAGTTTATGTGAAATTTAGACGAGTGGGATAAGGCATAGTGATGAATAAGATAAGACAGGAACATTTCCATGAAAGCTCTGAGACAGAGTGAATGGAGATGGAAAGGTGGATTTTTTTTTTAGGTTAGCTCGTTAGAAAAAAAAAACCTGAGAATGATGACTGAGAGGTGTAGTGGTGGGGCGAGAACCCACTTAAGAGACAGTGACTTATTACAATGTTTGAGGGGGGACATGTACAAATAATCCCACTGGTTAACTACATCTTTGTACTGAGATGCAATGAGAGAGAGAGAGAGAGAGAGAGAGAGTGGTGGATTGGTAGACCTCTGTCACCCCTAAGGCTCCAAAGATAGACAGCTCAAAATACTACACTTGGAAATTTTAACACATATCATCTGGCCACCACAGAGGGAACAGATCTTCTTCCCAGTAACGAAGTAAGCCTTGGACCTGTTAACTCTCCTGCACCTGACATCACTGATCCAACACCTGCAGCAAACATACCATCACTGATCCAACACCTACCAGCACAAATATCATCACTGATACATTACCTGTCAGCACAACTGTCAACACTGCCCCAACGTCTGGCAGCAGTGCTCCACTACCAATACTGAGTCAGGATTTCTCCACCAAAATTGTGCCGTTATCATAGATCAAGATTGCACCTGAAAAAGTGCTGCCTCAAAATACAAACAGCAGGGACACATCTGACAGAACTGTATTGGGGCGTGGTAGAGGACGTGGAAGAGGAAGAGGACATCTACAGCCATCTCACCTTCCACCAACACAGTCCCAGGGAAACGTTCATCAGGTACACAATCATCAGACTCACCAGCGGCAGAACCTGCGGATAAATCACCTGCTGAATCAGCAGCGGAACACAAGAGGTGCAACAAATAGGAGTCCACCCTCCCAGGCACCTAGGCAGTGTTCTCGCTGTCACAGGAGGGGCACACTACTAACAACTGCCTGCGAGACACCACATGTAATTACTGTCTGAAGAGGGGGACATAAGGAGGACTAGTGTCGGAAGAAAAAGGAACTTGACAGACAGGATCACCGGTTTAGATATCTGTTCTCGGAACTAACCAGCAGGATCTCGGAATTGGTGAACACTCACACGTCACCTACCCAGTTACTCATATCTCAGCCCAGCAGGTGGTATTGCGCCTTATACAAGACCACAGGCCTACATCCTAGCAGCTGCCTCGTATCCTACCTGTCTCAATGGCAGGCACCATACACACCCACCACCTCAAGCTGACTAGTCATGAGGAACCAGTCTATCAGCATCCTGTCGGCCAACATCAGAGGATTCATTACCAATGTCGGAGAGCTCATGCACAGTTTCGTTAACACCTCGTCCCGACATGAAACATTTTTGGATGACAGAACTCAGGAAAATTTGGCAAGAATTGCTAGCTACACCTAATGGATGAGAAGAGACAGGCGAGGGATAGGTGCTGTGTGCTTCTCTGATGTTGCCATCCCTACTCACCTTCAAACGATGTTCTTTAAGCTATGCATAAACACTAGTACCTCTGTACTAGCATGCGCAGACCTCAGTGGCAACATGCAGATCCGACGAACTTCTTAATGATAATTTGTGGACTCCCTTCTGCTCCAACACAAATGTCAACATATTATAATCGTTGGTGACCTCAACTGATATCTTAAACAGAGGGGCCTTGATGACCTTTTTGCAGTGTTTGACATGAGAAACATTTGCTGAGTTCCCTGTTTACATCTCTGGCTCCTCCCTCGACCCAATAGTGAGTGAGCTGTCAAAAGGCACAGTCACCTGCCAACTTATTGGCTAGACTCACGAAATCGTAATGACACGATTGCAAACAAACCATACCACGGGCGGGATTTGAACCCGCGGTCAGAGTCTCAAAACTCCAGACCGTCGCGTTAGCCACTGGACCAGCTAGCCACAATAAGATTCGTCCAACTAGGTATATTTCTACACCGTAGAAATTTGTGGTCACAGTGGTGCCTATGCTAACCTTCCTATGGTGTAGAAATATACCTAGTTGGACGAATCTTATTGTGGCTGGCTGGTCCAGTGGCTAACGCGACGGTCTGGAGTTTTGAGACTCTCTGACATCGGGTTCAAATCCCGCCTGTGGTATGGTTTGGTTAACTTATTGGCTATGTTGGATCGTCTGACCACAAAGCTGTTTTTACAACACTGAAGATCCCAACATAACGAGGTGAGGAGTCCACACGTACAACCTGGCTGTGAGAAAGAGGAAGAGGAAAGAGAAGGAGGAAACAGCAATGCCTAAGCGTACGTAATAAGGCAAATAGATTACTGGGATTTATATCAAGAAGTGTAAGCAACAGAAGTCCAGAGGTCATACTGCAGCTTTATACATCATTAGTAAGGCCTCACCTAGATTATGCAGCTCAGTTCTGGTCTCCATATTACAGAATGGACATAAATTCGTTAGAAAACATTCAGCGTAGGATGACTAAATTAATACATATCATTAGAAATCTTCCTTATGAAGAAAGATTGAAGACTCTTAAGTTACATTCACTTGTTAGACGAAGAATGAGGGGAGACCTGATCGAAGTGTATAAGTGGAAGATAGGTATTAATAAAGGGGATATTAATAAGGTCTTGAGGATCTCTCTCCAAGAGAGAACCCGCAGTAATGGATTTAAATTAGATAAGTTTAGATTTAGAAAGGACATAGGAAAGTATTGGTTTGGAAATAGGGTAGTTGATGAGTGGAACAGTCTACCTAGTTGGGTTATTGAGGCTGGGACTTTGGGTAGTTTCAAATTTAGGTTGGATAAGTACATGAGTGGGAGGGGTTGGATTTGAGTGGGACTTTCACATCAGAGCTTATTTCTTGGGTGGCATTGAAAATTGGGTTGGGCAAATGTTTTGTTAGTGGGATGAATTGTAAAGGACCTGCCTAGTATGGGCCAACAGGCCTCTTGCAGTGTTCCTCCTTTCTTATGTTCTTATGTAACTGGCCAGCACTTTGCTCTGAGCTCGCCACCTCCGATTGGACTGTTCCTCTCCAAGGTGATATTGACAACCTAGTGAATGCCTTCACTGGACACATCCTTAATCTACAAGAAAACATCCCTCACCGGCAGTATGTGACGAAGCCTACAGATCAGCCTTGGTTCTGCTTTCGTTGTAAAGGCTGCTGCTGCTAAGTACAAGGCACTACCTATAACAGGAACTTGCACAGGCAAGCCTGTAGGCATATGGGTGAAGTTCAACAGTGGGCCATCGCTAAATGGGAGGCGGACACAAAAAGAAAGCTGGCATCAGGTAGAGTGGGCTCTAAAACCTGGTGGACTCTGGTCATGAACAGACAAGGTTATCTGCCTGATGAACTTATTCCACCTCTAAATCGACAGGATGTCACCACCTCTACTAATAGTCAAGAGAAAACTGACCTCTTTGCCAAACACTTTGCTGCTAATATGCAGGACCCTGATCCAGCGAGGGACCCTTCCTGGGTAGCTGCAAGAACTGTGTCAAAGGTGTCAGTGGCGACAATAAGGCAGGAGTTGTATCTTCTTAAATCGCTTGACCAAGAAAAGGCTGTGGCCCAGACGAGTTGAGCCCAAGACTGCTGGGTACATGTGTAGACCAGCTAGCAGCACCTCTAACTCGCATCTTTTAGCATTGCCTAGTACAGTGTAAATGGCCCTCTCTGTGGAAAGAGGCAAATGTAGTCCCTGTTCACAAAAAGAAGAGCAGAAATCAGCAACTACAGACCAGTGTCACTCCTGTCAATCACTGGCAAGATCCTTGAGACAACCTCACGGCAAATGACAGTTTTTTGACTACAACTCACTACTTTGTGACCGTCAATATGGCTTCAGGAAAGGTTACTCTACTGATGATCAGTTGTTAAACCTCTTCGCTACGTGGCACCAGTCACTGGATGAATCCACAGTCAGCTGTGTAGTAGCACTGGACATTGCTGGTGCCTTCGACCGAGTATGGTACCAGGGCCTCTTGTCAAAACTGCAAGCACTGGGAATTCCAGGCTCTCCATTATGTCTCCTCAGTGATTACCTTCAAGGTAGATTAAGTGAAGTTATCAACGGGACAGAGTCAGCAGGACATCCTATTGGGGCAAGTGTTTCATAGGGAAGCGTGCTTGTGTCGTTATGGAATGTCTACTTCAACGACCTCCTCCATCTCATCCCAGAACCCCATGCCTATGCAGATGACTGCACGCTGATATTTATTTATCCAAGAGGAAATGCCAGCTGTTCTACACTGATCACCAGCTTACAGTTATATCAGCCTGGGGTAAACGATGGCAGGTAACATTGGCTCCTGGGAAAACACGAATGATGGTAATGCTGGAGAAGTAGTAAGTGTGAATGGAAGTGTTGGTATCTGGGGATGAGGTTGATATCCTTGGGGTGAAATTAGACTCCAAACTGACCTTGATGAACCACGTTGTGAACCTGGCAAACAAAGCGGCCAAGAAGCTTACTGCGCTTCGACGTATCTCGCATCTGCTTGTCAGCAGAGTTTGCAAGATTCTATAAGAGGCACAAGTATGCTCACATCTTGAGTATGCTCCACTTTCTTGGATTGCCTGCCCCCCCCCCATCTCATCTGCGACTTCTTGACAGAATAGGGAAGAGTGCAAGACTCCTCATCTCTCGCCTGGATCCAGCCTGGATAGATCTATCATTTCAGCAGAGTCTTCAACACAGGAGGGATGTGGGCGGCCTTTCTGCTATGTACAAGGCCAACGTTGTCCAAGTACAACACTTAGCTCCACTCAGAGGACAGCGAGAAGCGAGCTTCTACACCACAAGACAGGTAGCAACCAGAAACTGCACTTTGACTGCACACTTCTCCAAGACATCGCTACGTCTGAGATCATTTATTCCTAGGATGACTCGAGCCTGTAACATGTTCGTACAGCATAATATCAACGAAATAAAATCAGCTGATTAAATGAAATTGCTGGCCCACAGATGGCTCTAACCTCATCCTGTTCCCTACAGGTATGTCTCATAATAATAAACAAAGGGCTTTTAAATGAGCTGATGTAGGTAACAGCTCTTAGCTTGTCAGTAAAGTTAGGAATCCTTAACCTGTAAATAGCTTGTCAATAAAGCTAGGGATCATTAACCTTGTCAAACCCTGTGTAAAAAAAGGAGAAAGGGAAAGAGGAGGGAAAGAGGAGGGAAAGAGGAGGGAAAGAGGATGGAAAGAGGAGGGAGGGAGGGAGGAAGAGAGAGAGAGAGAGAGAGAGAGAGAGAGAGAAGAGAGAGAGAGAGAGAGAGAGAGAGAGAGAGAGAGAAACAGAAAATGGGGGGGGGGGTTAAGATTTCTTAAATATTTACTGTAAGTTTTTACAGTAAAGTAACAAGTGGAATAGTTAAATATGCTATTTTTTTTTTAAGAACTTAAGTCCGCCTCTGTTCATAAAAACACTGGTAATTATGTTCAATACTTGATTTTTAATCACCTCTCCATTGTTCGAAATGAAGCAAATGCAGAGATTTTTACGAAATTTTTACAAATATTTTATACTTCCTAGTACATATTACCAAATTTTTTTTTTTACCAGTGATGGAAATAAGGACAACAGGATCTTGAAGGGGATGGGGGTAGGGATGGGGGTAGGGGAAGGGGGGAGGGGATGGGGGTAGGGGAAGGGGGGAGGGAAAGGGGGGAGGGAGGGTAATAGCGAGGCTGAGTGTGTAGGAAGGTCGTTGATGGCTGGTCTTGGGGATCTTGTTTCGGGGAATTGGAGCAATGAGTTATGGATGGTCTCGGATTGTGGGGGGAGAGAAAGTGGGGAGGGGGAGAGGGGGGAGGGGGAGGGGGTTCTTGATCACAGGATCTCAAGCAGGGATGGTGTGTGGGATGGGTAGGTGTTGTTGGGGGGGGAAGGGATAAGGGTCATTCTTGATCCCAGGAAATGTTGCAGGGATGGTGTGGGTGGGCGTGAGGCTGGGTATGTAGATGTGTGCTCTTGGTCCGAGGAATTAGAGCTGTGGAGAGGGCGAGGTTCTGGATGGTCAAGATGGGGGAGGGGAATGTTGGTCGGGAGAGGAAGGGGGCCATGAAGAAAGAAAGGGAAGAGGGTTAGGGGGATGGGGAGGGCTCTGGATCCGGGGAATTGAGCATGGTGGTGAGTTCCGGGTGGTTGGGAAGGGAGATGGAGTGGTCTTGATCCAAGGACATGGATCACTTCTGGGTGGGATACTGACATGAAATATTAGAAGGCTTTTGTTACCGGGAAATGGAACTATGATGGTGATAGTCTTGGGTAGTAAAGGGAGGTGTGTGGCTGATCCGAGGAATTAGAGCCCTCAATCATAGCCTTTTGAGCACCGGCAGCTCTCTTGAGAATTAACCCTATTCACCACACTCACCAGAGTTCCGTCACCATCTGTCACTGTCGACATATACACCGTTCCCATATGAGCACATCACGTCTACACCTTATATATACATATTAAACATCAGAAATAGACTTAGTCTACCATACACAACATCTGATATACTTCAATTGTGCCTCTTGCTAAAACCTGCAAACGTTATTACACACATTAAACAACAAATATCGGAATGTTAATTATTCATGAGAAACTCGCAACATATCACTAGACAAAATTATTATAGATATAACATACTATAAGTGATGAACTTCATTTCAACTCTGGACATCTCCAGAATCTCTATAATCATACACTGGATTAACCTACACAAAAATTCCAATGCCCCACTGGGCACAGAAAAAGGCAAAATTTACACACGGGTTACAGAGATCCTCAGTCTCAGAAGCACTTGAAGCGAAATCACCAAACACGACTGACCTGCAGGTAACAGTATTTAAAGTGCTGGTACTCTGCCTCTACCATGAAAAATATAATTATTGCTACATACTGAGAGAATCAGCGATGTCTAATAGTTTCCACGGCTGTGTTTGAATGCTTCAGTGTGAGTGTGTTGCAGCAACATGCGCTCTGGACGACAGCTACTGTACGTGCTGAGTGCCACTCAGTCACCTGCCTGTGCCCTTAAGGGCACAGGTAGGTGACTGAGTGCAACTCAGCACGTACAGTTGCTCTCGTTAACGAGAGCAACTGTACGTGCTGAGTGCCACTCTGTCACCTACCTGCCTTCAAGTATAACCAGAATATCTGCTTCTCCTTAACCTTCTGGTGAATAATAACGAAAAAAACAAAGTACTACTTGATCATCTTCAAACTCCAACCTTCCCAAGACATATGTATACATGACCATTGCTTAAACACGATATAAACAATCAACAATAATTACGTTTATGAGGAGCTTAAAATAATGAAAATGCTAATATTTACACAATTTAGATAAACAAGTATATCACTAATATTAATATATTCTTTTAAATTATTAATAAAGTTAATTATCTGCCCAACTACGAATGATGAAAAAATATATAATAATACATATACTTGAACTGGAAATGTCTGTTAAGTAAAATAATGTAATACAACTACAAACTTTAATAATGACATTATTATTATAATGATAAGAGCCTATTAAAATCCTTAATAAGGATACAAATACTAAATATATGCTATAACATGGCTACCTACACCTAGGTGTATTATTCTTATTATTATTATAATAAAAAAGAAGCGCTAAGCCACAAGGGCTATACAGCGCTGCAGGGTAGGGAAGGAAGCGAGAGTATTGGATGGAAGAAGGGAGGGGAGATGATCAGCAGGTTACAGAAAACAGCGGGGCAGGGGATAGCACGGGGGTAGAGGGTAGCAAGAGATTGAAGTAGAAAGGGCTGAAGGTATCAGAATTTGTGAAGTAAGTCAGTTGTTGTCAAAAGTCCAATGATAGAGTCCGGATGAAAGTGGTCCATTCAGTGAGAAGTGAAGGTAAAGAGAGAGCAGCGAGCGAAGACACGACAGGTAAATTCTCTGCGTGCACGTGAATGAAGTGGGCATCCAACAAAATGTGGCTGACTGTAAGGAGCTTGGCAATTCTCACAGAGAGGAGCAAGACCCTCTCCATGAGATATCCATGAGTAAAGACGAGAATGGCCAATGCGAAGCGGAGAAGTAGTCCCCAACCTCGACACTGGTGATAAGAAAGACGCCATAACCTATACTCGTTTAATATATTGAAGTTTTGATTGCCGAGCATAGAAGTCCAACTTTGTTGCCAACGGGTGTGAAGGGGAAGATATTGCAGCAAAATATCCGTAAAAGGAAAACCTCTATAAGAAACGTAGTCATGTACGAGCTGTATCATGGGGGGGGGGGGGGGGGGGGGGTGGGGGGCGGGGGTTTGGGGGGGGGGGGGGGGGGGGGTGGGCTAGCAGTGGTCCTCCTGTTCATTGCCCGTAACGTCCAACAGACCAGACCCAACAAAAAACAATAGCTTGATGCTGGTAAAAATGCGGCAATAGCCAAAGTTGGATATAGGAGGACTAACGTGAGGTGTAATCATCAAATTTTTGTATAGCCTGTAAAGCACTAAGGGAGTCTGAGACCTCCCACAAATGATGATACAAGGCATAGATGCAATACCGGATAAGTGCTGTAAGGATGGCATATAATTCAGCAGTAAACAATACTAGCCGCTATAGTAAATCCCTTGTACGACGCGTCCGAAAACACTGCTGCGACTCCTACGCCGTCAGAAGACTTTAGAGCCATCTGTGTACACAGACAATGGCATGAGAATGAGATGAGTGAAAGTGGTCAAGAAAAAAGAGAGCGGGAAGCGACCGTAGACAGTTGGGCTTTCGAGCAAGGGAGGAGAAAGAACAGACACGAACAGCTGGAACTTCCCAGGGGGGTAGGGAAAAGTGAGATGCTAACCATGTACATAGAAAGGGTAGTTGAAGAGAAGACAAGAGCGAATGAAGCGAAGATAGAAGGGACGGAGTAAAACAGGGTGGCGAACAAATAAAGAATGTCTACTAATATCAGTGACCATTCCTATAAATGGAAGAGTGCGGAGATCATGGAAAGCGTACATAGTAAGCGCAGGCAATGGCATCATGGTGATCGATAAGGATGGAACGTTTATCCGCTCTGTAAGAGGCTCTCGACAGGGGAAGAGCGAAAAGCACCAAGGCATAAACGTAATCCCTGGAGATGAATGGTTAAGGCTAGAGAGAGTAGCAGAGATGCCGCTGAATAGATTTTGGGTCACCATAATCAAGTTTCGATAAATAAGGGTGGAATGTAATCGAAGGAGGTCGACGATCACTCCCCACAAAATGGGCCAAGGTTTTTAAGAAGGGGGGGGGTCAGCCGCTGTGACAAGTTGCCTTCAAGAGGATAATGTGCGGATTCCAGGATACCCAAACGATCAAAGAGGAGGCCAGAAACCTTTACTGTAATCACGTTCCAGGGATACGGGAGCCATAAGGTTACAAAGATGATCGGAGATGAACAAGCGATCTAGTGAAAGTAATTGGTGGGTTTTTAGTGCTGGAAAATTTAAAACCCACGGTGGTAGGCCCCCATGGAAACACGGTCGACTGCAGTTGAGAGAAACAGAATGAGGTGAACAAGTCAGCGCCCTGCACAGGCAATACGAAGTCATCAAACATAGAGTGATGACCAAATATTATGATGGAAACTATAGCCAATCATTAATACAAGGAGAAAAAGGTTGTGGCTCAAACACATCCCTGGGGGACTACCTCAGCTCGGATAAAGTCCGGGAGCAACATTATTAACCCAAACACGAAATGCCTTCAGTAAAAAGTTCTAAGGAAGGATGGTATTTGCCTCGAAGGCCTAAGGAGTGGGCTTGGGCTAAATATTATACCACCAAGTTGTGTCGATATGCCTTCACAAGTCAAAAAATATGGCAAAAACTGAGTGTTATTCGCAAAGGCCATTACGAACATACGTATCCAAGCTAGTAAGGGGTCTATGGTAGAACGGCCTTACAAAGCCTATTGACGAGTGAGAGAGTGTTTTGTGGGTCTCTAAATACCACAACTAAACGTCTATTTACTACTAGCGTTCCCATTACTTTGCAAACTGCACTGGTAAGAGCAATGGACGATGGGTAGGTTCAAGTCCCGTAGTGCCTGGTTGCGAAAGGGAGAACAATGGCGGATTTCCACAGCTGTGGAAGAACTCCTGTGCCAAATAAGATTGTAAAAGGCGTAATAGGACTGCAAGGGCCTGACTGATGTAAATGTGTGTAGCGCATACGAATATGAAGTCGTCGGGCCCGCGGCCCCGATATCGACAAGCTGAAGTGTGCCTCCATTCTTTAAGTGTAAAAGCACATTATACTGTTTCTTCTCTGAGAGAAGAAAAGTCCAAGGTGCTAACTCTCTGGCAGACTTTGAGAAAGAAATGAAGCATAGATGGTATCCATGAGAAATACAGACCACGAAGATTGCCAATTTCATTGGCAACATCTAGTGGTTTGGCTATATCAACACCGGCACCGAAGAACAGGAGCCGGTCAGAGAATTATTTACACTCAGTTTTCGTACTTTTTTCCAGACTGCACTCAAAGAGGAAGCAGAGGTGATGGGTGGAGAACACAATCTCGCCAGCAAGTGCGTTTAGCGTCACGGATACACGCGAGCGACGCACGCTTTCTGTTAAAATCAAGGAGTCTTTACTGAGGTTCTATTGTACCGGTACCTGCCCCATGCAGCGCGTTTCAAACGTACTGCACGAGCACAAACAGGAGACCACAAAGCACGCATTTCTGAGAATGCCTGCCCGAAGTTTTGGGGTATATAAGAGAAGCTGCGGTGAAACGGAGGACGAGAAGTGGTTGTAAGAAGAAGCTATCGATGGAGGTCGAGAATGAACCTCTTTAAAAACATTAGGTGAAAGTTAAAGTTCCAATTTGCCCCGATTAAATTGGCCAGCGAGGGTGCGAAGAGGTGGCGAATATGAAGGGGAAATAAGAATGGATTGGAAATGATCACTGTCATGTAAGTCCGGGAGAACAGACCAAGTGAAGTCTAATGCGGCAGAGGAAGAGCAACTGGAAATGATCGATGCAAGAGAGAGTATGGAGTCCGAGGATCAAAATGGTGTGCGTACCTGTATTTAAAACATGAGGGGTTGGGTGGCAAGAAAAGCCTCTAACTGAATTCCACGGGAATCACATTGAAGACCCCCCGAGAGAATATGTGGGCATTAAAATCAATAAATCACCAAGTAACAGAATCGTGCGGTATATGACGAACAAGGAAGCAATATCCGAATAGATAATGCCACGAGAAGAGAGAGATATTAAGAACAGAGCGTATACCACCTAAGTAAGTGGATACGTGCTGCTGTGTAATTCAGCGAAGTATAACACAATAGCTGATGTACGGAATACCAGGTGTGTAGAAGAAGGCACTTCCATTAAAGGTCCCATCAGGAAAAGGAATCTGAAGAATACAAATAATTTAAAGGCCTGAGATGAGAAATAACAGCAGAGTGTAATTTTGGTTCCGTGTAAGCAAACACCAACAGGCAAACTGGAGAGTAACATCTAAGCTCAACCCCGAATACACCTGAGGCCGCGTATATTCACTGTAAATAGGCCCATGATTGGCAATGATAAAGATAACTTGAAATCCGCAGGTAGGGTTCCTACAGACTAGAGGGGGTTGAAAAGTCCACATGCGGAGGCAGTGGAACACGATCAAGCAGCGAAGGAACGTGCGCTGTGAAGAAAGGAGTCCACGCAGATGAGCAGAGGAGAAGAACGAGCGAGGTGATCAGTGATCCATTGAAGGTTTGGTCTCGCAATATATTCATAGATTGCTTCAAGTGCTTCTGGAATTCAGTACGGTCGTATGGAACCATAATGGAAATGGAGGGGGATGGATGAGTAAAGATTGAACTGTTATAGTTGGAACTGACCCAAGTAGGGGGGGGGAAAAGGGTGTTGTTGGGAACTGAGAAGCGTGGGCAGGGGAAGAAGAGTGCAGGAACCTGGGAGGTGGGCAGAAGAGGAAGAAACTTTGGAGGGAACCAGGGGAGGAAGTACAGTACGAGGAGAAGGGTGAACCTCTACAACTAGTAACTGAGCCAGTGAGAGGGGGAGAACTCAGGGACAGAGACAGAGGGTAAAATTGAGGAGGTGGAAGATGGTATGAGGTTTTAACGGAACCTTTTTTGACTTTTGAGAAGTAGAGTGGACGAATGGAGGAGAGTGTCGTACGAGGTCCCGTCATACTGAGTCTTGTGAGAGAGAACTCGAAGAGCGAGATCGACAGAGCTTAAAGTAGGACGTTGAGCGAGGCCAGCAAAAATGATTAGATACCTGAGTGACTTATGGGAAAGGTAACCACGGAGGTTGGTGTAGAAGATGGATACCAGAATGGGGGGACCGTTTGAAACAACACGGGAATAAGAAAAACGTGGGAGTCTCCTTGAGGCGGAATAGAAACTGCCATGGCATCAGGGAGACCTCAGTCTCTTGAGGAACGATTTCCGCTGTTTAAAATAGACCTGACAATGGCGAAGTACGAAGGGTGAGCTCATGCAGTTAAGGCAAGAGGGAGATCGCGATTCAAAGACGTTTAGAATTGTACATCGGCACCACAGACTGGGCATTCGACGATAGAACTGCAATATATCGCTGGATGGTGGGCCAATCGCCAGCAATTTCTACACTGTAGTGGTGTAGGGATCACCTTTCGAACAAGTAACCGATGTCCTGCTATATAAACCGGAGGATGGAAGTTCTCGGCTCTCACAAGTTAAACGAGCCACCATTGCCATAGGGTATCGCTCCGCCGCGCAGAAGAACGTAAGTGTCTAACCTTGAGGATAGGGATATCTTGGTTCCAGCTGTCAAGAATGTCATGCCACATGTCTGAAATTTTGTTGAACTATGGTATGGGTAGAATGATGGTACCACTACAAAAGTGAGGAATGATGTTTTTTCAAGAAGGGACAGGAACAGTATCGAAGGGAAAGACGAGAGAGCTCATGAGCCTGGTACCTTCTGTACGTAATGATGCATGTACCGCTCTTAAGAGCATGAAAAAAGAAATATCTTTACCAACATGCTAGGATGCCTTGCCAATACTGTGGTCAAAAGATAGGCAGTAGAGAAAAAGTCTCGTAAAGTGAAGAAATATAGTCCATTGTTCAGTCTGAAACTGAGGCGTGGATAATATTATTATATCAAAAAGAAGCGCTAAGCCACAAGGCTATACAGCGCTGCAGGTAGGGAAGGAAGCAAGAATTGGATGGCAGACGGAGGGGGGAATGATCAACAGTTACAGAAAACAGCGGGCAGGGGATAGTACGGGGTAGAGGTAGCAAGAGATTCCAAGTAGAAAGGGCTGAAAGGTACAGATTTGTGAAGTAGTCCGTCTTGTCAAAAAGTACAATGAGAGAGTCCGGATGAAAGGTGGGTCCATCACGAAAGGGAAGGTAAAGAGAGAGCACGGCGAAGACGACGACAGAGGTAAATTCTGCTTGCACGATGATAAAGTGGGCAGTCCCAACAGAATGTGCTGACTGATAATGAGCTGGCAATTCTCACAGAGAAGGAGCACGACGCCTCTCCATGAGAAATCCATAAATAAGAGACAGTATGGCCAATGCAAAGACGGGAATAGTATCCCCTCCCAACCTCGACACTGGTGATAAGAAGAACGCCCAGTAAGCCTAAACTCGGTTTAATAGACTGAAGTTTGGTGCCGAGCATAGTAACCAACTCGATGTTGCCAAACGGGTGTGAAGGTGGAAGATATTACAGCAAAATAGACATACATGGAATACCTCTATAAGAAACTGTAGGACCATGTACCTGCTGACTCACGCGCAGCAGTGTCTGCCTGTTCATTGCCCTGTACTCCAACAATGACCAGGGACCCCAACAAAAAACAATACTTTATGCTAGTAAAAGATGCGGCTAGCCAAAGTTGGATACGGAGGACTAAGGGGAGTGTATCAAATTTTTTGTACAGCCTGTAAAGACACGAAGGAGTCTGTGACAAAACCACAATGAGAACACAGCCCATGAATGCAATACGGATAGTGCTGTAAGGATGGCATATAATTCAGCAGTAAAAATACGAGCTGAAGATAGTAAATGGCCCTTTGTACGACCTGTCCGAAACACAGCTGCGAATCCTACGCCGTAGAAGAAGACTCAGAGCCATCTGTGTACACAGCATGCAATGAGAATGAGAGTGAAAGTTGTCAGAAAAAGAGAGCGGGAACGACCGTAGACAGTTGGCTTTCGAGCAAGGGAGGGAGAAAGAACAACTCGAACAGCTGAACCTCCCAGGGGGGCAGGAAAAGTGTGAACTACATGTACAAGAAAGAGTAGTTTAAGAGAAGACAAGAGCGAATGAAGGCGAAGAGAGAAGGGACGGAGTAAGCAGGGGCAGCGAACAAATAAAGAATGTCACTAATATCAGGGGACCATTCTATAAATGGGAAGGATTGCGGAGATCTGAAGCGTACATAGTAAGCGCAGGCAATGGGGCATCACGGGCGCTCGGATAAGATGAACTTCGCTTCTGCATAGATGCATTTCGACAGGGGAAGAGCGAAAAGCACCAAGGCATAAACGTAATCCTTGGTGATGAATGGGTTAAGCTAGAGAGAGTAGCGGAGATGCCGCTGAATAGATCTGTCACCATAATCAAGTTTCGATAAAATAAGAGCATGTAGTGAAGGAAGGGTTCGACGATCACTCCCCACGAAAGATGAGCAAAGGTCATAAGAAGGTGACAGTCCGCGTGAACAAGTTGCCTTACAGAGAGGTAATGTGAGGTTTCCAGGATAACCAAACGATCAAAGAGAGGCCCAGAAACTTGACTGTATCACGTTCAGGGATACGTGAGCCATAGAGGTACAAAGGATGAATCGAGATGACAGAGCGTCCTAGTGAAAGTGATTTGGTGGGTATTAGTCTGGAAAATTAAAACCCATGTGTGTTGGCCCAATAGGAAACACGGTCGACTGCATGCGGAGAGAAAACTGAAAGGAGGTGAGGTCAGCGCCTGCACAGGCAATAGCGAAGTCATCAACATAGAGTGATGACCAAATTTAGATGGAAGGACTAAGAGGCAAATCCTTAACTAGCAAGGAAAAGTGTTGAGCTCAGAACACAACCCTGGGGGACACCTTAAGCTTTGGATAAAGTCCGGGGAGAGCACATTATTAACCCGAACACGGAAATGCCTGTCAGTGTAAAAAGTTCTTAAAGGAGATGTAGTTGCCTCGAAGCCTAAGGAGTGGCTTGGCTAAAATTATTATACCTCCAAGTTGTGTCATATGCCTTCTCAAGGTCAAAAATATGGCAATACTGAGTTGTTATCGCAAAGAGGCATTACGAACATACGTATCCAAGCGCAGTAAGGGGTCTATGGTAGAACGTCCCCCCCCCTTTAACGATAGCCCTATTGACGAGTGAAGAACTGTTGTGTGTCTCTAAATCCACACTAAACGTCTATTTACTAGACGTGTTCCATTAATTTGCAAACGCACTGGAAAGAGCAATGGACGATAGTGGAGGTTTCATGTCCACGTAGTGGCCTGGTTTGCGGAAAGAGAACAATGGAGGATTTCCACAGCTGTGGAAGAACTCCTTGTACCAAATAAGATTGTAAAGGCGTAAAAGGACGCAATGGCTGACTGATTAAATGGTTGTAGCAATATACGAATATGAATGTCGTCGGCCCAACAGCAGCCGATGATCGACAAGCTGAGATTGATTGCCTCCATTCTTGAAGTGTAAAAGGCACATTATACTGTTCTTTCTCTGAGAGAAGAAAAGTCCAAGGGTGCTAAACCTCTCTGGCAGACTTGAGAAAGAAATGAGGGCATAGATGGATCCCTGAGAAATACGACCAGATATTGCCAAATTCATTGGCAACATCTAGTGGGTTTGCATATCAACACCGCAACCCGCAGAACGGAGCCGGGTCAGGAGAATATTACCACTCAGTTTCGTACTTTTCCATACTGCACTCATAGAGGAAGCGGAGTGATGGTGGAGACATAATCTCGCCAGCAACGAGCTTTTAGCGTCACGGATTGACACGGCGAGGCGATTCGCACGCTCTGTTTAAAATCAAAGGATTCGCTACTCTGTGGTTTCTTATTGTATACCGTACCCTGCCCCATGCGCGCGTTTCAAACGTACTGCACGAGCACAAGCAGGAGACCACCAAGGACGCTTTCTGAGAATGCCTCCCGAAGTTGGGGTATAGAATGAGAAGCAGCTGTGAAAACGGAGACGAGAAGAGGTGTAAAAGCTCATCGATGAGGACGAAGAAGACCTCTTTTAAAAACAGTCAGGTGTGGTAAGGAATCCAATTTGCCCGATTAAATTGCCAGCGTGGGGTGCGAAGAGGTGGCGAATATGAAGGGGAAGTAAGAATGTTGGGTTGGGAAATGATCACTGTCCATTAAGTCCGGGAGAACAGACCAAGTAAAGTCCTAATGCGGTGGCGGAAGAGCAAACTGAGAGATACGATGCAAGAAGAGTATGAGTCCCCCGAGGATCAAAAGGTGTGAGTACCTGTATTTAAAACATGGAGGGAGGTGTGGGCACGAAAAGCCTCTAACTGAATTCCTCGGGAATCAAATTGAGACCCTCCCCAGAGGAAATGGTGGGCATTTAAAATCACCAAGTAACAGATCGTGTCGTAAAGACGAAATCAAGGAAGGCAAAATCCGGAATCATAATGCCCGAGAAGGAGAGAGAATATAAAAACAGAGCGTATACCACCAATGTAAGTGGAACGCGGGCTTCTGTGAAAATGCAGCGAAGTATTAACATATAGCTGAAGGTACGTAATATCAGTGCGGAGAAGAAGGGCACTTTCAATTAAAGCCCATCAGGAAAAGGATCTGAAGAATTCAACAATTAATAGACCTGAAAATGCAGAAATAACAGCAGAGTGTAATTTTGGTTCCTGTACGCAAACACCAACAGGGGCAAACTGGGAGAGTAACATCAGAACTCCACCCGATTACCCCTGAGGCCGCGTATATTCCACTGTAAAAAGGCCATGATTGGCAATTGATAAGATACTTGTCAAATCCCCGGTAAGGGTTTCCTACGACTAGACGGGTTAGAAAAGTCCACAGCGGAGCAATGGAAAATGTTCAATCAGCGAAGGAACTGTGCGCTGTGAAGAAAGAGTTGCGCAATGGAGCAGAGGAGAGAGAAAGAGCGGAAGGTGGATCAGTGTCCATTGATGGTTTGGTCTCTGCAAATATACTCAAGATTGCTTCAAGTGTTTTTCGGATTCATAGATGTCGTAAGGGAGACAATATTGGGGAATGGTAGGGAGGGAGAGTAAAGATTGAAACTGAATAGGACTGTACCAAGGTAGGGGGGGGCGAAAGGGTGGAGGAACTGGAGAAGCGGCAGGGGACGAAGAGACAAACCTGGGAGGTGGGCAGAAGAGGAAAAACTTGGGAGGGAACAGGGAGGAAGGTACATTAACGAGGATGAGGGTAACCCTCTGCACTTGTAACCACAGCCAGTGAGAGGGGAAGACTAGGGACAGAGACAGGGAGGGTAAAATGAGTAGTGGAAGATGGTAGAGAGTGTTACCCTACCTTTTTTTTTTAACCTTTGAGAAGTAGAGGGACGATTGTGAAAGAGGTGTCGAACGAGGTCTCGTCGAAACTGAGGCCTTGTAAGAGAGAACTCGAAGAAGCAGATTAGACATGAGTTGCGTTTTAAGTAGGGTACGTCTGAGCCAGGAACAGCAAAAGGATTAGATACAGGAGTGATTATGGGAGAGGTAACCACAGAGGTGGGTGTAGAAAGATGGGATACCAGAAGTGGGGGGACGTTTGAAAACAGCGGGAATAAGAAACACGTGGGAGTCTCCCATGAGGCGGAGAAGAGAAACTGCCATGGCATAAGGAGACCTTCTGTCTCTTTGAGTAACGGATATCCGCTCGTTTAAATAGACCTGCCCAACGCTAGAGGTACGAAGGGAGAGCCCCTCATGACAGTTATAAGCAAGAGGAGATCGATTGTCAAGACGTATTAGAATGTCATCGCACCACAGACTGGGCCATTCGGACGATAGATCTGCAATATTTCGCTGATGGGCCAATCGCCAGGAAAACAATTTCTACACTGTTGTGGTGTAGGGAATTCACCTTTCGAACATGTAACCGAATGGTCCTGCTATCTAAAACTGAGGAAGGGAGTTCACGGCTGTCAAAGTTAAACGACCACCATTGCTAGGGTATCGTCTCCGCCCACGGCAGGAAGAACGTAAGTGTCCTACCTGAGGATGGGAGATCTTGGAGGTTCCAGCTGTTCTAGAATGTTCGTGCCACATGTCTGGAAATTTTGTTGAACTAGGTATGGGGCAGAATAACGGTACACTACAAGAATTGAGGGAATATGTTTTTCAAGGGTGACAGGAACAGTATCTATATGGGAAAACAGAGAGCTCACGAGCCTGGGTAGCATACATCGTAATGATGCGCGTACCGCTCTAAAAGCATGAAAAGAAATACTTTACCAACATGGCGTAGGAGTGCCTTGCCAATCCTATGGTCAGAAAGAAGGCAGAAGATAAGTTGGTCGTAAAGTGAAGAATTTAGTCCACTGTTCAGTCTGAAACTGAGCGGGAAAGGTAGTGAAGGACTGTGCGATCGCTTTCTGAGAAGAACGAAGAAGGTGAAGGTGGAGAATACTCATCAGCAGGTAATTGTCGTTGACGTTTAGGCGAGGGACCAGAAGTTGGTCCGACGTGGAACGGTCGGATTTGAAAATTGCCGCACCGTAGAGGGAGAGAGCCGGAAGCATAGTCAAGGAGAGCGAAGGTCTGATAAATCGAAGGAGTCAGTCGAGCTGCAGTACCTGAATCGGGTGCGGGAAACAGCACCGGCAATAGGTACAGAGGCATGAGGAATGTCTGAAGAGTGGGTCCAAAACGAGGCGGGGTCAGAACGGGGTGCGGTATCAAGAAGGGGCCCTGGGGTACCAGGTTTTCATGACTAGGCCTGCCATGGTGAGGTGACTTCTTTTCTTTTTGGTTTTTAAGAAAAAAAAAGAAAGAAGAAAAGAAAATAAAAATAAAAAAAAGAAAAAAAAAGGGGGACCGGGAGGGATAGTTCCTATGAGGAATGAAAGGCCAAAATCTCCCTCCGCGCCCAAAGAGGACTCGACCCACCGCTAGTAGCGGCAGATGCAGCATGGAACCCGTTGCCATACCCTATCCCTTCATGCCATTAAACCAGCATCTGGGATAGCAACCTCCATCTGCCGAGCTAACCTCGGTGGACAAAAGAGAGGGCGGCCGGATAATCGCCACAAAGCATACCTCCTTCATCCACCAACCCCCGGAATCCGAAAGGTGGCTTCCAGAGATACACCCGGCCCAAAAGACACCCAAAGCTATCCTCGATACCGGAGAGGGATCGGACATCCCAGGCCAACCAGATTCCACGGCAACCTACGCCACCGCCAAGAACCTCAACGGAATGGGATGGACCCCCCGTGTCCTTTCCCCTACTAGAACTAGAGCGCCTGTGGGAGCAATCCCAAAGGACAAAAAGAGGAAGGACAACAGGGAGGAGTGGGTAGGAGGAGGAGGAAAGGAAAAAGGAGGATGGAGGATGGGATAGGGAGGGGAGATTGGGGGTAATTAGGTTCGGTCCTGAGAAGAAGACCGATAGTCTAAGTCACTCAGACCAAGAAGCCCACGTTTCACCACGCCAAGAGCCCCCCTTTGAAGAGAACTGAGCGGGAAAGGTAGTGAAGGACGTGTCATCGTTTTTCTGAGAAGAATGAGAAGGTGGAGAATAACCTCATCAGTAATTGTCGTTGGCGTTTAGCGAGGGACAGAGTTGATATCCGACGTGGGAACGGGTCAGCGTTTGAAAATAGCCGCACCGAGAGGAAGAGGCCGAATGCATAGTCTGAGGAGAGCGAAGGTCCGATAAATCGAATGGAACAGTTCGCGGGCCTCAGTACCTGAAGCGGGTGAGGGAACAGCACGCGGCAATAGGTGGCAGAGGCATGATGAGTGTCCTGACGAGTGTCCAAAGACGAGGCGGTCCAGAACGGGGTCGTATCAAAAGGGCCAGGGGTTATTAGGTACATGGACTAGGGCTGCCATGGCTAGGTTACTTTCTACTTTTTGTTTTTAAGAAAAAAAAGAAAGAAGAATAGAAAATAAAATAAAAAAGAATAAAAAAAGGGACCCGGGGAGGGGATAGTTCCTAGGAGGAATGAAAGGCCAAATCTCCCGCCCACCCAAGAGGACCGTCAGCAACCGCAAGTAGCGCAGATGCAGCAAGGAACCCGTGCCATATAACCCTACCCATTCATGCTAGGAAACTAACAATCCGGATAGCAACCTCACATCTGCCGAGCTACCTCGGGCGGACAAAAGAGAGGGCGGCCGATATCCACCACCAAGCATACCCCTCCTTCGGCCATCCACCCCGAATCCGAAAGGTGGCTTCCCCAGAGCTACACCCGTCGCCCGAAAGACACCCAAAGCACTCCGGATACTGGAGAGGATTGGGGCCATCCCCAAGAGATCCAGATTCCACGGCAAACTACGCGGCGCCACAACCGCCAAGACCTCAACGAATGGGAAGACCCCGGAATCCTTTTCCCTACCTGGATCTAGCGCCCTGTGGGAGAAATCCACAAGGCCAAAAAGAGGTAGGGCAAAAGGGAGGGGTGGGGAAGAGGAGGAGGAAAGGAAAAAGGGAGGATGGGGAGGATGGATAGGAGGGGAGGATTGGGGGGTACTTAGTTCGGCTCTGAGGAAGAAACCCAGACCACAGGTCTAATTCCTCAGACCAGAGCCTCTTCATCAACCACGCAAGGAGCCCCCTTGAAGAGGAACCTAGTGTAATATACTTCGTCTATGACGTAGGCTAGTACCGCTCCCTTTACTTTCCATAAAAAGAGCATGAGAGTAAAATTAATTAATGGGCAGTCACCTCCATAGAATGATGTGACAATCTAAAATCCATGGCGCAGCTTGAGGCTAAATGATATTATCTTGATTTCAAGTGGAACCCGAAAGTTCAGTTTGACCTCAAGTGGGTCGAGTCTGCTCCTAGCCACTAGCCAGTTTTACCCAGCAGTTAGCAGGCTTTCATGACACTGCCCTAGGAAGGTGAAGACTCTGTAAATTATAGAATCTTGAGACGTACTCCATGAGAAAAAACATTGGCGAATAATTAAGTTTACCAATGACTCTTTAGACGAAATCATTACTGAAAAAGGTTTTTTTTTATCAGATGCAGAAGGGAAAGAGACAGAATAGTGAAGAGGGAAAAACAACATTCTCTACCCCCGCTGAAACAGTAAGGGCAGAGTTAATCCGCGGGGTAAGGTAGTGGTAACCCGGG
>NC_069432.1:8821262-8844746 GCF_026875155.1 Cherax quadricarinatus | reverse complement strand
ATGGTTATTACATTTGGCATTTTCCACTTATAAGGCACCATGCCAGTTTGTAGTGATATTTTTGGAAAGATTAGCCAGAGGTTTGCTAAGTTCATCTTTACATTCCTTTAACACCCTTGCAAACAGTTCATCAGGGCCAGGGGATTTGTTAGGTTTTAGTTTCTCTATTTATCTGAGGATCATGTCACTAGTTACCGCAATCGTACATAGTTTATTATCATCCTTTTCTACATAATCTATTATTTCAGGAATATCGCTAGTATTTTCCTGGGTGAAAACTGAGAGGAAGTAGGTATTGAGAATTTCACACACATCCTTATCACTGTCAGTGATCTGACCAGAGTTGCTCTTAAGTGGGCCAATCTTGTCCCTAATCTTACTTTGTATACCTAAAAGAACCATTTTGGGTTATTCTTTGAATCCCTTGCGACCTTAGCCTCATAATCCCTTTTTGCTTTTCTTATTCCTTTCTTTATTTCTCTCTTGAATTGAATATATTGATTTCTTAACTGCCCCTCCCCTCTTTTGATACGCCTATATATGCCTCTTTTTTTGACCACTGAGATGTTTTAATCTATTGTTCATCCATTTGGGATCATTTTTGTTAGATCTAATTTCCCTACTCGGAACAAAAGTTGTCCGGGCAGCTAGAACTATGCTTTGAAAAACGTCATGTTGGCAATCAAGATCACCTACCTGACCCATAGCCAGGACATCCCAATTTAGCCCACCCAGGTAATTTTTCAGTCCCATGAAGTCGGCCAAGCGAAAATCTGGGACAGAGATTTGATTGCAGTTATCTGGGTAATTCCATGATATATTGAAACTAAGTGATTTGTGATCACTTTCCCCAAGCTCATCATTAACCTCAAGATTATTAATTAGTGAATCTTTGTTGGCAAGAGCCAAGTCAAGCAGATTGTTTCCTCTAGTTGTTCTGTCACAACCTGTTCTAAAAAGCAATCCTGAACCGTATCAAGAAAGTCACTAGACTCAAGATTTCCTGTCATATTGTTCCAATCAATTTGTCTAAAGTTAAAATCTCCCATTATCACAACATTTTCATATCTAGATGCCTTATGAATTTCGTCCCATAACAGCTTACTGCACTCCCTATCAAGGTTTGAGGGCCTATAAATCACACCCAAAATTAATTTGTCACGTCCCTCGAGAAACTGAAGCCAAACAGATTCTGTGTTCGATGTTTCTAATCTTATATCATGTCTAAGACAATTTAATTTTTCTCTGACAAACATCGCCACACCACCACCCTTCCTGTTGACCCTATCAGTGTGGAATAGTTTATAACCCTGTATGTTGCGTTCAGAAGGCATTTCTCTATCTTTCAGGTTGAACCAGGTTTCTGTTATACCAATAATATCTATATTACCTACACTTGCAAGTAATCTTAGCTCATCTATCTTATTTCTTAGACTCCTACTATTTGTATAGTAAACCTTAAGGGAGCTAGTCACTCGTTGCCCTCTGCTATCTCTCTGTTTGTTGATCAATTGATTTGCCATTACTAGCAACTTTATTTTGAATATTGTCTTTTAAATATATCCCTGAGGTATCCCGGTAATAACTGCTGTTTTTAATCCTAATGCTGCAGCCTGATTGTTTCCCACAAACACCCATACCTCTATAATCTATCAGTTTAAATTCCTAGACAAGTCATCAGTTACCCTCTCAGTTGAATTGGCTAATGCAACCACTCCATCCCTAGAGAGATGAACCCCATCCCTTGCATACATATCACGTTTGCCAAAGAATAGCTCCCAGTTATCAATGAATGGGATGGCAAGCTCCTTGCAGTACCTGTCTAGCCAGCAATTTATACCAATTGCCCTAGACATCCATTCATTGCCCACTCCCTTTCTAGGCAAGATGCTACATATGACTTAGACCTAACTACTTCTATGGCTAACCTGTACTTATCCAGCAGCTCCTCTCTCCTGCCCTTCCCAGTGTCATTACCCCCAGCACTTAAGACAGATAAAGGGCTTGTTCCCACTACCTGCCATAATATTATCCAACCTGCTGACTATGTCACCAACCCCACCTTCAGGAAGGCACACTCTCTGTCTGACCTTTCTGTCTCTGTTACAAAATGCACGGTCCATATATCTTACCTACTATTAAAATATTATTACCTTGATTAGGAGGGGAATCAGTGGTACCTTCAACCTCACTAACCACTGAAGTACACCCGTCTTGGAGAACAGAGAATCGATTTCTTACCTTCACATCATCTCTATTAACTCTCCTCATCTTCCTTCTCCCTGAACTGTGAACCACTTGCTACTTAAAGCGGCTGCCACTATCACTGCTGGTGACCATTGCTTCCTTACCAGCTAAATCCTTGTCACACTCGCTCCCAAAATCATCTATGCGAAACTTCAGCTTCCTATTTTCCTCCTGAAGAAGTAGAATCTCCTTCTTCAATGCTTGAACCTGAGATTCTAAAACATTACAACAAACCATGGTGCTTGTTACAGCAATCGTGCATAGTTTATTAACGTCCTGTTCTACATAACCTATTATTTCAGGAATTTCGCTAGTATTTTCCTGAGTAAAAACTGAGAGGAAGTAAGTATTGAAATTTCACACACATCCTTATCACTGTCAGTGATCTGACCTAAGTGACTTTTAAGTGGGCCTATCTTGTCCCTAATCTTACTTTTGTATACCTGAAAGAACCCTTTTGGGTTAGTCTTCGAGTCCCTTGCGACCTTAGCCTCATAATCCCTTTTTCCTTTTCTTATTCTTTTTTTTATTTATTTCTTTATTTGAATATATTGATTTCTTAACTGCCCATCCCCTCTTTTGATACGCCTATATATGCCTCTCTTTTGACCAATGATATACTTTAATCTGTTGTTCATCCGTCTGGGATAATTTTTGTTAGATCTAATTTCCCTACTCGGAACAAAAGTTGTCTGGGCAGCTAGAACTATGCTTTGAAAAACGTCATATTGGCAACCAAGATCACCTACCTGACCCATAGTCAGGCCATCCCAATTTAGCCCACCCAGGTAATTTCTCAGTCCCATGAAGTTCGGTCTATATATCTTACCTGAGAATCACCTACAATTAGAATATTCGTACCTTGATTAGCAGGGGAATCAGTGGTACCTTCAATCTCATTAACCACTGAAGTACACTCGTCCTGGAGAGCAGAGAATCAATTTCCTACCTTCACGTCTTCTCTATTAACCTTTCTTATCTTCCTTCTTCCTGAACTGTGAACCCCTTGCCTCTTAAAGCGGCTGCCACTCACTGCTGGTGACCATTTCTTCCTCACCAGCTAAAACCATCTCAAAACTCGCTCCCAAACCCAACTAGGCGAAGCTTCAGCCTCCTATTTTCCTCCTGAAGAAGCAGAACCACCTCCTTCAACACTTGAACCTGAGATTTGAAAACACTACAACAAGCCTGGTCTTGTAACACCCCACGCTAAATCCCAAGAACTTAGGCAGGTATGACCACACGTAACCACTGACCTCAGCGTACTGAGGACTCACTAAAACCACTGATCAGTACCCTTTTAATTTTAAATGCACATCTGATGGATGCCCATCGCAGCTGTTTTTTTTCTTTAGCACAATCAAAAATTTTGTTTTTTTAAACCTTTTTCGGGATTTTCTGCTAATTTCAAAGGACCTTTATGGAACAGTTGATAATCAAATGTACATCACTGAAGCTATTTTTCTGTAAAATTTTTTGCTGGTTTTTTTGGGGTCCTTCACACAATTTTCATATGAAAAACCTTTGTAATCGTGGGGTTTGGTTTTGTGTTTTCCCCCACATTTTCCCCTAGATGCAGCAATCTATCATCCCCAAATGCCCTTTCATTTCCCTTTTTTGGAGCCCCAAACTAACAGTTACTTTGTTTGGTTCAAATTTTTTCGGGGATCTATCTGATTCTCAAATCCATTTTGCAATGAGCTGCAATACTTGAAATCCCTTCCTAGCTGTAACGTCCATCACGAATTTCAGCAGTAATCATAAAATTGGGAAGGGAAGGGGATTCGCTCAGTGAGCCCCACTTGCGGGAATAGCCTTACAGAACAACACTTTTTGAACACTGACGAGAGTAAAAGGGTTGGTTATCAGAAGTGGGGTACAAACCTTATGAAAAGAAATGAACCCAAAACTACATTAAGTAACCGGGAGACTAAGACATTTTTATGAGATAATCCAAAATTTTCCCCTTTTTTCCAATTTAATTTGAAACCACTACGAAAAAAATAATAATTTTGGGGTGTAAACATACGGGTTTATAAAATTTTATAAAATATATAAAAAAAAAATTAAAAATATAAAAAAATATAAAATATATAAATTATAATATATAGGGGGGCCCATTGGGTTTTTCCCTAGGGAAAAAGGGGTTTAAAAAAGGTTTTCAAGGGGAAAGGGGATTTTTTTGGCCTTTTGAATAATTCCCAACCACCCCCTTTTTTTATTTTTTTTTTAGGTGGGAATTTTTTTTCAAATTGGTGAATTTGGTTTTTAAAAAGGTTTGTTTTTGGCGGGGGTGAAAACCTTTAAAGGCGTCTTTTTCCAGCTCCTGGCGGGGCTTTTCCCCAAAAATTTAAATTTGTTTCCCCCTTTAAAGGTTGGCCCTTTTTCCCTTTTGCCCCCCCTGGCCCCTTTCCCCTTTGTTATTTTTCCCCCCCTTTTAAAAATTTCCATTTTTCCCCATAAAGGGGTTTTTCAAACTTTAAGTGGGCGCCCCCCAAATTTTCTTTTCTGGTTTTGGGGGCTTAAAGCCTGGGCACCCTTCCCCCTCCCCCTTTTGTTTGGGGTATATCGAAAAAGGTTAATAAAACGGGTTTATCCCAACCCCCTTTCCCTTCCCCATTTTGGTTTAAAGGGGTTGATCCAAACCCGGGAAAAGGTTTCGGCCCGTAAATTTCAAATTTTGGCACCTTTTTTTGGGGCCCACCCAATTTTTTGGGAAAATTCCTTTTAAAATTTATTCCCCCTCTTTTGAAAATTCTTTCCCCCCATTTTAAGGCACACAAGCCAAATGGTTCCCCGGGTCCTTCCTCCCAAAATCCCTGTGTTGGCGGTGGGGCCGGCAAGTTAAACTCCCCGACCCCTTCTTTCCGGGGCTTTTCCAAGGGGGGTTAAAACCCAAAATTTTCCCCCGTAAAATGAGGGGTTTTAACTCCACAGGGGGGTTTTTTATTTCCCCTTTTGGACACCCTTGAACAACCCTTTTCTTTTTTTCCCCCTTTTGGCCACCCCCCGGGCCGAATTTGTTTTTAGTTTTACCCCTTCCGGGTTTCCCCCCTACCCTTTTTAAATTTCCCTTTTTTTGGGTCCGGGCCCCTTTTTTTCCCCTTTTTAAAATCCTGCCCCTCTAAACTTTTACTCCGAAAAAAACAAAAAGAATTTGTTTCAAACCCCAATTCCCCCTTCTAGGGAATTATTTTGGGGTTCCCCTTTTTCCCTTTTTTAAAGTTTTAAGTATTTGGAAAAAAATCGCCCAGTTTCTTCTATTTTTTAAAGTAGGGGTTTTTGAAAGGTGACATCTTAAAAAAGGGTTTTTTTTTTTAATCGATTTTTAAGGGGTTCAACATGGGGGTTCCAATTTGTTTCTTGTTTTTTCCCCTTAAAAAAACTCTCCTTTCCCCGGTTTTAAAGGATTTTATATTTTAAAAATATTTTGGGGAAATGCCTGTTATTTTTTGTTCCCCGCTTTTACCTTTTGGTTGACGCCGGGTTTTTCCCCCCTTGGAAGTTAGGTGAAACCCCCTTTTCCTGCCCCACTTGTCAATCCCGGTTTAATAAAGGGGGGAATTCCGCCCCTGAAAATGTCCATCACTAAAAATTTTTAGCTCGCGGAGTTGACTGGTTTCCCAACTGCATTAAGGAAAATGGTAAAGGTTGTTTTGGTGGAACACCCCCTTTGTTTTTTATTAAAAGGGGAAATGTTCCTTCTATTACCCATGTCCAAAAGGGAAAACCAAGGGAAAAGTTTTTCCTGCGAAATTTTTTTAAGGTTCCTTCTTTTCAAATTTTAATCTTTTGGGGGCGGGGAAAAGGTTTTTCTTCCGGTTTACTTTTTTAAAACCCTAAACCCCAAGCTTTTTTAACACAGGTGGGTACAAAAATTGGCAATTTTTTTCAGGGGGTTTGTTTTGCCCAATTCAAAAAAAAATTCCCCCATTTTTTTAATCCCCAAAAGGTTTCACCAAAAAAAAAATTTTTTCATGGTTTCCCAGGGTTTTTCCAAGGGGAAAATTTTAATTTAATTATACCCGGAAATTTATTGGGGGTTTGGTGGGAGGACCTAATTTTTAAAAATTAAAATTTTAGGAAATGCCTAAAAATTGTTTTTTTGCTTAAATTTTTTGGGCGTAACCCAAAACCTTTTCTGGCTTTGCAGCCACTGCATGCTCGGTTTCCCTTTTAAAGGCCTTACCAGTTTTTGTTCAATTCTCTTCCTTTTTTCCCTGTTTTTTTAAAAAATTTTTTCCCCTTTATATCTAACCTTTTTTTCCCCCCCTTAAAAAATTTTTTCAAATCATTTCAGGGGTCTGCCCCACTGTTTTGCTCTAGCAAATTTTTACCTGTCAGCCTAGGAAAAACCACTGTTTGTTTTTGGCAATCCACTAAAACCAGTTTAAAAAAATAAAATTTGGTTTGCTCCTACCCGATCCATTTTTTATATTCCCAATCCATTTTGGATGGGGGCCAAAACCGTCCCTTTTCATGTCTAAGTTTTTTACATTTTGAATTTTGCCCAACAATCCGGGTATCATCCAACAGTTTACCATTAAATTTGCTTGTTTTCCGTTTCCACGGGGTTACATGCCCTAGCCATCACGTTTTAAGCCACAAATTAGGTACAGGGTAAGGGCCCCTAGGAGTTTTTTAAACCCCGGTTAATTTCTAGAAGGTTAAAACCCCTTTCTCTTAAAAGAAATTTAATTTTTCTCCCTTTTACACTTTTTTCTTTTTTCCTTTTGCTTTTTACACCCTTGTTATTTTCGAAACCTTTTCTTTTTCCAACAGCCCCCTTTTGTTTCTCCCCTCAGATAAAACTTTTAAAAAACTCTCAATTTTTACCCCACTGTATCCCCCCCTCTACTTTTCCACCTTTCTTGCTTTTTGCTCCTTGTTCTGCTTTTTCAATCCTGTTCATCTCTCCCCTTCCTTGTTCCCTCAAACCGAACACTGTTTTTTAAAATCTCAAACGATCCACTTTTTAAATTTTTTCCCGTTTACCCTTAATGTTTTGAAGTAAAACTGTTTTTGTTTTCGGAACCCCAACGGGGATCATTTTAAAACAGAAAATTTTTTTTGAAATTTTTAATGTGGTTTCTAAAAAACTTCACACTGAAAATTTTCCCCTTGAACCACTTTTTTTTGGGAATTTTAAAATGTTTCCCATGTAAGAAAAACCGGTTTCACGGTTTGGGTAACCCTTTAAACCTTTCCCCGGGAATTTGAAGACCCCCCAAAAACAATTCATTAAGAAAACCACGGGAAATTTACAGGAAAACAACCCACGTTTCCATTTAAGACCCTTTCACTTAAAAACACTTAAAATTTTTAAGGAAACACGCAAGGGCGGAGCCACTGCATCACCTTTAAAAAGAAACTGTATTCAGGGGAAAGGAACCGCGTTTTAATTGAAAGAGAAAAATGTTTCATTTAAAATGCCATGCAAAAATATTAAGAGAACCCTTTTTAATCAATTTTTTAAAACCCCCTGTATCAAACTGTAAGAGAAAACTTCCTTTTACCCCAAGAGCAAACACGATAAAATTAAAGCCATTTTTACACTTTTTTTTTGGGCCCAAAAAAAATACCCCCTTTTTTAAGACCAAAAGATCACCCCAAAAAAAAAGCATCCCCTTTAAGGGGAAAAAAAATACACGTAAAAAATTGGTTTTTTACATTTTTAAAAAAAAAAACACAAAAATAAATTAAAAAAACCCAAAAAATTTTGATACACTGTAAAGCCCTGAAATACACTTAAACCCAACATTATACACTGAAACCCAACCCAGATACACTGTAAGACAAACACTGATAAATGTTAAAGGAAAGCAAAAAATGAAATAAACCATTTATACAACATTACAACTGTAAAGACACTGCATCACACTGTAAGAGAAACCCCACGATAAACATTTAAAAGAGAAAACACTGATACACTGTAAGAAAAACACTATCCACCTGTAAGAGAAAACACTCCACACATTTGAAAGAGAAACCCACGAAACACTGTAAGGCAAACACGATCACACTGTAAAAAGCAACCCCTGACACACGTAAGAGCAACACGGGATCACCTGTAAAGCAACACTGAACACACTTAAGACCCAACACTGATCACACTGTAAGGAAACACTGATCACCACTTAAGGGGGCAACACTGAAACCCACACTGTAAGAGCAACACTGAACACACTGTAAACAAAAACTGTTTTAAAAAAAAACTTAAGAGCAAAAAGGAAGATAAAATTTTTCACCGAAAACAAATTTTCCTGTGGCAACCTCCCTCCCAATTCCATTTAAAAAATTAAAACCCCCAAAAACCTTTGCTAAAAGTAAACCCAACATCTCCATTTAAAGTAACCTCATCCATTTAAAGAAACCTCATCCCCCTTTAAAGGGGAACCTCATCCCTGAAACAAATCCCTAAACCTTCCAAACCTAACAAAGGGGAACACGCATCCCACGGGGGTTAAGAAGGCCGGGGGGGGGGGTAATAAATCATTCACCCCGAAAAAATTTTTTGGTGGGTTTTACCCCCTTCCCCTCCTACTACAGTATCCCTCTTTCTTTTAATACAATTTAACCTCATCTCTGACACAAGTATCCCTCATCTCTCCCAAACAAGTATACCTCATCCTGACTAAAAATTAACTAAAATTCCCATCTCTGACTCTTCCAAAAGTATAACCTCATCTCTGACTACAAGTTTTCCTCATCTCGACTACAATTTAACCTCATCCCTGACTAAAAGAAAATACCTCTCTCGACTACAAGTGTACCTCATCCTGACTACAAGTAAAACCTCATCTCTCATTTCGATAAAACCCGTCTCTCACTACATTAAAACCTATCTCCACTGGGAGTATCCCTTATCTCACTAGGATTTAATACCTCATCTCACTACGGTTTTACCTCATCTCTCACAAACATTATCCCTTTTAAACTCTCACCAACCGGTATTTGCCCTTTCAAACAGTAACCCGCTTAAGTGTTTTTGAAATTATTTTGTTTCCCCAAAATTTCGAAAATTTAATTCTTTAAAGGGGGGCAAACCCCCTTCCCAAACCAAATTTCCTGATTTTTTTAAAAAAATTCCAAAATTTAAAAACCCGCAAATGAAAGCAACCCCAAACTTAGTTTTTTGAAAATTTTGGGGGAAAATTAAAAGGTACCGGGTACCAATGTGGAAACCCAAACCCCTTTGCACCACCGCTTTTTCCTTAAAATTTTTTAAATTTACCATTAATTTAAAAAAAATTGGGATTTTTATTTGATAAATAAAAAAAAAGCAAAATGCTAAAAAATTTTTGGACAAAAATTTATAGGGGAAAATGAAAAAAATTAGGAAACCGCCAAGAAAAAATGGTTTTGGGTAAATTTTTAGGGGAATTTTGGAAATTAAAAAAAATTTTTTTTCGACGGGAAATTTAAATTTTAAATTTATTTTACCATTTAATTTCCCTTATTAACTTTTCCTGCAAAAAAAAATTTCCCTTTAAAAAGGGGGTGGAAAATTTTTGGAAGGCTACATTTGTAAGAAAGTGAAACTTAATAAAAGGAACAAAATTCAGGTAAAACGAAGGGAAAAGAATACTGGCGCGGAAATCCCCCCAGGGGAAATTTGGATGAAAAAGGTAAAATAAAATTTTTTTGGGGGCTGACAGGGAATTAAAGGGGCTACCGGGGACCAAATTTTGATGCCGTGAGGGAGTGAAACGGGGGGGCTGGGGAAAAGGATTCCCAAATCCCTAAGGGGAACGTAAATGGAGTGAGAGAGGGGACACTAGGGGAAGGACTACCACCCCCTTTAAGTGTAACGAAATTTGATAGAGAGGGGGGCCTAGGAAGGATTTCCCCCCCCAAAGTGTAAACCCGTAAAGGGGTTTGAGAGACGGGGGCACTACGAAGGACTCCCAAATCCGATTTGGAACGAGAATGGAAAACGGGGAATTTTCGGAAGACTCCAGTTTTAAAGTGTGAACGTAATAAAGGGGAAGAGGGGGGCACTACGAAGGACACCATTCCCTGGGTGTGAACGTAAATGGAGTGAGAGAGGGGGCACAAACGGAAGGACTACCATTCCCTAAGGTGAACGTAAAGGATGAGAGCGGGGCAATACGGAAGGACAACCAGCCCTGAGTGTGAAGGTTTGATGGAGGAGAGAGGGGGGCACAGGGAAGGACTACCACCCCCTGATGTAAAACGTAAGGGAGAGAGGGGGGCGCTCGGAAGGACTACCAGCCCCTTTAAATGTAACGTAGAGGGGTGAAAAACGGGGCCCGCAAGGGAAACAAACCAGTCCCTGAGTGTAAACAAAATGGAGTGAGAAAACGGGACACTACGGAAGGATACCATTTTCCCTAATGGAACGTAAATGGGGGGAAAACGGGGGCCTTTCGGGGGGATTTCCAAACCCCTGATTTGTGAACAAATAAAGTGAAGACGGGGCACTACGGAAGGACTCCCAAGCCCCTGATGTGAACTAGATGGGGGTGAGAGAGGGGGGCAAAGGAAAGGGAACTACCGGCCCCTGAGTGTGAACGTAGATGGTGAAAGAGGGGGGCACTAGGGAAGGGACTACCACCCCCTGAGTGTGAACGTGATGGAGGAAACGGGGCACGGGGGAAAAAGGATTTAAAACCCCCTTTGGGGTTAAAATTAATGGAGGAGAGGGGGGGCCACTAGGGAAGGAAACCAGCCCCTAGTGTGAACGTAATGGATGAGAAAACGGGGCATAGGGAAAGGACTCCCAAACCCCTGATGGGGAACGTAAATGGATGAAGACGGGGCACGGGGGAAAGGGACTCCACCCCCTGAGTTTTGGAACGTAGATGGGGGGAGGGGAGGGGCATAGGGAAGGATTTCCAAAGCCCCTGAGTGTGAACGAAAATGGATTAGAGACGGGGCCACTAGGGAAGGACTACCAGCCCCGATGTGAACGTAAAGGAGTGAGAGAGGGGCACTACGGAAGGACAAACCAGCCCCTAAATTTTTAAAACGAGAGGGAGTGAGAGACGGGGCAGTGGGAAAAGGACTACCCCCCCGAGTGTAAACGTAGATGGAGTGAGAGAGGGGGCACTACGGAAGGATTTCCACCCCTGAGTGTGAACAAAAGTTTAGTGAGAGACGAGACACTAGGAAGGACTACCAGCCCCTGATGTGAACGAAAAATGGGTGAAAAAAACCGGGGCATAGGAAGGATTTCCCGGGCCCCTGGGTTGAAACGTAAATGGAGTGAAGCCCGGAGACACTACGGAAGGACTCCCAGCCCCTGATGTAACGTAGTTTTGGAGTGAAGCCCTGGGAAAACTAGGAAGGACACCCCCCCTGGGGTGTAAACGTAGAGGGAGTGAGAGACGGGCACCCGAAGGACTACCACCCCCTTAGTTTTGCAGTGTCGAAAAACGGGTTAAAATGAACATAACTCGAAGCAGTAGTTTGGCAAAAAAATAAATGTTTTTTATAGTGAAGTTTCACTTCCATAAATTTTTGTCATTGAATATAAACTTGACATTCGCCGATTTTTCCGGGGAACCTAAACAGATTTTTTATGTTTTTTTTATTAATATCACTTCCTTCCTTCTTTTTTTTAAGTCTTTCTTTGGGGGCCTTTTTTTTTTTTTTTTTTGGCACAACATGTAACTCTTTTTTTTTTTTTCCCAAAAAAAAAATTTTCCAATTTTTTTTTTAAAAAGGGGGGGGGCCCGCAAGAAAAAAAAAAAAAAAAAAAAAATATATATATATATATAAAAAAAAAAATTGGGGGAAAAAAAATGGTTTTTTGGGAAAAACCTTTTTAAAAAAAAATTTTTTTTCCTTTTAAAAAATTTTTTTTTTAAAAATTTTTTTTTTTAAAAAATTTTAAAATTTAAAAAATTTTTTTAAAATTTTTTTTTAAAAAAAAAAATTTTTTAAACCCCAAAAAAAATTTTAAAATTTTTTAAAAATTTTTTAAAAAAAAAATTTTTTTTTTTTTTTAAAAAAAAAATTTTTTCAATAATTTAAACAAAAAAATTTTTTTTATATTTTTGGGGGCCTTTTTTTAAAAAAATTCCCAAAAAAACCCCCGTAAAAAAAAAATTTTTTTTAAAAAATTTAAATTTTTATTTAAAAAATTTTAAAAAAAAATTTTAAAAAATTTAAAAAAAAAAAATTTTTTAAAAAAAATTAAAAATTTTAAAAAAAAGGGGGAAAAAATTTTAAAATTTTTTAAACCCCGGGGGAAAAAAAAAAAAAAAAAAATTTTTTATTTTAAAAAAAAAACCCTTTTTTTTTTTTTAAAAAAAAAAAAAAATTTTTTGGGGCCAAAATTTTTTTTTTTTGGGAAATTTTTTTTTTTTTTGGGGTTTTTTTTTTTCAATTAAAAAAAAATTTTTGGGGGAAAAAAAAAGGGGGGTTTTTTTAAAAAAGGGTTTTTTAAAATTTCGGCCCAAAAATTTTTTCCCCCGGGGGGGAAAAAACCCCCCAAAAAAAAAAAATTTTTTTCCCCCCCCCGGTTTTTTAATTTTAAAATTTTAAAAAAAATTTTTTTCCCCCCCCCAAAGGGAGGGAAAAATTAAAACTTAAATTTTCCCCCCCCCCCTTTTAAAAATTTTTTTTCCCCCCAAAATTTTTTTTAAAAAATTTTAAAACCCCCCCCCTTTTTTTTTCCCCCCCCCAAAAAATTTTTTTTTTAAAAATTTTTAAAAATTTTTTTTTAAAAAATTTTAAAATTTTTTTAAAAAAAAACCCCCCTTTTTTTCCTTTAACCCCCTTTTTTCAAACCCCCCTTTTGGGGGTTAAAAAATTTTTTTTTCCCCCAATTTTTTAAAAAATTTTTTTTTAAAACCCCCCCCTTTTTTTAAAAGGGGCCCCCCTGGGCCCCCCTTTCCCTTTTCCTTAACCCCCCCCCCTTTTTAAAATTTTTTAAAAAGCCCTTTTTTCCTTTAAAAAAAAGGGGTTTTTTCCCCTTTTTTTTCCCCGGGAAAAAAGTTTTTTAAACCCCCAAATTGGAAATTTTTTTTAAACCTTTTTTTTGGAAAAACCCAAAAAACCCCACTTTCCCCCAAACCGGTTTGGGGTTTTTTTTTTTTTTTTAAAATTTTGTCCCAAATTTTTAAAAGGGGAAAAAAAATTTGGGCCCGGGTTTTTAAAAATTTTAAAAACCCCCAAAAAAAAAGGAAAAAGAAATTTTAAATTTTTAAAAACCCCCCAGGGCCCCCCAAAATTTTGGGTTTTTCCTTGGGGTTTTTTTTTTGGGGGGTTTTCCCCCTTTTTGGGGTTTAAACGGGAACCCCCCCTTTTTAAAAGTTTTTCCCCCCCGGGGGCCTTTTTTTGGGGGGGTTTTTTTGGGGGGGGAAACCTTTTCCCCGGGCCAAAAAACCCCCCGTTTGGGGTTTTTTGGGGGGGGGGTTTTTAAAAAACCCCCTTTTAAAAGTTTTTTAAAAAAATTAAATTTGGGAGTGGAAACCCCCCTTTTTCCCCATGGGGGCCCCAAAAAAGGGGGCCATTTTTTTTTGGGTTTTTTAAAAAAAATTTTTAAATTTAAAAATTTTTTTTTTTTTTGGGTTTTTAAAAAAAAAAAACCCCCCCGGGGAAAATAAAATTTTTTTGGGGGAAAAAATCGTTCCCCCAGGAAAAAAAAAATTTTAACCAAAAAAAAAAATTTTTAAGGGGGGAAAAAATTTTTTTTGGGGGGGGTTTTTTTAAAAAAAAAAAGGGGGAAAAAATTTAAAAAAAAAAAGGGTTTTTTTTTAAAAAGGGGTTTTTTGGGTTTTTGGGAAAATTTTTTTTTTCCCCCTTAAAAATTTTAAATTTAAAAAAATTTTTAAAGTTAAATTTTTTTCCCCCCCTTTTTTTTTTTTTTCCCCCAGGGAAAAAAAATTTTTGGGCCCCCCAAAAAACCCCCAAAAAAAAAAAATTTTTCCCCCCCCCAAAACATTCCCAATAAAATAAAAAAACCCCCCCCCCCCAAACCCCCCCCCCCCCCCCCAAAACCCCCCCTTTCCCCCCCCCCCCCCCCCCGGGTTTTTAAAAAACCCCGGGCCCCCCCGGGGAAAACCCCCGGGGGGTTTTTCCCTCAAAGGGCCTTTTCCCCCCCCGGGGTTTTTTTAAAAATTTTTTTAATTTTCCCCCCCCAACCAAAACCCAACCCCCCGGGGAAAAAAAACCCTTTTCCCCCCAAACCCTTTTCCCCCTTCCCCGGGCCCCCTTTTAAAAATTTTTGCCCGGGGAAAACCCTTTTTTCCCCTTTTTAAAGTTAAACCCCCCCCCCCCCCCTTTTTTTTTTTTTTTTTTTTTCCCCAAAAAAAACCCCAATTTTAAAAAATTCCCCCCAAAAATTCCCCCCCCCCGGGGGAAAAAACCCCGCCTTCCCCCCAAAAATTTTTCCCCCCCCCCCCTTTTTTTTTAAAAGGGGGGGGCCCCCCCCCTTTTTTTTTTCCAAAATTTTGTTTTTTCCCCCCCCCCCCCCCAAAAAAAAAAAATTTTTCTCCCTTTCCTTTTTTTTTTTTGGGGAAAAAAAATTTTCCCCCCCCCCCCCCTTTTTTTTTTTTTGGGTTTTTTGTTCCCTTTCCCCTTTTTTTTTTTAAAAATCCCCCGGGGTTTTTTTTTTTTTCCCCCCCCCCAGGAAAAACCCCCCCGGGGAAAAAACCCGGGGAAAAAAAAAAAAAAGGGGGAAACCGGGCCCCCCCGGGGTTTTGGGGGCCCCCCTTTTTTCCCTTTAAAAACCTTTCCCCCCTTTTTTTTCCCCCCTTTTCAAAAAGTCCCCCCTTTTAACCCCCCCAAAAAAAGATTTTCCCCAATTTTTTTCCCCCCAAAAAAAATGGGGGCCCCCCCAAAAAAATTCCAAAAAAAGGGTTTTATTTTTTTTAAAAAAAAATTTTTAAAAAATTTTTTTCCCCCAAAAATTTTTTTTAAAAAAATTTCCCTTTTTCCCTTTTTATTTTCCTTTTTAAACCCCCCCCCTTTTTTTAAAAAAAGGGGGCCCAAAAAATTTTTTTCCCTTTAAAGGGAAAAAATTTTTTTTAATTTTTTTTTTTTTAAAAAAAATTTTTTTTTTTTAAAAAAAACCCCCCCTTTTTTGGGAAAAAAAGGGTAAAAAAAATAAGGGGCCCTTTTTTTTAAACCCCTTTTTTTTCCCCCCCTTTTTTTTTTTGGGGGGTTTAAAAAACCCCCCCCTTTTTGGAAAAAGGGGGCCCTTTTAAAAAAACCCCCGGGGGCCCCTCCCCCCGGAACCCAAAAATTTTTCCCCGGAGGGTTAAACCGCCCAAAAGGGGGGGTTTTTTTCCCCCCTTTTAGTTTAAAAAATTTTTTTTTTTTTTTTTTCCAAAAAAATTTTTTTCCCCCAAAAATTAAAAAAACCCCCCCAAAAAATCCCCGGGGGGGGTTTAAACCCCCCCGGTTTCCCTTTTCCCCCCCCGGGGGAAAATTTTCCCGGGGGAAAAACCCCGGGCCCCCAAAAAAATTTTCCCCCAACCCAAAACCAAAAATTTTAAAAAAAATTTTTTTTGTTTAAAAAAATTTTTTAAAAAAAAAAAAAACCGGCCCCCCCGGGGGGGGCCCCCCCCTTTTTGGAAAATTTTTTAAATTTCCCCTTTTATCTTAAATTTTCCCCTTAAAGGGGGTTTTGGGGGGGAATTTTTCCCCCCCTTTTTTTTGGGGCTTCCCCCCCTTTTTTTTTAAAACCCCCCCCGGGGTAAAATTTTAAAAAATTTTTTTTAAAGGTTCCCTTTTTCCCCCCCAAAAACCCGAAAAACCCCAGGGGCCCCCTTTTTTTTGAAAATTTTTTTTCCCCCCAAAACCCCTTTTAAAAAAAAATTTTTTTTTTTCCCCCCTAAAAATTATTTAAAAAGGGGGGCCCCAAAGGGGGGGGGCCCCCCCCCGGGGGGTTTTGGGCCCCCTTGGGTTTTTAAAAAACCCCCCCCCGGGGGGGGGAAAAACCCCCCCCCCCCCAAAAAAAAAAATTTTCCCCGGGGAAAAATCCCCCCGGGGGGGGTTTTTCCCCGGGGAGGGGGTTTAAAAACCCCCGGGGAAAAAATTCCCCCCCCTAGGCGGGGGTTTTTTTTTGGGGTGGAAATTTAACCTGGGGTCCAATTAAATTTTACCCCGGGGGGGTTAAACCCCCCCCGGGGGGGGTTTTTTTGGGCCCCAAGGGGGCCCCCCCCGGGGAAAGGAAAAAAAACCCCCCCCGGGGGGTTTCCCCCAACCGGGGGAATTTAAACCCCCCGGGGGAAAAAATTTCCCCCCGGGGGAAAAACCCCAACCCGGGTTGGGGGCCCCCCCGGGGAGGGCCCGCCGGAAGGGGAAATTTTAAACCCCTTTGGGGGTTTCCCCCCAAAAAAACGCCCCCCCCAAAAAAACGAAAAGGGGGAAATATTCCCCCCCCCGGGGGGGAAAAAATTCCCCAACCCCGGGTTGGGGTATTCCCCCCAAAAAAAACCCCCCCCCGGGGGAAAAAACCCCCCAAAATTTTCCTTGGGGGTTTTTTTTAAAAGGGGGGGGGGAAAAATTTTTAAAAATTTTTCAAATTTTAAATTTCCTTTTTTTTTTTTTTTTTAAAAAACGGCCCCGGGGGGGTTTAATAAATTTTCCCCCTGGGGCCCCTTTTTTTTCCTTAAAATTTTTTAAAGGGGGGAAAAAATTTTTTGGGGGGGTTTTTTTTAAACTACGGGGTACACAGTGGCGCCAGCATGATATATATATATATATATATATATATATAATATTTTTAATTATAATATATATATATGTCGTGCCAAATATGTAAAACTGGTAAAAATTAGCAAGAACCATTTAAATTAAGCCTTTATAAATTTTCTTTTATAGTTTAAAGTAATTTTTTTCATTAATGTTAATGTTTTTTTTTTTTAATTTTGCACTAAAAAAATCTAGAAAACTTACCTAACCTTATTAAACAAGAGCAATTTATTTACCTAACCCAACATATATTTTTTTAGATTTGTTACAGTAATTTAATATAAAAACAAACCAGTGAAGTATTTTTCTTCTTTAGGTTCAATTTTTTTGGGCAAAAATTATTGATCCCAAAAATTTTTCACTTGTCCTATATGGAAAAATGAACTTGCTATTTAAGCCAAAGATCGAAAATTCGCCTATTCGGCACGACATATTTATATATATATAATATAATTTTTATATAAATATATTATTTATATATATAATATATATATGCAAGGAATTCGCGAGAGCAGCAAAATAACCAAACACTGACTCTGGGCTGAAGGAGACTGAACCTACAACCCTTTGAAAAGGACGCAGTTTCCCAAATCTATCCACACGGACAATACCTTGGCGTGCAGCATGCGCTACACTTTTGATCCAAGGCAGCCAGCTTTTAGGGAAAAAGGGTTACACTTTTCATCTCATCCCCTGCATCTCAGCCCTTTTAGAGATTTGAACAATGCAAGGAATTCGCGGAGCATGCAAAATTACACTGCTACCTTGTCCTAAGGTTCTAGGTTCGATCTCCTTTAGCAAAATCAGGTTTTGTATATTTTGCATGCTCTCGCGAATTCCTTTCTTTTTCAAATCTCAGTAAGGCGAAAGCATGCAGGGATGAAGAAAAGCTGTAAGCCTTTTCCTGAAAGCTGGCTGCCTTGGGTCAAAACGTGAGCGCAGCTGCACCCAATATTGTCCAGTGGATGATTGGAAAGCACTGCGTTCCTTGTCCTAAGGGGTTGTAGGTTTTGAGTCTCCTTCAGCCAAGATAGTGTTTGTGATATTTCGCATGCCTGCGAAATTCCCTTCATTTTAAATCTCTAGTAAGGCTGATGCATGCAGGGGATGAGAAAAAACTGAAAACCCCTTCTTCCTGAAAGCGGGCTCCCTGGATCAAAACGTGTACGCAGTGCACGCCAAAGGTATTGCCCATGGGATAGATTGGTAAACACTGCGTACCTTGCCAAAGGGTTTTAGGGTTCGGTCCCCTTTCACCAAGATCATGTTATTAAAAAAATTTATTATTATTTTAAATATAATAAATTTATATTTTATATTATATATATATATAATATATTTTTTCCCCCAGGGAAAAGCCGGGGGTTCGACCCCTTTGGGCTGTGCAGTTATTATTGATCAATCCCACTTGTTCCGTGGGTACAAAAATTATTATCTTCTCTTGACTAGTACAAAAAAGGAAGTAGAATGAAATTAGCTCAGAGGCTTCCCACACCACGTAGTTTTTCATGGTGGGGGCAATGGTGCATCCAGCATGGCGGGGAGCGTGATGAATGGTTCAGAGAACCGACTTTGAAAAAATTAGCACATATGCAACCTTGTGTATTTTTTTAAGGAAACTTTCGCCACACAGGGCTTCTCAGTCCATCGTAAGAAATTTGAAAAACAGGAGGGAAGGGTAATAGCCCCTAAAACCTTGAGTCAATGTTTCTTCCCTAATCTTAAATTTGAATACGGCATATAGCGAGAACAGCTTATAAACCTAGGCAGGGGAGGTCAGCATATAGTCGGTCACATTTTTTTCAATGTGGAAATAGGGTTTTGCCCAAAAATTAGGCAAGCGAAGAATTCCCCAAGGGATTAAGATCCCAAGAAGTTGCAGTGTCTACAGATTTGTAGATGAATGGTTAGAAACCGAAATTTTTAAAATTAGACACATAGCAAATCTTTTGTAAACTTTTTGAGGAAAGTTTCGCCCCACGGGCTTTATCAGACACCAACTTCTTTGGGATCTTAATACTTAGGGAAATTTTTCGCTTTCCAATTTTGGGGCGACCTCTTCCACATTGAACAAATGTGACACGACCTATGACTGCTGTACCTCCCCGCCTTAGGGTTTTATAAGTGCTTCCCCCGTGATATGCCGTATTTATTCAAGATTGATGGACTGAACTTTTTGACTCAAGGTTGGGGGGACTGATGCCTCATTCTCCCCTTTTTCTTCAGTTTCTCCTAGTATGGACTGATGAAGCCACTGTGGGGCGAAACGTTTCCTCAAAAAAAGTCCCCAAGATTTTCATTGGGTCTAATTTATAAAGCAGATCACCATTAGGTTTGTGTGGCTAGGGGTCTAAAGGTCATGCGTTTTCTTCACGATGAGGGGGGCCAAAAAGCAGGGGTTCACCCTTGGGCTAGTCATGTTGTTATATATATATATATATATAATTATATATATAATATATATATATATATAAATTATATATATATAATTAACTGTCGTGCGAATAGGTAAAACTTGAAATTTTTGGCTTAAAAGCAACTTGTTCTTGTAGAAAAAAGACAAACGAAAATTGTGTATGCAAAATTTTCAAAAAAATCTTTTCTGTACGTAAAAAAAAATAATTTCACTGTGTTTGTTTAGAATAAATTATTGTAAATTATCTAAAATATATATAGTTGGATTAGGCTAAATTAAATTGGATTGTTATAGAAGATTTGGCAAGTTTTTTTAAGGTTCTTTTGGTCAAAATTTTTAATTTTTTTAAATTACATAAATTAAAAAAATATTTTTAAACGTTTAAAGAAAATTTTAGAAAGGGCTTAATTTAAATGAGTTCTTGCTAATTCCATTTTTTTCCTATTTTCCCAAAAACCCGGGCCCCCCCAAGGGTGGGGTTTTTTTCCCCCCCCCACCGCCAAAAATATTACACTTTTAAAAAATACAAAAAAAAACCCCCCCCATTACCCCCACCCCCGGGACCAAAACCCCAAAAAACCCCCCCCCCCCCCCCCGCGGGTTTTTTTACCCCCCCGGGAAACCCTTTAAAATGTTACCTTTCCACACTCCAACGCACGTCAAATCTTTAAAAACCCAATTGCCTCCATTAGCTCCCATCTAACACGCCCAAACTGCTTGCTGAAAGTCCAACCCCCGCACACGAAAAATTCCTTCATCCCTCCCCCCAACCTTCCTAGGCCAACCCCCCCTCGGGCCCTTTCCCTCCACTACAGATTTTTAACACTTTCGAAGTCTCCCTTTTGTTTCCCTTTTCTCTACATGTCCGAACCACCCCAACAAAACCCCCCTTCACCCCCCTTTATAATAGTTTTTGTAACCCCCCACCTCTTCCCATTTCCAAACTAAAAGAATTCCTGCATTATATTCACACCCCACATTGCCCTCAACATGACTCTCCCCTTTCCTCCAGCCTTCTCCTCGTTGCAACATTATCAAACCCATGCTTCACCCCCTTTGGAGCTTTGGAGACTATGCCCCCATACTTCCATGGACAAAGTTTTATTGTCTCCCCAGTCCTAAGTCACCATCGCCTTTTTTGCCTCAAACAATTCGGGACGACAAAAAATCTGTCTCTGTCTCTGCCCCTGCCGCCTCTCTCTCTTTCATGTTTTTTTTAAAAAGTTATGCCTAGCCACCCCCACATTTGCACATTGCGTTTTTAAACTTTCTTTTTTGGCAAAATCACCCATGATAAACCCTTCACTCTAGTGCTACGTGCACCCTTTTCTTTTCTGCGGGTTTATCAGTTTTTTTTGTTTCCCCATTCCTGTCTTGTTTCCACTTTTAGGGAGTCGATAAATTAACACATGTCAACACTTGGGTATCTTTACCCAGGGAAAAGTTTCCCCCACAGTGGGTTTACAGTCAATCAATTTAAATGGTGAAGAACAGAAGGGTTTTTGGTAATCAGTCTCTCAGCCTGGAGTCGATGTAATCATCCTCAGCCTGGAGTCGATGTAATCTTTTCCAGCCTGGAGTCTTTTAACAGTCTCTCAGCCCGGAGTCGATGTATCAGTCCCCTCAGCCTGGGGGGTCGATGAATCAGTCTCAGCCCGGAGTCGATGTAAAAAGTCTTCAGCCTGGGTCGATGTAATCATCTCTCAGCCTGGATCATGTAATCAGTCTCTCACCCTGATCGATTTTAATCAGTCTCTCAGCCTGGAGTCGATGTAAACAGTCTCTCCCTGGATCGATGTAACGTCTCTCACCTGGGGCGAGTAAACATCTCTCAGCCCGGAGTCATGTAATCGTCTCTCACCGGAGTCGATGTAATATCTCTCACCCGGAGTCGTGTAATCATCCTCTCAGCCTGGAGTCGATGTAATCAGTTTTCTCACCCGAGTCCATTTATCAGTCTCTCAGCCTGGGTCGATTAATCAGCCCTCTCAGGCCTGGATCGATGTAATCAGTCTCTCAGCCTGAGTCGAGTAATCGTTCTCAGCCTGGAGTCGATGTAATCATTCTCTAAGCCTGGAGTCGATTTTAATCAGTCTCTCACCGGGAGTCGATGAAATCATTCCTCAGCTGGAGTCGTTTGTAAATCAGTCTCTCAGCCTGGAGTCGATGTAATCAGTCTCTCAGCCTGGAGTCGATGTAATCAGTCTCTCAGCCTGGAGTCGATGTAATCAGTCTCTCAGCCTGGAGTCGATGTAATCAGTCTCTCAGCCTGGAGTCGATGTAATCAGCCCTCTCAGCCTGGAGTCGATGTAATCAGCCCTCTCAGCCTGGAGTCGATGTAATCAGTTCTCAGCCTGAGTCGATGTAATCATCTCTCAGCCTGGAGTCGATGTAATCAGTCTCTCAGCCTGGAGTCGATGTAATCAGTCTCTCAGCCTGGAGTCGATGTAATCAGTCTCTCAGCCTGGAGTCGATGTAATCAGTCTCTCAGCCTGGAGTCGATGAAATCAGTCCCCTCAGCTGGAGTCGATGTAATCAGTCCTCTCAGCCTGGGGGTCGATGAAATCAGCCCTCTCAGCCTGGAGTCGATGTAATCAGTCTCTCAGCCTGGAGTCGATGTAATCAGTCTCTCAGCCTGGAGTCGATGTAATCAGTCTCTCAGCCTGGATTTCGTGTAATCAGTCTCTCAGCCTGGGTCGTTTGTAATCAGTCTCTCAGCCTGGAGTCGATGTAATCATCTCTCAGCCTGGAGTCGATGTAATCAGCCCTCTCGCCTGGAGTCGATGTAATCATCTCTCACCCTGGAGTCGATGTAATCAGTCCTCACCCTGGAGTCGATGTAATCAGCCCTCTCAGCCTGGAGTCGATGTAATCAGTCTCTCAGCCTGGATTTCGATGTAATCGTCCTTCAGCCTGGAGTCGATGTAATCAGTCCCTCAGCCTGGAGTCGATGTAATCAGTCCCTCAGCCTGGAGTCGATGCAATCACTCCATCAATTTTGACAAGAATACAGCATATGCACGAAGACGTTGCTTTATACGTACACAGGTGAGGTAAAACAGTCGTATGTGGTATCATATCTGACAAATTCAAAATATGCATGTGCTGGGGTTTCTTTTCAAGACTTGGATGTTACTCGATCCAGCTGGGGATGATTACATCGACTCCAGGGGAGGCTATTACATACTCCAGGCTGAGGGACTGATTACATCGACCCAGGGGGAAAACTGATTACATCGACCCCGGGGCTGAGAGACCTGTTTACATCGACCCCCGGGGCTGAGAACTGATTACATCGACCCCACTGAGAGATGATTACACGACTCCGGGGCTGAGGGACTGATTACATCGCCCCCAAGGTGAGGGACTGATTACATCGACCCCCAGGCTAAGGATGATTACATCGACTCCAGGTGAGGACTGATTACTCGACTCCAGGGAGAGACTGTTACATGACTCCAGGTGGGGGCTGTTTACATCGACCCCGGCTGGGGATGATTACATCGACTCCACTGGGGACTGTTACATCGACTCCGACGAGGATGTTTACATCGACTAAAGGCTGGAAAACGATTACATCGACCCCAGGCTGAGATGATTACATCGACTCAAGGCTGAGAGCTGATTACATCCCCTCAAGGGTGAGAGACGACTACACGACCCAAGCTGAAGACTGATTACACGACCCAAGGGCTGAGAGATGTTTACATCGACTCCAGGCTGAGGGACGATTACATCGCCCAAGGCGAGAGACTGATTACATCGACCCCAGGCTGGGGGGACGGGATACATCGACCCAGGCTGAGAGATGATTACATCGACCCAAGGTGAGGACTGATTACATCGACCCCGGGTGAGAGACTGATTACATCGACTCCAGCTGGAGCCGATTACATCACCCAAGGGGCTGAAAAATGATTACATCGACCCAAGGCTGAGAGACTGATTACATCGACTAAAGGGCTGGGGGGATGATTACCTCAAATTTTTCTTTTCTTCGCTATTCCCTTTTGTATGGCGATGAACCCCACGTGGGGCAAAACGTTTCCTCAGTAAAGATACCCAATGTTAAATTGTTTAAATTTTATCAATTTGTCAGCCCCTCTCAACTATTTATCTTCTTTTTGGGTAGTCATTTCCCCACTTTTTTA
>NC_069432.1:8796582-8820762 GCF_026875155.1 Cherax quadricarinatus | reverse complement strand
GATGGGGGTAATAATAAGGATAGTAAATTTTGAGTAATAATAGGGTAGTAAGGATAGAGTAATAATAAGGATAGTAAGGATAGAGTAATAATAGGATAGTAAGGAAGAGTTTAATAGGATGTAAGGGTAGGTAATTAGGGATATAAGGATAGGTAATAAAAGGATAGTTGGATAGAGTAAAATAAAAGGGTATAAGGGGGGGGAAAATAAGGTGGAATAATAAAGGAAAAGTAAGGTGAGTAAAAAAGGGGGTGTAAGGGTGGAAATAATAGGATGTAAAATAGAGTAATAATAAGGATAGTAAGGAAGAGTAATAATAAAGGATAGTAAGGATAGAGTAAAATTTAAAAAGATGGGGATAGTAAGGATAGAGAATAATTAGGATAGTAAGGAAGAGTAAAAAATTAGGATGTAGGATAGAGTAATTAAGGATGTAGGATGGTAATAATAAGGTAGAGTAAATTAATAAGGATATAAAGGGTAGAGTAATAAGAGGGTAGTAAGGATAGAGTAAATAAAAGGATAGTAGGTAGAGTAATAATAAGGGTAGGTAATAATGGGGTGTAAGGAAGAGTAATTGGGGTAGTAAGGATAGAGTAATAAAAAGGATAGTTTAAAGTAGAAAAAATAATAAATAAGGATAATAAATAAGGATGTAGGATAGGTAATAATAGGATAGTAAGGTGAGTTTAAAAATAGGATAGAGTAATAATGGGGTTAAGGATAGGTTAATAATAAGGTAGTAATAATAGGATAGTAAGGAAAAGAGTAATAAATAAGGGTAGCGGAAATAAAAAGGATGTAAGATAGAGTAAAAATAAAGAAAAAATATAGGTAAGAATAATATGGATAGAAATAATAGGAAATAAGGAAAATATAAAAAATAAGGAGAGAATAATAAGGATAGATAATAATGGGATGTAAGGATAGAGTATAATAGGTTGGGGGGGTTTAAAAAAAGGGGTGAAGGATAGGTAATTAAAGGATGTAAGGATAGAGTAAAATGAGGTAGTAAGGGTAGAGTAATAATGGGATATAAGGATAAATAAAATAAGGAATAGTAAGGATAGATAAAAATAAAATCAGGATTAAGGGGTAGGGGGTAATAATGGGATAGAAAAATAGAGAATAAAAAAAGGAATAAGGAGGAAAAAAGGAAATATAAAGGGTGTAAAGGATGAGTAATAATGAGGATAGAAGGGAAAAGGGAAAAAAGGATAAGGTTAAGGGGGTAGGGTTAAATTTAAAAAGGTAGAGTAAAATAAGGATAGTAAGGATAGAGTAATAATAGGGATGTTAAAGGTAAAAGGGAGTTTTAAAAATGGGAAGTAAGGATAAGTAATAATAGGATAGAAGATAGAGTAATAAAAGGTAAAGGAAAATAATAAAAGGATAGTAAAGGATAGAGTAATAATAAGGGTAGTAAGGATAGGTAATAATAAGGATAAGGGAAATAAAAAAGGATGTAAGGATAGAGTAAAAATAAGGGTAGTAAATAAGAATTAAAGGAAAAAGAATAAAATAAGGATAGAGGAATAATGAGGATAGTAAGGATAGAGTAATAATACGGATAGTAAGGATAGGAGATAATGAGATAGTAGGATAGGTAATAAGGATAGTAGGGTGGAACTAATAAGGATAGTTAGGATAGAGTAATAATTTAAAGGGTAGAGTAATAATAAAGGGTAGTAAGGATAGAGTAATAATAGGATAGTAAGGATAGAGTAATAATAAGGATAGTAAGGATAGAGAAATAAAGAGTGATAGTATAAGGATAGAGTAATAATAAGGATGTAAGGATAAGAGTAACTAATGAGGATAGTAAGGGGAAAATAAGAAAAGTAATAAATAAGGATAGTAAGGATCTAGAAAAGTAATAATAAGGATAGAGGGTAATAATGAGGATAGTAAGGATAGAGTAATAATAGGATAGTAAGGATAGAGTAATAAATAGAGAAAAATAAAGGGTAGATAATAAGAGGATAGTAAGGATAGAGTAATAATGAGGATAGTAAGGATAGAGTAATAATTAAGGATGTAAATATAAGGATAGTAAGGGAAGAGTATAAAGAGGATAGTAAGGATAGAGTAAATAAATACGGCAATTAAAGGGTGATAATAATAAGGATAGTAAGGGTAGAGTAAATAAGGATAGTAAGGATAAAAGAGTATAATTAAGGATAGTAAAGGTAGAGTAATAATAAGGATGTAAGGATAGAGAAATAATAAGGATAGAGGTAATAATAAGGATAGTAAGGATAGAGTATAAAAAGGGATAGTAAGGGTAGGAGGATAATAATAAGGATAGTAAGGATAGAGTAATAATAAAGGGTAGTAAGGATAGAGTATAATGAAGGATAGTAAGGAAGGTAATAATAAAGGGTAGTAAAGGTAGGTAATAATAAAGGGTGTAAAGGGTAGAGTAATATAAGGATAGAGTAATAAAAAGGATAGTAAGGTAGAGTAATAAGAGGATAGTAAGGATAGGTTTAAAAAAGGTAGTAAAAGGAATAAGAATAATAAAAAGGGAATAGGTAATAATAGGATGTAAAGGTAAAAACCCCGGGGAGTAATAATGGTGTAAGGATAGAGTAATAAAATAAATTGATTAAAAGGTAATAAAATAAGGAAAAGTAAAGGGTAGGTTAAACAAGGATAGTAAGGTAGGTAATTAAGGATGTAAGGATAAGGGGAAAAATGGATGTAAGGAAGAGTAAAAATGAGTTTAAGGATGTAGGGGAATAATTTGAGGATAGTAAGGATGAGTAATAATGAGGATGTAAGGATAGGTAAAAATAAATGGGATAGAGTAATATGAGGATAGTAAAGGATGGTAAATAATAAGGATAGAAAAAAAAATAAATTAAGGTAGAGTAATAAAAAGGATAGTAAGGATAGGTAAAATAAGGATAGTAAGGATAGAGAAATTTTATAAGGTTTTAAAAGGATAGGTAATAATGAGGTAGAAATAGGTAATAATAAGGCTAGAAGGTTAATAATAAAAAGGGTTAGTAAAGGTAAAAAATTAACCCCATTAAATTATAAATTAAAATTTAATAATTAAATTTTAAAACCCCTTAATTAAATTAAATTTATTAAATTAATATTAATATTAAATTAAAAATTCATAAATTTAACAAATTAATTAAATTAAAAAATTTTTAAATTTAAAAATTAAAAAATTAAATTAAAAATTAATTAAATTTTAAAAATTAATTAAAACCTTAATTAAAATTATCCCTTTAATCTAAATTTTCCATATTAAATTAACCAATTAATTCCCCAATTAAAAAATTAATTAAATCTTCCATTAATTAATTAATTAAATTATTTAATTAAATTAATATTAATTTTAATTAATTTAAAATTCACTACCTTACTTAATTAAATTATTAAATTCCCCTTAACCCCCAAAATTCATCCCCCCATCTTAAATACCTTTAAACTCTACCCAAATTTTAATCCTTCATCCCCACCACCTTAATTTACCTTCACTCTACCCCCACCTTCATACCTTCACTCTCCCACCCCCTTTCACCCCTACCCCCACCTTCACTCCCTTTCCCATCTACCCCCATCTTCACTACCTTCCTCTCCCACCACCTTCACTTTACCACCATCTTCACTCCCTTTCACTCTCCCACCCCTTCACTCCCTTTAATTTCTACCACCCCCTTTTCCACTCTACCCCCAACCTTCACTCCCTTCACTTTTCCACCTTCTTCACTACCTTCACTCTACCCCCAATTTCACTACCTTCCTCTACCACCACCTTAAACTACCTTCACTCTACCACACCCTTAAATTCCTTCACTCTACCACAATCTTCATCCCTTCACTCTACCACCACCTTCACCCCCTTTCCCCCTCTACCACCACCTTAAATACCTTCACTTCCACCACCTTCCCCCACCTTCACTCTACCACCCATCTTCACAAACCTTCACTTTTACCACCCCCTTCATCCTTCACTCTACTACCCCCTTCACCACCTTCACCTGCCACCACCTTCACTCTCCCCAACCCCCTTAACTTACCACCCCCTTTCACTTCCCACCCCCTTCCCCCTCTACCACCACCTTTCACTTTTACCACCCCCTTCACTCTACCACACCTTCACTCTACCACCCCCCTTCACTTCCCACCCCCTTTCCCACTCAAACCCCCCCTTTTCACTTTTCCCAACCACTCTGGGGGGGTGAGGTTTGTTTGTTAATATCAAAGGGGGAAAATTTTTGGGGGAAAGGGAGTCGAAGGGGGAAATAATGAAAAAGTTTTGAGCGAGAAGGAACAGGGGAAAAGGTGAATGGAACGGGTAAGAAAAATTTTTAGAGGGTGAAGAATGAGGGAAAGGGGTTTTTAAATGGGAAAAGGAGAGGAATGAAGAGGTCGAAAATTTTTGGTTTTAAGGGGTTAAGAGACGGATGAAGGGGAGGGGAAGGGGAAAACAGGGAAAAAGGAAATTTAAAAGGTTTTAGGGAAAATAGAGGGAAGAGAGGGGAGATAGAAAAGATAGAGGGGATAGGAGATAGAGGTTTTGGGAGGAGATGAAGAGATAGAGAGAAAGAGATAAAAGAGATTTGAGAGAAGAGAGAGAAGAAAAGAGGGAGAGAGGAGGAGGAGAGAGAGAGAGGAGAGATAGAGAGAGACAGAGAGAAAAGGGCAGAGAGAACAGGAGAGAAAAGAAAGAGAGAGAGAGAGAGGAGAGGGGATAAGGGAAAAAGGGGGAGAAGAGAGAGAGAGAAAAGGGGAGATAGAGAGATAAGAGATAGAGAGATAGAGAGAGAGAGGAGAGGGGAGGGGAGAGAGATGGGGAGAAGGAGAGACTGGGAAGAGAAAAAAAAAGGGTTAAATTTTTTTAAGAAAAATGCATCAATAAAAAAGCTTTTGATCTACCTTAAAGGAAAAACCCCATTTACAAAAAAAATGTTTTTCTCCCGGAGCCCTTTTAAACCTATTTAGGCCTTTCGGGATAGGTTAATTAAAAGACTCATCGTTCCCAAATTTACCCATATCCAAAAATTTTTATTAAAAAATTTTAAAATAAAATAATGGGAATTTTTAAAAAAGTTTTCCCAAAATAGAAAAAAAAAATATATTTTGGAAAAAAAAAAATTTTCCCTAGGAAAAAAAGGGAAAATGGGGATTTTTATTATTTTTTTTTTTTTTTAGTGAATTTCAAAAATTGTTGTTTTTTTTGACCAAAATGTTTATGTTTTTGCCCCTGACCCGTGATGATTATACTTTTTTTTGTAAACACTTACCTTTTGGTAGGTTTTGTTGATGGTTTGGGGCTGTGTGGTAGGTCGTTGAAAGGTTTGGGGGGACTGTGGTAGGTACTGTTTATGGTTTGGACTTTTGTGGTAGGGACTGTTGATTTGGTTTGGACTGTGTGGTAGGTACTGTTGATTTGGGGGGACTGGGGTGGTAGGTACTGTTTTAGGTGGGAATGTTTTTGGTAGGGACTGTTGATGGTGGGGGCTGTGTGGTAGGTTTTGTTGATGGTGGGACTGTGTGGTAGGTACTGTTGATGGTGGGACTGTGTGGTAGGTACTGTTGATGGTGGAACTGTGTGGTAGGTATGTTGATGGTGGGACTGTGTGGTAGGTACTGTTGATGGTGGGACTGTGTGGTAGGTACTGTTGATGGTGGGACTGTGTGGTAGGTACTGTTGATGGTGGGACTGTGTGGTAGGTACTGTTGATGGTGGGACTGTGTGGTAGGTACTGTTGATGGTGGGACTGTGTGGTAGGTACTGTTGATGGTGGGACTGTTGTGGTAGGTACTGTTGATGGTGGGACTGTGTGGTAGGTACTGTTGATGGTGGGACTGTGTGGTAGGTATGTTGATGGTGTGGACTGTGTGGTAGGTACTGTTGATGGTGTGACTGTGTGGTAGGTACTGTTGATGGTGTGACTGTGTGGTAGGTACTGTTGATGGTGGGACTGTGTGGTAGGTACTGTTGATGGTGGGACTGTGTGGTAGGTACTGTTGATGGTGGGACTGTGTGGTAGGTACTGTTGATGGTGGGACTGTGTGGTAGGTACTGTTGATGGTGGGACTGTGTGGTAGGTACTGTGATGGTGGGACTGTGTGGTAGGTACTGTTGATGGTGGGACTGTGTGGTAGGTACTGTTGATGGTGGGACTGTGTGGTAGTACTGTTGATGGTGGGACTGTGTGGTAGGTACTGTTGATGGTGGGACTGCGTGGTAGGTACTGTTGATGGTGGGATGTGTGGTAGGTACTGTTGATGGTGGGACTGTGTGGTAGGTACTGTTGATGGTGGGACTGTGTGGTAGTACTGTTGATGGTGGGACTGTGTGGTAGGTACTGTTGATGGTGTGACTGTGTGGTAGGTACTGTTGATGGTGTGACTGTGTGGTAGGTACAGTTGATGGTGGTGACTGTGTGGTAGGTACTGTTGATGGTGGGACTGTGTGGTAGGTACTGTTGATGGTGGGACTGTGTGGTAGGTACTGTTGATGGTGGGACTGTGTGGTAGGTACTGTTGATGGTGGGACTGTGTGGTAGGTACTGTTGATGGTGGGACTGTGTGGTAGGTACTGTTGATGGTGGACTGTGTGGTAGGTACTGTTGATGGTGGGACTGTGTGGTAGGTACTGTTGATGGTGGGACTGTGTGGTAGGTACTGTTGATGGTGGGACTGTGTGGTAGGTACTGTTTGATGGTGGGACTGTGTGGTAGGTACTGTTGATGGTGGGACTGTGTGGTAGGTACTGTTGATGGTGGGACTGTGTGGTAGGTACTGTTGATGGTGGGACTGTGTGATAGGTACTGTTGATGGTGGGACTGTGTGGTAGGTACTGTTGATGGTGGGACTGTGTGGTAGGTACTGTTGATGGTGGGACTGTGTGGTAGGTACTGTTGATGGTGGGACTGTGTGGTAGGTACTGTTGATTGGTGGGACTGTGTGGTAGGTACTGTTGATGGTGGGACAGTGTGGTAGGTACTGTTGATGGTGGGACTGTGTGGTAGGTACTGTTGATGGTGGGACTGTGTGGTAGGTACTGTTGATGGTGGGACTGTGTGGTAGGTACTGTTGATGGTGGGACTGTGTGGTAGGTACTGTTGATGGTGGGACTGTGTGGTAGGTACTGTTGATGGTGGGACTGTGTGGTAGGTACTGTTGATGGGGTGGGACTGTGTGGTAGGTAATGTTGATGGTGGGGGACTGTGTGGTAGGTACTGTTGATGGTGGGACTGTGTGGTAGGTACTGTTGATGGTGGGACTGTGTGGTAGGTATGTTGTGGTGGGACGTGTGGTAGGTACTGTTGATGGTGGGACTGTGTGGCAGGTACTGTTCATGGTGGGACTGTGTGGCAGGTACTGTTGATGATGGGACTGTGTGGTAGGTACTGTTGATGGTGGGACTGTGTGGTAGGTACTGTTGATGGTGGGACTGTGTGGTAGGTACTGTTGATGGTGGGACTGTGTGGTAGGTACTGTTGATGGTGGGACTGTGTGGTAGGTACTGTTGATGGTGGGACTGTGTGGTAGGTACTGTTGATGGTGGGGACAGTGTGGTAGGTACTGTTGATGGTGGGACTGTGTGGTAGGTACTGTTGATGTGGGACTGTGTGGTAGGTTATGTTGATGGTGGGACTGTGTGGTAGGTACTGTTGATGGTGGGACTGTGTGGTAGGTACTGTTGATGGTGGGACTGTGTGGTAGGTACTGTTGATGGTGGGATGTGTGGTAGGTACTGTTGATGGTGGGACTGTTGGTAGGTACTGTTGATGATGGGACTGTGTGGTAGGTACTGTTGATTGTGGGACTGTGTGGTAGGTACTGTTGATGGTGGGACTGTGTGGTAGGTACTGTTTGATGGTGGGACTGTGTGGTAGGTACTGTTGATGGTGGGACTGTGTGGTAGGTACTGTTGATGGTGTGACTGTGTGGTAGGTACTGTTGATGGTGTGACTGTGTGGTAGGTACTGTTGATGGTGGGACTGTGTGGTAGGTACTGTTGATGGTGGGACTTGTGTGGTAGGTACTGTTTGATGGTGGGACTGTGTGGTAGGTACTGTTGATGGTGTGGACTGTGTGGTAGGTACTGTTGATGGTGTGACTGTGTGGTAGGTACTGTGATGGTGGTGACTGTGTGGTAGGTATGTTGATGGTGGGACTGTGTGGTAGGTACTGCTTATGGTGGGACTGTGTGGTAGGTACTGTTGATGGTGGGACTGTGTGGTAGGTACTGTTGATGGTGTGGACTGTGTGGTAGGTATGTTGATGGTGGGACTGTGTGGTAGGTACTGTTGATGGTGGGACTGTGTGGTAGGTATGTTCATGGTGGGACTGTGTGGTAGGTAATGTTGATGGTGGGATGTGTGGTAGGTACTGTTGATGGTGGGACTGTGTGGTAGGTACTGTTGATGGTGGGACTGTGTGGTAGGTACTGTGATGGTGGGACTGTGTGGTAGGTACTGTTGATGGTGGGACTGTGTGGTAGGTACTGTTGATGGTGGGCTGTGTGGTAGGTACTGTTGATGGTGGGGCTGTGTGGTAGGTACTGTTGATGGAGGGACTGTGTGGTAGGTACTGTTGATGGAGGGACTGTGTGGTAGGTACTGTTGATGGTGGGACTGTGTGGTAGGTACTCTTGATGGTGGGACTGTGTGGTAGGTACTCTTGATGGTGGGACTGTGTGGTAGGTACTGTTGATGGTGGGACTGTGTGGTAGGTACTGTTGATGGTGGGACTGTGTGGTAGGTACTGTTGATGGTGGAACGTGTGGTAGGTACTCTTGATGGTGTTACTGTGTGGTAGGTACTGTTGATGGTGGGACTGTGTGGTAGGTACTGTTGATGGTGGGACTGTGTGGTAGGTACTGTTGATGGTGGGACTGTGTGGTAGGTACTGTTGATGGTGGGACTGTGTGGTAGGTACTGTTGATGGTGGGACTGTGTGGTAGGTACTGTTGATGGTGGGGCTGTGTGGTAGGTCTTGTTGATGGTGGGACTGTGTGGTAGGTACTGTTGATGGTGGAACTGTGTGGTAGGTACTCTTGATGGTGGGGACTGTGTGGTAGGTACTGTTGATGGTGGACTGTCTTGTGGTAGGTACTGTTGATGGTGGGACTGTGTGGTAGGTACTCTTGATGGTGGAACTGTGTGGTAGGTATCTTGATGGTGGGACTGTGTGGTAGGTACTGTTGATGGTGGGACTGTGTGGTAGTACTGTTGATGGTGGGACTGTGTGGTAGGTTACTGTTGATGGTGGGACTGTGTGGAGGTACTGTTGATGGTGGGACTGTGTGGTAGGTACTGTTGATGGTGGGACTGTGTGGTAGGTATCGTGATGGTGGGACTGTGTGGAGGTACTGTTGATGGTGGGACTGTGTGCAGGTATGTTGATGGTGGGACTGTGTGGTAGGTACTGTGATGGAGGGGCTGTGTGGTAGGTACTGTTGATGGTGGGACTGTGGTGGTAGGTACTGTTGATGGTGGGACTGTGTGGTAGGTACTGTTGATGGTGGGACTGTGTGGTAGGTACTGTTGATGGTGGGGCTGTGTGGTAGGTATGTTGATGGTGGGACTGGGTGGTAGGTACTGTTGATGGTGGGACTGTGTGGCAGTACTGTTGATGGTGGGACTGTGTGGTAGGTACTGTTGATGGTGGGACTGTGTGGCAGGTACTGTTGATGGTGGGACTGTGTGGCAGGTACTGTTGATGGTGGTGGGACTGTGTGGTAGGTACTGTTGATGGTGGGGCTGTGTGGTAGGTACTGTTGATGGTGGGACTGTGTGGTAGGTACTGTTGATGGTGGGACTGTGTGGTAGGTACTGTTGATGGCGGGACTGTGTGGTAGGTACTGTTGATGGTGGGACTGTGTGGTAGGTACTGTTGATGGTGGGACTGTGTGGTAGGTACTGTTGATGGTTGGGACTGTGTGGTAGGTACTGTTGATGGGGGACTGTGTGGTAGGTACTGTTGATGGTGTGACTGTGTGGTAGGTACTGTTGATGGGGGCTGTGTGGTAGGTACTGTTGATGGTGGGACTGTGTGGTAGGTACTGTTGATGGTGGAACTGTGTGGTAGGTACTGTTGATGGTGGGACTGTGTGGTAGGTACTGTTTGGTGGTGGACTGTGTGGTAGGTACTGTTGATGGTGGGACTGTGTGGTAGGTATGTTGATGGTGGGACTGTGTGTAGGTACTGTTGATGGTGGGACTGGTGTGGTAGGTACTGTTGATGGTGGGACTGTGTGGTAGGTACTGTTGATGGTGGGACTGTGTGGTAGGTACTGTTGATGGTGGGACTGTGTGGTAGGTACTGTTGATGGTGGGACTGTGTGGTAGGTATGTTGATGGTGGGACTGTGTGGTAGGTACTGTTGATGGTGGGACTGTGTGGTAGGTACTGTTGATGGTGGGACTGTGTGGTAGGTACTGTGATGGTGGGACTGTGTTGGTAGGTACTCTTGATGGTGGGGCTGTGTGGTAGGTACTGTTGATGGTGGGACTGTGTGGCAGGTACTGTTGATGGTGGGACTGTGTGGTAGGTACTGTTCATGGTGGGACTGTGTGGCAGGTACTGTTGATGGTGGGACTGTGTGGTAGGTTACTGTGATGGTGGGACTGTGTGGTAGGTACTGTTGATGGTGGGACTGTGTGGTAGGTACTGTTGATGGTGTGACTGTGTGGTAGGTACTGTTGATGGTGGGACTGTGTGGTAGGTACTGTTGATGGTGGGACTGTGTGGTAGGTACTGTTGATGGTGTGACTGTGTGGTAGGTACTGTTGATGGTGGGACTGTGTGGTAGGTACTGTTGATGGTGGGACTGTGTGGCAGGTACTGTTGATGGTGGGACTGTGTGGTAGGTAACTGTTGATGGTGGGACTGTGTGGCAACTACTGTTGATGGTGGGACTGTGTGGCAGGTACTGTTGATGGTGGGACTGTGTGGTAGGTACTGTCGATGGTGGGGCTGTGTGGTAGGTACTGTCGATGGTGGGACTGTGTGGTAGGTACTGTTGAGGGTGGGACTGTTGTGGTAGGTACTGTTGATGGTGGGACTGTGTGGTAGGTACTGTTGATGGTGGGGACTGTGTGGTAGGTACTGTTGATGGTGTGACTGTGTGGTAGGTACTGTTGATGGGGGCTGTGTGGTAGGTACTGTTGATGGTGGGACTGTGTGGTAGGTACTGTTGATGGTTGGACTGTGTGGTAGGTACTGTTGATGGTGGGGACTGTGTGGTAGGTACTGTTGATGGTGGGACTGTGTGGGTAGGTACTGTGATGGTGGGACTGTGTGGTAGGTACTGTTGATGGTGGGACTGTGTGGTAGGTATGTTGATGGTGGGACTGTGTGGTAGGTACTGTTGATGGGGGCTGTGTGGTAGGTACTGTTGATGGTGGGACTGTGTGGTAGGTACTGTTGATGGTGGAACTGTGTGGTAGGTACTGTTGATGGTGGGGCTGTGTGGTAGGTACTGTTGATGGTGGGACTGTGTGGTAGATACTGTTGACGGTGGGACTGAGTGGTAGGTACTGTTGACGGTGGGACTGTGTGGCAGGTACTGTTGATGGTGGGACTGTGTGGAAGGTACGTGTTGATGGTGGGGCTGTGGGGTAGGTACTGTTGATGGTGGGGACTGTGTGGTAGGTACTGTTGATGGTGTGACTGTGTGGTAGGTACTGTTGATGGTGGAACTGTGTGGTAGGTACTGTTGATGGTGTGACTGTGTTGTAGGTACTGTTGACGGTTGGGCTGTGTGGTAGGTACTGTTGATGGTGGTGATGTGTGGTAGGTACTGTGATGGTGGGGATGTGTGGTAGGTACTGTTGATGGATGGACTGTGTGGTAGGTACTGTTGATGGTGGTGATGTGTGGTAGGTTACTGTTGATGGATGGACTGTGTGGTAGGTACTGTTGATGGTGGGACTGTGTGGTAGGTACTGTTGATGGAGGGGCTGTGAGGTAGGTACTGTTGATGGTGGGACTGTGTGGTAGGTACTGTTGATTGTGGGACTGTGTGGTAGGTACTGTTGACGGAGGGACTGTGTGGTAGGTAAATACTGTTGATGGCCAGACTGTGTGGTAGGTATTGTTTTGGAGTGGACTGTCTGGTAGGTAATGTTGATATTGGGGCTGTGTGGTAGGTACTGTTGATGGTGGGACTGTGTGGTTGGTATGTTGATGGAGGGGCTGTGTGGTAGGTACTGTTGATGGAGGGGCTGTGTGGTAGGTACTGTTGATGGTGGGACTGTGTGGTATGTACTGTTGATGGTGGGACTGTGTGGTAGGTACTGTTGATGGTGGAACTGTGTGGTAGGTACTGTTGATGGTGGGACTGTGTGGTAGGTACTGTTGATGGTGTGACTGTGTGGTAGGTACTGTTGATGGTGGGACTGTGTGGTAGGTACTGTTGATGGTGGGACTGTGTGGTAGGTACTGTTGATGGTGGGACTGTGTGGTAGGTACTGTTGATGGTGGGACTGTGTGGTAGGTACTGTTGTGGTGGGACTGTGTGGTAGGTACTGTTGATGGTGGGACTGTGTGGTAGGTACTGTTGATGGTGGGGCTGTGTGGTAGGTACTGTTGATGGTGTGACTGTGTGGTTGGTACTGTTGATGGTGTGACTGTGTGGTAGGTACTGTTGATGGTGGGGCTGTGTGGTAGGTACTGTTGATGGTGGGACTGTGTAGTAGGTACTGTTGATGGTGGGACTGTGTGGTAGGTTCTCTTGATGGTGGGACTGTGTGGTAGGTACTGTGTATGGTGGGATTGTGTGGTAGGTACTGTTGATGGTGGGGCTGTGTGGTAGGTACTGTTGATGGGGGACTGTGTGGTAGGTACTGTTGATGGTTTGATTGTGTGGTAGGTACTGTTGATGGTGGGACTGTGTGGCAGGTACTGTTGATGGTGGGACTGTGTATTAGGTACTGTTGATGGTGGGACTGTGTGCTACGTACTGTTGATGGTGGGGCTGTGTGGTAGGTACTGCTGATGGTGGGACTGTGTGGTAGGTACTGTTGATGGTGGGACTGTGTGGTAGGTACTGCTGATGGTGGGACTGTGTGGTATGTACTGTTGATGGTGGGGCTGTGTGCTACGTACTGTTGATGGTGGGCTGTGTGGTAGGTACTGCTGATGGTGGGACTGTGTGGTAGGTACTTTTGATGGTGGGACTGTTGTGGTATGTACTGTTGATGGTGGGACTGTGTTGTACGTACTGTTAATGGTGGGGCTGTGTGGTAGGTACTATTGATGGAGGGACTGTGTGGTAGGTACTGTTGAGGGTGGGACTGTGTGGTAGGTACTGCTGATGGAGGGGCTGTGTGGTAGGTACTGTTGACGGAGGGACTGTGTGGTAGGTATTGTTATGGAGTGACTGTCTGGTAGGTAATGTTGATGGTGGGACTGTGTGGTAGGTACTGTTGATGGAGGGACTGTGTGGTAGGTACTGTTGATGGTTGGACTGTGTGGTAGGTACTGTTCATGGAGGGACTGTGTGGTAGGTACTGTTGATGGAGGGACTGTGTGGTAGGTACTGTTGATGGAGGGACTGTCGTAGGTAAATAATGTTGATGGAGGAACTGTGTGGTAGGTATTTTTGATGGTGGGACTGTGTGGTAGGTACTGTTGATGGTGGGACTGTGTGGTAAGGTACTGTTGATGGTGGGACTGTGTGGTAGGTACTGTTGATGGTGGGACTGTGTGGTAGGTACTGTTGATGGTGGGACTGTGTGGTAGGTACTGTTGATGGAGGGACTGTGTGGTAGGTACTGTTGATGGTGGGACTGTGTGGTAGGTACTGTTGATGGTGGGACTGTGTGGTAGGTACTGTTGATGGTGGGACTGTGTGGTAGGTACTGTTGATGGTGGGACTGTGTGGTAGGTATGTTGATGGAGGGACTGTGTGGTAGGTACTGTTGATGGTGGGACTGTGTGGTAGGTACTGTTGATGGTGGGACTGTGTGGTAGGTAAATACTGTTGATTTTCATATATTTAGCAAAAGTGGATTCATTAGCAGTGGACTGATACCTTGTCTTATAGGAAAGTTGTACATAATGGCGTACAATACCTACTCCAAGGCTGGTGTACAGTACCTACTCCAAGGCTGGTGTACAGTACCTACTCCAAGGCTGGTGTACAGTACCTACTCCAAGGCTGGTATACAGTACCGGCTCCAAGGCTAGTGTACAATACCTATTCCAAGGCTCGTGTACAAAACCTACTCCAAGGCTCGTGTACAATACCTACTCCAAGGCTGGTGTACAATACCTACTCGATAGCTGGTGTACAATACCTACTCCAAAGCGGGTGTACAATACCTACTCCAAGGTTGGTGTACAGTACCTACTCCAAGGTTGGTGTACAGTACCTACGCAAAGGCTGGTGTACAATACTTACTCCAAGGCTGGTATACAATACCTACTCAAAGGCTGGTATACAATACCTACTCCAAGGCTGGTGTACAAGGCCTACTCCATGGCTGGTGTACAGTACCTACTCCAAGGCTCTTGTACAATACCTACTCCAAGGCTGGTGTACAATACCTACTCCAAGGATGGTGTACAATACCTACTCCAAGGATGGTGCACAGTACCTACTCCATGGCTGGTGTACAGTACCTACTCCAAGGCTCGTGTACAATACCTACTCCAAGGCTGGTGTTCAATACCTACTACAAGGCTGGTGTACAGTACCTACTACATGGCTGGTGTACAGTACCTACTCCAAGACTGGTGTACAGTACCTACTAAAAGGGTGGCTTACAGTACCTACTCCATGGATGGTGTACAGTACCTACTCCAAGGCTTGTGTACAGTACCTACTCCAAGCCTGGTGTACAGTACGTACTCCATGGCTGGTGTACAGTACCTACTCCAAGGCTGGTGAACAGTACCTACTCCAAGGCTGGTGTACAGTACCTACTCCAAGGCTGGTGTACAGTACCTACTCCAAGGGTGGTGTACAATACCTACTCCAAGGCTGTAATAAAGTTGGTAGAATTACCGACAATATGTAAAGTAAAAGGACACAAGTGCAACTAATGTGACATTTATTGTGGCAACGTTTCGCTCTCCAGGAGCTCAATGGCTTGATAAAGCTCCTGGAGAGCGAAACGTTGCCACAATAAATGTCACATTAGTTGCACTTGTGTCCTTTTACTTTACTCCAAGGCTGGTGTACAATACTTACTCCAAGGGTGGTGTACAGTACATACTCCAAGGGTGGTGTACAGTACCTACTCCAAGGCTGGTGTACAGTACCTACTCCATGGCAGGTGTACAGTACCTACTCCGAGGATGGTGTACAGTACCTACTCAAAGGCTGTTGTACAGTACCTTCTCCAAGGCTGGTGTACAGTACCTACTCCAAGGCTGATGAACAGTACCTACTCCAAGGCTGATGAACAGTACCTACTTATGGCTGGTGTGCAGTACCTACTCATGGATGGTGTACAGTACCTGTTCCAAGGTTGGTGTACAGTACCTACTCCAAGGCTGATGAACAGTACCTACTCCAAGGCTGGTGTACAGTACCTACTCCAAGGCTGGTGTACAGTGCCTACTCCAAGGCTGATGAACACTACCTACTCCAAGGCTGGTGTACAGTACCTACTCCAAGGCTGATGAACAGTACCTACTCCAAGGCTGGTGTACAGTACCTACTCCATGGCAGGTGTACAGTACCTACTCCGAGGATGGTGTACAGTACCTACTCAAAGGCTGTTGTACAGTACCTTCTCCAAGGCTGGTGTACAGTACCTACTCCAAGGCTGATGAACAGTACCTACTCCAAGGCTGATGAACAGTACCTACTCTATGGCTGGTGTGCAGTACCTACTCCATGGATGGTGTACAGTACCTGTTCCAAGGTTGGTGTACAGTACCTACTCCAAGGCTGATGAACAGTACCTACTCCAAGGCTGGTGTACAGTACCTACTCCAAGGCTGGTGTACAGTGCCTACTCCAAGGCTGATGAACACTACCTACTCCAAGGCTGGTGTACAGTACCTACTCCAAGGCTGATGAACAGTACCTACTCCAAGGCTGGTGTACAGTACCTACTCCAAGGCTGGTGTACAGTGCCTACTCCATGGCTGGTGTACAGTACCTACTCCAAGGCTGATGAACAGTACCTACTCCAAGGCTGATGAACAGTACCTACTCCAAGGCTGATGAACAGTACCTACTCCAAGGCTGGTGTACAGTACCTACTCCAAGGCTGGTGTACAGTACCTACTCCAAGGCTGATGAACAGTACCTACTCCAAGGCTGGTGTACAGTACCTACTCCAAGGCTGGTGTACACTACCTACTCCAAGGCTGGTGTACAGTACCTACTCCAAGGCTGGTGTACAGTACCTACTCCAAGGCTAGTGTACAGTACCTACTCCAAGGCTAGTGTACAGTACCTACTCCAAGGCTGGTGTACAGTACCTACTCCAAGGCTGGTGTACAGTACCTACTCCAAGGTGGTGTACAGTACTACTCCAAGGCTGGTGTACAGTACCTACTCCAAGGTAGTGTACAGTACCTACTCCAAGGCTAGTGTACAGTACCTACTCCAAGGCTGGTGTACAGTACCTACTCAAAGGCTGGTGTACAATACCTACTCCAAGGCTAGTGTACAGTACCTACTCCGAGGCTGGTGTACAGTACCTACTCCGAGGCTGGTGTACAGTACCTACTCCAAGGCTAGTGTACAGCACCTACTCCATGGCTGGTGTACAGTACCTACTCCAAGGCTGGTGTACAGTACCTACTCCAAGGCTGGTGTACAGTACCTACTCCAAGGCTGGTGTACAGTACCTACTCCAAGGCTGGTGTACAGTACCTACTCCAAGACTAGTGTACAGTACCTACTCCAAGGCTAGTGTACAGTACCTACTCCAAGGCTGGTGTACAGTACCTACTCCAAGGCTGGTGTACAGTACCTACTCCAAGGCTGGTGTACAGTACCTACTCCAAGGCTAGTGTACAGTACCTACTCCGAGGCTGGTGTACAGTACCTACTCAAGGCTAGTGTACAGTACCTACTCCGAGGTGGTGTACAGTACCTACTCCAAGGCTGGTGTACAGTACTACTCCAAGGCTAGTGTACAGTACCTACTCCAAGGCTAGTGTACAGTACCTTCTCCAAGGCTAATGTACAGTACCTACTCCAAGGCTGGTGTACAGTACCTACTCCAAGGCTAGTGTACAGTACCTACTCCGAGGCTGGTGTACAGTACCTACTCCAAGGCTGGTGTACAGTACCTACTCCAAGGCTAGTGTACAGTACCTACTCCGAGGCTGGTGTACAGTACCTACTCCGAGGCTGGTGAACAGTACCTACTCCAAGGCTGGTGTACAGTACCTACTCCAAGGCTGGTGTACAGTACCTACTCCGAGGCTGGTGTACAGTACCTTTCTCCAAGGCTGGTGTACAGTACCTACTCCAAGGCAAGTGTACAGTACCTACTCCGAGGCTGGTGTACAGTACCTACTCCAAGGCTAGTGTACAGTACCTACTCCAAGGCTGGTGTACAGAACCTACTCCAAGGCTGGTGTACAGTACCTACTCCAAGGCTGGTGTACAGTACCTACTCCAAGGCTGGTGTACAGTACCTACTCCAAGGCTGGTGTACAGTACCTACTCCAAGGCTGGTGTACAGTACCTACTCCGAGGCTGGTGTACATTACCTACTCCAAGGCTAGTGTACAGTACCTACTCCAAGGCTGGTGTACAGTACTATCAGGTGTTACACCTACTCAGGTGTGACAGTACTATCAGGCTGGTGTCAGTATACTCCAAGCTGGTAGTACATCCAAGGCTGTGTACAGTACCTATCAGGTGGTGTACAGTACTACTCCAAGTGGTGTAAGTACTACCAGGTGGGTACAGTACTATCCAAGCTGGACAGTCTACCAAGGCTGGTGTAGTACCTATCCAAGCGGTTACGTATACCAGGCGGTGTAAGTACTATCAAGGCTGGTGTACATACTACTCAAGTGGTGTACGTACTACTCCAAGGTGGGTACAGTACCTACTCAGTAGTGTACTACTTCAAGTGGGTCAGTACCTATCCAAGGGGTGTACATACTACTCAGCTGGTGTCAGTACTACTCAAGGCAGTGTACAGTACCTACCAGGTGGTGTACGTACTACTAGGCTAGTGTACAGTACCTACTCAAGGTGTGAGTCCTCAAGTGGTGTCAGTACTATCAAGGCTGGTTACGTACCTACTCCAGGCTGGTGTACAGTACTACTAGGTGGTGTACAGTACCTACCGGGTTATATCTTACGGTGTGACAGTACCTACTCCAAGGCTGGTGTACAGTACCTACTCCAAGGCTTGGTGTACAGTACCTACTCCAAGGCTGTGTACAGTACCTACTTCCAAGGCTGGTGTACATACAGTACCTCATCCAAGGCTGGTGTACAGTACCTACTCCAAGCTGTGTACAGTACCTACTCCAAGGCTGGTGTACAGTACCTACTCCAAGGCTGGTGTACAGTACCTACTCCAAGGCTGGTGTACAGTACCTACTCCAAGGCTGGTGTACAGTACCTACTCCAAGGCTGGTGTACAGTACCTACTCCAAGGCTGGTGTACAGTACCTACTCCAAGGGCTGGTGTACAGTACCTACTCCAAGGCTGGTGTACAGTACTACTCCAAGGCTGGTGTATAGTACTACTCCAAGGCTGGTGTACAGTACCTACTCCAAGGCTGGTGTATAGTACCTACTCCAAGGCTTTTGTACAGTACCTACTCCAAGGCTGGTGTACAGTACCTACTCCAAGGACTGGTGTACAGTACCTACTCCAAGGCTGGTTACAGTACCTACTCCAAGGCTGGTGTACAGTACCTACTCCAAGGCTGTTGTACAGTACCTACTCCAAGGCTGGTGTACAGTACCTACTCCAAGGCTGGTGTACAGTACCTACTCCAAGGCTGGTGTACAGTACCTACTCCAAGGCTAGTGTACAGTACCTACTCCAAGGCTGGTGTACAGTACCTACTCCAAGGCTAGTGTACAGTACCTACTCCAAGGCTGGTGTACAGTACCTACTCCAAGGCTGGTGTACAGTACCTACTCCAAGGCTGGTGTACAGTACCTACTCCAAGGCTGGTGTACAGTACCTACTCTATGGCTGGTGTACAGTACCTACTCCAAGGCTGGTGTAACTTAGATATTATCATTTAACTTTACTTGGGTGTTTGTTTACTGGTGACGGGTGACCCCATACTCACAACCTGGGTCACAGTGACCTCACACTCTCACAGCCTTGGTCACAGTGACCTCACACTCTCACAGCCTGTGTTACAGTGATCCCACACTTTCACAGCCTGGGTCACAATGACTCAACACTCACAGCCTGGGTCACAGTGACCTCTCACTCCCACAGCCTGGGTTACAGTGATCCCACACAGCCTGGGTCACAGTGACCCCACACTCTCACATCCTGGGCCAGTGACCTCACACCCATACAGCCTGGGTCACAGTGATCTCACACCCACACAGCCTGGATCAGTCACCTCACCTACACAGCCTGGGTCACAGTGACCTCACACCCACGCAGCCTGGGTCACTGACCCCACACTCCCACAGCCTTGGAAACAGTGACCCCACACCCACACAGCTTGGGTCACAGTGACCCAACACTCACAGCCTGTGTCACAGTGACCCCACACTCACACAGCCTTCGTCACAGTGACCTCACACCCACAGAGTCTGGGTCACAGTGACCACACACCCACACAACCTGGGTCATAGTGACCTCACACCCACACAGCCTGGGTCACAGTGATCCCACACCTACACAGCCTGGGTCAGAGTGACCCCACACTTACAGCTTGGGTCACAGTGATCCCACACCTACACAGCCGGGGTCACAGTGATCCCACACCCACACAGCCTGGGTCACAGTGACCACACACCCACACAACCTGGGTCATAGTGACCTCACACCCACACAGCCTGGGTCACAGTGATCCCACACATACACAGCCTGGGTCACAGTGACCCCATACTCACACAGCTTGGGTCACAGTGATCCCACACTCACACAGCCTTCGTCACAGTGACCTCACACCCACAGAGTCTGGGTCACAGTGACCACACACCCACACAACCTGGGTCATAGTGACCTCACACCCACACAGCCTGGGTCACAGTGATCCCACACCTACACAGCCTGGGTCAGAGTGACCCCACACTTACAGATTGGGTCACAGTGATCCCACACTTACACAGCCGGGGTCACAGTGATCCCACACCCACACAGCCTGGGTCACAGTGACCACACACCCACACAACCTGGGTCATAGTGACCTCACACCCACACAGCCTGGGTCACAGTGATCCCACACATACACAGCCTGGGTCACAGTGACCCCACACTCACACAGCTTGGGTCACAGTGATCCCACACCCAAACAGCCTGGGTCACAGTGACCCCACACTCACACAACCTGGGTCAGTGGCCAAACACTCACACAGCCTGGGTCAGTGATCCCACACCTACATAGCCTGGGTCACAGTGACCTCACACTCCCTCAGCCTGGGTCACAGTGACCCCACACAGCCTGGGTCAGTGACCCCACACAGCCTGGGTCAGTGACCCCACAACTACAAAGCCTGAGTCACAGTGATCCCACATCTACACAGTCTGGGTCACAGTGACCCCATTCCCCCACATCCTGCGTCACAGTGACCCCACAGCCTGGGTCAGTGACCCCACTCTCTCATAGCCTGGGTCACAGTGACCCCATACACATCCTGGGTCATAGCCCCACAACCACACAGCCTGGGTCAAAGTGGCCCCACAACCACACAGCCTGGGTCAAAGTGGCCCCACAACCACACAGCCTGGGTCATAGTAACTGACCACTCACACAGCCTGGGTCAAAGTGGCCCCACAACCACACAGCCTGGGTCATAGTTACTGACCACTCACACAGACTGGGGGGTCATAGTGGCCCCACAACCACACAGCCTGGGTCAGAGTAACTGACCACTCACACAGCCTGGGTCATAGTAACTGACCACTCACACAGCCTGGGTCATAGTGGCCCCACAACCACACAGCCTGGGTCATAGTGGCCCCTCAACCACACAGCCTGGGTCATAGTGTCCCCTCAACCACACAGCCTGGGTCATATTGGCCCCTCAACCACACAGCCTGGGTCATAGTTGCCCCACAACCACACAGCCTGGGTCATAGTGGCCCCTCAACCACACAGCCTGGGTCATAGTGGCTCCTCAACCACACAGCCTGGGTCATAGTGGCCCCTCAACCACACAGCCTGGGTCATAGTGGCCCCACAACCACACAGCCTGGGTCATAGTGGCCCCACAACCACACAGCCTGGGTCATAGTTGCCCCACAACCACACAGCCTGGGTCATAGTGGCCCCTCAACCACACAGCCTGGGTCATAGTAACTGACCACTCACACAGCCTGGGTCACAGTGAGTGACCTGAAACCCTCTTAAGCTTCACAGTGGCTCTCTGTACTGTGTGGTGGTGCTGGTAATGGTGTGATGATGCTGTGTGGTGATGGTGTGTGGTGATGGTGTGTGGTGATTGTGTGGTGATGGTGTGTGGTAGCGATGGTAAAGTGTGGTGATTGAGGTGTATGGTGGTGTGTGGTGGCGGTGGTGAAGTGTGGTGATTGAGGTGTGTGGTGATGGTAGTAGTGATGGTAGTGGTAATGGTGGTGGTGGTAATGATGGTGGTGAGGATGGTAATGATGGTGGAAGTGGTGGTAATGATGGTGGTAGTGATGGTAGTGGTAATAGTGGTGGCGGTAATGATGGTGGTAGTGATGGTAATGATGGTGGTAGTGGTGGTAATGATGGTGGTAGTGGTGGTAATGATGGTGGTAGTGGTGGTAATGATGGTGGTAATGGTGGTAATGATGGTGGCAGTAGTTGTCAAGTGTTATAGTTTCTATTTCTATCTTCATCATCATGTTATCGCATAATTCGCCATTTTTCTTCTGTTTCATATTTTAGCCATTAGACCTCTCACCTCACCCCCTTCTCTCTCCCTCTCCCTCCCTCCCTCCCTCACCCTCCCCTTCTTCCTCCCTTCTTTCTTTTTTTTCCACTTGTTCTATTTTCCTTTTCATTTTCCCTTTCCTTTTTCCTGATGCTTCTCTTCCATCTTGTTTCTCATCTCTCATATCGTCTCTTCCGCTTTCTTCCCTTCTTGTTCTCCTTCTCTTCTCTATTTCCTTTCTTTTTAATTTTGCATTTGCTCTTCTAAACAAACTTCTCTCATCTTGTTCTCATTTCTGCCAGTTCTTTTCCTTCCTTTTCATTAACCCTCGTCCATTCCCTCTTTCGTTTCCACTTTCCTTCCCTTTTCTCTCCTCTCTACTCCTCTCCACCTTTTAAGTATTGGAAGTATACAATCTTTTTATTGAGGCAAAGTTCCCACCGCCTCTTCCTTTGACGTATGTCCCTCCCCCACCGTCACCACTGATCACCTAGCTTCCTCTCTCTCTCTTCTCTCTTCTCCTCTCTCTCTCTCTCTCTCTCTCTCTCTCTTCTCTCTCTCTCTCTCTCTCTCTCTCTCTCTCTCTTTACACAGGGTTTGACAAGGTTAAGGATCCCTAGCTTTATTGACAATCTATTTACAGCTTAAGGATTCCTAACTTTATTGACAAGCTAAGAGCTGTTACCCAAATCACCTCATTTGAAAGCATTTTTATTATGCTCTCTCTCTCTCTCTCTCTCTCTCCTCTCTCTCTCTCTCTCTCTCTCTCTCTCTCTCTCTCTCTCTCTCTCTCCTCTCTCTCTCCTCTCTCTCTCTCCTCTCCTCTCCCTCTCCCTCTCTCCCTCTCCGCATCAAATTTGTCGTAGTATCAGCAAACACTGAAGGAGGCTATGCATTTTTTGTGTGAGGATCAAGGATACAGTTGGTATATTCGCAGAGAAGACGATAAACACACAAGACAATTAAGTTTTTATGGCTCACATCGGAGGTAATGATTTCAATCAATTGATAAGAAGAGTCTTTATAGTTATAATGCCCTTATTATGAATTTCAGACATGGAAATTAAATGATTATTGCCTAGGTGCGATGTAGGTGCCTAGACACTTAGTAAAGCTACGAATATAAACCAGAGGTTTAAGAATTCGTGTGAAGAGGACTGTGCCCTGGAAGGTATAAAACTTCGGGATGACTTTAATAGTGATGGAAGCGTGTTTAAACACACTGGTACTATTATAAGCGATGTGGACAGTGAGACAATAAAGGATGAATCTTGCATGAGGGGTTACACGCAGTGAAAAAGGAAGGGGGTAGAGGGGGGAAAACTCGGTTATTAAAAGGAGGGGTGGAATTTAAGGGAGTAAAGAGCCGGCACCCACTTGTTGTGAGACCAGCTGGTTAAAAAAAATAACCTGCAGTGTTATACTTCAAAAAAATTGGACGAATTGTCCACATACGCCTTAGCAGAAAGTTCAGATATCACTCCAAGTGAATGGGCCCGGGAGAAAAACCTTCGATGAAAATGACGAAATTAAGGCATTGTATGAACAAAGAGGCAAAAATATTGTGAATTAAAAGTGACACAACACACTGAGGGCACGGTCGGGGGCCCGGGAGGCGCCGGATACTCGGTAACGATATTTAGATCTCGTATGATCCCCGACCGGCCCTTCTACAGTTATTTCAAGTAGGAGAGAGACAGGAAAAAAGATCCATCACTTATTGCAAAATAAAAAATTTTAGATCAAAATAAGCACTTAAATTAGTTTTTCCAAATACAAACTTAAAACTTTGATGAGATGCGCCGAGATACCCCGAAAGTTATTAGATGGAACACTAAATACAGATTGTGAAAAAAAATTGGAAAAGATGTGAAAAAAAAATTCAATCCCAGAAAGGGTAAAAAACTCGAAAAAAAAAACATGAAAAAAGAAAGAAGGGAGGGCTGAAGATGCAAAATTTTAGACCATTGGAAAAAAAAAAGTAATCACCAGAAATTTAAACTAAATGTTACTTCGAAGATCATAAGTAACCCACGATTACACAGAGGATACAAGAAAAAATCAGAAAAGCTAAAAAAGATTTGAAAAACAAATGTATAAAAACATTCAAGACAAAAACATATTGTATAACAGGAGATTAACACAACAAGATTGAGATAATGGGTTTAGAATACCGACAAAAATTTATGATGAGACGCTTGTAAAAACAGT
>NC_069432.1:8701751-8796082 GCF_026875155.1 Cherax quadricarinatus | reverse complement strand
GTGTTTAGGTTCTGAATGATGGTGGGACGGTGTTTAAGGTCATTTGAAGGGTGTGGCTGTGAGGTAGTTCTGGTTGATGGTGGGACTGTGTGTTAGCTACTGTAGATGGTGGGGAACAGTGTGGAAGGTGCAGATTCATGTAGGTCCAGTGAGATGACGACCAGAAAGCGATGGCAATGATAGGACGGTGCAGAATGCAGAGGCCAGTGGAGTCGGTCCAGTTGATGGATGGAATATAGATGAAGTAGACATAAGTCATGATGCCTGAGAGGTAGGAACTGAAGAAGGTGGGACTGAGTGGCGGACTGTAAGCAGGTGTGACATGATGAGTGTCCGGACAGATGATGGAGGACTGTGTGGATAGTACTGTAATGCAGGAGGGACAGAGTAGAAGGAGCAAGCTGTTTGAACAGAGGGTTAGTACCAGAAGCAGTATGGACAGAGAGTAGTAACCGAATGATATGTGTTACAGTGAGGTCGGTACTGATGAATGGTGGGACTGGTGTGTTAGGTACTGTGACTGTGGGGGACCTGTGGTGTAGGAACTGTAGATGGAGGGACAGAGAGGAAGGTACTGTTGCTGTAGTGACAGTGAGGTATGTAACAGTAGAAGGTGTTGACTGAGTGGACGGAACTTATGATGGAGGGACAGTGTTGGAGGAACATGTTGCAGTTGTGAAGAGAGGAAGTTAGAAAGAAGGTGGACTGTGTGTTCGGAAACTGTATGAAGTGGGAACTGTGAGATAGGATACTGATTGATGGTGGTCTGATAGGTAGGTAACTGATGAATGTTAACAGTGAGAAGTAACATGTTGATGGTGGGCCTGTGTAGTAGGAGACTGTTTATGGAGTGACGTGAGGTAGGAACTGTTTAAGGTGTTTACTGTGTGGTAGGTACTGATTGAAGAGAACAGAGAGGAAGATCCTGATGATGGTCGCACTGTGTGGAAGGAACAGAAGAAGGTGGGCCAGTAACGTAAGGAAACCAGTGAGGAGGGACTGTGTGTGAAGGTACAGATGCAGGTGGAACTGTGAGGTCATGGTTACTGATGATGGTGGGACTTGTGAGGGAAGGACAGTATGATGGTGGTACTGAGATGGTAGGAACTGAAGATGTTTGGGCAGTGAGGTAGGACCATGTTGATGGACTTGTGAACTGTGTGTAGTACTTTTGATGGTGGGACTCAGAGTGGAAACGCAAACTGTTTGAAGGTTGGACTAGTAGGTACTGTTGAAGGTGATGACTGTGAACGGTACTGTAGAAGGAGGACTGTGTGGTCATGTACTGTTTGATGGAGGGACTGTGTGGTAGGTATTGGTTGATGGTGTGACTGTGTGGTAGGTACTGTTATGGGGGATCTGTGAGGTAGGTACTGTTGAAGGTGTGACTGTGTGTATAACAGTTGATGTGTGGACTGTGTGGTAGGTACTGTTGATGGTGTGACTGTGTGGTAGGTACTGTTTATGGTGTGACTGGTGTGGTAGGTACTGTTATGGTGGGACTGAGTCTTAGGTACTTTTGATGGTGGTGGACTGTGTGGAAGGTAACTGTTGAAAGGTGGGACTGGTGTGTAGGTTCTGTTGATGTGTGACCTGTGTGGAAGGTACTGTTATGGTGGGACTTGTGTATACAGTTGATGGATGACTGGTGGTAGGTACTTTGATGGTGGACAGAGTGGTAGATACAGATGATGGTGTGACTGTGTGGTAGGAACTGTTGATGTGGGACGGTGGTGGTAGGAACGTGATGGAGTGACTGTGTGGGTAGTACAGATGAACGAGGGGACCAGTGTGGTAGTACGTGGATGGTGGGACTGAGTGGTAGTCTGTTGATGGTGGGGACTGTGTGGTAGGTACCAGTTGATTGAGTGACTGTGTGTGGTAGGGTACTGTAGATGGAGGGACAGTGTGTTAGGTTTGTATTGAGGTGGGACTGTGATGTAGCTACTGTTGATGGTGTGACTGTGTGGGTAGCTACTGTTGACGGTGGACTTGTGTGGTAGGTACTGTTGATGGTGGAATGTGTGGTAGTACTGTTGAAGTGTGACTGTTTGTAGGTAACTGTTGATGGTGGGACTTGTGTGGTAGATCTGTTGATGGTGTGGACTGTGTGGGTGGTACTTGTAGCTGTGGGACAGTGTGGTAGGTACCTGTTGATGTGATGACTGTGTGGCAAGGTACTGTTGATCGTGGGACTGTGTGGTATGAACTGGTGGATGGTGGGACAGAGTGGTAGGACAGTTATGATGGGACTGTGTGGGTAGTACTGTTGATGGTGTGACTCGTGGTCGTACTGTTGCTGGAGGGACTGGTGTGGTAGGTAATTGTTGATGGTGGGACCAGTGTTTGAAGCAACTGTTTGATGGTGTGACTGTGTGAAGCTACTGTTACGGGGACTGAGTGGTAGGTACTGTTGATGGAGTGACTGTGGTGGAAGGAACTGTTTATTTGGGACAGTGTTTGTAGGAACGTTGATGGTGGACTGTGGGGGTAGGTAACTGTTGATGGTGGAATGTGTGTAGGTACTGATGATGATGGGGCTGTGTGGTAGGTACTGTTAATTGGTGGACTGTGTGGTAGGTATGATGATGATGGGGCTGTGTGGTAGTACGTTGATGGTGGGAACTGTGTGGGTAGTACTGTTGATGATGGGGCTTGTGGTAGGTACTGTTGATGGTGGGACTGTGTGGTAGGTATTGTTGATGTGGGATGTGTGGTAGGTATTGGTTGAAAGGTGGGGCAGTGTGGTATGTACTGTTGATGGAGGGACTGTGTGGGAGGTATTTTTGATGGGTGACCGTGTGGTAGGTACTGTTTGGATGCTGTGACTGTGTGGAAGTACTGTTTGATGGTTTGACTGTGGTGGTAGGTACAGTTGCTGAGTGACTGTGTTGTAGGCTACTGTTGATGGTGGTGACCGTGTGGTATGTAACTCGATGATGGTGGGACTTGTGTAAGGTACTGTTGATGTGAGACTGTGTGGTAGTCCTGTTTATTGGTATGACTGTTTGGTAGGTACTATGTTGATGGTGGACTGTGTGGTATGGAACTGTTGATGTGTGTAGAGTGTGGTAGAACTGGTTTGATGTGTGACTGTGTGGTAGGTACTGTTATGGTGGACTGTGTTGTAGGTACTGTTGATGGGGGGACTGTGTGGAAGGTAATGTAGATGGTGTGACTGAGTGGTAGGTACTGAGATGGGAACTGTGTGTAGTACGATGAAGGCTGTGACTGTGTGGTAGTACAGTTGATGGTGGACTGTGTGGAAGGTACTGTTGAATGGTGGAACTAGGAGGTAGTAACTGTTAGAAGGATCGAACTGTGGTTTAGGTACGTTGATGGTGGGCCATGTTTGGTAGGTACTGTTATAAAATGGTGGGACAGTGTGGTAGGTACTGTTGATGTGTGGGACTGTGTGGTAGGTACATGTTGATGGTGAACTGTGTGGTAGGAACTTGTATGATGGTGGTGACTGAGGTAGGTACGTGATGGTGGGGGGCTGTGTTGTAGGTAATGTTGCAGATGTGGGCACTGTGTGGAAGGTACTGTTGAAGGTGGGACTGTGAGGAACGTACGTTGATGGTGGGAACTGTGTGGTAGTACTGTTAAATGGTGTGACTGAGAGGTAGTACAGTATGATGTTGGGCTGTGTGGAAGGTACTGTTGATTGTGGGACTGTGTGGTAGGTATTTTATGGTGTGACGTGTGGGTCGGTCCTGTTGATGTGGGACAGTGTGGTAGGTACTGTTTATGGTGTGCCTGTGAGGAAGTACTGTAGATGGTGGGACTGTGTGGAATGTACTGTTGATGGTGGACTGTGTGGTAGGTATCTGCGTTTTGATGGTGTGCCTGTGGTGGTAGTACTGTTGATGGTGGGGACTGTGTCTTAGAGGTACTGATATGGTGGTAACTGTGTGGTATACAGTTGATGGTGGTAACAGTGTGGTAGGTTACTGTGATGGGTGACTGTGTGGTAGGTACAGTGATGGTACCAACTCCAAGGCTTGTGACAGTAACCGCTCCCCAAGGCTGTGAACAGTACCTACTCCAAGGCTGGTGTACAGTACCTACTCCAAGGCAGGTGTACAGTCACCTACTTCCAAGCTGTGTAAACAGTACCTACTATCCAAGCTGGGTACAGTACCACTCCAAGGCTGTTGTACAGTAACCTTTTCCAAGGCCTGGTGTACAGTACCTACCTCCAAGCCTGGAGTACAGTACCTACTCCAAGGCTGGTGTACAGTACCTACTCCAAGGCTGGTGTAACAGTACCAACGACCAAATGCTGGTGTACATTACCTACTTCCATGACCTGGTGTACAGTTAACCAACTCCAAGGCTGGTGTAAAGTACCTACAACCAAGGCTGATGTACAGTACCTACTGTCCAATGCGGTGTACAGTACCTACTCCAAGGCTGTTGTACATTAACTACTCAAGGCTGGTGTAACAGAACCCACACCTAGGCTGGTGTACAGTAACCTAACTCCAAGGCTGGTGTACAGTACCTACCCAGCAGCTGGTGGTACTAGTAACCTACCCAAGGCTGGTGTACATACCTACTTCCAAGCTGGTGTACAGTACCTACACCAAGGCCTGATGAACAGTACCAACACCAAGCTGGTGTACATACCCTAACATCCAAGGCTGGTGTTAACAGTACAACTCCAAGCGGTGTAACCGTACCTACTCCAAGCTGGTGGTCCAGAACCTAATACGCCAAGGCTGGTGTACAGTACCTACTCCATGGCTGGTGTACATACCTCTCCAAGCTGGGGTAAGTACCAGACCAAGGCTGTGTACAGTCCTACACCCAAGACTGGTGTACAGTACTACTCCAGGCAGGAGTACAGTACCTACTCCAAGGCTGTGTACAGTACCTACTCCCATGGCTGGTGTAGTACCCTACTCCAAGTCTGGTGTACAGTACCTACTCCACTGCTGGTGAACAGTACCTACTCCAAGGCTAGGTGTTACAGTACCTACTACCTCCAAGGCTGATTATCAGTACCTACTCCAAGGCTGGTGTAACTCAGATAATACCGTTTAACTTTACGTGGGTTTTTAGTTTCTGTGAACCCATACTCACAACCTGGGTCACAGTGACCGTCACACTCTTCACAGCCTTGGCACAGTGACCTCACACTCTCAAGCCTGGGTCACAGTGATCCCACACTTCACAGCCTGGGTCACAATGACTCCAACACTCACAGCCGGACACAGTGACCTCTCACTCCCACAGCACTGGGTTACAGTGATCCCACACATCCATGGTCACAGTGACCCCTACACTCTCAACAGCCTGGGCCAGTGACCTCACATGCCCAAACAGCCTTTGTACACAGTGAACCTCACACCCACACAGCCTGGATCAATCTTCACTTCTACCCACCTTCTTCACTACCTTCACTCTACCACCATCTTCAACTCTACCACCACCTTCACTCTACCACCACCTTTCCTCTACCACCACCTTCACTCCTACCACCACCTTCACTTACCCTTCAACTCAAACTAACCAACCAACCTATCACTACCTTCACTCTACCACCTCCTTCCAACTCCACCACCACCTTCACTCATACCACCACCTTCACTCTACCACCACCTTCACCACCTTCACTCTACCACCACCTTCACCACCTTCACTCTACCACCACCTTCACCACCTTCACTCTACCAACACCTTCACCACCTTCAACTCTATCCACCACCATCACAACCTTCACTCTACCCACCACCTTCGACAACACCTTCGCTCTACCACCACCTTCACTACCTTCACTCTACCACCACCTTCACTACCTTCACTCTACCACCACCTTCACTACCTTCACTCTACCACCACCTTCACTACCTTCACTCTACCACCACCTTCACTATCCTTCAACTCTAACTACCACCAACCTTCACAATTTTCACTCTAACCCCACATTCACTACATTCACATCTGCCACACCATTCACTACCTTCAACTCTGCCACCATACCTTCATACTACCTTCACTCTGCCACCCCATTCACTACCTTCACTCCCATACCCCACCCTTCACAACCTTCACTCTACCACCACTTCGCTCCCATACACACTACCACCCACCTTCGCTACCTTCCCTCTACCCACCACATTCACGTACCTTCACTCTACCACCACCTTCACTACCTCACTCTACAACCACCTTCCACTACTCACTCTACCACCACCCCTTCACTACCTTCACACTACCACCACCATCATCTACCTTCACTCATAGCTAACCCACCTTCACTACCTTCACTCTGTCCACCACATTCACTACCTTCCGCTACAACCACCTTCGCCACCTTCGCTCAGCCACCCAACTTCACAACCTTCACTCTACCACCACTACACTACCATCACTCTATACCACCACCTACACTATACCTTCACTCTACCACCACCTTCACTACCTTCCTACTTCACTCTACCAACCACCTTCACAACAATTTCACTATACCACCACCGTCACTCGACACCACCTTCATTACCTTACACTCTACAACCACCTTCACTACCTTCACTCTACCCACCACGTTTCACTAACCTCACTCTACCACCACCTTCACACCTTTCACTCTAGCCACAACCATCACTACCTATCACTCTACCAGCCCACCTCACTACCTTCACACTACCACCACCTTAACTCTACCACCACCTCACTACCTTCACTCTAGCCACACCACCTTCACTACATCCACTCTACCACCACCTTCACTACCTTCACTCTACCACCACCTTCACTACCTTCACTCTACCACCACCTTCACTACCTTCACTCTACCACCACCTTCACTACCTTCACTCTACCACCACCTTCACTCTACCACCACCTTCACTACCTTCACTCTACCACCACCTTCACTACCTTCACTCTAACCACCACAATCAACTTGCCACCACCTTCACTACCTTCACTCTGCCACCACATTCAACTACCTTCACACTACCACCACCTTCACTACCTTCACTCAACCACCACCTTCACCACCTTCACTTACCTTCACTCAACAACCACCTCACCACCTTCATTACCTTTCCTCTACCACCATCTTCACTAACCTTCACTCTAACCACCACCTTTAACTACCTTCACTCTACCACCACCTTCACTACCTGCACTCACCACCACATTCACTACCTTCACTCTACCACACCTCACTACTTCACTCTACTACCACCGAACCTCACTACAATCACTCTACCACCCCCTTCACTCAACTACCACCACCTTCACTACCTTCACTCTTACTACCACCTTCACTACTTCACTCTACACCACCTTCCTACCTTCACTCACCACCACCTTCACTACCTTCACTCTACCACCACTTCCACAACCTTTCACTCTACTCAACCACCTAAACTACTTTCACTCTACCACCACCGTTCACTCACCACCCCTTCACTCTACCACCACCTTCACTACCTTCACTCTACCACCACCTTCACTCTACCACCACCTTCACTACCTTCACTCTACCACCACCTTCACTACCTTCACTCTACCACCACCTTCACTACCTTCACTCTACCACCACCTTCACTACCTTCACTCTACTACCACCTTCCCAACCTCACTCTAACCACCACCTACACAACCTTCACTCTACCACCACTTCACTTACCTTCACATCTACCCCCACCTCCCTACCTTCACACTACCACCACCATCACGACCTATTCACTCTACACACCACCTTAAACTACCTACACACGTGCCACCACCTTCACTCTTCCACCACCTTCCACTCAACCAACCTCCCCCCTGCGGGTGAGGTCTAGTATGCTAATATCAAATCGGAAATTATACGGGAAGGGAGTCGAGAATAATTAAAAGTAGAGCGAGAAGGAACAGGGAAGAGGTGAATGGAAGGGGTAAGAAGATTTCGGAGGGTGAAGAATGAGGATGAGGGTTTGAAATGGAGAGGAGAGGAGTGAAAAGTTGTGGTGAAGGGGTTAAGAAGACAGGATGTAAGAGGATGGGAAGGGAAGCAGGGAAATGGAATAAAGTTAGCGAGTAGAGTAAGAGAGAGAGAGAGAGAGAAGGAGGCCTTGGAAGAGAAAAAGTGAGATAATTCAGTTAAGAAAAAGCATCAATAAATGCTTTTTGATCTACATATTGAAACAACCATTTTACAAAAATAGTTTATACTCCGGCAGCCTTGAAAGCCAATTTAGGCCTAGCGGGATAATTACAATGAACTCATCGTCCCGAACTTTAAACCATATCCAGCCATTTTTCATAAATATTAATAAAAAATTTTAAAAAAAAATACTGAGAATTTAAAATGTATTCCAATAAAGAAAAACAAATAATATTTAGGAAATAAAAGTTCCAATAGACAAAGAGTAAAAATTGGGATAGTTTATTATTGTTATTTTAGTGGTAATTTCAATATTGTAGAGTTTTAGACAACTGTGATGTTTAAGCCTCTGACCTGCGAAGATTATACAGTGTTGTCCAACAAACTTAACTGTTGGTAGGTACGTGTGGTGGGACTGTGTGGTAGGGTACTGTTGATGGAGGGACTGTGTGGTAGTACTGATTGATGGTGGGACTGTGTGGTAGGTACGGTTGAATGGGGACTTGTGTGTATGTACTGTTGATGGTGGACTGTGTGTATGTACTGTTGATTGGTGGGACTGGGTGTAGTTACTGGAGATGGTGTGACTGTGAGGTAGGATCTGTTGATGGTGTGACGTGGTGGTAGGTACTGTTGAAGGTGGGAATTTGTGTGGTAGTACTGTTGATGGTTTACTGTGTGGTAATGTACTGTTGATGGGGACTGTGGGGTAGAACTGTAGATGGTGAGATTCTGTGTGAAGTGTTACTGTAGATGTGGGACAGTTGGTAAGGTACTGGGGGGTTGATGGGGGACCAGTGTGGTAGGAACTGTTCGGAAGTGTGACAGTGTGGTATGTACAGATAGAAGGGTGGGACTGTGTTGAAGGTACGTTTATTGTGACGGAGGTAGGTACTGTATGATGGTGGTACTGTGTGGTAGTTACGATGATGGTGTTACATGTGTTGTAGGTACTGCTGTTGATGGTGAGACAGTGTGTAGGTAACTGTTGACAGGAGTACTGTGTGGTATGTACTTTTGATGGTTTGACTGTGTGGTAGGTACTGTATAATGGAGTGGCTTGTAGGTTATAACTGATGAGGTGTGACTGATTTGGAAGGAACTGTTTGATGGTGTCTGAGTGGTAAGGTACAAGTTGAAGGTGTGACTGTGTGGAGTACTAGGTTTGATGGTGGGACTGTGTGTTAGGTACAGTATGATGGTGTGACTGTGTGTTAGTACTGATGATGGTGGTGCTGGGTGGTAGTACTGTTGATGAGAAGACATGTGGAAGTTACTGATAAGGTGGTACAGTGTGTAGGTACTGTTTGATGTTGAGACATGTGAGTACGTACAGTTGATTGTGGTACGTGGGTAGGTACTGAAGATGAGTTGCCTGGTTGTAGGTAGGTACTGTATGATGGTAGGGCTGTGTGGAGGACTGTTGATGGTGGTACGTGTGCGTAGGTACTGTTGATGGTGTGACAGTGTGGATAGTACTGATTATGGTGTGACAGTGTAGTAGGTACTGTTTCATGTGGGACTATGTAGGTAGGTACTGTCAGATGGTGGGACGTTTGAAGGTTACTGTTGATTGTGGGTCGTGTGGTATGAACTGTTGAAGGTGTGACTGTGTGTAGGAAACTGTTGATGGTGGGACTGTGTGGAAGGTACAGATGATGGTGTTACGTGTGGTATATACAGTGAAGTGTGACTGTGTGGTAGGTACTGTAGATGGTGGGACAGTGTGGTAGGTACTGTTGATGGTGTGACTGTGTGGTAGGTACAGTTGATGGTGGGGGCTGTGTGGAAGGTACAGTTTGAAGTTGTGACTTGTGTGGAAGGTACAGATTGATGGAGGGACTGTGTGGTAGGTACTGTAGATGGTGTGACTGTGTGTAGGAACAGTTGAATGGAGGGACGTGATTGGTTGAAGGTACTGTGATGGTGTGACAGTGTGGAAGTTTACTGTTGAAGAGGGGCCAGTGAGGAAGGTGACTGTGATGTGGGACTGTTGTAGGTACTGTTAAGGTGTGACTGTGTTGTAGGTACTGTTGATGAGAGGACTGTTGGTAGGTAATGTTGAATGTGGGAACTGTGTGGTAAGGTACTGTTGATGGTGGACCTTAGTGGTTAGGTACAGTTGATGGAGGGTGACTGTAGTGTAGGTAAAGTTGATGGTGTGACTGTGAGGAGGTACTGATGAATGGTGGGACTGTTGAGGAAGGTACTGTGATGGTGGGACTGTGATGGTAGGTACTGTTGATGGTGGGGCTGAGTGGTAGGAACAGATGATGGTGTGACTGAGTGGTAGGTACTGTTGATGGTGGCAGAGTGGAAGGTACTTATTGAATGTGTGGGACTGGTGGAAGGTACTGTTGATGGAGTGACTGTGAGGTAGTTACTGTTGATGGAGGGACAGAGGGAAGGTAGTGATGATGTGGGGCTGTGTTGAATGTACTGATGAAGGTGGGACTTGAGTAAGTACTGTTGCTGATGGTGACAGAGTGGTAGGTACAGTTGATGTGTGGGGCTGTGTGAAGTACTCGTTGAAGGTTGGGACTGTGTGGAAGTAACTGAAGATGGAGGGACTGTTGTGTTAGTTACTGATAAATGGGGCAGTGAGTTAAGGTACTTTTGGAAGGAGGGACTGGATGAAGGTACAGATATGGAGGTACAGTGTGGAAGTACCGATTGAAAGGTGGGCTGTGTGGTAGTGAACTGTTGATGTTGGGACTGGAGATGGTAGGTACAGTTGTAGGTGTGACAGATTGGTAGGTATACTGTTTTATGGTGAGACTGTGTGGTAAAGAACTGTATATGGATTGACAGTGAGGAAGTTACTGTTGATGGTAGGGGACTGTGTGGTATGTAGCTGTATGATGGTGTACTGAATGAGAAGTACATGATGATGGTGGGACTGAGGGTATGTAACTGATGATGGTGTACTGTGTGAAGGAACAGTTGAAGTGTGGGACTGGTGTGGTAGGAACAGTTGATGTGGGCAGAGTGGTAGGTACTGTTGATGTGAGGACTGAGTGGAAGGTATGATATGGTGAGACAGTGTGGTAGTACTGTAGATGGTGGGGCTGTGATGTAAGGTACTGTTGATGTGGACCAGAGTAGTGAAGGTCCATTTGATGGTGGGACAGTATTGTGTAGTACATTTATTAAAAGGTGGGACTGTGTGTAAGGTAATGTTGATGGTGGGGCTGTGTGGTCGGTACTGTTGAAGGAGGGACTGAGAGGTAGGTACGTTTGATGTGTGAAAGTGTGGTAGTTACTTGAAGATGGTGAGAACTGTGTGTTCGGTACTCGTAGTGATGGTGGACCTTTGTGGTAGGTACAGTTGATGTGGACTGTGTGGTAGGTACTGTTATGGTGGGACGTGTGGTAGGTACTGAAGAGTTGGGCCTGTGATGGAAGTACAGAAGAAGTGGGACTGTGTGGAAATGTACTGATTGATGTTGGGACAGATGAGGTAGGTACTGTTGATGTTGGTCTCTGATAGTGGTAGTACTGATGATGGAGGACTGTGTGGTAGGTAACGTTGATGGTGGGGCTGTGTGGTAGGTACTGATATTTAGGGGCTGTTGTTGGTAGGTACTGTTGATGGTAGGACTTGAGTGGAAGGTACTGTTTGAAGGTGGTGACTGTGAGGAGGTACTGTTGATGGAGGGACTCGTGTAGGAAGTACAGTAGAAGGTGGGACAGTGGAGGAATGTACTGAAGAAGGTGTGACTGTGTTGGTAGGTACTGTTGAAGGTGTGAATGAGTGGAAGGTACAGTTTGAAGTGGTACTGTGTGGAAGATACCTGTTTGAGGAGTGACAGTGTGGTAGGATACTAGTTGAAGGTGGGACAGAAGTGTTAGGTACAGTTGATGGTGGTGACTGTGAGGTAGGAACTGTAGATGGTGGACTTTGGTGGAAGGATAACATGGTGATGGTGGTGCTGTTTGGAAGGTACTGTTGATGGTGGGACTTTGTGGTAGGTACGTTGCATGGTGTTGACTGTGTGGAAAGGTACTGATGATGAGTGACTGTGTGGTATGAACAGTTGATGTGGACTGTGGGAATGAACTGTTGAATGGTGGGACAGTGTGTAGTACTGTTGATGAAGGGACTGTTGTGGTAGTAACTGTTGAAGGTGGTTAACTGTGTGGTAATTTACTGATGAGGTGGGACTGAGTGGTAGTACGTTTGATGGTGGACTGAGAGGTAGGTACTGTTGATTGGAGGGACTGTTGGTAGGTAACATGGTTGAAGGAGGTCCAGTGTGTGGAATAACTGTTGATGGGGACAGTGTGGAAGGTATTGTTTGATGGAGTGACCTGTGTGGTAGAACTGTAGCAAGGTGTGTACTGTGTGTTCGGAACTGTTGATGGAGGACTGTGTTGGTAGTACAGTTTATGGTGGGACTTATGTGGTAGGTACAGTGATTTTGTTACTGAGAGGTAGGAACAGTTGATGTGGGACTGTGTGGTAGGTACTTTGATGGTGGGACTGTGGGTATGTACTGTTGATGTGGACCAGTATGGTAGGAACTGTTGACGGAGGGACTGTGATGAGTAACAGTTGATGGAGGGACTGTAGTGGTAGGAAACTGTTGATTGTGGGACTGATTGGAAGGTACGTTGATAGGTTGGACTGTGTTTTATGTATACGTTAGCAAGTGGGAACTTGTGTGTAAGGTACTGTAGATGGAGGGACTGTGTGGAGGTACAGATGATGGAGGAGACAGTTGAGTAAGGACCTAGTATGATGTGGGGACTGATACCAGGAAGGTACTGTAGATGGAGGGACTGGTGTGGTAGGTACAGTTTGATGTGTACAGTGTTGGTAGGTACTGATGATGGTGGGTACAGAGAGGTAGGTACTTTTTGAATGGTGGGACCTGTGATGGTAAGGAACTGTGATTATGGTGGGGCTGAGTGTGGTAGGACTGATTGATTGTGCTGACTGTGAGGTTAGGTAACTGTTGCTGGTGGGGCAGTGTGTAGGTAACTGTTTTGATGGTGTACTGTGTGGTAGGTACTGATGCTGGTGGTACAGTTGTGGTAGGTACTGTTGATGGTGGGACTGAGATGGTAGGTACTGTATGGTAGTGACAGTGTTGTAGGTAACTGTTGATGGTGGACTGAGTGGAAAGGTACTGTTGAAGGTGGGACTGAGTGGTAGGTACTGTTGATGGAGGGACTGTGAGGAAGGAACGTTTTCTGGTAGGACTGTGTGGTAGGCTAAATTGGAAAGGTGGGACTGAGGTGTAGTACAGTGATGGTGTACTGTGTGGTAGGTACTGTTGATGGTGGGACTGTGTGGTAAGTTACTGTTGATGGTAGGAATGTGTGAAGTACTGTTGATGGTGGGACTGTGTGGTTGGTACTGTTTGCATGGGGGCTGTTGGGTAGGTACTGTTGATGGTGTGACAGTGAGGAAGGTACAGTTGATGGTGGACAGTGTGGTAGGTACTGTTGATGGATGGGACCTGTGGTTGTAGGTACTGGTTGATGAGGGACATGTGTGGTAGGAACTGTTGATGTGTGGGACTAGTGTGTTAGTTACTGTTGATGGTGGGACTGTGAGGTATGTACGTTGAGGTGGGACTGTTGGTAGGTACTTGTTGATGTGGGACTGTGTGGAGGTACTGTAGATAGGAGGGGCTTTGTGGTAGGTACTTTTTTATGGGGGGGTTTTTGATGGAGGTAACTTGTGGAAGGACCTGTTGAGGTGTGACTGTGTGGGTAGTACTGTTGATGTGGGGCTGAGTGGTAGGTACTGTTGATGGTGGGCAAGTGTGGTATTACAGTTGATGGTGGACTGTGTGGTAGGTACATTGAGGTGGACTGTGTGGTAGTAACGTTGAAGGTGGACTGTGTGGTAGGTACTAGTTGATGGGTGGGACTGGTGGTAGGTACTGTGATAGTGGGGCCTGTGTGGTAGGTACTGTTGATGGTGGACTGTGTGGTAGGTACTGTAGATGGTGGGACTGAGTGGTAGGTACGAAGATGTGGGACTGTGTGGTAGGTACTGTTGATGGTGGGACTGTGTGGTAGGCACAGTTGATGGAGACTGTGTGGTAGGTACTGTATGATGGGTGGGACTGGTGGAAGGAACTGTTGATGGTGGGACTGTGTGTAGAACGTTGATGGTGGAACTGTGGTGGTAGGTACTGTTGATGGATGGGGCTGGTTGTGGTAGGGTTTACTGATGATGTGGGACTGTGTGTAGGTACTGTTGATGTGGGACTGTGTGAAGGTACTGTTGATGGTGGTACTGTGTGGTAGTACTGTTGATGGTGGGACTGTGTGTAAGGTTACTGTTTGATGGTGGACAGTGTGGTAGTTTTACTGTTGATGGTGGGATGTTGGTAGGAACTGTTGATAGGTAGGACTGTGTGGTAGGTACTGTTGATGGTGGGAAACTGTGTGGTAGTTACTGTTGATGGTGGGACTGTGTGGTATGTAACTGTTGATGGTGGGGCTGTTGGTTAGGTACTGTTATGGTGGGACTGTGTGGTAGGTATTGTTGATGTGGACTGTGTGTAGTACTGTTATGGTGGGACAGTGTGTATGTACTGTTGATGGTGGGACTGTGTGGTGAGGACTGAATTGAAGTGGACTGTGTGGAAGTTACTGTTATGTGGGACGGTGTGGTAGGAACTGTTGATGGTGGGACTGGTGGTAGGTACTGTGATGGTGGACTGTGTGGTAGTACTGTTGATGGTGGGACGAGGTGGTAAGGTACTGTTGATGGTGGGCTGTGTGGTAGTACTTTTGAAGGTGTAGACTGTGTGTAGTACAGGTTGATGGTGGGACTGTGTGGTAAGGTCCTGTTGATGTGTGACAGTGTGGTAGGTACTGTTGATGGTGGGGGACTGTGTGTAGTACTGTTGATGTGGGGGCTGTGTGGTAGGTACTGTTGAAGGTGTACTGTGTGGAAGGAACTGTTATGGTGGGACTGTGTGGTAGGTAACTGTTGATGGTGTGACTGTGGTGGTAGGTTACTGTTGAAGGTGGGCATGTTAGGAGTACTGTTGATTGGTGGGACTGTGTGGTAGGTACAGTTGATGGTGGGCTGTGTGGTAAGGTACTGTTGATGTGGACTGTGTGGTAGGTACGATGATGGTGGGACTGTGTGGGATAAGGTACGTAGATGTGGGGCTGTGTGGTAGGACAGTTGATGGGTGGGACTGTGTGGTAGTACTGTTGAGTGGAGGGACTGTGTGGTAGGTACTGTTGAATGGTGGACAGTGTGTGGGTACTGTTGTGGTGGGACTGTGTGGGTAGGTACTGAGATGTGGTGCTGAGTGGTAGGTACTGTTGATGTGGGAGTTGGACAGTGAGAATGTACTGAGAAGAGGGCAGATGTTGAAGGTACTGATGATTGAGTGGTACTGTTTGGTAGGCACAGTTTATGGAGGACTGTAGGAAGGAACAGAAGAAGTGAGGGGGACGGAGAGGTAGGTACAGAAGCAGGTGGGCCTGTGAGGTAGGATACTGAAGAAGTAGGGACTGTGTGGGTGAACTGATGATGATGGGACATAGGGGACGGTACAGTACATGGTGGGGCTTTGTGGTAGGTACTGTTATGGTAGAAAGAGAAGGTCGGTACAGTTTAAAGGTGTGTACTGTTGGTAGGTACAGAAGAAGGTGGGTCAGATGTTGTAGAACAGTTGAAGTGGGGCAGTTGTAGGTAGAACAGATTAATTGTGTGGGGCTGTTTGGAAGTACAGATGTGGTGGGACTGTGATATCGGTACTGTTGAAGGTGTGACAGTGAGGTAGTCCTTGAGGTGGGGCTGTGAGGTAGGTAACTGTTGATAGGTGGGACTGTGATTTAGGTACAGATGCAGGAGGGACGTGAGGAAGAACTGTAGCAGGTGTACAAGTGTAGGTATGTACTGATGAATGTGGGACTTTGGATGGAAGGACAGTTGAGGTGTGTGCAGTTGTAGGTAGGTACTGATTATTGATTGGGACAGTGTGGAAGGAACTGATATGAAATGGTGTGACTGATGTGGTAGGAACTGATGATGTGGTGGCAGTGTGTAGGTACTCGATGATGTTGGACTGAGAGGATGTCCAGTCGATGTTGGGACCATGTGTAGGAAAGGAACTGATGATTGTGGGGACTTGTGTGGTATGATAACTTGTTGATGGTGGTGACTGAGTGGAAGGAACTGTTGAAGGGTGGCCACACTGTGGAATTACAGTTTAAGGGGAGGGACCAGGAGGTAGGTACAGTTGAAGTTTGGGACATGTGTGGTAGGTACCGTTGATGGTGGGACAGTGTTTAGGTTCTGAATGATGGTGGGACGGTGTTTAAGGTCATTTGAAGGGTGTGGCTGTGAGGTAGTTCTGGTTGATGGTGGGACTGTGTGTTAGCTACTGTAGATGGTGGGGAACAGTGTGGAAGGTGCAGATTCATGTAGGTCCAGTGAGATGACGACCAGAAAGCGATGGCAATGATAGGACGGTGCAGAATGCAGAGGCCAGTGGAGTCGGTCCAGTTGATGGATGGAATATAGATGAAGTAGACATAAGTCATGATGCCTGAGAGGTAGGAACTGAAGAAGGTGGGACTGAGTGGCGGACTGTAAGCAGGTGTGACATGATGAGTGTCCGGACAGATGATGGAGGACTGTGTGGATAGTACTGTAATGCAGGAGGGACAGAGTAGAAGGAGCAAGCTGTTTGAACAGAGGGTTAGTACCAGAAGCAGTATGGACAGAGAGTAGTAACCGAATGATATGTGTTACAGTGAGGTCGGTACTGATGAATGGTGGGACTGGTGTGTTAGGTACTGTGACTGTGGGGGACCTGTGGTGTAGGAACTGTAGATGGAGGGACAGAGAGGAAGGTACTGTTGCTGTAGTGACAGTGAGGTATGTAACAGTAGAAGGTGTTGACTGAGTGGACGGAACTTATGATGGAGGGACAGTGTTGGAGGAACATGTTGCAGTTGTGAAGAGAGGAAGTTAGAAAGAAGGTGGACTGTGTGTTCGGAAACTGTATGAAGTGGGAACTGTGAGATAGGATACTGATTGATGGTGGTCTGATAGGTAGGTAACTGATGAATGTTAACAGTGAGAAGTAACATGTTGATGGTGGGCCTGTGTAGTAGGAGACTGTTTATGGAGTGACGTGAGGTAGGAACTGTTTAAGGTGTTTACTGTGTGGTAGGTACTGATTGAAGAGAACAGAGAGGAAGATCCTGATGATGGTCGCACTGTGTGGAAGGAACAGAAGAAGGTGGGCCAGTAACGTAAGGAAACCAGTGAGGAGGGACTGTGTGTGAAGGTACAGATGCAGGTGGAACTGTGAGGTCATGGTTACTGATGATGGTGGGACTTGTGAGGGAAGGACAGTATGATGGTGGTACTGAGATGGTAGGAACTGAAGATGTTTGGGCAGTGAGGTAGGACCATGTTGATGGACTTGTGAACTGTGTGTAGTACTTTTGATGGTGGGACTCAGAGTGGAAACGCAAACTGTTTGAAGGTTGGACTAGTAGGTACTGTTGAAGGTGATGACTGTGAACGGTACTGTAGAAGGAGGACTGTGTGGTCATGTACTGTTTGATGGAGGGACTGTGTGGTAGGTATTGGTTGATGGTGTGACTGTGTGGTAGGTACTGTTATGGGGGATCTGTGAGGTAGGTACTGTTGAAGGTGTGACTGTGTGTATAACAGTTGATGTGTGGACTGTGTGGTAGGTACTGTTGATGGTGTGACTGTGTGGTAGGTACTGTTTATGGTGTGACTGGTGTGGTAGGTACTGTTATGGTGGGACTGAGTCTTAGGTACTTTTGATGGTGGTGGACTGTGTGGAAGGTAACTGTTGAAAGGTGGGACTGGTGTGTAGGTTCTGTTGATGTGTGACCTGTGTGGAAGGTACTGTTATGGTGGGACTTGTGTATACAGTTGATGGATGACTGGTGGTAGGTACTTTGATGGTGGACAGAGTGGTAGATACAGATGATGGTGTGACTGTGTGGTAGGAACTGTTGATGTGGGACGGTGGTGGTAGGAACGTGATGGAGTGACTGTGTGGGTAGTACAGATGAACGAGGGGACCAGTGTGGTAGTACGTGGATGGTGGGACTGAGTGGTAGTCTGTTGATGGTGGGGACTGTGTGGTAGGTACCAGTTGATTGAGTGACTGTGTGTGGTAGGGTACTGTAGATGGAGGGACAGTGTGTTAGGTTTGTATTGAGGTGGGACTGTGATGTAGCTACTGTTGATGGTGTGACTGTGTGGGTAGCTACTGTTGACGGTGGACTTGTGTGGTAGGTACTGTTGATGGTGGAATGTGTGGTAGTACTGTTGAAGTGTGACTGTTTGTAGGTAACTGTTGATGGTGGGACTTGTGTGGTAGATCTGTTGATGGTGTGGACTGTGTGGGTGGTACTTGTAGCTGTGGGACAGTGTGGTAGGTACCTGTTGATGTGATGACTGTGTGGCAAGGTACTGTTGATCGTGGGACTGTGTGGTATGAACTGGTGGATGGTGGGACAGAGTGGTAGGACAGTTATGATGGGACTGTGTGGGTAGTACTGTTGATGGTGTGACTCGTGGTCGTACTGTTGCTGGAGGGACTGGTGTGGTAGGTAATTGTTGATGGTGGGACCAGTGTTTGAAGCAACTGTTTGATGGTGTGACTGTGTGAAGCTACTGTTACGGGGACTGAGTGGTAGGTACTGTTGATGGAGTGACTGTGGTGGAAGGAACTGTTTATTTGGGACAGTGTTTGTAGGAACGTTGATGGTGGACTGTGGGGGTAGGTAACTGTTGATGGTGGAATGTGTGTAGGTACTGATGATGATGGGGCTGTGTGGTAGGTACTGTTAATTGGTGGACTGTGTGGTAGGTATGATGATGATGGGGCTGTGTGGTAGTACGTTGATGGTGGGAACTGTGTGGGTAGTACTGTTGATGATGGGGCTTGTGGTAGGTACTGTTGATGGTGGGACTGTGTGGTAGGTATTGTTGATGTGGGATGTGTGGTAGGTATTGGTTGAAAGGTGGGGCAGTGTGGTATGTACTGTTGATGGAGGGACTGTGTGGGAGGTATTTTTGATGGGTGACCGTGTGGTAGGTACTGTTTGGATGCTGTGACTGTGTGGAAGTACTGTTTGATGGTTTGACTGTGGTGGTAGGTACAGTTGCTGAGTGACTGTGTTGTAGGCTACTGTTGATGGTGGTGACCGTGTGGTATGTAACTCGATGATGGTGGGACTTGTGTAAGGTACTGTTGATGTGAGACTGTGTGGTAGTCCTGTTTATTGGTATGACTGTTTGGTAGGTACTATGTTGATGGTGGACTGTGTGGTATGGAACTGTTGATGTGTGTAGAGTGTGGTAGAACTGGTTTGATGTGTGACTGTGTGGTAGGTACTGTTATGGTGGACTGTGTTGTAGGTACTGTTGATGGGGGGACTGTGTGGAAGGTAATGTAGATGGTGTGACTGAGTGGTAGGTACTGAGATGGGAACTGTGTGTAGTACGATGAAGGCTGTGACTGTGTGGTAGTACAGTTGATGGTGGACTGTGTGGAAGGTACTGTTGAATGGTGGAACTAGGAGGTAGTAACTGTTAGAAGGATCGAACTGTGGTTTAGGTACGTTGATGGTGGGCCATGTTTGGTAGGTACTGTTATAAAATGGTGGGACAGTGTGGTAGGTACTGTTGATGTGTGGGACTGTGTGGTAGGTACATGTTGATGGTGAACTGTGTGGTAGGAACTTGTATGATGGTGGTGACTGAGGTAGGTACGTGATGGTGGGGGGCTGTGTTGTAGGTAATGTTGCAGATGTGGGCACTGTGTGGAAGGTACTGTTGAAGGTGGGACTGTGAGGAACGTACGTTGATGGTGGGAACTGTGTGGTAGTACTGTTAAATGGTGTGACTGAGAGGTAGTACAGTATGATGTTGGGCTGTGTGGAAGGTACTGTTGATTGTGGGACTGTGTGGTAGGTATTTTATGGTGTGACGTGTGGGTCGGTCCTGTTGATGTGGGACAGTGTGGTAGGTACTGTTTATGGTGTGCCTGTGAGGAAGTACTGTAGATGGTGGGACTGTGTGGAATGTACTGTTGATGGTGGACTGTGTGGTAGGTATCTGCGTTTTGATGGTGTGCCTGTGGTGGTAGTACTGTTGATGGTGGGGACTGTGTCTTAGAGGTACTGATATGGTGGTAACTGTGTGGTATACAGTTGATGGTGGTAACAGTGTGGTAGGTTACTGTGATGGGTGACTGTGTGGTAGGTACAGTGATGGTACCAACTCCAAGGCTTGTGACAGTAACCGCTCCCCAAGGCTGTGAACAGTACCTACTCCAAGGCTGGTGTACAGTACCTACTCCAAGGCAGGTGTACAGTCACCTACTTCCAAGCTGTGTAAACAGTACCTACTATCCAAGCTGGGTACAGTACCACTCCAAGGCTGTTGTACAGTAACCTTTTCCAAGGCCTGGTGTACAGTACCTACCTCCAAGCCTGGAGTACAGTACCTACTCCAAGGCTGGTGTACAGTACCTACTCCAAGGCTGGTGTAACAGTACCAACGACCAAATGCTGGTGTACATTACCTACTTCCATGACCTGGTGTACAGTTAACCAACTCCAAGGCTGGTGTAAAGTACCTACAACCAAGGCTGATGTACAGTACCTACTGTCCAATGCGGTGTACAGTACCTACTCCAAGGCTGTTGTACATTAACTACTCAAGGCTGGTGTAACAGAACCCACACCTAGGCTGGTGTACAGTAACCTAACTCCAAGGCTGGTGTACAGTACCTACCCAGCAGCTGGTGGTACTAGTAACCTACCCAAGGCTGGTGTACATACCTACTTCCAAGCTGGTGTACAGTACCTACACCAAGGCCTGATGAACAGTACCAACACCAAGCTGGTGTACATACCCTAACATCCAAGGCTGGTGTTAACAGTACAACTCCAAGCGGTGTAACCGTACCTACTCCAAGCTGGTGGTCCAGAACCTAATACGCCAAGGCTGGTGTACAGTACCTACTCCATGGCTGGTGTACATACCTCTCCAAGCTGGGGTAAGTACCAGACCAAGGCTGTGTACAGTCCTACACCCAAGACTGGTGTACAGTACTACTCCAGGCAGGAGTACAGTACCTACTCCAAGGCTGTGTACAGTACCTACTCCCATGGCTGGTGTAGTACCCTACTCCAAGGCTGGTGTACAGTACCTACTCCAAGGCTGGTGTACAGTACCTACTCCAAGGCTGGTGTACAGTACCTACTCCAAGGCTGATGTACAGTACCTACTCCAAGGCTGGTGTAACTAAGATATTACCGTTTAACTTTACTTGGGTGTTTGTTTACTGGTGACCCCATACTCACAACCTGGGTCACAGTGACCTCACACTCTCACAGCCTTGGTCACAGTGACCTCACACTCTCACAGCCTGGGTCACAGTGATCCCACACTTTCACAGCCTGGGTCACAATGACTCCACACTCACAGCCTGGGTCACAGTGACCTCTCACTCCCACAGCCTGGGTTACAGTGATCCCACACAGCCTGGGTCACAGTGACCCCACACTCTCACAGCCTGGGCCAGTGACCTCACACCCATACAGCCTTTGTCACAGTGACCTCACACCCACACAGCCTGGATCAGTCACCTCACCTACAAAGCCTGGGTCACAGTGACCTCACACCCACGCAGCCTGGGTCACTGACCCCACACTCCCACAGCCTTGGAAACAGTGACCCCACACCCACACAGGCTGGGTCACAGTGACCTCACACCCACACAGCCTGGGTCCCAGTGACCCCACATTCACACAGCCTGGGTCAGTGACCTCACACCCGCACAGCCTTGGTCACAGTGACCTCACACCAACACAGCTTGGGTCACAGTGACCCAACACTCACAGCCTGTGTCACAGTGACCCCACACTCACACAGCCTTCGTCACAGTGACCTCACACCCACACAGCCTGGGTCACAGTGATCCCACACCTACACAGCCTGGGTCAGAGTGACCCCACACTTACAGCTTGGGTCACAGTGATCCCACACCTACACAGCCGGGGTCACAGTGATCCCACACCCACACAGCCTGGGTCACAGTGACCACACACCCACACAACCTGGGTCATAGTGACCTCACACCCACACAGCCTGGGTCACAGTGATCCCACACATACACAGCCTGGGTCACAATGACCCCACACTCACACAGCTTGGGTCACAGTGATCCCACACCCAAACAGCCTGGGTCACAGTGACCCCACACTCACACAACCTGGGTCAGTGGCCAAACACACAGCCTGGGTCAGTGATCCCACACCTACATAGCCTGGGTCACAGTGACCTCACACTCCCTCAGCCTGGGTCACAGTGACCCCACACAGCCTGGGTCAGTGACCCCCAACTACAAAGCCTCGGTCACAGTGATCCCACATCTACACAGTCTGGGTCACAGTGACCCCATTCCCCCACATCCTGCGTCACAGTGACCCCACAGCCTGGGTCAGTGACCCCACTCTCTCATAGCCTGGGTCACAGTGACCCCATACACATCCTGGGTCATAGCCCCACAACCACACAGCCTGGGTCAAAGTGGCCCCACAACCACACAGCCTGGGTCATAGTAACTGACCACTCACACAGCCTGGGTCAAAGTGGCCCCACAACCACACAGCCTGGGTCATAGTTACTGACCACTCACACAGACTTGGGGGTCATAGTGGCCCCACAACCACACAGCCTGGGTCAGAGTAACTGACCACTCACACAGCCTGGGTCATAGTAACTGACCACTCACACAGCCTGGGTCATAGTGGCCCCACAACCACACAGCCTGGGTCAGAGTAACTGACCACTCACACAGCCTGGGTCATAGTAACTGACCACTCACACAGCCTGGGTCATAGTGGCCCCACAACCACACAGCCTGGGTCATAGTGGCCCCTCAACCACACAGCCTGGGTCATAGTGGCCCCTCAACCACACAGCCTGGGTCATAGTGGCCCCTCAACCACACAGCCTGGGTCATAGTTGCCCCACAACCACACAGCCTGGGTCATAGTGGCCCCTCAACCACACAGCCTGGGTCATAGTGGCCCCTCAACCACACAGCCTGGGTCATAGTGGCCCCTCAACCACACAGCCTGGGTCATAGTGGCCCCACAACCACACAGCCTGGGTCATAGTGGCCCCACAACCACACAGCCTGGGTCATAGTTGCCCCACAACCACACAGCCTGGGTCATAGTGGCCCCTCAACCACACAGCCTGGGTCATAGTAACTGACCACTCACACAGCCTGGGTCACAGTGAGTGACCTGAAACCCTCGTAAGCTTCACAGTGGCTCTCTGTACTGTGTGGTGGTGCTGGTAATGGTGTGATGATGCTGTGTGGCGATGGTGTGTGGTGATGGTGTGTGGTGATTGTGTGGTGATGGTGTGTGGTAGCGATGGTAAAGTGTGGTGATTGAGGTGTATGGTGGTGTGTGGTGGCGGTGGTGAAGTGTGGTGATTGAGGTGTGTGGTGATGGTAGTAGTGATGGTAGTGGTAATGGTGGTGGTGGTAATGATGGTGGTGAGGATGGTAATGATGGTGGAAGTGGTGGTAATGATGGTGGTAGTGATGGTAGTGGTAATAGTGGTGGCGGTAATGATGGTGGTAGTGATGGTAATGATGGTGGTAGTGGTGGTAATGATGGTGGTAGTGGTGGTAATGATGGTGGTAGTGGTGGTAATGATGGTGGTAATGGTGGTAATGATGGTGGCAGTAGTTGTCAAGTGTTATAGTTTCTATTTCTATCTTCATCATCATGTTATCGCATAATTCGCCATTTTTCTTCTGTTTCATATTTTAGCCATTAGACCTCTCACCTCACCCCCTTCTCTCTCCCTCTCCCTCCCTCCCTCCCTCACCCTCCCCTTCTTCCTCCCTTCTTTCTTTTTTTTCCACTTGTTCTATTTTCCATTTCATTTTCCCTTTCCTTTTTCCTGATGCTTCTCTTCCATCTTGTTTCTCATCTCTCATATCGTCTCTTCCGCTTTCTTCCCTTCTTGTTCTCCTTCTCTTCTCTATTTCCTTTCTTTTTAATTTTGCATTTGCTCTTCTAAACAAACTTCTCTCATCTTGTTCTCATTTCTGCCAGTTCTTTTCCTTCCTTTTCATTAACCCTCGTCCATTCCCTCTTTCGTTTCCACTTTCCTTCCCTTTTCTCTCCTCTCTACTCCTCTCCACCTTTTAAGTATTGGAAGTATACAATCTTTTTATTGAGGCAAAGTTCCCCACCGCCTCTTCCTTTGACGTATGTCCCTCCCCCACCGTCACCACTGATCACCTAGCTTCCTCCTCTCTCTCTCTCCTCTCTCTCTCTCTCTCTCCTCTCTCTCTCTCTCTTTACACAGGGTTTGACAAGGTTAAGGATCCCTAGCTTTATTGACAATCTATTTACAGGTTAAGGATTCCTAACTTTATTGACAAGCTAAGAGCTGTTACCTACATCAGCTCATTTGAAAGCATTTTTATTGTTATGCTCTCTCTCTCTCTCTCTCTCTCTCTCTCTCTCTCTCTCTCTCTCTCTCTCTCTCTCTCTCTCTCTCTCTCTCTCTCTCTCTCTCTCTCTCTCTCCTCTCTCCCTCTCCCTCTCCCTCTCCCTCTCCCTCTCCCTCTCTCCCTCTCCGCATCAGATTTGTCGTAGTATCAGCAAACACTGAAGGAGGCTATGCATTTTTTGTGTGAGGATCAAGGATACAGTTGGTATATTCGCAGAGAAGACGATAAACACACAAGACAATTATGTTTTTATGGCTCACATCGGAGGTAATGATTTCAATCAATTGATAAGAAGAGTCTTTATAGTTATAATGCCCTTATTATGAATTTCAGACATGGAAATTAAATGATTATTGCCTAGGTGCGATGTAGGTGCCTAGACACTTAGTAAAGCTACGAATATAAACCAGAGGTTTAAGAATTCGTGTGAAGAGGACTGTGCCCTGGAAGGTATAAAACTTCGGGATGACTTTAATAGTGATGGAAGCGTGTTTAAACACACTGGTACTATTATAAGCGATGTGGACAGTGAGACAATAAAGGATGAATCTTGCATGAGGGGTTACACGCAGTGAAAAAGGAAGGGGGTAGAGGGGGGAAAACTCGGTTATTAAAAGGAGAGGTGGAATTTAAGGGAGTAAAGAGCCGTCACCCACTTGTGTGAGACCAGCTGGTTAAAAAAAATACCTGCAGTGTTATACTTCAAAAAAATTGGACGAATTGTCCACATACGCCTTAGCAGAAAGTTCAGATATCACTCCAAGTGATATTGGGCTCGGAGAAAAAATCCTTCGTATGTATGACGAAATTAAGGCACTTTGTATGAACAAAGAGGCAATAATAGTTGGTGAATTGAATGTGACTACAACACACTGAGGCGCACGGTCAGGGGACCAGGAGGCTGCCAGGATACTCGGGGTAACGATATTTTAGATCTCGTTATGATCACCGACTCTGGCCTTTTACAGTTATGTCAAGTAGGAGAGAGACTAGGAAACAGAGATCACATCACTTAATCCAAAATAAATAAACTTTGAGAACAAAATAAGCACTTAAGTTAGTTTCCAAATACAGAACTTATAACTTTGATGAGATGCGCCGAGATACCCGAAATGTTATCTAGATGGAACTACTAAATACAGATTGTGAAGAGAAAATGTGGAACAGATGTGAAAGAAAAATTCTAAGTCTCCAGAAGGATAAAATACTCGAAAAGATATAACATGAAAAATGAAAGAAAGGCAGGACTGATGATGCAAAGTTGAGACCATTGGCAAAAACACGTAATGCATCTCAGAAATTTAAACTAAATGTTGACTTCGAAGATCATACTAGTAACCTACGATTACACAGAGGATGCAAGAAAGAAATCAGAAATGCTAAACAAGATTTTGAAAAACGAACTGTATAAAGCATCCAAGACAAAAACATAGCTTGTAATAACAGCAGATTAACAACAACAACGGAGTGTAGATAAATGGTTCAGAATACCGACAACTTGATGAGTGAGACGCTTGTGTAACAGGTAACTTTACTGTAGAAGCGTTTCACCAGCCGGTAGCTTCATCAGTCCGATACAGAGGTTATGTTAGGTAGTGGCCCGGTGGCCTGGTGGCTAAAGCTCCCGCTTCACACACGGAGGGCCCGGGTTCGATTCCCGGCGGGTGGAAACATTTCGACACGTTTCCTTACACCTGTTGTCCTGTTCACCTAGCAGCAAATAGGTACCTGGGTGTTAGTCGACTGGTGTGGGTCGCATCCTGGGGGACAAGATTAAGGACCCCAATGGAAATAAGTTAGACAGTCCTCGATGACGCACTGACTTTCTTGGGTTATCCTGGGTAGCTAACCCTCCTGGGTTAAAAATCCGAACGAAATCTTATCTTATCTTATCTTAAGACTGGTCAGGAAACAGGTCATTTTTTTCCCGACTATGGCCTTAGTCATATGATGACCCGCCACTGAAGCTTTTGGTCATCTGACCGAGGCCTCCCACTGGCTACAGAGAAAAATGGTGAAAGAACAGGAGTTTAATCACATCGACTTCAGGCTAAGGAACTGATTACCTTGATAAAAATACAGTGTATGCGCGGAGAAGAGGCTTATGTACTTCGGACAGGCAAGGCTAAGCAGTTGGAGGTGGCATCACCACGGAAAAATCCACAGGTCATCAATTTGTCGGTTTTCTGAACCATTTATCTACAATTCCTGTCAGACACAGCAACATCTTGGGATCTTAATACAGGGAGTTCTACACTTGCCTAACCCACAGAAAAGAGGAGCAAGGAGCCCTCAACGAAGAAAGATGACCTCTTGATTCATTTGCTACCTTCATAATAGCTGCGGGTGCTACCTTCACGATAGCTGCAGGTGCTATCTTCATGATAGCTGCAGGTGCTATCTTCATGATAGCTGCAGGTGTTACCTTCATGACAGCTGCAAGTGCTACCTTCATGATACTGCAGGTGCTACCATCATGATAGCTGCAGGTGCTACCTTCATGATAGCTGCAGGTGCTACCTTCATGATAGCTGCAGGTGCTACCCTTCATGATAGCTGCAGGTGCTACCTTCATGATAGCTGCAGGTGCTACCTTCATGATAGCTGCAAGTGCTACCTTCATGATACTGCAGGTGCTACCATCATGATAGCTGCAGGTGCTACCTTCATGATAGCTGCAGGTGCTACCTTCATGATAGCTGCAGGTGCTACCCTTCATGATAGCTGCAGGTGCTACCTTCATGATAGCTGCAGGGGCTACCTTCATGATAGCTGCAGATGCTACCTTCATGATAGCTGCAGGTGCTACCTTCATGATAGCTGCAGGTGCTACCTTCATGATAGCTGCAGGTGCTACCTTCATGATAGCTGCAGGTGCTACCTTCATGATAGCTGCAGATGCTGCCTGGACCTGTTTACCACTTAACCTCTTTACCATTAAGCCTCTTTACCACGTAACCCCTTTATTCTTACGAAACTGACCTTTAAAATATTTAATGGCTTCAAGTCTCTTAAAGGGGGGGCTCCTTGGTGCGGTGAAAAGGCTCTTGGTCTGAGGAATTAGACCTTTCGGTCTCCTTCCTCAGACCGAACCTAGTTACTCCCCAATCCCCCCTTCCCTATCCCATCCCCCCTTTTTCCCTTTCCTCCTCCTCCTCTCCATCCCTCCACTATCCCCTTCTTATTTTCAGCCTTTGAGATTCTTCCAACAGGCACTCTAGTTCCTACGTAGGAGAAAGGATACTGGGGTCCGTCCCATTTCTTTGAGGTCCTTGCCGTGGAATCTGGATCACCTGGAGGTGTCCCGATCCCTCTCCGGTCTCCTGGGGGGTGGCTTTGGGTAATGGGTGTATTTCTGGAGGCTGCCTGTCGGATTCCGGGCAGTGGTGGCCGAAGGAAGCATTCATTGTGGGGGGTGTCCAGCCGCCCTCTCTTTTGTCCACCGAGGTGGCTCGGCAGATGTGAGGTTGCTATCCTGGATTGCTGGTTTATTGGCATGAAGGGTAGGGTATGGCACGGATTCTATGCCGCATCTGCATTACTTGCAGTGCTGGGGTTCTATTGGGCATGGAGGGGGATTTACGGCCCTTTCTTTCCTCCTAGGAGCTATTCCTCCACGTTTGCCTTTTTTCTTTTTTCTTTTTTTCTAAAAAACAAAAAGGAAGAAGTGACATAATCATGGAGTCCCAAATCCATGAACCTGCTTCCCCTAGGCCCCTTTCCGATACTGCACCACGTTCCAAACCTGCCTCGTTATTTGACCACTATCGGACATTTCTAATACTCCTGCACCTCTTGCTGGTGCCATTTCATCACCCGCTTCAGGTACCGGGGTTCCAACTGACTCCTTTGATACATTTGACCTCAGCACTTCTTTGACCATGCTTCCGGCTTCTCCCTCTACAATGCGGCAATTTTCGGATCGCCCGCTCATCCGATGCCAAACCAACTCCACTCCTACACCTAAATGTCCAAGACCATTACTTTCACTTCCTACTCAATGTACTCGGAAAAGACCGGCACGACAAGCACTCCCCTTTTGTGCTATGTTTCAAAATACACAACGAACTAAGGTTTTTACTCTATGACCGACTTCCTCTACTGCCTATCTTTCCAACCATAGTATTAAGGCGTTCCTGTGCCATGTTGGTAGAGATATATCCTTTCATGCTCTCAAGAGCGGTACATAACCATCGATGCTATTGCTGTAACTATTGAAAAATATCATTCTCTCAATTCTTGTGGTGGTACTGTCATTCTGCCTCATACCATTGTCCAACAAAATTTCCAGACATGTGGTGATGGCATTCTAGAACAGGTTGATCTTCAAGACCTCCCAATCCTCAAAATAGGCACTTATAGTCCTCACTGCTCGCAGGCGGAGACGTTAACCTAACAACCTGTTGGTATTGTATACCATTTTGATGTTCACGATACCCTTGCAATGTAGTTCGCTTAACTTTTGACTGCCGTGAGCTTCCGCCCTCTTTTTATATTGCGGGACACCATTTACAAATTCGAAAGATGATCCTTACACTGCAACAGTCTAGAAACTGCTGGCATTTTGGTCATCCAGCAAAATATTGCAGGTCCATGGCTGAATGCCCAGTCTGTGTTGCCGACGACCATACCAATACGCCTTGTAGTCTACCTCTCTCTTGCTTTAATTGTCATGAGACTCGCCCATCTTACTCTCGCTGTTGCCAAGTATACTTAAGAGAGAAATCCATTGTCTCAGAGGCAGAAGGCTTTCCTTATGCTATGGCAGTTTTATCTATGCCTCCAAGGGAGACTTCTCCGTATTTCTTATTCTCGAGTTGCTAAACGACTCCCCACCTATTTGGTCCCACCTTCTGCAGCCTCCTCTGTGGTCACCCCTTCCACAGTCACCCTGTCTCTAATTCTTTTGTTGTACTGGACTCAGAGGTCCCTACCTCGACACCTCATTCAGTTCTCACCTCTTCCTCTTCTCACTCACAAGTTTGTGTCTACGAGACCTCGTACAACACCTCCTCCTCCCCATCGCCCTTCTCCTTCTCCGAAGTCCAAAAACATCCCCATTGTTAAAATCTCTTTTCACCCATCCCTCCCTTCTGCAACCTGAACATTTTTCCTTTCCAGTCTGTACCCGGTTCTTCACCTGTAACTGGGCCTGTTATGAGTGTGGAGATTCATCTTCCTCGTACAGTACCTTCTTCCCCTGTCCCCTCCCAAGTTTCTTTTCTTCTGCCCCCTCCCAGGTCGCTTACTCTCCTGTCCCCTTCCATGCTTCTTCTCCAGCTCCCTGTACCCTTTTGTCGTCCCCCCTACTTTGGTACAGTCCATCGTTGCCCCGATCTTTATTCACCCTCTTCCTCCCAGACTCCAGTATTGTACCATATACAACATCCTTGTCCTCTGAAAGACTTGAAGCTATCTCAGAATATATTGAGGAGACTCGACCATTGATGTACACTCCTGTTTCTCCTCTTCACTCTTCACCGTTTGCACAACTCCTTTCTTCACAGCGTCCCAATCCTTCTCTGCTTAAAAGATTTTCGCTACCTCCATGTGTGGACTTTTCTAACCCTTCTAGTCCGTAGATACCTCCTGATACCCGATCTGAGTCACAAAACTCCAGACAGGTTCTAACCCAACCCATGGTATGGTTTGTTTGCAATTGTGTAATTACGATTTCGTGAGTCAGAAATCATGGCTTATTTACAGTGGAATATCCGCAGTCTCAGAGGTAACTGGGGTGAGCTTCAGGTGTTGTTTACAAGAACCCAAATTACTCTCCGCTGTTATCCATCCCATCTCGGGCTATGATTTATTGTATTCATCGGATCCTTTTCCCGATGGAACCTTTAATGAAAGTGCACTTATATGCACCAGTATTCCAAACTATCAGTTCTTTGTTCATACTTCACTGTATTACATTGCAGCCCACATCCACTTAAATAAGTGGATGTGGGCATTATCTATCCCAGATGTTGCATTCCTGGCTTCTTCCTTACCACCACCACTTCTGTTACTTGGAGATTTTAATGTCCACCATTTCCTCTGGGGGGTCTCACTGTGACTCCTGCGGCATTCAGTTGGAGGCTTTTCTCGCTTCTCTCCCCCTCCATGTTTCAAATACAGGTTCTCCCACCCATTTTGATCCTCGTACTCATTCTCTTTCTTGCATCGATCTTTCTGTTTGCTCTTCCTCAACTGTACTAGACTTCGCCTGGTCTGTCCTCCCAGACTTGCATGACAGAGATCATTTTCCAATCATCCTTCTCCTTCATATTCACCACCTCCTTGTAGCCCACGCTGGCAGTTTGATCGAGGGAATTGGGACCTTTACTCACGTCTAACAGCTTTTAGTGGGAATCCTTCTTTGTCCTCCATTGATGAGCTTTTATACCTCTTGTCGACCTCAGGTGTTCCATTCACAGACTATTTTGCTGTAATTGCTACCCACCTTTGCACCCATTGGCAACAACGTTGGTCTAATCTGCTCCATAACAAATCACATTATATTAAACCGAGTATAGGTTTCTGGCAGTCTTCTTATCATCAGTGTCGAGGTTGGGAGACTACTCTCTCTCGTCTTCGCATCGGCCACACTCGTTTTACTTACGGTTATCTCATGGAGAGGCGCCCTGTTCCACTATGTGAGAATTGTCAGGATCCAGTTTCTGTTAGCCACATTCTGTTGGATTGCCCACTATCAGCGAGCACACAGAATTTACCAACAACGTCGGCACCACTCTACAGCCCTTACTTTACCTTCCCTTCTTGCTGATGGATTCTCCTTTAACCCAGACTCTCTCATTGACTTTTTGACAGCAACTGATTTACTACACAGACTCTGATGATGATGCCTCTAGCACTCCTCACAGCCCTTTCTACCTCAATCTTTTGCTACCTTCTACCCTTCACTATCCACTACCCCGCTGCACTTAGATGACTCTCCTCACTGCTATCATCATCATCATCCCTTCTTCAGAGTGCAGGCACTGTACTTTCCACCTCCAGGACTCAAGTCCGGCTAACCGATTTTCTTGAATCCCTTCATAAATGCTACCTTGTTCACACTCCAACAGCACGTCGTCATAAAAAACAATTGCTTCCACTCACTCCTTCTATCACACTCTCACATGCCTGTAGGATGTCGAAGCTCCTCCCTCGAACCTTCCCTATAGATTTATATACACTTCAAGTTATCCTATTTTACTCCATTATCTCTAAATGTCAAAATCATCACAATAACCCATACTCAGGCCTTTGGATAATACTTTTCATTACCCTGTACCTCCTCCTGATCTTTAGACTATGAATTATCTGCATAATATTCACACTGTTCATTGCCCTCAAACACGATGCCTCCAGCCATCTCCTCGTTGAATATTTATAACCCATGCTGTACACTCATATAAGAATATTGGTATCACAATCCACTGATAATTCCCCCTTTTGCCTCCATGGATAACATTCTTTGTCTTCACAGATACCTCAATATACCACCCACCTTTTTTCTCCTCGTCAGTTTTATGGTTCACCTCATCCTCCATAGATCATTTTTTTTCCCTATAAGTTGTAATTTGTTCCCAATTTTAAAAGAACAAATAATTTATTTGCTGCTGCCGCTGCTGCTGTTGCTCCTGCTGTTGCTGCTGCTGTTATTGTTACTACTATTGCTCCTGCTGTTGCTGTTGTTTCTGTTGTTGCTGCTGTTGCTGCTACTATTGCTTCTGCTGTTGATGTTGCTGCTGTTTTTTTCTGTAGTTGTTGTTGTTGCTGCTGCTGCTCCTGCTGTTGCTCCTGCTGTTGCTTCTGCTGTTGCTGCTGTTTGTATCTGTTGCTGCTGCTGCTACTACTATTGCTCCTGCTATTGCTCCTGTTGTTGCTGCTGTTCGTATCTGTTGCTGCTGCTGCCGTCGCCGCCGCTGCCGCTACCCAGCCGCCGCCGCTGCCGCTACCCAGCCGCCGCCGCCGCTGCCGCTACCCAGCCGCCGCCGCCGCTGCCCACCCATATTTCTACATATTCACACCGCGACACTTATATAAGTTCCTGACTTTTACCACCTGCTCTTAAATATCAAAATGGTTACTTTGGTCCTTTTCAGCAGACAGCCTCGTCGTGAAACTAAAAGTAATCTATCTCCTATCTCTCTCTCTCTCTTTACACAGGGTTTGACAAGGTTAGGTTAAGGATACCTAGCTTTATTGACAAGCTATTTACAGGTTAGGGATTCCTAACTTTATTGACAAGCTAAGAGCCGTTACCTACATCAGCTTATTTGAAAACATTTTTATTTGTTATGAAACATACAACTAGGGTACAGGATGAAGTTGGAGCCATCTGTGGGCCAGCATTTTCATTTGATCAACTGACTTTATCTCGTTGACATCATAATGCTGTACGAATGTGTTCCATACTCGAGTCATCCTGAGGATAAATGATCTCAGATGAAGTGATGTTCTGGAGAAGCGTACAGCCAGAGTGAAATTGCTGCTTTGTGGTATAAAAGCTTGCTTCACGCTGTCCTCGAAGTGGATCCAAGTGTGGTACTTGGCCACCAGGCCCGGTGGCCTGGTGGCTAAAGCTCCCGCTTCACACACGGAGGGCCCGGGTTCGATTCCCGGCGGGTGGAAACATTTCGACACGTTTCCTTACACCTGTTGTCCTGTTCACCTAACAGCAAATAGGTACCTGGGTGTTAGTCGACTGGTGTGGGTCGCATCCTGGGGGACAAGATTAAGGACCCCAATGGAAATAAGTTAGACAGTCCTCGATGACGCACTGACTTTCTTGGGTTATCCTGGGTGGCTAACCCTCCGGGGTTAAAAATCCGAACGAAATCTTATCTTATCTCTTAGTAAGGCCACCCACATCCCTCCTGTGTTGAAGGCTCTGCTGAAATGACAGATCTATCCAGGATTGGTCCAGGAGAGAGATGAGACGTCTTGCTCTGTTCTCTACTCTGTCAAGCAGTTGTAGATGAGAAGGGGGGCAGACGAACCAAGAAAGTGGAGCATACTCAAGGTGTGAGCGTACTTGCGCCTCTTACAAAATCTTGCAACCCCTGCTATCAAGCAGATACGAGATATGGCGAAGTGCTGTAAGCGTCTTGGCTGCCTTGTTTGCAAGATGTCCAACGTAGTTTTTAATGATCAGTTTGGAGTCAAATTTCACCCCAAGGATATCTACGTCTTCCCCAAGTGCCAACACCCTCCCATTCATCCTCACTACTGCACCGGCATTACCATCATGGTGCCTAGAGATCATCATCATTTGTGTTTCCTCAGGTGCAAATGTTACTTGCCATCTATTTCCCCAAGCTAATATAGATCTTAGCTGGTGATTTATGTAGCTTAGAGCAGCTGGCATTTCTTCTCTTGGATAAGTGAATGTCATTGTACAGTCGTCTGCATATGCATGGGATTCTGGGATGAGATGAAAAAGGTCATTGAAGTAGACATTCCATAACAATGGTCCCAGCATACTTCCTTGTGGAACACTTGCCCCAACAGGATGTCTTGCTGATTCTGTTCCATTGAGAACTACCCTTAGTGATCTACCATGAAGGTAATCACTGAGGAGACATAGCGTAGAGCCTGCAGTTCCCAGAGCTTGCAGTTTTGCTAAGAGGCCCTGGTGCCACACCCGGTCGAAAGCACCAGCAATGTCCAGTGCTACCACACAGCTGACTTTAGATTCATCCAGTGACTGATGCCACTTAGTGGAGAGGTTTAACAACAGATCAGCAGCAGAGTAACCATTCCTGAAGCCATATTGACGGTCACAAAGTAGCGAGTGGTAGTCAAAAAACTCTGTCATTTGTCTGGAGATTATTGTCTCAAGGAGCTTGCCAGTGATTGACAAGAGTGACACTGGTCTGTAGTTGCTGATTTCTGCTCTGCTCTTCTTTCCACAAAGAAGGCCATTTACACTGCACTAGGCAGTGCTGAAAGATGCGAGTTAGAGGTGCTGCTAGCTGGTCTGCACATCTCGGCAATCTTGAGCTCAACTTGTCTGGGCCCACAGCCTTTTCTTGGTCAAGCGATTTAAGAAGGAAATGCACCTCTTCCTTCCTTATTGTCACCACTGACAGTTTTGACACAGTTCTTGCAGCTAGCCAAGGAGGGTCCCTTGCTGGATCAGGAACTTGCATTTTGGTTGCAAAGTGTTCGGCAAAGAGGTCCGCCTTCTCTTGACTACTAGTAGAGGTGGTCCCATCCTGTCGATTTAGAGGTGGAATGAGTTTATCATGCAAATAATCTTGTCTGTCCTTGACCAGGGACCACCAGGTTTTGGAGCCTACCCTAGCTGATGCTAGCTTTCTTTTTGTGTCCACCTCTCATTTAGCAATGGCCCACTTTTGAACGTCACTCGTATGCCTACAGGCTTGCCTGTGCAAGTTCCTGTTATAGGTGGTAGGATGTCTCATACCTTCGCCATGCTTTGTACTTAGCAGTAGCCACCTCTCTACGACGAAAGCTAAACCAAGGTTGATCTGCAGGCTTCGTCACGTATTGCCAGCGAGGAATGTCTCTCTCTCTCTCTCTCTCTCTCTCTCTCTCTCTCTCTCTCTCTCTCTCACTCATATTTGCCAGCAGTGATCACAGTCTTAAAGTTTCAAAATGAATATCAAGTGTGATACCCAAATTAACACTTCTACAGTTCATACAACAGAGCAGATAAATAATAAATTATTTATTGACATTAATATTGTTAATTGGAATAAATTATCAGATGTGACTAATGCATAGAAATGAATAGGTTCAATGAAAGCTTCTAACTATTGTAAAGGATAGTTTTTAACAAGATATACATCGGGGTAAAGAGAGAACTAAATATCCCTGGATGATCTAACACTAAATACCGTACCATAAGCAGAATCTCGAGTCATTTCAGAGCCGTTGTCAGTGATCTCGTCGCTGACATATGACTGTGAGATTCACCAATAATAGCTTCCATTTGAGGTAACAGTTGGGTTCCTCCTAACCTCTCTAGTGTATAGATATATACCTAGATCGATTAATCCTATTAAAGCTGTGACAAGTGGAGAGAGGGTGTGCCGTGGGTTCGATCCCTACTCGTACCATAAGTTCCAGAAGGTATTTGATACATCCTAGTTTGGAAGAGATGCGAACTTGATGGTCGGTCCCCACGATACACTTTCTTCACTGACCGCATTGCCAAGAGTCTGGCCAAGTGAAAACATTCTTGGTTATGCAGTGGTCTTGGACGTTGAAATTAGGACAAATTCGGAAAATCTTCTCTTAAATTTGACACCTTCCTTAATAATTATCTCGGCTTGCTACCATTTCATTAAATAAGAGTTTTTGTGTTGAGCGCAAATTGTTTAATTTATCTGTCTTGGAGTCGTACTCGGTTCATTCAAATGCGCTGTTTCTCTCACGTATAGTATATCTCATCCTTCATATATAATTTCATTCAAACTACCATTTATTGTTGGGTGTTATTCTTGTTCTTGTTTTCCTAAGTTCTCGAATCATGAACGATGGAGCGACAAACTCTGATACTGGCCTCTTTTGTATTTGTTGTGATCTGACTCTGACCATTAAACAGCCACACACACTAACATGAAGGGAAGGGACCCAGAATATATACGAAAGGGGAAGCTGGGGACGGGAGTGGTACGACAAATGAGGGATTAGTATATAATCAAGACTGAGAGCAGTAAGTCCTGGAAGCAATGGACTCCGCAGGTAAGTATGTAATTCTTTCCAACTTCTTCGATGTTCTTTTAATTTCCTCTTTTGCTCATATGTGGCTGCTCTTACTGCTTCCAGGCAATGTAAGTAATAAGCTTCTGTGTGAATGTTTTTAGTATTACTACTCCCTTCCGCCGTCCCAAGACTCCCTCCCCTCTCTCGAAAATATCTTGGTTCCCTTCCCTCCGCGCTTCTCTGCCTGACTAGTTAATGATTCAAGTCAGAATATTTGTGTATTGTTTCAGTCACGGTATTGTCTCTTTTATTCATCTCCGGCAAAACTTAACCTACACTATACTTAATTAAAATTTACGCAGTTAATTCGTTATAAAAATCACAGTAGGACATAATTTGTCAAGTTTAGCAGAGTGGCTGGTACTAGTTACATTAGCTTCAAAACAAATAGGAAGATATAGTATTTGCAGTTAATAATACATGGGAGTTGAAGGAAAGTTGGAAGAAGAACAGGAACAGAATTTGTATGACACAGGTAACGAGTTGCCTCTTTTTTTTACACAGGCTGTTATCCAACCTCATCTTATTTCGAAGCCCAGCCCAATGTGAGGCATACTGCCAGGATGCCACCCACAACAGTCGACTAACACCCAGGTACCTACTTGCTGCTAGGTGAATATAGGCAGCAGGTATAAGTAAAATGCCCAACGTTTCCACCCGGGCGGGAATCAAACCACGGACACTCGGTATGTCAGCTGATCGTTCTACCAAGCAGTATAATACTTTTCACGAAAATGTCTTTGATAATGTTACATTCCTCTTCATTATCTTACATTCTTCTTAGCTGCAGAAGAGCAGCTACAGAAATTCTTAGCGCACCTAAAACCACTGTCACATCAACAGGTGCTTAGACGCAGAAGGGACAAGATGAATAATTTGTAGTTTTTACTTGGGGTATTTACTGAAGCACTCAACTATTAATGCTGGTAAAAATGACTATCAGAGCTTACAAGATCAGGAACTGATACTACGAATCTTCTTAGGAAAAAAAATACTGAGGAGCCCTTTATATGTACAATGTTTACCCAACACTGGGCTATTTTGGCACTCGGAAAGACAGAGTGCTAGGAGGAACGTTGTACACTTAAGACTTTACTGCATTTATGTCTTCTTTCCGAGCTGTTGGCGTAATATTAATGTCATCACCAATAACATTTAGAAAAGTAGCGTCAAGAAACTTTTACGACGGGAATCTTTTCTGGGCAAGGAAGGACGGGAACCTGACACAACTAGGGATAAAGAACAAAAAGTTTAAACACAGTGGTTGGAGCAATACTTAGATAAACTTCATATGACATTATGACGATGTTTTGGTCCGTTTTAGAACATTGCGGGTTATTTGTGTACTACTGAGGATCTTGGCAGGGAAGAGCAGGAAACTGACACTGCTAGAGATCTTATCTTAGCAGATATAGTCAAAAGAGTAAAAAAAAATATTCTCACCTTCTCTTTCGTTTTATTAATCTCAAAATAATATTCTCATTTTTTTTTTACTCAGACCAGCGAATGGGTGGACTGAAGGCCGAAGTCTCTGGCCAGACATCCACCTCATGCGACGCTGCGCTCTCCACGCCAACGAGTGGGGGTGGCATGGGTGTGGCCTGTCCAGAAGAGGAGTCCAGGATGTTAGGTGTTCAAGCAGAGAACTTGGCTCACGATTCCCTGGCGTCACTACAAATGTTGTGTCGACGAAGAGCTCCTCTCTACCCAGACGCCAAGCAACAGGTGAGGATTTTAATTGGTATTTCTGCAGTGAAATATCTTACTCAAATATTTTGACTTAGTCTGTTTTACTAAAATATAGTTAGCAAAACTAGCACTTGTTAATATGACAAACTGATTTCACATAATTTCTTTTAATATTAACTGCAAAAAAAATACGGAATTAGAGGCTAGCAATTAAAATTGCAACAACCTCAGCAGAACAACGGATAAAAAAAATATTCAACGGTAGCACTAACAGTTACAACAGTCTCACAAATAAAAAGGATAATGCAGTCTGTAATATGAAATATAGTCATAAAAGAACACCTGTTGCCTTCATTTACTTTGCAAGACACTGCAACAGTCAGTCATTACTACTGTGTTGGTGAATACAAGTGCACAAGTACCCATGACATACAGTGCACCACCTTCCCACAGGCTGTGCGAAGGGAGGAAGACGTAGCGTACAGGAGCTACCGGGCTGCGCTACACGGTGCTCTCTCTGACCACAGGTGAGCATCCTGCTTCCTCTCCACTTACATTCTCCATGTTCTTTGATTTAGAATAATCCATTATTGAACTTTAGCATATTTTTTTCTGCAATACATTTTAATTAAATACTCCTAAAGTGAGGAATATTTTAAACCTCTAGAGAATTTACATGGAAGAATTTCCTCTTAAGGACTTCTAATTATTTGAGCTTAAAATTCTGGGTAGTTTAATGTTTTGCGAATATTTTCCTCATTTTTTTTTTTGGCACACTGGATACTGAAAGTTTAATCGCTAATTATAACTTCATAAATATTTCTGTTGTTTGAATTTTAGGTCAAATTAAAAAACATGCTTAATTATATATATCAGAGCTGCACTTGATATTAGTCACAATTTTTTTCAATAATTTTTCTTTACAAGTCCATACGAATAACACCTGATGCTTCTCCATTGATTTAACTTAAAACTCACAAAATCGTAATAAGGCGATTGCAAACAAATGACAAAACTGGTGGGATTCGAACCCATGGCAGGTGAGTCTAATGGGTTCAACCCCCACCAGTTCTGTGATTTATTTAACTCTAGGTTTTCTGTGTTATAGATCTCATTACTTTTCATTTAACACTTTTCTTCGGCTGTTATCTTCAAAAGTTCAATGTGAGGTCTTATCATAGGACTTTTACCTATAATACACAAGACAATGTGCAACAGTTAGGTATCATAATTCAGATATGCTTCTTCAGTCGAGTACAGAGCCAGCAGAAGCAGTAGAGATGTAAAGATGTAATCACTCTATCACCCTTGAAGACTAAGTTTTCTGGTGGTCAGTCCCTTATCCCGGAGAAGAGTTTTCCCGAAACTTTCATGTGTCTTGTTTATCAACTCGTTGGTATTGTATACCATTATCATATTCACTCATCTTTACTCACGAAGATGGTAACAAATACACACCTGGTCTGTGACTAGACTTCAAAATCTGTAGCACTTCCAGCTTTAACATCATGACTGATATAGAATAAATAAGTATCCCTTGAAAGGGCCTATCTATACTGCCTGCTAGAAGTTTTTTTCCTCCAATGTTTTCATGCCTTCTCAGATCGAACTGAAACTTTCACCGTGGTTGTATCGTACGTAAGAGAAGGTTCATGTTGAAAATGGACTGAGTGGGTGCTACTCTGCGGATTTTATACGTGTAAATAGCACAGAAATTTCCAAGTCATAACTCAACTTCCTTTGATCTAATTCAGTTTTTTATTCCTGATGCATTCGTATCCTTTTTAGAAAAATATTTCGATTGTTATCGATGTGTGTTGATGCCAATTTATCAGTTTTGCTTTAAAATTACGACTTCAAACTTCGTCAGCTGGGAAATCTAGCCAAAGAGACTTCATTTATAATTTAAGCTCTGACTATTGAAAATTGACTACTATCTGGAAAACCTTCCGGCCCTATCCCCAAACATCTTGCTGCTTGGTGATTTCAGTCTAAGACACACAGAATGGAAGAATATAGCAAATAATGTTGTAACAGAAATAATCCGTGGAGGCAGCGCAGATGAAAAGTCTCACACACACAGAGCTGCTGAATTTCTGCAATAAACACACCCTAAGTCAGCAGATAGTGGAGCTAACAGACTGGAGAACACACTGGACCTTATTTTCAGGGATCTGGTAAGACACACAATATTAAAAACACCTAATTCAGATCACAGTTTAATCGAAGTCCAGACTGACATACACAGGCGTCCTGACCAGCAAAATGCATACAGCTACGAGATGTGTTAATAAAATATAGTTTTTTCTATTTGTTTACGTGCAGTAACTAGAAAATACCTCTTCTGATCGGCTTCAAACTTTCAGCGCTCATGTATTTTCTTATAAGAAAAGTTCATATGTTTATTGAGCTGTATAAGCCCATATTTGCCAATATTATTAAAAATATATTTTTTTTCATGGGCGACAACTGAAGAATGCCACTTCTGATCAGCTTCAAACTATCAACTCTGGTGTGCATAACCGCACGAAAGGTTTAAAATAAATTTTGGGCACTTTAGGTGTCAATTTTCAAGTTTTTGATAAATTGGGATAGTGATTTCCATACGTACCAGTTTGCCCAATTAAATTTTTACCTCTCCTCTTTGTGTGCTGTACAACTGGGCCAGGAGGACTTTTCTCGGATGCCAAATTCTTTAAAATTGAGAAGGCAATTTTTGCAGTATAGTAGAATATAAAAACATATCCGAAAAAAAAAATATTTAAATTCGTCTTTTTTATGATTCTTTGAATTTTGCTAAATTTAGATTATCGTTTTTTTTCACATTTTATTAGAAATTCTTGCATTATATTTGTAATAAAAATCTTTGTTTTATTATATATATTGACTGCTACTGTTTTTAAAAGTTTTATTGGATATTTAACGAGTTTTAAGTTCAGTGAGGCTATTAATTAATTGTATGTGTGTATTAGTGATCTGTCAGACTGTGATACTACATTAACATTTTAGCTATTAGACTGGCTTTCTATACGGGTGTAGAGCTCTAGCTTCTGGTGCTTTTCATTGTGTTATATTACAGCCGCTAAAGTTGTTAGGCGTGTTAAAGCTCTATGTAAAGCCGGAAAAGATGTGGAAGAAAAGGGAAATTATTTAAGCATGATGGGAAGGGTGGAAGAGTGGGGAATTACGACTGTGAGGAAGAGGTGACGTAGGGAAAGGAGACAGGAGGCTGCGATGAGGAGACGGAAGATAGTGGAGAGAAGAGAAGGTTACGACGAGAAGAAACGATATAGGAGGAAAGGAATGAAAGGGTGAGAGAATAGCAAATAGATGGAAAGAGGAGAAGGACAAGAATAAGAGGGGTGAGGCGAAGGGGAAGAGGAGAAGACGAGAGGAAGCGAGTGCTAATACGAAAAGAATTCCCAATTTCAGACAAAGATGACCGCTGCTCCTTGTGTGTGTATCTAACCATGGAACGGGTGGGGTTTGAGCCCACGGCGAGTGGTTAACGCATTGATCTGAGAGTTTAAGGACTCCCTTGCCATGGATTCAAACCTCACCTGTTCCGTGGTTAGGTACATACACATGAGTACAATCGTGTTATTAAGATATGGTGAGTGATGTATGTACCTCAACTCTGATTTGTCTTTTATGAGGTCGAGTGACCTGCCTCTCAACTTGAGTCATTTGACCCGCCATACTTATGACCCGCCATACTTATGACCCGCCATACTTATGACCCGCCATACTTATGACCCGCCATACTTATGACCCGCCATACTTATGACCCGCCATACTTATGACCCGCCATACTTATGACCCGCCATACTTATGACCCGCCATACTTATGACCCGCCATACTTATGACCCGCCATACTTATGACCCGCCATACTTACAACCCGCCATACTTATGACCCGCCATACTTATGACCCGCCATACTTACAACCCGCCATACTTATGACCCGCCATACTTATGACCCGCCATACTTACAACCCGCCATACTTATGACCCGCCATACTTTTGACCCGCCATACTTATGACCCGCCATACTTATGACCCGCCATACTTATGACCCGCCATACTTACAACCCGCCATACTTATGACCCGCCATACTTATGACCCGCCATACTTACAACCCGCCATACTTATGACCCGCCATACTTATGACCCGCCATACTTATGACCCGCCATACTTATGACCCGCCATACTTATGACCCGCCATACTTACAACCCGCCATACTTACAACCCGCCATACTTACAACCCGCCATACTTATGACCCGCCATACTTACAACCCGCCATACTTACAACCCGCCATACTTACAACCCGCCATACTTACAACCCGCCATACTTACAACCCGCCATACTTATGACCCGCCATACTTATGACCCGCCATACTTATGACCCGCCATACTTATGACCCGCCATACTTACAACCCGCCATACTTACAACCCGCCATACTTACAACCCGCCATACTTACAACCCGCCATACTTATGACCCGCCATACTTATGACCCGCCATACTTATGACCCGCCATACTTACAACCCGCCATACTTACAACCCGCCATACTTATGACCCGCCATACTTATGACCCGCCATACTTATGACCCGCCATACTTATGACCCGCCATACTTACAACCCGCCATACTTACAACCCGCCATACTTATGACCCGCCATACTTATGACCCGCCATACTTATGACCCGCCATACTTATGACCCGCCATACTTACAACCCGCCATACTTATGACCCGCCATACTTACAACCCGCCATACTTACGACCCGCCATACTTACAACCCGCCATACTTACAACCCGCCATACTTATGACCCGCCATACTTATGACCCGCCATACTTATGACCCGCCATACTTATGACCCGCCATACTTACAACCCGCCATACTTATGACCCGCCATACTTATGACCCGCCATACTTACAACCCGCCATACTTACGACCCGCCATACTTACAACCCGCCATTCCTACGACCCGCCATACCTACGACCCGCCATACTTACAACCCGCCATACCTACGACCCGCCATACCTACGACTCGCCATACCTACGACCCGCCATACTTATGACCCGCCATACTTATGACCCGCCATACTTATGACCCGCCATACTTATGACCCGCCATACTTATGACCCGCCATACTTATGACCCGCCATACTTATGACCCGCCATACTTATGACCCGCCATACTTATGACCCGCCATACTTATGACCCGCCATACTTATGACCCGCCATACTTATGACCCGCCATACTTATGACCCGCCATACTTACAACCCGCCATACTTATGACCCGCCATACTTATGACCCGCCATACTTATGACCCGCCATACTTATGACCCGCCATACTTATGACCCGCCATACTTATGACCCGCCATACTTACAACCCGCCATACTTATGACCCGCCATACTTATGACCCGCCATACTTATGACCCGCCATACTTATGACCCGCCATACTTATGACCCGCCATACTTATGACCCGCCATACTTATGACCCGCCATACTTACAACCCGCCATACTTATGACCCGCCATACTTATGACCCGCCATACTTATGACCCGCCATACTTATGACCCCGCCATACTTATGACCCGCCATACTTATGACCCGCCATACTTATGACCCGCCATACTTATGACCCGCCATACTTATGACCCGCCATACTTATGACCCGCCATACTTATGACCCGCCATACTTATGACCCGCCATACTTATGACCCGCCATACTTACAACCCGCCATACTTATGACCCGCCATACTTACAACCCGCCATACTTATGACCCGCCATACTTACAACCCGCCATACTTACGACCCGCCATACTTACAACCCGCCATTCCTACGACCCGCCATACCTACGACCCGCCATACTTACAACCCGCCATACCTACGACCCGCCATACCTACGACTCGCCATACCTACGACCCGCCATACCCACGACCCGCCATACTAACGACCCGCCATACTAACGACCCGCCATACCTACGACCCGCCATACCTACGACCCGCCACACCAACGACCCGCCATACCTACGACCCGCCATACCCACGACCCGCCATACTAACGACCCACCATATCTACGACCCGCCATACCTACGACCCGCCATACCACTTCCTCGTTCTATTTCTTAACTGCCCTGAGACTATTAGCGTTCTTAGTCATAGTGGATGGAGAGGGACTGCTAAACCCGGAGCGGTCATTAGGATCTTGGGGGTAGTGGAAGGTAACCAACTTTAATCCGAGGAAGAAGACGTTAAGTAAAATTACTTTATTGGTTCTCACTGCCGTCAAGGAAACCTTCATGGTGACCTTGAGACTAATATGTTTTCTAACGTCTGTGTCCCCTGAGTCCTAGTACTGCCTTGAGACTATGTTTTCTAACGTCTGTGCTCCCTGTCCTAGTACTGCCTTGAGACTATGTTTTCTAACGTCTGTGTTCCCTGTCCTAGTACTGCCTTGAGACAATGTTTTCTAACGTCTGTGTCCCCTGAGTCCTAGTACTGCCTTGAGACTATGTTTTCTAACGTCTGTGTCCCCTGAGTCCTAGTACTGCCTTGAGACTATGTTTTCTAACGTCTGTGTCCCCTGAGTCCTAGTACTGCCTTGAGACTATAATGTTTTCTAACGTCTGTGTCCCCTGAGTCCTAGTACTGCCTTGAGACTATAATGTTTTCTAACGTCTGTGTCCCCTGAGTCCTAGTACTGCCTTGAGACTATAATGTTTTCTAACGTCTGTGTCCCCTGAGTCCTAGTACTGCCTTGAGACTATAATGTTTTCTAACGTCTGTGTCCCCTGAGTCCTAGTACTGCCTTGAGACTATGTTTTCTAACGTCTGTGTCCCCTGAGTCCTAGTACTGCCTTGAGACTATAATGTTTTCTAACGTCTGTGTCCCCTGAGTCCTAGTACTGCCTTGAGACTATGTTTTCTAACGTCTGTGTCCCCTGAGTCCTAGTACTGCCTTGAGACTATAATGTTTTCTAACGTCTGTGTCCCCTGAGTCCTAGTACTGCCTTGAGACTATGTTTTCTAACGTCTGTGTCCCCTGAGTCCTAGTACTGTGGAAATTGTGCCTGGACTGCCTCCTTGTAAGCTTCTCACCCTAGCAAGTACTGTTGACACAGGCACCCTGAGATTAGTCTCCTCAATCTCACAAGTATCTTTTAGGACATTTCCATATGCAACTAATCTTGCAAGAAATTCCTAACTACACGCACAAACAAAGGATTGACTTACTTGGTAGTGGAGAATATGCTACTAGAAATTCCCGGATTCTACCCAAGGAACCTAGATACTTCTGGTCCCTCTCTTCAAAACACGGACTTATTCCTGCAAGTATTCAGATGGTATTAGTATCCCTTGCCTGCACCTTAGAAATCCCTGATTTCAATGGGTATGCCCTAAGCAACATTTATGCACTAAGTGACACAGCTTCTAGACTAATGCATAAGAGGAGATGCCCGCTAATTTTACCGTATCTGTGAGACTATCTGTCAAACTCATAACTTCAAATGCTGGTAAATTCAATTGGGGCAGTCTGAGCAACATATTAACAGTCGTGTGGCTGCTCGTGGTCCCGGCAGTGTTAGTCACCCTACTTGGTATACTAGCCTTCAATGCCTCTAGTTTATCATTGTACGCATCCATCTCCTCGTGACACTCCTCATTATCATTGTAGAATTCATCCTGAGCTTGCTCAAGACTATCGTGGGGCTTATTATCCTCAATAGCCTGTTGCTCGTATACTGAGATTACAATCATGGGGGAGGGCTAAACCCTTAGGATTATACAGCGCCTGTGGGGGTGGAGGGTATTCAGGCTCAATTCAGGGAACCGGAGCACAAATCCAATTCCCTAGATCAAGAGCCCCTCACCAGCGTCAAGGAACCTCCTTTGACAGGTCATATACTGAGAATGCTTGTAGGCCTCCCATTTTTCTCCTAAATGCTTCAAGTAGCCTTGTAAATAATTTCAACCTACATTACCGTGTTGACTAGTATCTCTGCACTTCTTGTGTGCTCTGTTCAAATGCCGTTTACACGCAGCCACTGACCGTTTTAACTTTGTTAACACTGTAATGGGCTCTAATTCTTTCCTGTCATTATTGTGTTCTAGTTAGAGTGCGGCGCTAGCTCGTACTTTAATTAGCCCACCCCACAGCATGACACGGAATTAGGTAAGAACAAATTAGCCTTGAACCTCTTCGATAAGCTTAACGATTTTCGTTATCATATATTGGCTTGACTTGGGATCAAAATGCACACTGTCAGCCCTCAAACCTAACTGAAATGGATATCGTTGTTAAAACAGCTTAATCTAACAATTTTCTGTACAACGCCAGTAAATAGAAAACTTAAGGTGGCATCTGGTGAAAATCACAAATCCCACATTAATGTCAGCCAATAGCAATGAAATTCACCCAGTACAAAATGTAGTCTTTGCAAGATTAAAATTTACTTGGTTAGCATAAATTTAATTCAGCAGTTCAACTTATGAAACAGTGAGTAATAAATGTTGTGTGTATGTAACTTGGCTTAACTTTGCCTAGCTTGTTTAATCCTAACCTAATTTTATATAACTGTTAAAATTAGTGTGCAACTATAGCCTAAATCTGGCTTTGCAATTCACTGTAAATAACCAGGCTAAATCGGGGCTAGCTGTTATAATCGTTGCAAATATTGCGAAGGTGTAACCTAACTGTGGCTGTCTTGCAAATTCACTATAATTAAAATCCATTGCTTAACTAGCCTACTCTGGCCTGCCTGTAAATCACAGTATATAATTAGATTTACAAGCAACCTAGATGCTTCTGGTCCCTTTCTTCAAAACACCTAACGTGCAGTGAAGGACTTACTCCTGCAAGAATTTGGATGGTATCAGTATCCCCGCCTGCACCTTAGAGATACCTGATTTGAATGGGCATGTTCTAAGCAACATTTATGCAGTAACACTAGCTTCTAGACTAATAACTTAAGAGGAGATGCTTGCTAATATTGCCGTATCTGTGGGTGTCTGCCGACACATAACCCAAAGCTCAAATAACCCACCTTCCTCAGATTATCGTTGGCCAATTTTACTAAGAGAAATGAAAGGTTTTGTCTAACTGCAAGAGCCTGGATAAAGACGAATATCATCAGTACTTCGGGGAAGCCTCTATGATTCATTGTTACACAGGCCAAGTATTTTGAAGGCAAGTGGGGCACTGAACTGTTTCGCCTGGTACCTTGTTGTCACCACGGTATCTCATTCAAGAAGGACGAGCTAGCATCTGACCTGTTCGAGCCTCCGTTCAGGCATGGGGGTTGCTAGCTCACCTTATCTAATATAACCTAATATTTGCTTATATTATGGTCTAAGGCTACATTATTAATATCTAAGGTTACCTCACTAATTCTAATATTAGTTGCTAACAGTATAATCCTACCTAAACCTTCCTTTTAGGGTAAATCTATCAATTGGTATGTACAATCTCACTGCCTCCGCCAACTAGTGTTTGGGTGGATGTTAAGGGCTTGTAAAGCTCATTTACTGTGAACCTGTCCATGGAATTTTTGGGAGATCAAATAAATTTCCACAACTACCTTGAGACTAAAATGTTTCTAATGTGTGTGCCCCTGAGTCCTATTCCTGGCATTTCAGTCTATTTTAACATGTCTCATCATTTATCTTTAATATTGTGTACATCACATTCTCATTTCCCCAGTGCATTGTTTTTTTTTCCAAGTTCAACTCATTGAGTTGTCTCACAAAATGAACACCTCTCAACTATTCTCTGCACACAGACTGTTGCGCAATACTATTGACCTCATAGTCTCCTCTTCTCTCTCTCTCTCTCTCTCTCTCTCTCTCTCTCTCTCTCTCTCTCTCTCTCTCTCTCCCTCCCCCTCCCTCCCTCCCTCCTCTCTCTGTCTCCCTCCCTCCCTCCCTCACTCTCCACCGAATAGTCTTATGTAAGACAATTTAATATGTCCACAGGCCTGGTGCCTTCGACGCAAGTGCGCGAGTGAAGGATGAACCCTGGGACGCTCACGGTAAGTGTGAAACTAAAAGTATCGTGGAGAAGACTATTACGAACACAGGTAGAGAATGGCTTGTAACCTGATCGTAATGGGTTTTTGAGAGCCAATCAAACTCAGCAGTGATATTTAACTTGTATTTGCTTCACGAGATATATTTTTATACAGTTATGTACACTTATGTACACGAGTTGAATTTAAGTGTACCACACGGTGACAAAGAATGGCAAAACAGAAGCCAGAGAGAGAGAGAGAGAGAGAGAGAGAGAGAGAGAGAGAGAGAGAGAGAGAGAGAGAGAGAGAGAGAGAGAGAGCACCGTAATCAACCAGCACTAAGCAAGTCCGGCAAATGCTGACAGTGAGTGAACCACATCGCCTCAGCATTTGGCGGGCTCGCTTGTGATTGGACAATGAGCCAAGGTACTGATTTAATGACGGGTACCCTAAAAAATCGTATAGCCTTTAGCACCCAGTTCGCTGGTTGGGAGGTAGCCTATATGGGAGTATGTACATATGCCGAATAAATTGTAACATACTCTTTGCATGCCACAACCCCACCCCAAAAGGGCTCTAATAGCCAGGACTAAGCTTTCACCTCCATGGGTAGAGTGCCGCCATGGCACTGAACAATGGAACTGCCTTTCCTCTCAACCATCCAACTCATTAAATAGGGCTCAACTTTTCTTGAGACATAAAGCAGTAGTGCCTTTTGTTGGTTCAAGACGCTTGCAGACGGTAGCAGAATGTCCCCTCGCCAAAAAAAAAAAATCCATTAACATTAATACACATATAAACAAAAGGGGGAAAAAAAAGAGCCAGGCTACCCATATAGTCCCATATGGGAAACAGAATCAGCCAGCTTTTTATCCTTGCTAGAAATATATAAAATTCTAAGGTTATAAGGTCGCAGCCTGAGACTCCATTTCATCAGACATGTGTTGTGGTTCTTCATGGAGTTGAGGTTGACTAGTGGATTGTGATCACTGTAGACTGTGACCACTTGGGACGACTGCCCCAAGTAGACCTCGAAATGCTCTAATGCCAGTATCAGAGAGAAGGCTTCTTTTTCAGTTATTGTGTAGGCCGTCTGGTGAGGTTGATACTTGGCCGAGAAGTAAGCCACAAGCTACAAGCACTCTTCCCCAGATTTCTGTAGGAGTACTGCTCCTACCCCTGACTCACGTGCATCAACCTGTAATGTAAAGGGTTTTGAAAAATCAGGAGACAGGAGAACGGGTGCAGTACAAAGCAGCCATTTTCCTTCGTTAAAAGTGTCATGACATTCTGGGGTTCATTGAAATTTGTTTTTCTGACTGGTGAGTGAGGTTAGGACGGGGGGGCAACAATATCTGCAATATCCCTAAGAAATGTTGGAGGGAATTCCTATCATGAGGTATTGGGTAATTTTTAATGGCAAGGATTTTAGCAAATTTAGGGGCCACTTTACCACTACCTACTTCATGGCCCAAAAAAGTAATAGTAGATTGGCCAAAAGTTGACTTACACAAATTAATAGTTAACTGGAAACTGAAATTTTTCAAAGTCTGGATATATGTTGGTCCCATGTATTGGCCACCACTGCGATATTATCTAGATAAAATGCCGTGCCTTCAAGTCCTTTAATAGCCTGATGGATCAGCTTTTGGAACGATACCAGCGAGTTCCGCATCCTGAATGGGGTTACAGTGTATTGATAATGACGACCTGGAATTACGAAGGCAGAGATTTCCTTCGCCTAGTCTGTCAGAGGTACGTGATAGTAACCTTCAGAAGGTCGAGTTTAGACACAAAAATAGCCTTACCCACAAAGTCCACTAATCATCTAAATGTGGCAGACAGTAAGCATCTGGAATAGTGACTTCATTCACCTTCTGGTAGTCTGTACGCAATCGAAAACCTCCATCAGACTTCTTAACAAGGATGCACAGTGAATCCCAAGGACTAGATGACTCCTCCACTAATCCTGTTCTAACAGAAATGCTACCTCCTGCTGAAATAGCCTCTCTTTTTCAGGATTAGCTCTGTAAGGGAAGAGTTTAATAGGTTTAGAGTTTCCAGTATCCACATCATGATATCCTAGTTTACATTTTTTCGGGATATCCGAAAATATGTCAAGGTAAGGTTGTATGAGTGCAATTAAACTTATTACTTGATGATGACATCCTCATCATTAAAGGGGTAGGGTCCTTGAGAACAGAATTGGGAAGCTTTACCTGAATTTCAAGAATAAGGTACAAGGAGTCAAGGTCGTCTACAGAGGCAGAGGACAGAGTCATTACTGGGACTTTATTTCGGCCATTAAATGCTTTAATCTGTTTTATGTGCTATGTTTTACTCTTTGAGGGTTTATCAAGAGGAGCTACCAAATAATTTACATCAGATAGTTTACTTATAATTTGCATAGGTCCCGTAAATCTAGCTTTTAAGTTGTGGCCAGCACCATGTATCCTGGATTGAAGGAGTGAAACTTTGAGTTTGTGTCATACCTCTGTTTCACAGTGTTTTGAGCTGCCTTTAAGTTAGCCTTAGCCAACTGACGGGCCACCTGCAACCCTGAAGAAGGGTTGTAGAGTGTTATGCAGGTATCTTCCATCAATCCTTCCTTGAGCGTTCGCAGAGAACCTTGTGCGTTGTGCCCAAAGATTAGCTCAAACGGACTGTACCCTGTGGACTCCTGCACACTTTTTCTTATTGCGAACAGCAACAGAGGAAGTGATTCATGTCAGTCTGTAGGAAAATGCATGCAATAAGTTCTCATCATGGTTTTTAATGTTTGGTGAAATCTTTCCAAGGCGCCTTGGGACTGAGAATGATAGGCAAGGGACAATTTATGAGTTATTCTTAGCCTAGTTAATGCTTCCCTAAACGCTTTGGCAGTAAAATTTAGTACCCTGGTCACTCTGGATAGACTTGGGAATGCCAAAATAGGATATAAATTTAGTTAGGGCTTTAAGAATGGCTTTGGTATTCATACTGTGCATTGGGACTGCTTCTGGATACCTAGTAGCTTTCTCCATAATAGTGAACAAGTACTGGTTTCCAGACTTGGACTTGGGTAATGGACCCACACAATCAATGATCAACTTTGCAAATGGTTCTCCGTCTGCAGGTATGGGATGAATTGATGCAGGTCTAATGGAGTGCCCAGATTTTCCTACTTGCTGACATTCTCTACAACAGTGGATATGATTCTTCACATCTTGCCTTATTTTTGGCCAGTAAAACTCTTTTAGTATTCTGTACAAGGTTTTGGTAATTCCTAAGTATCCTCCTAATTAAGACTTGTGAGATATATTTAATATATGGGTGTTAAGCATGGGTGATGAATGGTGCAATGAGGAGAAGGCTGGAGGCAGTGGAGATGTCATGTCTGAGGGCAATGTGTGGTGTGAATATAATGCAGAGAATTCGTAGTTTGGAAATTAGGAGGAGGTACAGGATAACCGAAACTTATCCAGAGGGCTGAGGAGGGGTTGTTGGGGTGATTTGAACATGTAGAGAGAATGGAACGGAACAGAATGACTTCGAGAGTGTATAAATCTGTAATGGAGGGAAGGCAAGGTAGGGGTCAGCCTAGGAAAGGTTGGAGGGAGGGGGTATAGGAGGTTTTGTGTGCGAGGGGCTTGGACTTCCAGCAAGCATGCGTGAGCATATTTGAAAAGAGTGAATGGAGACAAATGGGTTTTAATATTAGACATGCTGTTGGAGTGTGAGCAAAGTAACATTTATGAAGGGATTCAAGGAATCCGGCAGGCTGGACTTGAATCCTGGAGATGGGAAGTACAGTGTCTGCACTCTGAAGGAGGGGTGTTAATGTTGCAGCACCCTTCTGGCAAGACAGTGATGGAGTGAATGATGAAAGTTTTTTTTTGTTTCTCTACCCACCTTGCCTTGATGGGAACGGGCCGATGTGTTCATAAAAAAAATAAAAATAATTTAATATTTGTGATCTAAACTTTGTAGGAACTACCAATCTATCTGTCTTTTGCCTTCCCTCTACCTCCTTACCAGTCTTTGTGCAGATCAATAAATTGTTTTTAATTTTACATTTGACTGGGGAATCTGAGTGGGATTTACCTATGGCTGTCTGAAAAGCAAAGTTTAAAGAAGGATTTTTTTTTTTTTACTGTTCTTCCCGACAAGACAGTCTCTCGGGCATGGAAACAGAGATATCTGGCAATCCTGCAACCCTGGAATAAGAAGGCTTGATCTGGGTCTGTTCACTAAATTTACGAGGGTCTGACCAGTTTTCCTCGTAAAACAAATTGACTAGTCCTAGATCAGAGTCGTCCAAGGATGGGTCAGCATTCTTAACAACATCCCTTGAGATTTTTCCCGAGTTATGGCCAACATCGGAAATGAATTAGTCACTATAGGTTCTGGACATTTTTTGGAATTAAGAATGTTATTACCCAGTAATAACACAGCATCTTTCATAGGGAATCCCTCAGAAATATCTACAGTCAAATATCCAGTGTAATATTTACCCTGCACATATATTCTATGTAAAGGGACAGAAAATACCACTCCTCCAAATGCTTCTAAAAGAACTGAGGAGTGCAATGACGTTTTTTTTCAGAGAGGGAAGTACTCTATGATAAGAGAACAATAAGCCCCGGTATTCCTAAATGTTCTTACTTAAGTTTTCTTTGAATTCTCCTGAAGGGAGATATGGCAAGTACTGTAGTATGGAACCATACCACACACTACTTTCTAGTTCATCTCAAAAGGGAGGATATTTATTTTACCTAAAGGTTGGGGCTTAGCTGGACAATAGATTTCACATGGCCGGGTTTATGGCAACGAATACATATTACCTCGTTTTTTACTTTTTCTCCCTGCTGATTTTGTGATTGGCACCAATTCTGTGTATTGGCGTCGTTGTTCACTGTGTTGTGCATGGGTTTGATGTTGTCGTTCACCAAGTTGACCGCGTGTTTGATGTCGTGGATCACCAGACGACTTGGTTGGCGTCTTTGTTCACTTTCGCCCTGGCACTTCGTTCTCCAGTCAAGAACTCGTCTCTGTCGATCTCTACTCATGCCAGGCTGTTGGGAACAGATTAAATCGCTCAAAAGTGTCAGCTAGTCTGGCTGCTTCCAATGCAGTTGTCAACGAATGATCTTCATGAAAGACTCGAACCTCTGATCCAACAGATTCCAGCATATTATCCACCAAAAGTAACTGCACCAAGTCTGAGAAACTGGCGACACTACTCTCCTTGTACCACTTGGTAAAGGCTTTCGACTGCTGTCTTACAAAGTCTACACGAGACTGACCTAGCTGACGCTTGCCTAATTTGAATTCCCTCTTGCATTTGGCGGGAATACACTGATATGCTCCAAGAACCGTTGTTTAAACAACTCGATAATTAACAAATTCTTCATTATTTAAAACAGCTGTGAACTCTTGTGCTTTACCGTACAACGCTGTATGCACTAATGCTGCTCCTCAGACCACCTTAATGTTCGAGCCTGGTTTTCAAATGCCTTGAAAAACTGTTGAGGATCGGCTTCAACAAAACGAGGAACTAGCTGCACTGTCTTTTGCACAGTAGTCATCCACAGTCTGCTTAAATTACCCCCTCTCCTTTTCTCTATCAGACAGCTTTCTAGCAAATGCTCGATGCTTCCTGGATGTTTCAAGATTGAGTTTGGCTAACTCTGGCGCCAATGAAGCAGACTCGCTCTGAGACAAACCCGGCGCACCACCTGCTTCACGAGACTGCTGGTTTGATTGCTCTGGTGTTATTCCTCCCACATTACGAAGGAACCTAAGTGGAGATCGGCGATTAACAGCTCCTATAGCGGGGGATACCTCAGTTTGGTGCGCCATTGTTGCTTCAACCTTTAACTTTGTACGAATAATGTCACGAAGCTGCACAGGAGTGAGAGTTCGTTGATATTCTGTGTCGATAGAACGAACAATTCGATAACATTGCTGTAGAGATAGGACAGATTTAGTGGAGTATTCAGACGCCAAGCGCCTGACCCGTGTAGGTGGCATTAACCCAACCTAACATGCTATTTACAATGCATGCAACAAGCAGCAATAGCACAGTGGGACTTGTAGGATACACACACACAAAGTAGCAAGACTGATAGGCAATGCCGAAAGCGATAGCAAGGCAATCTGAACGATACTAAGACCAGTTCCAGATCCCAATGATACTAACACCAGCTCCAGCTCCCGAACAGAGCTCCCATATTACGAACACAGGTAAAGAATGGCCTGAAACCTGGTCATAATGGGTTTTTGGGAACAAAAACTCAGCAGCAATATTTAACTTGTATTTCCTTCACCAGATATATATATATATATATATATATATAATAAATATATATATATATATATATATACAATTATGTACACTTACGTATACTATGTACAGGAGTTGAATATACTTGTACCACACGATGACAAAGAATGGCAAAAAAGAAACGAGAGAGGGAGAGAGCACTGTAATCAACCAGCAGCTAAGCAAATCTGGCAAATGCTGACCACGAGTGAACCACGTCACCTCAGCATTTTGCGGGCTCTCCTGTGATTGGACAATGAACCAAGGTACTTATTTAATAATGGGTACCCTAAAAAATCGTTCAATCCTTAGCACCCGGTTCACTGGTTGGGAGGTAGCCTATATGGGAGTGTGTACATATGCCAAATAAATTGTAACATACTCTTTGCATACCATAAAGAAAACAACCACTCTGAAAGAATAGAGAAATTCCAAGCGCATTCGTGACTACTCACATAATGTGAGTAGTCACGAAAGCGCTTGGAATTTCTCTATTCTCTCAGAGTGGTTGTTTTGCATATTCTGAAATCACCTGTTTACTGTGATCTTATTGCATATATATATATATATATAATATATATATATATTATTATATATATATAATATATATATATATATATATATATATATATGTCGTGCCGAGTAGGTAAAACTTGAGATTATGGCTTAAATAGCAATGCTCTTCTTGTCGAATAAGGCAAGTAAAAATTTATGCATGCAGTAATTTCACAAAAAAATCATTCTGAACCTAATGAAAAAAATTATATTTCACTGTTTTTTTATTGAATTATTGCTAAACTTGTCTAAAATATATTTAGTTAGATTAGTCCAAATTAAATTGCGCTTGTTATAATAAGGTTAGGTAAGTTTTCTAAGGTTCTTTTGGTACAAAATTATTAATTTGTACATTAACATAAATGAAAAAAAAATGTCTTTAAAGTAAAAGAAATTTTTTTAGAAAGGACTTAATTTTAAACGAGTTCTTTCTAATTGACCAATTTTACCTATTCGGCACATGTATGTAATATATAAATTATATATATTATTTATATAATATATAATATATATATTATATATATATTATAATATATTTATATATATATATTAAATATATATTATATAATATATTATATATAAAGTATATATAAGTATATATATGTATATAATATATTATTTAATTTTAATTAATATATATATATATATATATATTTTAATATATTTATATATATAATATATATATATAATATATATATATTATATATATAAAGTATATATATATACTATATATATATATATATATTAAGTATATATATATATATATATATATATATATATAATATATATATATATATATACATATACGTGCAAGGAATTCGCAAGAGCAGGCGATGTAAGGCTGATACATGCAGGGGATGAGATGAAAAGCTGTAAGCCTTCTCCCTGAAAGCTGGCTGCCTTGGATCAAAGTCTAGCGCAAGCTGGACTCCAAGGTATTGTCCAGTGTGGGTAGATTGGTAAAGCACTGTGTACCTTGTTCCAAGCTTCGTAGGTTCGAGTCTCCTTCAGCCAGAGATCAGTATTTGTGTATGTTTCGCCTGCTCTTGCGAATTCCTTGTGTATTATATTATATAATATATATATATATATATATATATATATATATATTTATAGATGGGTTGTAAGAGAAGTAAATGCGAGGTTCTTGACAAGAGGTGTGGGTTAAAAGATAAGAATCACACACAAAGTGGGAGTTGTCACAGCTGCTCTTTGCTGATGACACTGTGCTCTTGGGAGATTCTGAAGAGAAGTTGCAGAGATTGGTGGATGAATTTGGTAGGGTGTGCAAAAGAAGAAAATTAAAGGTGAATACAGGAAAGAGTAAGGTTATGAGGATAACAAAAAGATTAGGTGATGAAAGATTGAATATCAGATTGGAGGGAGAGAGTATGGAGGAGGTGAATGTATTCAGATATTTGGGAGTGGACGTGTCAGCGGATGGGTCTATGAAAGATGAGGTGAATCATAGAATTGATGAGGGAAAAAGAGTGAGTGGTGCACTTAGGAGTCTGTGGAGACAAAGAACTTTGTCCTTGGAGGCAAAGAGGGGAATGTATGAGAGTATAGTTTTACCAACGCTCTTATATGGGTGTGAAGCATGGTGATGAATGTTGCAGCGAGGAGAAGGCTGGAGGCAGTGGAGATGTCATGTCTGAGGGCAATGTGTGGTGTGAATATAATGCAGAGAATTCGTAGTTTGGAAGTTAGGAGGAGGTGCGGGATTACCAAAACTGTTGTCCAGAGGGCTGAGGAAGGGTTGTTGAGGTGGTTCGGACATGTAGAGAGAATGGAGCGAAACAGAATGACTTCAAGAGTGTATCAGTCTGTAGTGGAAGGAAGGCGGGGTAGGGGTCGGCCTAGGAAAGGTTGGAGAGAGGGGGTAAAGGAGGTTTTGTGTGCGAGGGGCTTGGACTTCCAGCAGGTATGCATGAGCGTGTTTGATAGGAGTGAATGGAGACAAATGGTTTTTAATACTTGACGTGCTGTTGGAGTGTGAGCAAAGTAACATTTATGAAGGGGTTCAGGGAAACCGGCAGGCCGGACTTGAGTCCTGGAGATGGGAAGTACAGTGCCTGCACTCTGAAGGAGGGGTGTTAATGTTGCAGCTTAAAAACTGTAGTGTAAAGCACCCTTCTGGCAAGACAGTGATGGAGTGAATGATGGTGAAAGTTTTTCTTTTTCGGGCCACCCTGCCTTGGTGGGAATCGGCCAGTGTGATAATAAAATATATATATATATATATATATATATATATATATATATATATATATATATATATATATATATATATATATATATATATTTTTTATTAACACATCGGTGGTTTCCCACCAAGGAAAAGTGACCCGAAAAAGTAAAACTTTCACCATCATTCACTCCACTACCGTCTTGCCAGAGGCGCACCTACACTACAGTTGTAAAAGTGCAACATTAACACCCCTTCTTCAGATGTAGGCACTGTACTTTCGATTTCCAGGACTCAAGTCTTGCCTGCCAGCTTCCCTGAAACCCTTCATAATTATACATTACCCTGTTCATGCTCCAACAGCATGTCAAGTCCTAAAAAACGTTTTTTCCCTTTCTTCCTATCTAAGATGCTCACGCATGCTGAAAGTCCAAGCCCCTCGCACACAAAACCACCTTTACCCCCTCCCTCCAATCTTTCCTAGGCCGACCTCTACCCCGCCTTCCCTCCACTACAGATTTAAACACACTCGAGGTCATTCTAATTTGTTCCATCCTCTGTACATGTCCAAACCACCTCAACCCCTCTTCAGCCCTCTGAACACTAGTTTTGGTAATCCTGCACCTCCTTCTAATTTCCAAACTAGGGATTCTCTGCATTATATTCACACCACACATTGCCCTTAGACATGACATCTCCACTGCCTCCAGCCTTCTCCTTGTCGCAACATTCATCACCCATGCTTCACACCCATAGAACGTTGGTATAACTGTACTCTCATACATTCCCCTCTTCGATTCCATGGACAAAGTTCTTTGTCTCCACAGACTCCTTAGTAGAATTGTTTTCAGATCCAGGTTGGGTGTTTCTAAGCTGCAATATTGTGTTTTTAATATTCATTGTTGTGTTGTTTACGTTCCAATTCCATGTTTTTCAAATGTATTCTTGTTTTGAAAGCAGTAAGAACTTAATTCAAACCTTTGTGTTTCTGTGCCTTTTTTTATTTTTTTTATTATCACCCTGGCCGATTCCCACCAAGGCAGGGTGGCCCGAAAAAGAAAAACTTTCACCATCATTCACTCCATCACTGTCTTGCCAGAAGGGTGCTTTACACTACAGTTTTTAAACTGCAACATTAACACCCCTCCTTCAGAGTGCAGGCACTGTACTTCCCATCTCCAGGACTCAAGTCCGGCCTGCCGGTTTCCCTGAACCCCTTCATAAATGTTACTTTGCTCACACTCCAACAGCACGTCAAGTATTAAAAACCCTTAGTCTCCATTCACTCCTATCAAACACGCTCACGCATGCCTGCTGGAAGTCCAAGCCCCTCGCACACAAAACCTCCTTTACCCCCTCCCTCCAACCTTTCCTAGGCCGACCCCTACCCCGCCTTCCTTCCACTACAGACTGATACACTCTTGAAGTCACTCTGTTTCGCTCCATTCTCTCTACATGTCCGAACCACCTCAACAACCCTTCCTCAGCCCACTGGAGAACAGTTTTGGTAATCCCGCACCTCCTCCTAACTTCCAAACTACGAATTCTCTGCATTATATTCACACCACACATTGCCCTCAGACATGACATCTCCACTGCCTCCAGCCTTCTCCTCACTGCAACATTCATCACCCATGCTTCACACCCATATAAGAGCGTTGGTAAAACTATACTCTCATACATTCCCCTCTTTGCCTCCAAGGACAAAGTTCTTTGTCTCCACTGACTCCTAAGTGCACCACTCACCCTTTTCCCCTCATCAATTCTATGATTCACCTCATCTTTCATAGACCCATCCGCTGACACGTCCACTCCCAAATATCTGAATACATTCACCTCCTCCATACTCTCTCCCTCCAATCTGATATCCAATCTTTCATCGCCTAATCTTTTTGTTATCCTCATAACCTTACTCTTTCCTTTATTCACTTTTAATTTTCTTCTTTTGCACACCCTACCAAATTCATCCACCAATCTCTGCAACTTCTCTTCAGAATCTCCCAAGAGCACAGTGTCATCAGCAAAGAGCAACTGTGACAACTCCCACTTTATGTGTGATTCTTTATCTTTTAACTCCACACCTCTTGCCAAGACCCTCGCATTTACTTCTCTTACAACCCCATCTATAAATATATTAAACAACCACGGTGACATCACACATCCTTGTCTAAGGCCTACTTTTACTGGGAAATAATCTCCCTCTTTCCTACATACTCTAACTTGAGCCTCACTATCCTCGTAAAAACTCTTCACTGCTTTCTGTGCCTTTTCTTTGATTTAAAAAATGCCATGATTTTTCTACCTTCTGCAAGATCTGCAGCAAGATCTTGGTGTAGATACATCAACATGTGTGTAACTCTTAGTTGACATACGATATTCGTATTTGCTGCAAACTATGTTTACACAAATTAGTGTGTATCTACCATTGTATAATATAGACAGATGAATATCGCTCAGTGAATATACAATGAGAGTTTGATCTGTGATGTATGGATCAGTGTGTACTGCAGCACTTAAAGGAGAAAATGGGAGTCGTTCAACGTCAACTTTATTTACTGTACAAATTATTGCTGCATAGCCCTTGTGGCTTAGCGCTTCTTTTTGATTATAATAATGTACAAATTATTTATTTTTGTATTGAAAGGGTGTGTAACTGGTGATGTAGAAACACTTTGAACATTCGCGTACAGGAAAACTGGACATAGGAAAAGTGCTGACCATTAACAATGGGCTTAATTACTTTTTTTTAAGTAACTAGAAGAATGAGAATGAATCATCATGGTATTTAAATTTGTTTTGACAATTTAGATTTTCTTAAATTTTGAATCAAAGTAAAAAAATTCACTGAGTGAATTTGATATAAATCTTATTTACAATTGAAGAAGAATGATTTGTTGTGTAATGTCAGAAATAATTATGATTCATTAATAAATAACGAAATTTACGTACAGTTATAATTTACTGACGGAAAAAAAATACTTTTTTTCCTTTTTATCGGCCATTTTTGTCTCGGACAGTTGCATTATAATGATCTTTTACTTTAAGATAAATAAATAATTTAATAAATTAATGAAAAAATTTGAATCCGATCAGAAGAGACATTCTTTAGTTAATTCATGAACTCCCACAATTCCAAGTTTTTAAACTAATTTAGTATAATAAATTTGCTCGCAAACAAATTAAAAATGATGATTAAATGTCACGTGACGTTTCCCTGTATCCTAATATTATGTTTATTTTTCTCCTAAAATCTATCCTGTCCATAAATACAAAGTAAATGCGATAGTAATTGTGGACAATGTAGATTATAGTGAAAAAATAGCATGTTAGAAAATAGCCCCTAGATATCCTGTCCATAAAATGCACCAGGTATTAATATTGAAACTGTTGAGAAGAGATAAACTCAAAATAAGTTGACGTAATGTTACGGAATGAACAAAAATCACACCATTTAACACGTAAAGTCAGTAAATGGCCGCCGACACAAGTGAATGTCACTCAGTCGTCTTCAGATTACAAGGTTCATTTTTAGAACGTTTCAAGCTGAGCCGCAAAAGATTTTGGAAGTTATGGAGCCGTGATTCTTGGAATGTGTTTGGCAGCTTTGATCGTAAGTCACCTGATTATAGAACAGTTATTGACAGTATTACTGATACTTTCTTCATTACTCGCTAATGTCCGTCTGATACCTCATCACGTACCATGACTCGTTGTTGCCTCCCTGTCAGGTATTCTCTGATCCACTGCAGTGCCTTTCCTGTTATACCTGCCTGATCCTCTAGCGTTTGCAGTAGTCTCTTGTGTGGAACAGTGTCGAAAGCCTTAGAGTCCAAGAAAATGCAATCAACTCACCCCCCCCCCTCTCTCTCTCTCTCTCTCTCTTGTCTTACTTCCGTGAACTTGCCGTAAAACTCCAGAAGGTTTGTGACAGGATTTCCTTTCCCTGAAGCCATGCTGGTTGTTATATACAAGCTCGTTCTTTCCTAGGTGCTCTTCTACTCTTCTCCTGATTATCTTCTCCATGACTTTGCATACTATACATATCAGAAACACTGGTCTGTAGTTTAATTCTGAGGGTCTTTCTTAAAAATTGGGACTACATTTGGTGCCTTCCACACCTCAGGTAGTTGCCCTGTTTCGATAGATGTGTTGACGAGTGTTGTTAGTGACACACACAGCACCTCTGCTCCCTTTCTCAGGACCCACGGAGTGTGTCCGCTGCCACTCCCTTTGTGGTGTCTATTCGCTTTAGCAGCCTTTTCACCTTCTCGGTTGTTTGTATTGTGTCCAGCACTTCTACCCTGACAGAGCAAAGTCCGAGGCGGCTACGGTGAAAAGTTCTGTTCCACAAGGCACAGTACTCGCTCCCATCTTGTTTCTCATCCTCATATCTAACATAGACACGGATGTCAGCCACAGCACCGTGTCTTCCTTCGCAGATGACACCCGAATCTGCATGACAGTGTCTTCCATTGCAGACACTGCAAGGCTCCAGGCGGACATCAACCAAATCTTTCAATGGGCTGCAGAAAACAATAGGAAGTTCAACGATGAGAAATTTCAATTACTCCGATATGGTAAACAAGAGGAAATTAAAATTCATCAGAATACAAAACAAATTCCGGCCACAAAATAGAGCGAAAAACCAACGTCAAAGACCTGGGAGTGATCATGTCGGAGGATCTCACCTTCAAGGACCATTACATTGTATCAATCGCAGCTGCTAGAAAAATGACAGGATGGATAATGAGAACCTTCAAAACTAGGGATGCCAAGCCCATGATGACACTCTTCAGGTCGCTTGTTCTATCTAGGCTGGAATATTGCTGCACACTAACAGCACCTTTCAAGGCAGGTGAAATTGCTGACCTAGAAAATGTACAGAGAACCTTCACGGCGCGCATAACGGAGATAAAACACCTCAATTACTGGGAGCGCTTAAAGTTCCTGAACCTGTACTCCCTGGAACGCAGGTGGGAGAGATACATGATTATATACACCTGGAAAATCCTAGTAGGACTAGTACCGAACTTGCACACGAAAATCACTCACAACGAAAGCAAAAGACTTGGCAGACGATGCAACATCCCCCCAATGAAAAGCAGGGGTGTCACTAGCACGTTAAGAGACAATACAATAAGTGTCAGGGGCCCGAGACTGTTCAACTGCCTCCCAGCATACATAAGGTGGATTATCAATAGACCCCTGGCAGTCTTCAAGCTGGCACTGGACAAGCACCTAAAGTCGGTACCTGACCAGCCGGGCTGTGGCTCGTACGTTGGATTGCGTGCACCCAGAAGTCACAGCCTGGTTGATCAGACTCTGATCCACCAGAAGGCCTGGCCACAGACCGGGCCGCGGGGGCGTTGACCCCCGGAACTCTCTCCAGGTAAACTCCAGTTGACATGCCGGTTTCTGTGTGTGTGAGTGTGTTTTGCAGTTTTTTCTGAACTAAACTCCTGCCGCCTTCATCTCCCTTCTTCCACTCTCATCACCCACTTCTCTTCCCTTGTCTCACCCCTCCCTGTCACGTCCGGTCAACAGTGAGGGGACGAGGAACTCTGATGAACGGAGAAGAAAAGAAGGGGGAGTTAGGGGAGAGAGAGAGACAGACAGACAGACAGAGAGAGAGAGAGACGGAGACCATGGAAAAGACAGCAAAAGCTTTGGAAGTCCACACCAAGGTTATCTACCTTCTTTGTTATAAGGACTATCGTGTGACTTATTAATCGTAATGACAAGATCGTCAACAAGTATCCATACATAAGGGTCGAAGCCTTGGCAGTCCAGTTTTAAAACTAGATAACCAGTGAATAACGCATTAACTTGCTAGTTTTAAAACTCGCTTACCATTGTTCTGAGCTTTCAGTGCGACGAGAAAATCGTGCTTCGTGTAATGTTGAAGACAAAGGCAAAAGAAGCAGAAGGTTCTGTCCACACCCTCCACTGCAGGGGGAAAAGTATACCAAACTATTTACAATAAATTTACAATAAAGAGGGAAAGAAGGGATACGATTACCTTTGTTTATTTGCTGGTGTGTGCCAGTGCCTCTTACCCAGCTGGTGTGTGCCAGTGCCTCTTACCCAGCTGGTGTGTGCCAGTGCCTCTTACCCAGCTGGTGTGTGCCAGTGCCTCTTAAGCAAGCTGGGGTGTGCCAGTGCCTCTTACCCAGCTGGTGTGTGCCAGTGCCTCTTACTCAGCTGGTGTGTGCCAGTGCCTCTTACCCAGCTGGTGTGTGCCAGTGCCTCTTACCCAGCTGGTGTGTGCCAGTCTCTCTTACCCAGCTGGTGTGTGCCAGTGTCTCTTACCCAGCTGGTGTGTGCCAGTGCCTCTTACCCAGTTGGTGTGTGCCAGTGCCTCTTACCCAGCTGGTGTGTGCCAGTGCCTCTTACCCAGCTGGTGTGTGCCAGTGCCTCTTACCCGTGGTGTGTGCCAGTGTCTCTTACCCAGCTGGTGTGTGCCAGTGTCTCTTACCCAGCTGGTGTGTGCCAGTGTCTCTTACCCAGCTGGTGTGTGCCAGTGTCTCTTACCCAGCTGGTGTGTGCCAGTGCCTCTTACCCAGCTGGTGTGTGCCAGTGCCTCTTACCCAGCTGGTGTGTGCCAGTGCCTCTTACCCTGTTGGTGTGTGCCAGTGCCTCTTACGCAGCTGGTGTGTGCCAGTGCCTCTTACCCTGTTGGTGTGTGCCAGTGCCTCTTACCCTGTTGGTGTGTGCCAGTGCCTCTTACCCTGTTGGTGTGTGCCAGTGCCTCTTACCCTGTTGGTGTGTGCCAGTGCCTCTTACCCAGCTGGTGTGTGCCAGTGCCTCTTACCCAGCTTGTGTGTGCCAGTGCCTCTTACCCAGCTGGTGTGTGCCAGTGCCTCTTACCCAGCTGGTGTGTGCCAGTGCCTCTTACCCAGCTGGTGTGTGCCAGCGTCTCTTACCCAGCTGGTGTGTGTCAGTGTCTCTTACCCAGCTGGTGTGTGCCAGTGCCTCTTACCCAGCTGGTGTGTGCCAGTGTCTCTTACCCAGCTTGTGTGTGCTAGTGCCTCTTACCCAGCTGGTGTGTGCCAGTGCCTCTTACCCAGCTGGTGTGTGCCAGTGCCTCTTACCCAGCTGGTGTGTGCCAGTGTCTCTTACCCAGCTTGTGTGTGCTAGTGCCTCTTACCCAGCTGGTGCGTGCCAGTGCCTCTTACCCAGCTGGTGCGTGCCAGTGCCTCTTACCCAGCTGGTGTGTGCCAGTGCCTCTTACGCAGCTGGTGTGTGCCAGTGCCTCTTACCCTGTTGGTGTGTGCCAGTGCCTCTTACGCAGCTGGTGTGTGCCAGTGTCTCTTACCCAGCTGATGTGTGCCAGTGTCTCTTAGCCAGCTGGTGTATGCCAGTGCCTCTTACCCAGCTGGTGTGTGCCAGTGCCTCTTACCCTGTTGGTGTGTGCCAGTGCCTCTTACGCAGCTGGTGTGTGCCAGTGCCTCTTACCCTGTTGGTGTGTGCCAGTGCCTCTTACGCAGCTGGTGTGTGCCAGTGTCTCTTACCCAGCTGATGTGTGCCAGTGTCTCTTACCCAGCTGGTGTATGCCAGTGCCTCTTACCCAGCTGGTGTGTGCCAGTGCCTCTTACCCAGCTGGTGTATGCCAGTGCCTCTTACCCAGCTGGTGTGTGCTAGTGCCTCTTACGGAGCTAGTGTGCCAGTGTCTCTTACCCTGCTGGTGTGTGCCAGTGCCTCTTACCGAGCTGGTGTGCCAGTGGTTCTTACCCAGCTGGTGTGTGCCAGTAGTTCTATTTCCGGTGCCCATGAATTCTGCTTCTGAATTTTGTAGTGCATGTGGATACACACCAGTACTATGACCTGCACAATGGTCCGCGTTTACCACTATTTGTCTCATCCGTTGATTACCGTTTTCCCAGCATTGTCTTCCTGGAGTTTACCTGGAGAGAGTTCCGGGAGTCAACGCCCCCGCGGCCCGGTCTGTGACCAGGCCTATACCTGAATAGTGACTGCCTTGCAGTTTTTAGATGACTGGTTTATCTTTGAGTTTACAATTTCAGCAAGTAGTTTGATCCGTTCTGTTATAATTAAATGTGCGGAGAAATCTTTGCATGCATTTATGTTACATCTTTTGCCTCTGAGTTTCATTCCATTGTCTCGTTTTGTGAATTCATTTTACATTTCAAATAGTTCCTTGAGTTGGGTGCTTCAAATCCAGTCATTATTTTACAGGTCTGAATAAGATCTCCTTGTACTTTCAATATCATAAGAGATAATGTTTGAATAATTTGAATATTTCTTCATATGGTTTCTTGTTAAGTGATGGTACAACTTCGGCTGCTCTTCTCTGTACCCTCTCTAATATATCTTCTGTTCGCTTTCCTGCTCTCAGAAATGTATTTAGTACTTTTCAGGTCGTTGCTCATAATCACCCCGAGGGTCCTTGTCTCCTCTTGTTTTCGTTATATTGTTGTCAAGCTTTCTGTCTTCATGAATTATAGTTTGTTGGTTTAGAAAGACAAGTAAGCAAACACTATGAAGTGATCAAGGTCCCAGGACCGAAACGTTTTCTAATAAATATGTCATAGTGTTTGCTTACGTGTCTTTCTAAACCAACTTGTCGGTATTTATTACCAAGGTTTATACCATTATTGTTTGTACATGTTGATTCTTATCTTGCGTGTTTTCTACAGCAGCGCCAACAGATCTAAACCACTCGAAATATTCAGATAATCTGCTGTTGAGGCTGATCTTTTCTCAAATTATGTGTCATCCTCAGATTTTGCAATCTTGGATATTAGCCCTGTATATGTACATTGTGAAGAAGCTTGACCCAAGAACCGATCCCTGAGGAACTCCACTCGTTACGTGTAGCCACCCAGACACTTCTCCAATGTTGATGGACTGATTACGTTTTTACCTCACTACTACACCTGATTAAACAAGCTTTAGGTGAAACGTTTAAACGATAAAGATACCCAGCTGTTGCTCGTCAACTTGTTGGGTATTTTATACCGTTATCAACTTAACTCTCCGTTCAGTACCTCTGTTTCCTGTTTGTGAGCCATTCCTTCATCCAGACGTGAAGTTTGTCTCCAATACTTCCTTAAGTGAACGTGACTTGACCTGACTAAGTTAAGGCATTGGCTTAAGCCGGTAGGAGAATTGGACCTGCCTCGCATGGGCCAGTAGGCCTGTTGCAATTTTCCTTCTTTCTTATGTTCTAATATCATATGCTTTTATTAAGGCGAGAATTCTTCGACATTTTCGAATGCCCAGTTTTGTATATATTATTGAAAAATTCGAGTAATTTAGTCAGGCCTTAAAGTATTAATTTATCGTTATTTTACGTGCAAACAACTATCGTATCCCTAATAGTCACCCTTTGTTTACCTAAAATTGACGTTAACCTGATGGGACGATAGCCGAAGACCCAAGTTATGTTTCTCTTTCTAAATACAGGAATAACATTTGTTAGCTTCCATTCTCTTAGTACTTTACCGTCTAATGATTTATCAAACATTACCGCTGGTGGGTAAGCTGTGTGGTATATTCTGTTGTTGCTCAGGAAGATGGTTCATCTGATTCTTGTTGTTTGTAAGTTATCATCTTCTTTATGCATTTTAATTTGTCAAAGGTGGCAAATATTGAAACTTAACCTTTGTTTATTTTTTTATATTTGTTATTTTAGCTTGTTGAAGGTTATATAGTTGAGAGAACGAGCGTATGTACTTGTGTGTGTGTGTGTGTGTGTGTGTGTGTGTGTGTGTGTGTGTGTGTGTGTGTGTGTGATGTTAGGGAGGGGAGATGAGGGAGAAAGATGTGGGAGTGTATAGAGAGAATAGAGTAATAAGGTGAGACACTGTCAAGTGCAGTACAATCTATTGATCAGTCGTCCTAGACTGGCTGGTTGGTCCGTGGTGCCAGTAATGTGTGTGTGTGTGTGTGTGTGTGTGTGTGTGTGTGTGTTGTGTGTGTGTGTGTGTGTGTGTGTTAACATAAAATCCACTTTATTATTTAAAATCTGGTCAGTCTTAGATAAAAGTTTGGACTGATTTTAACCTGTGTAAGTGCCAACTTGCCCTTTTTTTGTAAGAAATTGAAAAATCGAAATGATGCTTTTAGTGCCATAATTTCTAAAAGTTGCATTTGTTTCGCTTCAGCTCCTACATGCTGATAACTTGATAATGCTACTTCAGAGCGTCTTCAAACCTAATATGCTTGTGTATTTCAGGAAATTGGTACATTCACCTTTGAAAGGTTTCAATTACATCTGAGCGGTACATGTCTCATTTAGATTGAGACACTTACGCAACATATGGGAATCTTTATTAAGGAAATGTTTCGCCACACAGTGGCTTCATCAGTCCAGTACAGAGTAGAAAGGAGGAGTTTGAGGTAATCAGTCCCTCAGCCTGGAATCGATGTGTTCAGATGGACTGAACACATTGATTCCAGGCTGAGGGATTGATTACCTCAAACTAATACTCTCCTTACCCTTTCTGCCTTGTATTGGACTGATAAAGCCATTGTGTGGCGAAACGTTTCCTTAACAAAGATTCCCATATGTTGCGTGTCTCAATCTTCAACTTGTCGATTTTTCAAAGCCATTTATCACATGTCTAATTTACCATTATTACTGAAGAACTTTGGATATTAGTCTCCCTATGATAACTTATGAATACCTCTCCTGATTTTCTTCAACTCTCGAGTTGATAGTATTGAGGAACTGGGGACTGAGGTTATGGAATACAGTGATACTTGTATCGGACCGGCAAGTTACCGAAACACGTCTAGTTTTTATCAAATTGATGGTAGTGATGGTGTGGGAGGTGGTGGGAGATAATGGTGGTTGTAGCTGATTTTTCACTGCTACATGTATACACAGGTATTATACAGTCATGTCAACCCTCCACACACACACACACACACACACACACACACACACACACACACACACACCACACACACACACACACACACACACACACACTTGCCAATCAACAAGCAATTATTAGAATAATTTGGTAATGAAATGCAGCTCATTTTTACCAGTGTTGGTAGCTGATGGTGTAAATGCAAGTGATAGTGGTAGTAACTGATACTGCTTGCGACTTGTTGAATCAGTGACAGTCCAGGAACCAGGTGTACAAAGCTGATGAGTCTCTCTCATCAATATTGCTCTTACATTTCTAACAAATGCTCGACCCAGCAAGTCGAAGATGTAGAGCATCTCCAGTCGAAGATCGAAAGATTTGTTAATATCTGTCTCACTGGTGGTGTTCCTGAGAGGGCAACCCTCTGTGTACTAAAACTGAAGGATGTAGGAATCTCGATCCAACTATCATGCTGAGTCCAAGATAGCTACGGTGTAGCATCCTGCAATCCGTGCAGCACGTAATAGCCTCACGTGCCAGAAATCCCTGATTAAATAGGACTTAGCGAATTCCTTTTATTTAGTCAAAAAAGACATTGTATTCAGAGTTGTTTATGATCATTTTCCTGCACTTTATCAATTTATCTACTCTTGCTTCAAAAGCGACTTGAAACTTCTCAACTGACTCACTTGAAAGTGTCTACCAGAGAAAGTCTCTCGTTTCTCTTCAGTTTTGCCATCAGATGTTTTCGAGGCCCTGACCAGAGAGGTCAATATCTAGTTCTTAGATGATGGTACGCCTACGCCTACATGTACCACAAACTCCCTTCTAGAACACATGAACTCTTTTCACATACAAAAAGAACATATAAACAGAGAGAAGCTCTACATCAGGCCTACTGGATCATGTTAGGTAGGTTCTTATCAAGCTAAAACCATTTTCAAAGTTACACAAGGTATTAACTTAAGTTGAAATTGAGAATGACCTGCCTAGATTGGGCCATTAGGCCTGATGTACCGTTACACGCTATATCAAAAGGCTGATGTAGCTATAAGTAAAGAAAATACAAGGAAATGCATGAATAACTATTTTTGTTTATACGATTTACAAAGTTTAAGAAACTTGTTTTAATTTTTGTCATTTCCAGGATGTAACTGTATTTTCCTTTACGTTGTTCACTCCACAATTTGCAACAACATAGGTACAGAATATCATTCTGCTGCTGTTGTCCCGTTACTGTATAAGATCAAACTCCAGAGCCCTGAGAAACACAAAACGAAATTCCACAGAGGACGGGATTCACAAAAACATTTCCACAGGAAGGAGCCAGTGTAGTTTGTATCCCGTCAGATGATCTATCCTAGTTCAATATCATGTGTGTTCGCCGTTCTCACGTTCCAAAATCTGTACAATAAGCACTGTTTACGTCTTAATTACCTTGGAAAATAGCTCCGGTACCTAGTCTATTGCCCGGTCATAAACTTGTTTCTAGTGTTTGTGCGAAACCCTGAAGGGACTCGTTACATACATTATCCAACCTTAACACACAATTTTCGACCATAATTTGTATGTTATGAAAGGGAACTCACCAGAGAGAGCCATACGTGTGATCAATTTTACTTTCCAAAAATATGATATGCATGGGCATGCTAGATATGACTGCACTGTGGACTTGTCACAATACATTAACCACAGTACGTGTGGGAGGTGGCACACTCACTACTCAAGATCAGAAAGGTGGAATACATCCCATAGTCCCTGAAAATGGTCACATCACTTAGTTACTCTCGGTGGTTCAAAGCTACTCTAGAGGTACTGCAAAACAGGCACATTACTGCTTCCTTTACCGCTCAGATCTAGTATGCAAAATCCACGCTGTCAGAGTCACTATTATGGTTGCATTTAGATAATTTATCTGTTCTCGTCGGCTGTATACCATATCGAAGCAATGAGAATTTTCTATTTTCTGAACCAGACTGACAAAAATCATTGCATTCGAAAATAACTAAGACTAAGTTTGCAACGCAGAATTATTTCAGAATTATTCCATCCTGGCTTTGTCTTTGAAAATGAGAGCAGTTCGCTCTCTGATTCTGAGGACTACTTTGAGAGTGATTCTTTTTTTGTTTTCCTGGCCATTTAATAGTTAACTGTTTACAGGTTTTTCATTACAAATTCATAGAACCGTGGAAATTATAATTACAGGGCTTGATGGAACTTACCACTATATGCCGAGGCTGAGGAGTGGGTCTTCGTAGGTAGTTTCCAGGTGGATCTCGTATGTGACATCCATTTCGTTCGCTTTCACAGCCGATGGGTATGACTTATCTTCCAATTAGTCGTGAACCTTACATATATATATATATATATATATATATATATATATATATATAATATATATATATATATGCCGTGCCGAATATGTAAAACTGGTCAATTAGCAAGAACTCATTTTAAATTAAGTCCTTTCTAAAATTTTCTCTTATACGTTTAAAGATATATTTTTTCATTAATGTTAATGTAAAAAATTTTAATTTTGCACCAAAAGAATCTTAGAAAACTTACCTAACCTTATTATAACAAGCGCAATTTATTTTAGCCTAACCCAACTAAATATATTTTAGATTTGTTTGCAGTAATTTAATACTAAACAAACACAATGAAATATATTTTTTTCGTTAGGTTCAGAATAAATTTGACGGAATTATTTCATACACAAATTTTCACTTGTCCTATATGGCAAGATGAGCGTTGCTATTTAAGCCAAGATCGTAAGTTCTGCCTATTCGGAACGACACTATATATATATATATATATATATATATATATATATATATATATATATATATATATATATATATATTATTTATTTCTACAAGTACATGTACAAGGTATACAGGCCAAGCTGACATCAATGACATACTACTATATTAACAGCCGCTTGTTATGCAGAGCATTTCGGGCAAATTAGTCAGTTTTGTCCCAGGATGCGACCCACACCAGTCGACTAACACCTAGGTACCCATTTTACTGATTAGGAACATAGACAACCGGTGTAAGGAAACACGCCCAATGTTTCTACCTACTTCGGGAATTGAACCCGGACCCTCACCGTACGAAGCAAAGGTTTAGCCACCAGGCCACGAGGCACCATCACTTACACCAGCTTATCGAAGTCAGGATCCATGTCTGCACAACGGCCCTACCTTGAAAATTCAATATGTAAGATCGTGTTAAATCTCAATTCTTTGACATTAGCAGGAACTACTGCATAGTTTTTAAGGATGACGGACCTCACAGTCTCGTAGTCCAGATACTCCTGAGGACATACGGTGGATGTCATCTCCTGATCCTTACGGGAAAACTGGATGTTCAGTACTGCTGGCCAGTGGGTTATAGGCCAACTCTACACTGCTTCCTGGGTTTTCATATATAAAATATTTGTCCTGATGAGCCTCACTGAACTTAGGCACAACTGTTGCCATGTTTCTGATGTTAAATCCAATTGTCAAATTATCATTATCTTCGTCATTGTTTCTACTCGCCATTAATCTCTCGTATATGATTTGGTTAACTGTTCGTCAGTTATTGTGTCCACCTGAAATATCTTAACTCTTATTTAAGGTATAACTGTGTGGTTAATGGTTTTGAAAACCGACAAGTTGAAGATTGAGACAGTTATGTAACATATGGGAATCTTTATTAAGGAAACGTTTCGCCACACATTGGCTTCATCAGTCCAATACAAAGTAGAAATGGGTAAGGAGAGGAGGAGTTTGAGGTAATCAGTCCCTCGATTTCAGGCTGACTGACTGATTACCTCAAACTCCTCCTCTCCTTACCCATTTCTGCTTTGTATTGGACTGATGAAGCTACTGTGTGGCGAAACGTTTCCTTAATAAAGATTCCCATATGTTGCATAAATATCTGAATCTTCAAGATTTAACTGACCAGCAAGTGTCAAATAATTCTGTAATGACAATTATTCCGAAGGATCAGACATAAATACCTTATTATACCTGATATAATAATTTAATTATACTATATTTAACTCTGGAAAAAGTTGCCATATAATGCTTAACGTAAACTAACATTTTTTTAACAGGAGTTAATTCTGAGGTCGTCATTAACAGGAGTTAATTCTGAGGTCGTCATTAACAGGAGTTAATTCTGAGGTCGTCATTAAAAGGAGTTAATTCTGAGGTCGTCATTAACAGGAGTTAATTCTGAGGTCGTCATTAACAGGAGTTAATTCTGAGGTCGTCATTAACAGGAGTTAATTCTGAGGTCGTCATTAACAGGAGTTAATTCTGAGGTCGTCATTAACAGGAGTTAATTCTGAGGTCGTCATTAACCGGAGTTAATTCTGAGGTCGTCATTAACAGGAGTTAATTCTGAGGTCGTCATTAACAGGAGTTAATTCTGAGGTCGTCATTAACAGGAGTTAATTCTGAGGTCGTCATTAACAGGAGTTAATTCTGAGGTCGTCATTAACAGGGTTAATTCTGAGGTCGTCATTAACAGGAGTTAATTCTGAGGTCGTCATTAACAGGAGTTAATTCTGAGGTCGTCATTACAGAACCGTAAAACTTTCAATTTATAATTATTAAATTTCATTTAATATTTTGCAATTAATTCATTTGACATATTGGAATTATTGTTTCCTTGTCTTTAAAGACAATAATGATGTATAATTATTTTGTTGTAAAATGTTAATAATCACTTGTAAAAACTTAAACTGGAGAATTGTGTTACGTGTGGGTAGAGGTACAGTGTGTTACAGTGACTGAGACACTGACTGGTGGGCAGAGATAGTGTGTTACAGTGACTGAGACACTGACTGGTGGGCAGAGATAGTGTGTTACAGTGACTGAGACACTGACTGGTGGGTAGAGGTACAGTGTGTTACAGTGACTGAGACACTGACTGGTGGGTAGAGATATAGTGTGTTACAGTGACTGAGACACTGACTGGTGGGCAGAGAGACAGTGTGTTACAGTGCCTGAGACACTGACTGGTGGGTAGAGGTACAGTGTGTTACAGTGACTGAGACACTGACTGGTGGGCAGAGAGACAGTGTGTTACAGTCACTGAGACACTGACTGGTGGGTAGAGATATAGTGTGTTACAGTGACTGAGACACTGACTGGTGGGCAGAGATATAGTGTGTTACAGTGGCTGAGACACTGACTGGTGGGTAGAGGTACAGTGTGTTACAGTGACTGAGACACTGACTGGTGGGCAGAGAGACAGTGTGTTACAGTGACTGAGACACTGACTGGTGGGTAGAGATATAGTGTGTTACAGTGACTGAGACACTGACTGGTGGGCAGAGAGACAGTGTGTTACAGTGACTGAGACACTGACTGGTGGGCAGAGATATAGTGTGTTACAGTGGCTGAGACACTGACTGGTGGGTAGAGGTACAGTGTGTTACAGTGACTGACACACTGACTGGTGGGCAGAGATACAGTGTGTTACAGTGACTGAGACACTGACTGGTGGGTAGAGGTACAGTGTGTTACAGTGACTGAGACACTGACTGGTGGGCAGAGACACAGTGTGTTACAGTGACTGAGACACTGACTGGTGGGCAGAGGTACAGTGTGTTACAGTGACTGAGACACTGACTGGTGGGCAGAGACACAGTGTGTTACAGTGACTGAGACACTGACTGGTGGGCAGAGGTACAGTGTGTTACAGTGACTGAGACACTGACTGGTGGGCAGAGGTACAGTGTGTTACAGTGGCTGAGACACTGACTGGTGGGCAGAAGTACAGTGTGTTACAGTGGCTGAGACACTGACTGGTGGGCAGAGGTACAGTGTGTTACAGTGGCTGAGACACTGACTGGTGGGCAGAGACACAGTGTGTTACAGTGACTGAGACACTGACTGGTGGGCAGAGGTACAGTGTGTTACAGTGGCTGAGACACTGACTGGTGGACAGAGACACAGTGTGTTACAGTGACTGAGACACTGACTCGTGGACAGAGGTACAGTGTGTTACAGTGGCTGAGACACTGACTGGTGGGCAGAGGTACAGTGTGTTACAGTGATTGAAACACTGACTGGTGGACAGAGACATAGTGTGTTACAGTGACTGAGACACTGACTGGTGGACAGAGGTACAGTGTGTTACATTGGCTGAGACACTGACTGGTGGGCAGAGGTACAGTGTGTTAGTGACTGAGACACTAACTGGTGGGCAGAGGTACAGTGTGTTAGTGACTGAGACACTAACTGGTGGGCAGAGGTACAGTGTGTTAGTGACTGAGACACTAACTGGTGGGCAGAGGTACAGTGTGTTACAGTGACTGAGACACTGACTGGTGGGCAGAGGTACAGTGTGTTACAGTGGCTGAGACACTGACTGGTGGGCAGAGGTACAGTGTGTTACAGTGGCTGAGACACTGACTGGTGGGCAGAGGTACAGTGTGTTAGTGACTGAGACACTAACTGGTGGGCAGAGGTACAGTGTGTTACAGTGACTGAGACACTGACTGGTGGGCAGAGGTACAGTGTGTTACAGTGACTGAGACACTGACTGGTGGGCAGAGGTACAGTGTGTTACAGTGACTGAGACACTGACTGGTAGAGGTGACCAGTCACCAGCACCACACAAGCTGCACACCGACTTTCTACGCACTTGTTAATAATAATAATTGATAATAAGAACCACGTATGTCTGGAAAACAATTTATGTAATGGAATCTCTTGTCCATTTAAGTTTAATACTATGACAGGAAAAAGTTACTTTTATATGGTTAATGTAAGTAGGAAATCAACCATACAAGCACCTGAATTTTCCCTGACTACCCTTACCCTACAATGATAAATTTACTGAAATAATTGTAAGTTGCATAAAGTTGTCAAGGATTGTTACAGTACACTGGTATACATCACACTGGTATACATCACAGTGGTATACATCACACTGGTATACATCACACTGGTATACATCACACTGGTATACATCACACTGGTATACATCACACTGGTATACATCACACTGGTATACATCACACTGGTATACATCACACTGGTATACATCACACTGGTATACATCACACAGGAGCCCTCGGCTTGGTTTACATAAACCATTCATGTATATAATTTCTGTGAAATAAAGACTTCTGATGCACTCAAGAATCTCAACGTACTGTGTTAAGGAAATTGATGGGATTGTTCTTGAAGTTTGTAGATGTGAATTTGTAAGATATTTTTGTTAAAATTTGGAAGGATTTTTTATACTAAACATGACTGGTCCTCTTCTAAAGGGATTGTTTTTAATGAGACACTCTTCTTACCGTCATAATAGAACAGGTAATGAGATGAACCAGTGAGAACACTACCTCCAGGTAGGTAGCTGAACTTTACCTCAGTACACACTACACAGGAACTTGACTCACTTCCACAACCTTTTAATCACAAAATCAGTCTTATACAAAGTCATAAAGACGGGGAAAGTGAATGCCTTTCATGATAAAAGAGGGGTTAGAACCCATGGTAAATGAGCTGAAAAACTCCAGGCCAGTGCGTAAACAGCTGGACCAGCTGGCTACAATACGATTCCTTCAACTAGGTATATTTATAAACTATAGTGAGGTTAAATTGGGCACCACTGTGACCACAAATGCAAAGTTATACCGATGCATCTTTCTCCCCTGTTTAAATAACTGAAAACTTGTGCAGCCTAAGAGTGTCCTACGTCTTAAGACTACTTTATTATAACTCTTTCCCAAAATTACAACACAAAAAATCCAAACACAAAATGAAGCATCCCTGGTAATTACACAGATAATATATATATGTTTTTTTCAATACACGAAATATATCTTTTTTTCATTTTTTTCTTTTATCAAAACTATTCTTACTTTCCTTTCCAGAAACAAAACAGGTTTTTCAGAATCTTAACACAAGAACAAATTACCCACAGATTTTTTCATCCTCCAGGCAGGTCATTATATACAGGTAACCCGTACATATGAAAATGAAACTAATGGCATTTCTCTCCGACTTGGACCAGTGTTGCTATGGGCTGTCCTGTGTCCCATGTCCATGCTCACTTTTATATGGAATACTTCGAAACTGCTCTATCTCCTACTACTAGGGCGCGCCCTTGTCTCTGTCTCCGCTATGTAGATATCTTTGCTCACATTAGTCCCGACCATTCCTCGCCTGACTAGTTAATCGTCCCGGTCGGATTCAAACGTCTCCGATGTGTCAGTTATGTCTATTCCAGTCATGGTGTTGTGCCTTGTCATTCTTTAGAGCTTAGTTATGTTAATAATAATAATAATAATAATAATAATAATAATAATAATCCTTAAGGTAGTATAATCAGCAGACTCTCACAGTGGAACACCACAACAGAAGCTCCATCTTGTTGTGGTCTAGAAGTACATTAACCTCTGATTCGAGGGCTCTGTCATACCTGCTCGTAAAACTGCGTGTGTATAGCTGCTATTCTCAAACTGGAAATGGTGGAGTATTATTTTATGTTGTTGCGTTAATTTGCCTTTGTTGCTGGTACAGGAATCTTGATACAAGCAGATGGTTGGATCGAATTTAAATGCATCCCACTCCATTCTTCATTACTCTCTCCTCTCCATCACACACTCCACTCATTTCCACTCTCCTCTCCTTCCCACTCTCCGCTCCTTCCCACTCTCGTACCTTTCTCTCCTTCCCACTCTCCACGCCTTCCTACTTTCCTCTCCTTCCACTCTCCTTCCCACTCTCCTCTCCTTCCCACTCTCCTCGCCTTCCCATTCTCATCTTCAAAATCTCGTCTCCTTCCCACTTTCCTCTCCTTCAAAATCTCGTCTCCTTCCCACTTTCCTCTCCTCCCTACTCTCCTCTCCTTCCACTCTCCTTCCCACTCTCCTCTCCTTCCACTCTTCTTCCCACTCTCCTCTCCTTCCACTCTTCTTCCCACTCTCCTCTCCTTACCACTCTCCTTCCCACTCTCCTCGCCTTCCCACTCTCCTCGCCTTCCCACTCTCCTCTCCTTCACACACTCCTCGCCTTCCCACTCTCCTCGCCTTCCCACTCTCCTCTCCTTCACCACACTCCTCGCCTTCCCACTCTCCTCACCTTCCCACTCTCCTCCCTATCCCACTCTCCTTCCCACTCTCCTCCCCATCCCACTCTCCTTCCCACTCTCCTCCCCATCCCACTCTCCTTCCCACTCTCCTCCAATCCCACTCTCCTCCCAATCCCACTCTCCTTCCAATCCCACTCTCCTCCAATCCCACTCTCCTCTCAATCCCACTCTCCTTCCCACTCTCCTCCCATCTCACTCTCCTTCCCACTCTCCTCTCCTTCCCACTCCCACTCCTTCCCTTCATATTTTACACACATTCTCCCCACCTTCCCTCAGCTTCCTAACATTCACAATTATTCTCCTCACCTTCTCTTATTGCCGAACTTATTATTATACAATTATTTCTTCCGTTTTTCTCCCCAACTTCCATTTTCTGTCATCTCTCAACCTATCACATACTTTATTGTTTGTGACTTTCTTCTTTTCCTTTCTTCCCTCACCCCCCTTGCGTCTTTCTTTTCTCTCTGTTGGTTTCTTCCCTGTGGCTTTCTCCTCTCCCTATTATTTTCCTCCCTGTTGTTCCCCTTCCCCTCCCTGTGACTATCTTCTCTCTCCTTTTTCTTCCCTTTTTGCAGCTTTCCTCCATCCCTCGGACTTTCTTCTCATCTTGTTGCTTTCTTTCTATCCTTCTTCTATCTTCTCTGCTTTTGGATTTCTTTCCCCTTGTAACACTTTTTTTTATTTCACTATCTATCCCTTTCTATAACTTTATTTCCTGCCTTTTTTTTTATTCTCAGTGACTCAAGTCTGTGATTTTTCTCAACATTTTTTGACTCCAGTTTTCCCAATGTGTTATATGGTTATCAAAAAGTATTCTATACAATTGATATAGAAGTATTTGACATTATTGCTATACTTTCTATAAAGCCCCTGATGTTGAAGAACATTTAAAGCAGTATTAAAATACTCTTAAATTAAGTGAATGTTAAATCAGGATGATTTACAAGAATTTTCTAGTTTGCAGTTTTTGACGATGAATATAACAATTTGATTTATGGTTTACGTTTTATTTTGCACTTCGGAGAAGGTTGGATATATCGAAGTGTCTCCATGGATTGAGGAAACAGCAGCAATGTCTCGACCACATGTGTCTTACTTACCAACCTGTCGGTATTATATACCATTCTGATATTCACTCTGTCAGACACTGCAACACATTGGCATCTTGGTACAGAAGAGACAACATTTTGGACAACTTTTTCAAGTGAGAAGGGTTGGATCTGAGAGGAACGTGACCTCTCACTGATTACATTCTTCTACCACTCTGCACCTGTCCTTCCGACAGCATATAAGTCTCGACGCTGTCGCTTGATCTCCACATTGTTTTAAAGTATGGAACAGAACACTACTCCAGGCTGAGAGACTGACAACCTCAATTCTTCGACTTCAAGTGCAGATTTAATGCCCTTATTTCTGATATATGGGATTAGCTTTGTCATTCTTCTCTGTACATTTTTCAGTGCATTTATATTCATTCTGTAATATGCTGACAAGAACCGCGCAGCATAATCTAAATGAGGTCTAACCAGTGATATATATGGCTGAAGAATAACTTGAGGACTTCCATTATTTATACTTTTTGATATGAAGCCAAGAATTCTATACGCTTTATTGCGAACACCTACGCACTGTTATCTTGGTTTTAGATTACTGCTAACCAGAAAAACAGCTAATTTGTTCAGTAAAGTATCTGCTGAAATTCAACCTCACCACATGTATGGTTATGAAAATTTCGGAGTGGGAAAAAGAGAGGGAGAAAAAAAACTGAATACAGACTCAACAGAGGTTGCAAGCTCATTGAGACAGTCTCAGGGAGTGAGCTCATTGCCGAGTATATCCCCAGAGGAACTCATAAACCAAGTAACCTTAGCAGCAAAGGATCATGTGGTATTTCTAAGATTAGCTTTCGAAATTCTCAAGAATCATTCATGACCCACCATGAAAAATGGAGCACCAGCATGGAACCTTTGCCTAATAAACTATATCAAAAAATAAAATGTGTAAGTGTGTAGGGAGACTAGTTTCAAAACTATAGGTAACGAGCTATTGGGAAAGATTAAGCTAACTAAACCTTACGACATTAGAGGATAGAAGTACCAGCAAAGACATGATAATACATCAGATACTCATAGGACTTGATTGGGTCCACAGAGATAGACTGAGAATCGGAATACGAGGAGTTAGACACAGATTAGTGGCAGAGAAGTTGGGAAGTATTTCTTAAGCCACAACATAATCACAAAGTGGAATGACCTGGACGACGATGTAGTGGAGGCAGGCTCTTCAAATAACATTAAAACTTTGTATCATAAGACTTATATGACTGAGAGAGAGTATCCTTCCCTACACCCACCCACCACACCCACCCACCACACCCACCCACCACACCCACGACACCCACCACAACCACCCACGACACCCACCACAACCACCCACGACACCCACCCGCCACACCCACCCACCACACCCACCCTCCACAGCCTCCACACCCACCCAACCAACAACCCCACTCCCCGTTCAGCAAGCGTAGGAAAAGAAGCTGATGTAAAATCTCTTGAGCTAAGGCAGTTTTCCTTCTGAGTTCTTATGTTGGTAAACTTACTCAAATACTTGTAAAAGAGTGAGGAGTTTGGAAGTGAAAAGCAATTCATGGAAAGTATGTTAAGTGAAAGATTGAATAAAAGAAAACTGTAGCCCATAGTTACAGTTCAGCGTGAACAAGCGATGGAGGTAACGGGAAACAGGCAGGTCCACAGAAGTTACCTGAGGCAGGTCCACAGAAGTTACCTGAGGCAGGTCCACAGAAGTTACCTGAGGCAGGTCCACAGAAGTTACCTGAGGCAGGTCCACAGAAGTTACCTGAGGCAGGTCCACAGAAGTTACCTGAGGCAGGTCCACAGAAGTTACCTGAGGCAGGTCCACAGAAGTTACCTGAGGAGGTAAACCTGTTTTAAAATGTGACATCTGTTAAGTAAAGACATCTCCAGAGAATACTAGATGGACAACTTATTGATCTCTCTCTAGCATCTAGCATGTTTCTGGTTATGTAACAGATTGTAAAGTTGCATCCTGGTCCAGTTACCCTGTAAAATAAGGTGGCCTCTCAATAGCGCTTTGGAATTACGATTTGGAAAAGTATAAATTAACCGAATAAAATTTGAGATCTTTAATAACAAAGGTGGTAATCTTGTCAGGTAATGTCAATTGAATAAAGATAAGCTCCTACACAAATCTTGGAGTATTTATTATAATTTTTAGTGATACTTAGTCTGTACATACAAGTATATGGTGCTTAGGGCACATTAAATATACTATAAACTTTAATACTCTTAATAAGTACCATCAGGTACATTTGCTATAAGTATTTGTGTGGATGTGAGCGTGTGTGCTCACTAATGCTCGGTATGTGCTCAGTAAGACTCGACTTAGAAACTGACTGATAAGAACATGTTCCTTTATAAGTTAACTTATCAGCCATCAGGGCAATGCAATCAAACAGCTTGCTTGTACAATATGACGACACATTTGCCAAATAGCAGTAATGCTCAAAGCAGAAAAGAACAGCATAGCGTCGAGCAAGGAACAAGGAGACAAAAACTCCCTGAAGACATAAAACTCCCTCATTATTGAAACTGAGTTCAACAATTCTAAAGCCCCGACTTCGATAGTGCATAGATTCCAAAAAAAATGGAGGTCGAGAGCTGAACTCGGGACCAGAGATATAAAGTCTCTCTCACGACACTCATACACTGAAAAAGCGTCAAATATCCCTAAGTCTATATAATGCTCTCCCCTCAAGGAAGGTTCCTTGACGTTGGTGAGGGGCTCTTGATTTAGGGAATTGGATCTGTGCTCCAGTTCCCCGAATTAAGCCTGAATGCCTTCCACATCCCCCCCCCAGGTGCTGTATAATCCTCCGGGTTTAGCGCTTCCCCTTGATTATAATAATAATAATAATAATAATATATAATGCTCTATGAACAGAGTTGCATCGAGTTATGAGATGCAGGTCCCAGCTCACCAAAGGAGACATACTCTACCAAAAGCAGTCAATATTACACGAGCTGAGGAGAATAGCATTCTCCCAAACACAGCAAAAAACAAGATGTTTCCTCTATGAGAAGCAATGAAAGAGTGTGGTAGAAGTAGGGCTGCAGATCCGACGCAGGTGACTCGTACCAGTTCACCCCTGACATGAACAATATAACAAGTGGGCAGGTATAGTCTGTAATTGCTGGCAGCCAATGAAAACTCTCCAACACTGGGCACAATGAAAGGTGTAGTTATTACATTATCCCTACATACATAAGCTAATATAATAACTCTAATATTATAAAACATAATATTTTCATTTTAGCTATTAATGAAAACAACAATATAAAATTATATGAAAAGTAATATTGTATACAGTTTATTCATTGCGTCCTTTTCAAAGGTCGCAACAAGGACCACAGTAGTTATATGAAGCAGGTCCACAGAAGTTAACTCAGGAGGCAGGTCCACAGAAGTTAACTCAGGAGGCAGGTCCACAGAAGTTAACTCAGGAGGCAGGTCCACAGAAGTTATCTCAGGAGGCAGGTCCACAGAAGTTAACTCAGGAGGCAGGTCCACAGAAGTTAACTCAGGAGGCAGGTCCACAGAAGTTAACTCGGGAGCCAGGTCTATAGAAGTTAACTCGGGAGGCAGGTCCACAGAAGTTAACTCAGGAGGCAGGTCCACAGAAGTTATCTCAGGAGGCAGGTCCACGAAAGATACCTGAGAAGGCAGATCCACGGAAGATACCTGAGAAGGCAGGTCCACAGTAGATACCTGAGAAGGCAGGTCCACAGTAGGTACCTGAGGGGGCAGGTCAACAGTAGGTACCTGAGGGGACAGGTCAACAGTAGGTACCTGAGAGGGCAGGTCAACAGTAGTACCTGAGGAGACAGGTCAACAGTAGTACCTGAAGAGGCAGGTGGTCAACAATAGTACCTGAGAAGGCAGGTCCACAGTAGTACCTAAGGAGGCAGGTCAACAGAAGTTGGGTCAGTTTCCTGAAGTCGATGCTGGCAGATGCGCAATACTTACCTTTCCATCAGCGAGGTCAGAGGTCACGAGAAGTCACCTTAATTGTCGTGTAGCTGTTTTGCAATTAATGTGGAGTATTACCATAACTTTCTTCTCTAGGGATTTAGAATCAAATCTCCAGATGTTGAAGGAGGAGGTTTTGTTCCTTAAGGAAGTTAATAACAATTCGAAATTTAATTTGGGTATGTGTAAAAATAATATAAACAAAATAATATAAACAAAAATATTCTCGTGGTCGGCGACTCATTAATTAAAGTTTCATAACAGTGTGTTTCTTTGGAGCTGATGTTGGAGACATAGGCATATGGGGTTGTCGGGAGAAACATGAGGTTGTTGGGAGAAACCTGGGGTTGTCGGGAGAAACATGGGGTTGTCGGGAGAAACATGGGGTTGTCGGGAGAAACATGGGGTTGTCGGGAGAAACATGGGGTTATCAGGAGAAAAAACTTTCTCTGAAATTGGCAAGATAAAACTGTTTGTTCGCTTAATTACTTCCCACCAACTTGAAAAACTCCTGTGAAGGAGTTTCCTAAGGGAAACACTAGATACATGTAACCCGTACGCAGGAGAATGAAACATGACGCTTCGATGTGGCTAGGACCATTAACATTAGTTTTGATGAGAATCCTGGTCTGAAAAGGCGTTTCCAGGTTTCTCAGTGTGTTTCCTTAGCTAGCATGTATCTCCCTCATCAGTGCTGGAGAGAATAATATTGGGATAGGCAAGAGACAGGAGTTGATGTACAGTACAGGACTTCTATAGATTGAATTATTCCCAGGGGAAGAATTTTTTAGTGTAAGTTGCATTTTGCTTAGAAGAGAAGTGGAAAATTAATGAATTTCTAGGGCAGTTGGTATGAATTGCAGGCGATGCAATTACTACTAAAAATTTACAATCTTGTTTATTGACAATGGTGATGCGTTGCAAATGGGGTTGAAAAGAAGTTGGTACTGGGCCTTTTGATGCTCTTGTTAACTCAATTTATTAGTGCAAATCCTATCCACACAACACTTCAAGCAACTGCAAATAACCTGTAATACTCCAAACCGCTTATGAAGCTGCGAACGACAAATACCACTCAACCATACACATTAATCCTGCCTCAACTTAATCCATACTTCCCCAACACTAGTCTACCTCAGAGCAAAACACAACAGTAACTAGATAAAGGAACTGGTCATTATGTGAGGGTGAAATGAGGTTTCCCTTGGTAGGGAATAATCATTAGGGACATGTATTACTAGGATGATGAGATGAATGGGAAAGAAGTGAGATGAAAGGGGGACTTGATTTTAAGGTCTGGGCGAGGACGCAAGAGAAGACGGGGAAATGATGTGCATGAGATAAAGACTGAGAAGAAATTTATCAAGTTCAAGAAGGCTGAAAAAATGTAAATTGAAACAAACGGGAAAAATGCCAGAAAGAGCGTTAGGGACCCTAAAAATAAAGTCAGCCAGATAAGGCAGGAATTTGGAAAGTTAAGTAGTGATTGAACTGGAAGTATACCAGAGAGAAAAATGTAAATGGAGAAATTAGAGGATGTGAAGAAGTGACATACACTAAGCACATAAGGAGTAGATGGAAAAAATATGACCAGTGATTCTGATGCATTGAAAGTGGATAGGGAAACTGTGAGATGAGAAAGTGTTTGGGCTATATAAGGCGAGAGAATCTGTGAGAAATGTAAGAAGGCAAAAGGAACAAAAAATAGAAGACCTGATGAAATAAATGGGAGCTGCAAGTGAGACGTGCAAAATTAGTGAGTACTAAAGAATAGGAATGAAGGAATGTAGAATAAAAGAAGTATATTACAAAAATCAGCTAAGCCGGAAAAAAGGAACTTGCAAAGAAATGAAAATCAAGTCTTCTTGTAAATTTGGCACAGTCTATGTCAAAGACCAGACGGAGGAAGTAAGAAAGGCAGAACGAGAAACATTCGGAAGGAGAAAGATGCAGCAGAAAAATAGAATAAGGACCAGTCTACCTATTTCAGAAGGGAGGAGGGATTGACAGACTAACAAATCCAAGAAATGCCGCAACTAATCAAAGGGATTCCTTGTTCAGTATCTCCTGCAGTAAAAAGTAGAAGAATCAAAGTGTGGTACGTTAATATAGATGGAATCACCGACAGATAGGAAGTCATAAAAGGAGTATAAGTTGAAAATCCTGATATTGTAGCAATTACTGAAACAAAATTCTCAATAACAAATGAGATACTCCCAGAAGGCTACCAGATGATAAGAAAAATAGGAAAACAAAGGAAGTGAAGAAGAACTGATGGTCCGAGACCACTGGAATTCAGAGGAAAAGGGAAACCTAGGAACTTGAGATTTGAAGGATTATGTATAGCAGCTACTGCAATGTCTGGATGGACAATAGTAAGTTATATTGATATATAATCATACAATACATACAATAGGAGGCAAAGGGAAAAAAATATACCAAAATAACAAAACTTCAAAAACCCCTCCCTCCACAGGGGGGCCCCAAGAAAGAAGCTGAAGAAAGATGATGAACGACCCCCAACCCCGGGGGGCCCACCCCCGGGTCACCATCTGGAGAAACCCGGGCCGGAAATACCGGCTTTTTCCCTAATAAATGAACGAATGAATCGGTAACATTGAAGACAGGATGTAGGACCACCATGCAGAAAAAAAGTACAAGAGAAAAAAATTATGGAAGCGTAAAAATTTTGTGAGGGAAAATGGAGGAAACAGGAGTGATGGGTGGAAAAAGAGAAAGCTCGACCTATTTTTAAAAAAAATTTAAATTGGGAAAAGCCGAAATTTTTTTGTGAACACTAGGTACTGGTGATTCTGTGGGGACTACGTTTTAAAAAGGTTTTCCAGTTGTTCTAAGTTTGAAAACCCGGGGGGGGGAAAAGAAGACATGGAGAAGTGAAGAGAAAATGGGACAACAGAAGCGGGAGGGTTAAGGGTTATGATGAAAAAAAAATCTGAGAGAAATGAAATTAGAGAGGATACCGGAGGATAAAATTGTATAAGAAAGGGTAAAGATATTAAAGTGTTAATAGGCAAAGGAAAAATTTAAGCATAATGAAAAGAAACGAGAAAGAAAATAGGGAAGTCCCATAATCCCGTAAGAAATACGCTGATAATATGGGGAGGAGCATAAGGGCTTGGAAAAAAAATAGAGTAAATCATCCCGCAAACTGAGAAACATGCAAAACTATGACTGAATTTGCCAGAAGAAGAATATACTGTCTGAAAATTATATATCAAACACTAAACCAGCACCATCGTTACTCCACAGCAACCCAAAACAAATTTAAAAGGACTAAGTGATAAAGCTAAAAAAAAAAAAAAGAAAAAAAAGAAAAAAAATGCTTGCTGACTATGAATAACAGAGAATTATGCGAATAACTTAGCGAAAGATTTAGAGAAGTCTTCACAGAAGAGAGTGGAGAGGTACCAGAAAGCACCAGAGTCAGAATAGATCAACAGGTAACAGAAAGCACCAGAGTCAGAATAGATCAACAGGTACCAGAAAGCACCAGAGTCAGAATAGATCAACAGGTAACAGAAAGCATCAGCATAACAATAGAAGGGATGAGACTACTAAGTGAGCTTGAAGTAACAAAAGCATTGGGACCAGATAACATATCATAGGTGCTGAGAGAAGGAACGAACATGCATACCAACTCTCCAGTCACAACAGAAACATAAGAGCAGAAGTCAGAGAGAGAGAAATGTGGTCAGAGAAGAACATCAACGTATGGAAGTGACGTCGACTTCTAGCGTAAATTAGGTCGATGGTTCGACCTGCTGTTTTTAATGTGTGTTATTTTACATAAATGCATAAAGTTGCCTTGATACTGATGACTTATCCTACCCTTCCTTGGATCGAATCTGAATGCTTGCCATTCCACAGGCACTGTATAACCCCTACTGCTTTAACGCTTTCCATTGATTAAAATTAAAATACCGTGAGCAACAACAATGTTTAATGGATAATTCATATTAAAGATATGGTGTATGTGCACAATTTGTTGGATTCTAAGCAGTAACTGTGGAATGCCTCTTCCGGTAGATTTTAAACTTTAAGTGCTGTTGCTTTTTCCTCAAAGGAAGGTTTCTTTTTTGCCTTGATTTTATGTTTAGTAAGTTTTAATAAGCCAATTTTATTAATCAAATTGGTTTCTGTTAAATGACTGGAGAATGTCTCTTCTGATAAGAAATAAATCACAGTATTTAACTTCACTGGGTTATTCTAGGCTAAATCTTGATAATATTATTTAATAAAACTTATGGAATTAGTTGCATGCCAACTTACCTAGACGTTAAACACTGGTAAATATTACTTAGAAGTTTGTTTTATTTATTTATTTTGCGCTGTTGTTGCCAAGTTGTTGTTTTTTATGAAACAGGAAAAATTGGAGCGGCTTGAAACTTAATGATCTTGTGTATTTTAGAATGTCAGTCCTCTGATATGACAAGACCGTTCATTCTTAGTTGGACTTCAAAACTGGCGTTTCTTAGTGGTAGGTTTGATTTATTTTAGGTCTCTGTATGTCCTAATTTGCCATATTTATATAGGTAAAATGGGATATTAGTGTCGATGTGATAACTTGTGAATACTACATGTGATATTGACCTGCATCACAAAATTATGCCGCACTCTGCACTAATCTTTTCGCTTGCATTGACGTGCTGTTGTCTGGTGTTAAGGAGTATGGAGATACCTTTCTCAGATCGCGCAGCTACCGAAATATATATAATTTATTTCTATTTTTCATTCACACTCTTCAGTCATATCGCCCTTATTCTCCGCATTTACAGTGTGTCAATCCAGTACTGTCAGTCTATCATCATACGAAAGATTTCTGATAATGTGATCAACTTCATCATTCTCGTTTTGTTTTCCAATGCATTTACATCCCTCCTGTTACCTGAAAATCAAAATTTAGTAGCATAATCTAAGTAAGGACTTACAATGAATAAACAAATTTGAAGTATGAGCCTCGGACTCCAATTATTTATCCTTGACATGAAGCCAAATATTGTCTTAAGGTTACTACGATAACTTATGCTCCGTTGTCTTAAGGTTACTACGATAACTTATGCTCCGTTGTCTTAAGGTTACTACGATAACTTATGCTCCGTTGTCTTAAGGTTACTACGATAACTTATGCTCCGTTGTCTTAAGGTTACTACGATAACTTATGCTCCGTTGTCTTAAGGTTACTACGATAACTTATGCTCCGTTGTCTTAAGGTTACTACGATAACTTATGCTCCGTTGTCTTAAGGTTACTACGATAACTTATGCTCCGTTGTCTTAAGGTTACTACGATAACTTATGCTCCGTTGTCTTAAGGTTACTACGATAACTTATGCTCCGTTGTCTTAAGGTTACTACGATAACTTATGCTCCGTTGTCTTAAGTCTTCAGCTACCTGGAACACCTAAATCTTTCTCAGTTTAACTTTGAGATCTACATTATATAGTTTATAAGTACCATAACTAACTGCATTGGCCACTTCTCTGACCACTACGTTTTCCTGTTAAGATTTTCCTCTGGCATATGTTGTTATTTATTGGTTTCTGTGCCATTTAAGAATAAGTAAGTAAATTTATTCAGGTATACACAATACAGTTACATAGAATTATCATACATAGCAGCATATGTGTAGAGAACCTAGGATAACCCAAAAAAGTCAGACAGAGTGACTTATTTCCATTGGGGTCCTTTTACCTTATTATTATAATATAAAGGTTATAATATTTTCTTATTATTCTATAATGAAGATAACATCTTATTATCATACTAAAAAGACTATCTACTACACGAGGGTCATTAAGACTATCTACAATACGAGGGTCATTAAGACTATCTACTACCCGAGGGTCATTACGACTATCTACAATACGAGGGTCATTACTAGGGATAAGGTAAAATTTACACGTATTTTAGCTAAAAAATAGAAAATCATTCCCCTCCCTTTCTGTTGCTTCATTCATCAGACACTTTTTGGCAGTCTTCTTGAACTGGTTCAAGCTATGACTGGCCTTGACATTTGTGGGTAGTCTGTTCCATTCCTTTATTGCTGTACAATAAAAGGTGTTTGAAGCCTGGCCACTGACTGTGGGTACTACAAAGTTGTGCTCTCTCCCCCTAGTACTATGATTGCTTTGGTTCCCAACCTTGACAAAATTGACAGCAAGATATTCTGGACACTGTTCGTGAGCAATTTTATAAACATGATTTAGCTTCAGTTGTTTTACTCTGTCTTCAACATTCAGCATATCCAACTGCTGTAATTCATCCTGGCCTACATGTTCTCTTGGTCCCAGCCCCAGGATGAATCTTACGATTTTGTTCTGGGTAATTTGCAGTCTATCTTTCAGTTTTTTTGTCAAGGCAGAGTACCAAGAAGAGCAAGCGTAATCCATATGGCATTGTATAAGGGCTAGACATAGGGTCCTGCGAGCCTCAGTAGGTAGACACTGTGCTTGTCTATACAGGAACTTCAGCCTGGCATTCGCTTTCTTTACTACACTGTTCCCTATCAATTCTCCTGACATGCATGGGTCAAAGGGGATTCCCAGATATTTAACTGATGAAACCAAAGTGATGGACTCCCCATTACACTGAACATTAAAATTATTTACCCTTCTCAGTTTATGTTTCGTTCCAAAGAGAATGGCTTCAGTTTTCCCTAGGTGTAATGATAGTTTGTTGTCTACTAACCATTTGCTGCAGGACTCCAGTTCCAGTGTTAAAACATTAGCAATATCTTGTGGGTCTTTACCTGTCACTAACAGAGCACTGTCATCTGCATACAGTAGGAGTTTGCACTTGACACTGATAGGCATATCATTGACATATACATAAGAATAGTAAGGGACCAGAATACTACCTTGGGGAACTCCACATGTTATCGGCAGGGGTTCTGATTCCGTTTTGTTGATTTTGACTATTTGTCTCCTGTTGCTAAGGTAGGACTTAAACCAGTCTACAGAACCTATACCGATAGATTGAAGTTTATTACATAATATATTGTGGTTGACAGTATCGAAGGCCTTTTGCAGGTCTAAGGTTACCATACCTATGAGGTTCCCTTTTGGCATTTCAGTTCTCAGGTAATCCATCAGATTAATAAGGGAGGTATCGGTTGAGTAGGATCTCCTAAAGCCCGATTGATAGCTATGGAGAATGTTGTTGTCATTAAGGTACTTAACTACTTGAGAATACACCGCCCTCTCCAGAATTTTAGATATTATACTGAGTATACTAACAGCTTCTTCATTATGATTTGGAGCTGTTATATAAATTGTAGTCTTGTCTGGCCTTTGTAAGCTTTCTAACTTTGGGTTAATGACTAGGTGAGGCAAGCGAAAAATTTCCCTGGGCGCTTAGGCCTACACAGTCTACAAGCAGTATACTACAAAAAGTAATATCAGATGAAGGTATAATACTTCTGATCTCAATGGTAGGAATATTCTTGCTACATAACATTGTTCTATGGAAAAGTTGACTGCTTAGAAGAGTTGGGAATAAAAACTCGTAATTGTACTGAGGACTCAGAGAACGGAAATGCCTAAACCGAGCACACGTATAACTGCTCCCAGACAGTATACATACACACACACAAGTTCTTATGCACACCCGCAGAAGCGTGCATATGCAAACAAACATATGCAAACATACGCCCAGATTTTCACACACAAGTCCTGATTTTGATCAGTGGACGGAGGATAGAGCATCTAAGACTTGTTGTACTGAATGACCCACATAGTTTGTGCGCTTAGAAAGAATGTAATAAACAGTTAACCATTGAAATGTTGGTGTGTTCTCCTTGCTGCCATGCAAGCTGCCATGCAAGCTTGCTTCCATGCAAGCTGCCATGCAAGCTTGCTTCCATGCAAGCTGCCATGCAAGCTTGCTTCCATGCAAGCTGCCATGCAAGCTTGCTTCCATGCAAGCTGCCATGCAAGCTTGCTTCCATGCAAGCTGCCATGAAAGCTGCCATGCAAGCTTGTTGCCATGCAAGCTGTCATGCAAGCTTGTTGCCATGCAAGCTGTCATGCAAGCTTGTTGCCATGCAAGCTGTCATGCAAACTGCCATGCAAGCTGCAATGCAAGCTGCCATGCAAGCTGCCATGCAAGCTTACTGTCATGCTTGCTGCCATGCAAGCTTGCTGTCATGCTTGCTGCCATGCAAGCTTTCTGCCATGCAAGCTTGCTGCAATGCAAACTACCATGCAAGCTGCCATGCAAGCTTGTGCCATGCAAGCTGCCATGCAAGCTTGCTGCCATGCAAGCTGCCATGCAAGCTTGCTGCAATGCAAGCTGCCATGCAAGCTGCCATGCAAACTTGTGCCATGCAAGCTGCCATGCAAGCTGCCATGAAAGCTTGCTGCCATGCAAGCTGCCATGTAAGTTTGCTGCCATGAAAGCTGCAATGCAAGCTGCCATGCAAGCTGCCATGCAAGCTGCCATGCAATCTGCCATGCAAGCTGCCATGCAAGCTTGCTGCCATGCAAGCTGCCATGCCAGCTTGCTGCCATGCAAGCTGTTGAGAATTTTTGGCCTTACCTGCTGTGTTTAATTTATTATAAATATAAACACTTAGCTGATAAATGACAGCAAATCGTCTACACAGCCGCCCCTGCAGACGAGGTCTAGAAGCTGTCGAAACCATCACAACAGTGGGCTGTCAAGAGATACAATTTGTAAGTATAAATTACCCCTAGGGGGTGTTATGCCAGCATATTTCATTCGATGATGGCTGACGAAATACTTACTTGTTTGGACTCAAAAGTCCACACCTTACTGCCGATTATAGGTTGATTACAAACTCCTTGTGACTCAAGAATTGCGCAATCCCCCGATCTACAAGAAATTCGTAACATACCGTGCTCTTTGTAACGTGAGCTATGGTGTTCTCAACACCTTCGACAGATATCGGTGACTTGATAGAAGCTGAAGTGTCCTTGGATGTCCAAAGTCTTCCATTGTCTAGGAAACGCACACTGGTACACTATGTTCCACAAGATTTCGTCTTTATGTTCACAATGTATCACAAGAGAAGCTGATCACACTTTCTTAAGGTTTATTGTGTTTTGTGAGACACTTTATTCACACTAACGCACAGAATCAGTGTCCTTTGCTGGTTATCCTGGCGTCAGTGTCTCGTAGTAGAGTCAAAGTAAGTCTCCCAGACGTTACAGCGCTCCATGCCATCACTGCCCCCAGCACAAAAAAAAAAAAAAACGCTGACCTAGTACCTTGCATCCTTGTCACCTCCTCGATGAAGCAAAGCAGAATGTTTGTTTCTTGCTGTCTTATAGACAACAATGTACACTATCTTTACTATGGTAATAAAGTGGGAGCAGGATTTTCCTTAATTGTCTTGCTAAGTAAGAGATGTACTGTCTCTTATAAAATACAATTTGCAACACCGCTGCAAGGAGCAGAGATCACTTGATTACGTGGCATAGCATCTGTGATCAATTACTCACTCTAGCAGTAAACAAGACGCTCGCCCCTTCTGAGAGGGCTTGGCCCCTAAGGGCTGAAAGGGGCTGAAAGGGCTGAAAGGGGCTGATACCCCCCTCCTGGAGAAAATTTCTCCACACAAGCTGCCATACAAGTTTGCTGCCATGCCATGCAAGCTGCCATGCAAGCTTGCTGCCATGCAAGCTGCCATGCAAGCTGCCATGCAAGCTGCCTTGCAAGCTTGCTGCCTTGCAAGCTGCCTTGCAAGCTTGCTGCCTTGCAAGCTGCCTTGCAAGCTTGCTTCCTTGCAAGCTGCCTTGCAAGCTTGCTGCCTTGCAAGCTGCCTTGCAAGCTTGCTGCCATGCAAGCTGCCTTGCAAGCTTGCTGCCATGCAAGCTGCCATGCAAGCTTGCTGCCATGTAAGCTGCCATGCAAGCTTGCTGCCATGCAAGCTGCCATGCAAGCTGCCATGCAAGCTGCCTTGCAGGCTTGCTGCCGTTCAAGCTGCCATGTAAGCTGCCATGCAAGTTTGCTACCATGCCATGCAAGTTTGCTGCCATGCAAGGAACCAGCACACGTTGTGCTGCAGTAATAATTTCTGGATGTTAATTTGAAAGTTTTGGTCAGTCCTTAACTATTTTTAAGTAGCCTTGCTTCAAAATAAAAATGAAGTGCAACGAGCACATTGAAGGGTCATACTGCAATTGATATAGATCGCTTTGAATAGTCGTGGAGAGACATTGTCACTCTTACTCTGATCTTCCAAACTTATTAAAAACCATTCTGATTTTCTTACAAGATCAAGATACATGTTACTTTCCAAATACCCCTCAGAACTACCTGCTTACTTATTTACTTTGAAATTTAATGACTTGAAAGTTCCTTCGTCTTATGTTCTTATGTCAGTGTGTGTTCACTGAGGAACACACGACTCACCAGCGCCACAATGTGAAAGATACCAGACACACACACACACACACACACACACACACACACACACACACACACACACACACAAAACACACACCCACACACACACACACACACACGTACGTACGTACGTACGCATGTCTGCAGCCACAAATAGGAAGAACATTCGCACACTTCACCCACACTCTTCTCCCGTGTTAACAAGAAATATATCAAATCGGAGAACCACACAGAAAGGTGTGGGAAAGGCACCAGCTGAGAACGATAATAGACGATCTGAAGAACTAACTGAGAGGAAGCTATAGCGTAATTCACTAAAATAAAGGAAGAGGCCGCTGAACAGGCAAATATTTTAAAATGGTAGAAGAAAGGGTCTCTGAAGAAGGAGGGAGAAATAAAAAGGATAAGGGAGACTGTGGAAGGAAGAACTTTGAGAAAGGACTTCGAAAAGAAGTTCGATAGCCTTTAGAAGGAAGTTTTATTAATATTCGGCAAAGGAAGAGGAAATGTTAGTGATGAGAAACACCAGAGGGAAAATGAAAGGGAGGACACTAGGAACTGATGCATGGAATGAGGGAGAGGGAGAAGAGAGAATGAAGATGGAAAGGCACTAACTGATATGCTTCCTTAAGATACGGAGGCCCAGGAGCTGGTAAGAGCGATAACCAGGGAAATGGTGAAGACTGAGAGAGATCTGGAAGGAGAGACAATAAAAGGAAGAAAGGAGGTCATCGAGGATTTATGGTCTTCCGGAAGCTGTAAGAGGCCCAGCAAGTAGATGGGAGGATAAGAAACACGAGGTTGTGTGTGTGTCATCAGGTGCACTGGAGGAGAAGAGTCGATTGGGAAAGTGTCAGATTTTCAGAGGATCTTCTGAAGCAAACAGCGCCAGAGGGAATCTTGCAAAGATGAGGGAATTTCTAGATACAGTGCAGTGAGGAAGAAAACCGGAAGGAGAGTCAGTGAATGAGATGATAGAGTACATAGCTGGAAAATGTCGGCAGGAGGCCAGGTATGCAGAAGGTCAAAAAGAAAAAGCATAAGAGTGCGGAAAAGTTATAAGAAGTGAAGAACAGATGAAAACAGAAGTGAGCAGACTAGCCAGAAATAAATGTGCAAGGGTCAGAAAAGAGGCAGTCAATTTGAGAATGGCACAGCAGCTAACGCCAAGACTAAACTAAAACTGCTTCACAACAGTAAAAGACCGGGTGATTTAAGATGGAAGAAAGATGTCTTCTCAGTGGAAACTGGAGCGGTGGCAGAGAGTCTAAGTGAAATAGTACACCAACAGGTACTGGACGCTGTGCACACAGCAAGGAAGGAGGTGAAAAGAAAAAAAATATTGGAGTGGATATATCAAAGGCAATGGTACCTGAAAAGGTGCCACCATGGATTCTGTGTAGGGACGCAAAAGCCTTGTCCGTACCACTAGCTGAGATCTAAGATTTACAACAAGTCAATGAACACACGACAGTTGCCAGAGATCTGGAAGACAGTGAATGTAATTCTTATATTCAAGAAAGGAGACAGGTAGGGAGCGTTGAACTACAGAAACCAAGCTTACAGGTATGATAACAGATGCCATCTTCCCAACGGGATACCAGATCCTGAGGAAAGACAGAAGGAACACGGGAGGTGGAGGAGTGGCACTGCTGATCAAACACCAATGGAATTTTGACGAGCTGGAGAGAGGAGACAGTGGAGAAGAAAGTGATTGCATAGCGGGAATGCTTCACTATGGAGGTCCCAAGGTGGTAATTGCAGTGATGTA
>NC_069432.1:8631751-8696751 GCF_026875155.1 Cherax quadricarinatus | reverse complement strand
CATTTCTTCAGTCATAGAGTAGTCAGAAAGTGGAATAGCCTAGCAAGTGAGGTAGTGGAGGCAGGAACCATACAAAGCTTTAAGATGGAGAATGATAAGCCATCTGGAGCAGAAGAAGAGAAGGACTAGTTCACTAGTGAAGAGGGGGGCAGGAGCTGAGTCTCGACCTGCAACCACAATCAGGTGAGTACACTCGAACACGCGCACTAACTCTCACACTCAGAGCGCCGTTAGAGTGAAAGCAAGGCAATATAAATGTATTTCCAACTAACTTTATGTGAACGATGTATTACATTGGCTGCACTTTTAGTCGAGTGAACCCTATTGAGTTCGCTGTATCGCAATAGATTCAGTGGTTCCATGAACACCGCATAATCCTCTCACACCGACACGTTACAGTTAAGAACACGGGCGAAGCAAATGTGTTTAACATTTTGGTAAAAATACATTTGGTGCACTATGCACAGTTAGGTAGGTTGACACAAGCCTTCATGGTCGACTGACTTCCATAGACTCGACTGAAGCAAGCATACTGTGTAGGCGAACGTTTCATTAATCAGCTATGAACCTAACTGTTGCAATGTGACCTTACCCAACAATTCCCTGTTATAAACGACCTTACGCTCAGTATACGTCTTTGGCAAGTCATGAGAGATACCAACTGCCTTTATACTATACCAGTAATAAACTTGATATTAGAAGTATTTTCGTTTTGTAAGACCCCGGAAAGAATACTGAGATTTCACAATATTGTGAATGTAACAAATTAAAGAGGAATAATGATGCTGTGATTACTCACCTGTCAGTCACCCGAGATACAAACTTATCATTGGATCCACTGAATGTTGATGTGTACGTATTTTTTAGACACAGAAAGAACCATGCAGGAAATGTAAAATTAAACTTTGGAATGTCTGCATGTATAGCATTAGGAATAATTTTAGGAAAGAAGTAAATAATGAAACTGAATGCCATTGGTGTGCAGCTGGAAGGCTGAGTCGATCTATCATTCACTATACTCGCATTTTGACGAAGCAACTTGCTGTGTGAAGAAACAGGTGTAGTAAGAGGGTTCAGGCTTGGTTACAAGTGCCTACACCTGGAGGAAGTACAGTGCCTACACCTGGAGGAAGTACTGTGCCTACACCTGGAGGAAGTACTGTGCCTACACCTGGAGGAAGTACTGTGCCTATACCTGGAGGAAGTACTGTGCCTACACCTGGAGGAAGTACTGTGCCTATACCTGGAGGAAGTACTGTGCCTATACCTGGAGGAAGTACTGTGCCTACACCTGGAGGAAGTACTGTGCCTATACCTGGAGGAAGTACAGTGCCTCAACCTGGAGGAAGTACTGTGTCTACACCTGGAGGAAGTACTGTGCCTACACCTGGAGGAAGTACTGTGCTACACCTGGAGAAGTACTGTGCCTATACCTGGAGGAAGTACTGTGTCTACACCTGGAGGAAGTACTGTGCCTACACCTGGAGGAAGTACTGTGTCTACACCTGGAGGAAGTACTGTGCCTACACCTGGAAGAAGTACTGTGCCTACACCTGGAGGAAGTACTGTGCTACACCTGGAGGAAGTACTGTGCTACACCTGGAGGAAGTACTGTGCTACACCTGGAGGAAGTACTGTGCTAACCTGAATAGTGCCTACACTGGAGGAAGTACGTGCCTACACCTGGAGGAAGTACTGTGCCTACACCTGGAGGAAGTACTGTGCCTATACCTGGAGGAAGTACTGTGGCTACACCTGGAGGAAGTACTGTGCCTACACCTGGAGGAAGTACTGTGCCTACACCTGGAGGAAGTACTGTGCCTACACCTGGAGGAAGTACTGTGCCTACACCTGGAGGAAGTACTGTGCCTACACCTGGAAGAAGTACAGTGCCTACACCTGGAAGAAGTACTGTGCCTACACCTGGAGGAAGTCTGTCTAACCTGAGAGTACTGCCTACACCTGGAGGAAGTACTGTGCCTACACCTGGAGGAAGTACTGTGCCTACACCTGGAGGAAGTACAATGCCTACACCTGGAGGAAGTACAGTGCCTACACCTGGAAGAAGTACAGTGCCTACACCTGGAGGAAGTACAGTGCCTCCAACCTGGAGAAGTACAGTGCCTACACCTGGAGGAAGTACAATGGATATGGTCGGCCTTATGGAAACTTTTTTGAAGATCATGTGCATGTTATTCATTTAGCTTCTCTACGATACTTTTACCACCTCTGTATCGGGATAGATTCAGAGGTGTCCCTGTTTGCAGACGATGTGAAGCTAATGTTTAGAATTCAAGTGGATGAGGATCAGGTAGAAGTACAAAGGATCTGGAGAGGCTGCAAGCTTGGTCCAACAGCCGGCTCCTGGATTTTAACCCCACCAAGCGTAAAGTCGTGAAGATTGGGGAAGGTTAAAGAAGATCGCAGACAGAGTACAGGCTAGGGGGCCAAAGACTTGCAAGTGTCACTCAAGGAAAAGAATCTTGGGGTGAGCATCATACCGAGCACATCTCCTGAGGTACACATCAACGAAATAACTGCTGCAGCATATGGGCGCCTGGCAAACCTGAGAATAGAATTTCAACACCTAAGTAAGTTCAAGACTGTAGATTGTGTACGTTAGGCCCATATTGGAGTATGCAGCACCAGTATGGAACCCACACCTGGTCAAGCATGTCAAGAAATTAGAGAACGTGCAAAAGTTTGCAACAAGATTAATCCTGGAGCTAAGGGGTATGTCCTTCGAGGAGAGGTTAAGGGAAATTAACCTGACGACTCTGAAAGACAGAGAGATAGGGAGGACATAACGACATATAAAATACTGAGAGAAATTGACAGAGTGGATGAGGACAGGATGTTTCAGAGATGGAACATAGCAACAAGGGGTTACATCTGTAAGTTGAAAACTCAGGTGTGTCACAGGGTTGTTAGGAAATATTTCTTTAGTCACAGAGTTGTCAGGAAATGGGACAATCTGGAAAGTGATATAGTGGAGGCAGGATCCACACACAGCTTTAAGAAGTGATGCGATAGAGCATATGAAGCAACCAGAGAAGAGGCGGGGCCAGGAGCATGCATGCACGCAGGTACATGCTGGCTCACGCGCGCACGCACGCACACACACACACACACACACACACACACACACACACACACACACACACACACACACACACATATATAATATATTATATTAATATATATATATATATATATATATATATAATATATACACATACACATGTACCGAATAGGTAAAACTTGGGATTTGGCTTACATAGCAACGCTCTTCTTGCCGAATAAGACAAGCGAAAATTTGTGTATGCAATAATTTCTCAAAAATCATTCTGAACCTAACGAAAAAAATATATTTCATTGTGTTTTTTTTTATTAAATTATTGTAAACTTGCGCTTGTTATAATAAGGTTAGATAAATTTTCTAAGGTTCTTTTGGTACAAAATTATTAATTTTTACATTAGTATAAACGAAAAGTATATCTAAACGTATAAGAGAAAATTTTAGAAAGGACTTAATTTTAAATGAGTTCTTGCTAATTGACCAATTTTACCTATTCGGCACGACGTATATATATATATATATATATATATATATATATATATATATATATATATATATATATATATATATATATATATATATATAATGTGTGTGTGTGTGTGTGTCGTGCCGAATATGTAAAACTGGCCAATTAGCAAGAACTCATTTAAAATTAAGGCCTTTCTAAAATTTTCTCTTATACGTTTCAAGATATATTCTTCTCATTAATGTTAATGTATTTTTTTTTTAATTTTGTACCAAAAGCAACTTAGAAAACTTACCTAACCTTATTATAACAAGAACAATTTATTTTAGCCTAACCCAACTAAATATATTTTAGATTTGTTTACAATAATTTAATACTAAACAAACACAATGAAATATATTTTTTTCGTTAGGTTCAGAATGATTTTGGCGAAATTATTGCATACACAAATTTTCACTTGTCCTATATGGCAAGATGAGCGTTGCTATTTAAGCCAAGATCGCAAGTTCTGCTTATTCGGCACGACATATATATATATAATATATATATATATATATATATATATATATATATATATATATATATATATATAATAATATGGCAACGAAATACGAATCGTATTTTTTTCAGGCAATTTATATAGGTAATGACAAATACCTGACACAAAGGTGTTCGTCCAACACTACTTACCTTTTATCAGTGGACTTCTAGAGGAGTCTAATGCAATGTTTGCAGCCTTCACAGAGACTCTCACAAAAGATCACTTTGACAGTGAAATATGGATAAGTGGTTACAACCTTTTTAGATGCGACAGAATGAACAGGCAACAAGGGAGGGTTGGCCTGTATGTCAGAGTCCCTCATCTGCACGGAGTTGCTGAACACCACAAATGAGGTAGTAGAAGTTCTATCAATAAAGATAGAGAACCAAAACCTAGTCATTGTGGTTGTATACAAGCCACCAGATGCAACCTCACAACAGTTCAAGGAACAGCTACTGAAAATTGATTACTGTCTGGAAAACCTTCCAGCTCCATCCCCAAACATCTTACTGCTTGGTGATTTCAACCTAAGGCATACAAAATGGAAGAATGTAGCAAATAATGTTATAGATGAAACAATCCCTGGAGGTAGTGCAGATGAAAGGTCACACACACATGAGCTACTAAGTCTCTGCGAAAAACACACCTTAAGCCAGCAGATAGTGGAGCCAACAAGACTAGAAAACCCACTTGACCCTATCTTTACAAATAATGAGGACCTGATAAGAGACATAAGAATATCAAAAGCAACTAATTCCGATCACAGCCTAATCGAAGTCCGGACGTACATGCATAGGGGTCCTGATCAGCAGAATGCATGTACCTGTGAAGGTGTCTTCACAAAATACAACTTCAACAACAAGAACATCAACTGGGACCAGGTAAACCATGTCCTAAATGAAACATGTTGGGAAGATATCTTAAATGACATGGATCCAGACCAGTGCCTTGAAATGATCAACTTCCTGGCAGCTGAAGCATGTTCTAGGCATATTCCCTTAAGAAAGAAGAGCAGGAGTAAACTGGAGAGAGAAAGACGCTCCCTCTACAGAAGACGACGAAGAGTCACTGAGCTCCTCAGGAGTGCTAGAATATCTGATACACGAAAGGAGGCGCTGACCAGGGAAGTGGAAACTATCGAACTCAAGTTAAATGACTCTTCCAGGAACCAGGAGAGACAGGAGGAGCTTAAAGCTATTAGTGAAATTGGAAGAAATTCAAAATATTTCTTTTCATATGCCAAAAATAAGGCAAATACCACATCTAGTATCGGGCCCTTACTCAGACAGAATGGGACTTACACAGATGACAAGGAAATGAGTGAAATATGAAATCCCAGTACGACTCTGTGTTTAGTGAACCACTAATCAGTCTGAGGATCGACGACACAAATGATTTCTTCATGAATGAGCCTCAAAACTCCATAAATGTATGCCAGATTTCCGACATTACCCTAACTCCGATAGATTTTGAAAAAGCCATTGACAACATGCCCATGCACTCAGCCCCGGGCCCAGACTCGTGGAACTCTGTATTCATTAAGAACTGCAAGAAACCCCTCTCGCGTGCCCTAAGTACACTATGGAGGAGGAGCTTGGACATTGGTGAAATTCCACAGTCACTTAAAACAACGGACATAGCCCCACTCCATAAAGGTGGCAGCAAAGCATTAGCTAAGAACTATAGACCAATAGCTCTGACGTCCCACATAAAAATCTTTGAAAGAGTGCTAAGAAGCAGGATTGCAAATCATCTGGATTCCCAAAATCTTCATAATCCAGGGCAACATGGGTTCAGGGCAGGTCGCTCCTGCCTCTAACAACTACTGGATATGGCCTTGGATGCACTGGAAGAAAATCAGAATGCAGACGTATTATACACAGACTTTGCAAAAGCATTTGACAAATGCGATCATGGCGTAATAGCCCATAAAATACGTGCTAAAGGAATAACTGGGAAAGTGGGGAGATGGATCTTCAACTTCCTAACAAATCAAACACAAAGAGTAGTGGTCACAGAGTTAAATCGGAGACTGCAATAGTGAACAGCTCTGTTCCACAAGGCACAGGACTCGCCCCCATCTTATTCCTCATCCTCATATCAGACATAGACAGAGATATACACCACAGCACCGTATCATCCTTTGCGGATGATACTAGGATCTGCATGAGGCTGTCATCTGCTGAGAACGCGGTTAACCTCCAAGATATAAACAAAGTTTACCAGTGGGCAACGGTAAACAATATGATGTTCAATGAGGACAAATTCCAACTACTCCGTTATGGAACACTGGAGGAGATAACTAAAGCAGAGTATAGTACAGACTCCGACCATACAAAAGAGCGGAAAAATAATGTAAGGGACCTGGTAGTAGTAATGTCTGAGGATCTCACTTTCAAGGATCACAACAGTGCCACGATCGCAAGTGCAAAGAAAATGATAGGATGGATAATGAGAACATTCAAAACGAGAGATGCCAAGCCAATGATGATCCTTTTCAAATCACTTGTTCTCTCTAGGTGAAATTGCAGATCTAGAGAGTGTACAGAGATCCTTTACTGCACATATAAGTTCTATCAAGCACTTTAACTACTGGAAATGCTTGGAAGCACTTGACTTGTACTCGTTGGAATGCAGGAGGGAGATATATATCATAATCTACACTTGGAAAATCCTGAAAAGAATGGTCCCAAATCTGCACACAGAAATCACTCCCTACGAAAGTAAAAGACTGGGCAGGCAATGCAAAATGCCCCCAATTAAAAGTAGGGGCGCCATTGGTACACTAAGGAAAAACACCATAAGTGTCCGGGGCCCAAGACTGTTCAACAGCCTCCCATCAAGCATTAGGGGAATTGCCAATAAACCCCTGGCTGCCTTCAAGAGAGAGCTGGACAGATACCTAAAGTCAGTGCCGGATCAGCCGGGCTGTGGCTCGTACGTTGGACTGCGTGCGGCCAGCAGTAACAGCCTGGTTGATCAGGCCCTGATCCACCGGGAGGCCTGGTCATGGACCGGGCCGCGGGGGCGTTGATCCCCGGAATAACCTCCAGGTAACCTCCAGGTACTCCAATAAAATCATTTATACTCCTATATAAACACTTAAACAAAAATTGATGCAAAAACCCATGAAGATAAAAATACCAGAATTTCTAGGAACACCTGGTGAACACCTGGTAAACATCTGGTGAACACCTGGTAAACATCTGGTGAACACCTGGTAAACTTCTGGTAAACTTCTGGTAAACATCTGGTAAACTTTTGGTAAACATCTGGTAAACTTCTGCTAAACATCTGGTAAACATCTGGTGAACACCTGGTAAACTTCTGGTAAACATCTGGTGAACACCTGGTAAACATCTGGTGAACACCTGGTGAACACCTGGTAAACACCTGGTGAACACCTGGTAAATATCTGGTGAACACCTGGTAAACATCTGGTGAACACCAGGTAAACATCTGGTGAACACCAGGTAAACATCTGGTGAACGTCTGGTAAACATCTGGTGAACACCTGGTAAACATCTGGTGAACACCTGGTAAACATCTGGTGAACACCTGGTAAACATCTGGTGAACACCTGGTAAACATCTGGTGAACACCTGGTAAACATCTGGTGAACACCTGGTAAACACCTGGTGAACACCTGGTAAACATCTGGTGAACACCTGGTAAACATCTGGTGAACACCTGGTAAATATCTGGTGAACACCTGGTAAACATCTGGTGAACACCAGGTAAACATCTGGTGAACACCTGGTAAACATCTGGTGAACACCTGGTAAACATCTGGTGAACACCTGGTAAACATCTGGTGAACACCTGGTAAACATCTGGTGAACACCTGGTAAACTTCTGGTAAACATCTGGTGAACACCTGGTAAACACATGGTAAACACGTGGTAAACACCTGGTAAGCACCTGGTAAACACGTGGTAAACACCTGGTGAACATCTGGTGAACACCTGGTAAACTTCTGGTAAACATCTGGTGAACACCTGGTAAACATCTGGTGAACACCTGGTAAACACATGGTAAACACCTAGTAAACACCTGGTAAACACCTAGTAAACACCTGGTAAACACCTAGTAAACACCTGGTAAACATCTGGTGAGTGAGGGATCTCGTACTCATCCCTCACCAGGAATCCCTCTTAAGATATTTATGTCCATATTTATGTCTCATTAGAAGACATAAATCTTCTGGTGCGTCACACGTCAGCATAATTACCATAATGATAGTGTTTCTTGGGTGTTGATGATGTGTGTTTCTTGGGTGTTGATGATGTGTGTTTCTTGGGTATTGATGATGTGTGTTTCTTGGGTGTTGATGATGTGTGTTTCTTGGGTATTGATGAGGTGTGTTTCTTGGGTGTTAATGATGTGTGTTTCTTGGGTGTTAATGATGTGTGTTTCTTGGATGTTAATGATGTGTGTTTCTTGGGTGTTGATGATGTGTGTTTCTTGGGTGTTAATGATGTGTTTCTTGGGTGTTGATGTGTTTCTTGGGTGTTGATGTGTTTCTTGGGTGCTAATGATGTGTTTCTTGGGTGTTGATGATGTGTTTCTTGGGTGTTGATGTGTATCTTGGGTGTTCATGTGTCTTTCTTGGGTGTTGATGATGTGTTTCTTGGGTGTTGATGATGTGTTTTCTTGGGTGTTGATGATGTGTTTCTTGGGTGTTGATGATGTGTTTCTTGGGTGTTAATGATGTGTTTCTTGGGTATTAATGATGTGTTTCTTGGGTGTTGATGATGTGTTTCTTGGGTGTTGATGAATGTTTCTTGGGTGTTGATGATGTGTTTCTTGGGTGTTAATGATGTGTTTCTTGGGTATTAATGATGTGTTTCTTGGGTGTTGATGATGTGTTTCTTGGGTGTTGATGAATGTTTCTTGGGTGTTGATGATGTGTTTCTTGGGTGTTAATGATGTGTTTCTTGGGTGTTAATGATGTGTTTCTTGGGTGTTAATGATGTGTTTCTTGGGTGTTGATGTGTGTTTCATGGGTGTTGATGTGTGTTTCTTGGGTGTTGATATGTGTTTCTTGGGTGTTGATGATGTGTTTCTTGGGTGTTAATGATGTATTTCTTGGGTGTTGATGATGTGTGTTTTCTTGGGTGTTGATGATGTGTTTCTTGGGTGTTGATGATGTGTTTCTTGGGTGTTGATGTGTGTTTCTTGGGTGTTGATGTGTGTTTCTTGGGTGTTGATGTGTGTTTCTTGGGTGTTGATGTGTGTTTCTTGGGTATTAATGATGTGTGTTTCTTGGGTGTTAATGATGTGTTTCTTGGGTGTTGATGATGTGTGTTTCTTGGGTGTTGATGATGTGTGTTTCTTGGATGTTGATGTGTTTCTTGGGTGTTGATGATGTGTGTTTCTTTCTTGGGTGTTGATGATGTGTTTCTTGGGTGTTTATGTGTGTTTCTTGGGTATTAATGATGTGTGTTTCTTGGGTATTAATGATGTGTGTTTCTTGGGTGTTAATGTGTGTTTCTTGGGTGTTGATGATGTTGTGTTTCTTGGGTGTTGATGATGTGTTTCTTGGGTGTTGATGATGTGTTTCTTGGGTGTTGATGATGTGTTTCTTGGGTGTTGATGTGTTTCTTGGGTGTTGTTGATGTGTTTCTTGGGTGTTGATGATGTGTTTCTTGGGTGTTGATGATGTGTTTCTTGGGTGTTGATGATGTGTTTCTTGGGTGTTGATGATGTGTTTCTTGGGTGTTGACGATGTGTTTCTTGGGTGTTGACGATGTGTTTCTTGGGTGTTGACGATGTGTTTCTTGGGTGTTGACGATGTGTTTCTTTGGTGTTGATGATGGGGTTTCTTGGGTGTTGATGATGTGTTTGTTGGGTGTTGATGTGTTTCTTGGGTGTTGATGTGTTTTCTTGGGTGTTGATGTGTGTTTCTTGGGTGTTGATGATGTGTTTCTTGGGTGTTGATGTGTGTTTCTTGGGTGTTAATGATGTGTGTTTCTTGGGTGTTAATGATGTGTGTTTCTTGAGTGTTGATGTGTTTCTTGGGTGTTGATGATGTGTGATTCTTGGGTGTTGATGTGTGTTTCTTGGGTGTTAATGATGTGTGTTTCTTGGGTGTTAATGATGTGTGTTTTTTGGGTGTTGAGGTGTTTCTTGGGTGTTGATGTGTTTCTTGGATGTTGATTTTGTGTGTTGATGAGTGTGTCACTGTGTGTGTGTTTCATCAGTGTTGATGAGTGTCAGTGTGTGTTGATGAGTGTGTCAGTGTTTTGGGTTTGAGGGTTACACCTATTTTTGGTGGGATTTATTTTTCATTAATAAATAAATTTGATTATATGACTTAACAAAAGAATGTTTTAAACACTTGTCTATGAGATACAGAAACCCACATGGAGGTAGAAACCCACATGGAGGTAGAAACCCACATGTAGGTAGAAACCCACATGTAGGTAGAAACCCACATGGAGGTAGAAACCCACATGGTAAAAAAACCCCAAACATGGGGGGAAAAAACCCCATGGTAAAAAACCCCACATGGAGGTAAACTCCCCTGAAGGTAAAAAAACCCCCAAGTGGGTTAGAAACCCACATGGGGAAAAACCCCCATGGGTAAAAACCCACATTTTGGTAAAACCCCCAAATGTAGGTAAAAAACCCACATGGGGGGTTAAAAACCCCACATGGGGGTTTTAAAATCCCCTTTGGGGGTTTAAAATCCCACATGGGGTAAAACCCCACATGGGGTAAAAAAACCCACATGGGGTAAAAATCCCCCACGGGAGGTGGGAAAACCCACAGGGAGGTAAAAAACCCACATGGGGGTTAAAAAACCCACATGGAGGTTTTAAAAAACCCAAGGGAAGGAAAGAAACCCACATGGGGGTTTAAAACCCAAATGGAGGTAAAACCCCCAACATGTGGGTTTGAAACCCCATGTGGGTTTAGAAAAACCCCATGGGTAGAAACCCACATGTGGGGTAGAAACCCCAGGGTGGGGAAAGAAACCCAATATAGGTAAAACCCCACATTGTGAAGGCTTACTCACCCCCTGTAACAACTTCAGACAGTTTTTACTCAGGCTGGCCCCCCTCCTCGGGAAAAAATTAATGAATAGAAAAAAAAAAATAGAAAAACATAAACACTTTATTTACAGAAAATATAAAAATAAAACACTTTTTTTAAAAAAAATTTTTAAATGTTTTATTTTAAAAGAAAATGAAAAATGAAAAAAAAATCCCCTGAATTAAACCAAATTTATATGGGGTGTCGGGTGTTTGGGGCCCATTTGTTGTTGAAATCGTAGCCTTGCTGATGATGGGGGGGGGTGGCGGGTTTTTGGTTATGACCATTGGCTTTTTTCTTCACAGTATACCGTGAGAAATTATATCCCGATAAAAGGGAAAGCGGTTCTTTCCCCGCTGCAATAAAGGGGGGTTAAACGTCCTGCAATTTCATACAGGTGCACAGGTAATTAAACCCCAAAATGGGACTTTTTCCCGGGGCGTTAGCCCCGCCCTCCATCAGTTTTTTTCTCTTTTGATTGAACGGGTTTGGACCCTCTCTGTCTTTCCCAAGCTGAAAAGTTTAACTTTTTACCCACGGCTTAAATAATAAACTTCCCATGATAATTTACAATACCAAAAAGGGCGTGGGATTATTAAACAGTAAATTTTGGGGCAAGGCTGAAAAAAACAAAGTTTATTTTTTGGTCAAAAGTGAAGCTTTCAAAAATTTAAATCCACTAAAATTTAAAAGGCAGGCATGACTTAAGTAGTTTTGGGGAGTTGATCGAGTGTTTTAAACTGTTTAAAACCCAGAGCCCCACCGTAAACCTTTCGGGGGGGGGGGGGGGGGGAAGAGGGAGGGGAAGGGATAGTGGGGGCTAGACTGACCCTACGTTAACAAGCGGGCCCCCAATCAAACTATCATTTTAGGGGTGGGGGAAAAAGGGGGGGGGAAAAAGGGGAAGCTAAATTCCCCCTCCCCTTTAAAACAATTTCCCAGAAATGAAACTATTGTTACTATATACTCCCTCGTTTAAACTCCTATTCCCCAAAATTTTCCCTCACACCCCCCCATCTACTGAACTTTTCCCTCACACTCCCCCCATCCCAAAGGGACTTATAGTCAAGGAGTATAAGAAGAATGGGGCGAGGAAAAAGTTTTTTAAATATGGAAGTCCCCGAAAGGCAAGAAACCCTTTTTAAGGGACGTCCCCAAATTTAACCCAGTCAGAAAAATAATTGGATGAACCATTGATATAAAACAAAATGGAATTTAAAAACCTGGAGTCCCAATTTCCCCCTTCAAGGGGGCGATTTTGGGTTCCCCCTTAAAAGTTTCTAGGTATATAAAAGGTTTGTGGCCCGTTTCAAAAATAAATTTTTTTCCCCCAGAAAATTTAAAATTTTTAAGTTTGGAGTTACCCCACTCAAGACCCCAAACTTTCCCTTTTCTTGGGGGGGGGGAGTATCTCGTTTCTGTGGGAAGGATTTTCCGGCTTGGGAAGCATACGGGGAAAGGGGAAATCCCCATAAATGGTTTTTGTAGAAAAAACTGCACCAAGCCAGTTTTGGGAGGCATCAGTTCCCCAAAAAAAAAAAAATTTTTTTAATATCTGGAATCTTAAGTATGGGTTCCCCCCGAAAAGATACTTTTAAACCATTAAACTTTTCCCGAGCTACGTGGGAAAGGGTTTCAAAAATTTCCTTTTCTTTAGATTTTTTAAAGGGAAAAGTAGTTAAAAACCCTTTGTAACATCAATAAGGTATGGGAAAAACCGTGAAATAAAAATTTACAAAAACCAAAAAACAATGCATGGCTTTTTGGTTTTGGGGAATTTAAATTTAATAAAGCTTTTATTTTAAAGGGGGAGAGGCTGCGAGAGTTATTAGAAAAAAACAGCCCAAGATATCTAATTTGTTATACCCCGGGAAACCCAATTTCTTCGGTTTGGGTTTGGGAGGCCTTTGGGGCGTAACCTACGCAAAAAATGATTTTTAATTTTTGGGAAATATGTTCGCCCCACATAGATGTCATTACGAAAAATAAACTAAAACCTTTTGGCTTTATTACCCAAGACCTTTTCATCAGTCCCCCGTGGGTTTGCAAGGCGTTCCCCAAACCGAAGGGCATAGTTCTATTTTGCATCAGTCCTTGGTGTTTTGGAAAAAGGGGGGTTGTACGTTTTGAAAAGGTTTTTTCTAACATTATTTTGATGATATGTTTGCGCAATATCAATCTCGGGAAAAGAAGGAAGCGTCATTTTTTTGGGTGTAAATGGGCTATCTATAAAGGGGCCATATTTTTCCAAAATCCCCCCCGAGTTATAGCATTAAGGCCCTGAATCAATAGCAAGTCTTTTTAAAAATTTATCCCCCCTTTTTAACCATGACTTCTGGTGAACAATATGAAGATACAAAAGGGGTTCAATGATCTTTATTTTTTAATAATTTGTCTCCCTTCTTGGCCCAAATGCCCCTTTAAAGGGGAGAACGGGAAAACCTGGGTATAATTTCCGTTTGATAGGACTGCACACAAAGTAAAATCTTTGGATCCCCGTGGGGGGTAAAAACCTGGAATATCAGTAAAAAAACGTCTAAAAAATTTTACTCACACTTTGAATTTAGTTCATGTCTTTATGGTAAATCCAAAGTTTCCCTTAATTTTAAAATTTTTGGGTTTTGGTTTCCGAGTGGTCAAGAGTCACCAAATTGTTTCTTCATCAGGTCTAAGTTAGAGGGCCCAATTTAAACGCACACTTTTTTTTTCCCCGTTGTCTTATCAATTTCGGGGGGAAAAACTAAGTCAAAGTTTATTAAGGCATTTAAAACCAAATTTTTCTTGGGTAATATTTCTTAAGGATGTTATATGATAAAGCTTGGGTTTTCCCCCTTGATTTTCCTATGGGTAAATCAATTTTCCCCAAAAATTTTTTAAAAAATTTATATGGCCCTTTTTCCAGCTACAATAATTTATTTGACTTGATAGGAAAAAAGAAACAAGAATTTCCCATCCCCAAATTTTAAAACTTTTTCCTTGACTTTTAAATTTCAAAATATTTTTTTGGGTACTTGTCCATTGACAAGTTTTGGTTTTTTTTCAAAAAACTATGTCAGAGGTCTCCTCAAGTTTTTGGACAAAGGCAAGGGGGAAACTGGGTAAAAAAGGGATGAACCTCAGAATTACCTTCTCATTACCCCCATAATCATAAAGGATGGCCAAGGGGGCCTCGGGCCTTTAAACCATAGAGAAGTTCAAAAGGTGAAAACCCCCAAAAAGGTAAATGGGAATTTCCCTCTTTGGCAAAAAAACCCACGGGGGTGGGGGAAGTTCCCAAACTCCTTGGGTTTAAGGAAGCAAATTTTTCCTTAAAAGGGCCCTTGAAAATCGAATGCTGGCGCTAAAATCACCCCCCTTTACAGCTGGGATGTTTTGGGCGGGGGAAAGGAAGCTTCACTCCCAAAAGTTGGTATAGATTTTGGCATTAAGTCAATGTAAAATTGGGGCCCCCCAGGGCCCAGACAAAATTTCTTGGGGACCCCCACTCGGGAAAAGAAATGGACAAAAGGGTTTCAGCCACCTCTGTAGAAGTTTTGGGTTTCTTTAAAGGGGAACGGCTTCAGGAAGCTCAAAGGGCAAAATTTAAACTAATTTTTAATATTATCTATATCACCCCAATGAAAGGGGGAAAAAAAAGGGACCAACGTTTTTAAATTTAGCTACTCTTTCAAACGGAAACCGTAAAAGTAGGCTTTTTGCCCCATAGGTACTCCCCGGGTTTACCTCGGGAGGGGGACAGTTGGGAACTTTACATGATCTACAATAGGGAAATGACATCTGAGGACATTTTTGGCCAAAAAAAAGGTTTTCCCAATTTTTTTTAAGGGTTTTTCGATGCGAGAAATGTCCGGGCCATTTGGAATTTATGAGCCCTTTTTAAAAACAGTCTCTCTTTGCCCAAATTTGGGAAAAAACTAAGATGGAATAGTCCCATTTTCATCTGAATTTTAAATTTTAATACCGGGCTTGGTTTCAAGATACCTTTTATAAATTCCCAAAAATTTTATGAAAAGTTTTTTTCCCTTTGGGGTAACTTTGGGTTTTTTTTAGCGGCTTTTTGGCAATTCTGAAGAAAAAGGGCAAAACGTTTAAATTGACAAAGGGGTCCTTCATATATTAAAAAGGGTTGAAAAACAGGGGAAAAACAAACTTTTGGGTAGTGGAGAAACCTGGGCTTTGGTCTGAGCCCCAAATCAAAAAAATTTTTAGTACGGGGGTGATATCCTTTTATTTTCATCTAACAAGTGAACCGGTGATCCTACTTCCCCGCTTTCGAGGTAGATCACTGGTCTTTAATCCCACATGAATATCGGGAAAATTTTCCATCTGAAAATTTCGAGGGGTTCTCTGACTCTACAGGAAGAGGTTTTGAAACATTATTCCCCCCTTTGGTGATGAAAGGGCAACCTCAGAAAAGGGAAAAATGGCACCTTTTACATTACCTATTAGTAAAGGGGGCAAGAAGTGATGGGGGCTAAGTACGGCTTCGACCAACCTTGTAACCATTTAGACCTAAGTAACAAAGGAAAGGTAGGGAAAAATGTCGTAAAAGAAACCCCGTTTGTCTGAAAGTATAGCAGAGGAATGAGTTTCTTTTAAAGGGTTTGGGAACACTTATCAGAAAAAAGACTTTCACCGTCATCCCCCGTGTCTGTAAAAGGGGTACATTAAACCCCTTTTAACCTTTCCCGAACCCGAAGGGTGCTTGGTTTATTTTCCCGTTTTAAAACAACTTTTCCCAAATTTTTTTGGGCCTTTTTTAGAAGGACAATCTGGACGTTTTTTTGTTTTCCCCTTTAAAAACAACAAAAAATGACAACAGGAATTTAAAAAAAGTCCTTTTTCTTTCTCTAGAGGTTTTGGGTTTTTTAAAGGGCTGAAAGAACCCTTGCCCCCAGGGTTCGGTTCCCCCTTTTGGTCTTTAAAAGGAATTGTTAGCCTCAGCAACTTCCCCAGCTTTTAAAATTTTTTTTCGTTCTTAAAAGAATGTTCGTATTTGGTGAGGAAGAGCTTCAGGAAAATGGCACAAACCCTGAAGTTTAAGAGGAAATTTATAACTGTGGGTTTAGTTTCTGAACTCTCTATCCAAAAGTCGAACAAAAAAAAGTGTTTCCTGTAAAATGCTGAAAGTTCTGGCCCGGCTTTTAAGGGGGCATACCTGAAATTTTTTCCCGTAAGAATTAGTGGTTTTTTGGGGATGCTTTTAAGGGGTTGCCTTCTTTAAATAATTTTTTAAATTTCATATTAAAATCCTGTTTACAAAGTTTCCCTTTGATAATTTAAAAACGGTAACCGGGAAAAAAACATTTCCCAACCTAGTACCCCGGGGGGTCGCAGGCCATTCACAGAGGGTAGCAGGGATTTTCAAAAACCCGATAATGTTTTGGAAATTAGTCTTCCCCCTTGTGAAGGGGGGTTTTAATTTGGTGGGTTTGGGAAAATGTGGGACTGACTGCACGTTGTTCCATACTCCTTCCCCTAATTGTTGGTAAAAGTTAACTTTTATTCTCTAATTCAAGGCGAGTTTTTTTAAGCCCCGCGATCCTTTTTTCTTTTCCCATTAACCCCATTTTTCTGGTTTTTCCCCCAAATTTTCTATTTTGCTCTTTCCTCAAGTTCTCCCCCAAATTTTAAACCGTTCCTCCGTATCTTAGCTTGTTCTTCACATTTCCCAGGGTCTTTCCCCCACGATCAAATCTATCACGTTCCCTTTTTGGGCTTCTCGTTCTCTCTCTAACTGTCTTTCCGGATTTCTCTCTCGATTCTTTTCTCTCTCCTTATTCTCCTCTTTTCCCCTTTTTAGGGTGTCTTTCTTTTCTCTCAATTCTCCCCTCTTTAAGTCTTTTTTTGGATCTTAGCATAATGAAAAAATTTCCCAATTTTTTCCCCGTTATTCCTAACCCTTTAAATTTCCCGGGGTTCATCCCCAAAAAGGTATTCCATTTGCTTTCAAAAATAACTTAAAACCCATAGGGGGAAAAGAAACGGGTTTTTTAAAGAAAAAAGAGGGGTTTAATTCCCGCTTTCCCCTCAAACTGTAAAAAAACCAGAGGGGTCGATCCCCGCTTCAATTTAAAAAAAATAGTATTAATTAAAACAAGGGGGCTATGCCCGGGCCCCCGCAAACAAAAAGTAGAAGGGGTCATTTGACCATCCAAAACTTCTCACCCCAAAAAATCAAGATGTCCTATGACAGTTCCCTTGATATAATAAAGCTCAATGAAACCAAAATTTTCAAATGGAAAAACTCAGGGCCCTAGAGGGGCTAATCCTCCCAAAAAGTTTCAAGCTCCAAAAGGTGGTAGAATTAAATATTATATCCTTCCCATTGGCTTAAAAATAAATTGAGGCCCATAACAAAACACCAAAACTTTTAAATACCCGTAAATGTAGTCCTACCCAAAAAAATGATTACTCTTGGGTGGGGGGAACCCTCTGTGGTATGCGGGTTTTAAGTTCCCCAAAGGTAGAATTTGAGATGGGGTTTAAATTTTATTAGTCCCAGTTTTATCCTGGCAAGGGTTTCCAAATTTTGAAGGCTTATCAGCCCTTTTAAAAACTTCAGAAAAGTATTACCCAAAGGGGGCTCCTCCCAGGAAAATTAATGAAAAGAAAAAAAAATAATAACAGACCAAAACCCTTAAAAACTTTATTATATAAGGGGGAATTTTAAAAAAATTTAAAAAACTTAAAAATGAATATTAATCCTCATTAAAGAAAAAAAAAAATTAAAAAAATAAATGAAAAATGAATTCAACGTAAAAATATTAGGGGTGTTTTTTTGGGGGTTGGTGACAATGTTGTTGAAATCGTAGCCGTTTTCTGGGTGATGGGGGGGTTTGGAGGGGGTTGGTTACGACCCGCTGGCTAGTTCTTACATATAGCCCTGAGTATTTATCCCCTGACAGGAAAAACAGGGGTTTTTTAACCGGGTGAATGATGTGGGGTTACATCCCGAATTTTTTATACAGGTGGGAAAAGGGAATTAAAACCAAAATGGGGGGGTTTTCCCGGGACGTTAGTCCGTCCCCATCAAATTCTTCTCGTTGATTTACAGGGGACCCCCTCTGTCAAACCAAGCTGAAAAGAAAGACAGGTTACCCACTGCTTAAAATTTAAACACTCTTCCCTGATAATTTCAATCCAAAAAAAAGTGGTGATTATTTCAAAAAGTCAACTTAGAGCAAGGGTGAAAAGACTAATTTTTTTATTGGTCAAACCCGGGGTTTTCCTGGAGAAGGGTTTTGGGGGTTTAACGCCCCCGCGGGCCCCCCCTTTTGACCAGGGCCCTTTTAACCCAAAAAATCCACTAGAATACAAGGGAGGCATTTTACTTAAGTTGTGTTGGGAGCTGTGAGTCGAGTGATTTACTGTTTGACCAGAGCCCCACACGTCACCTTTCATGGGGGGAAGAGGGAGGGGAAGGGATAGTGGGAGCTAGACTGACCCTACGTTAACAAAGGAAACCGGCAATCAAACTACACTTTTGGGGGGGAGGAAAGGCAAAAAATAGGGGAGCTTTGGGCCCAAACCCCACCCTTTAAAAAGTAGCCGGCAATGGAAACTATTGTTACTATATACTCCCTCGCTACTCCTATCTACTGAACTTTTCCCTCACACACATGGAGGTAGAAACCCTCATGAAGGCAGAAACCCACATGGAGACAGAAGCCCACATGGAGGTAGAAACCCACATGGAGACACAAAACCAGCACATAGAATATATTTAGGTTGTTATACTACAAAGTGGTGGTGGCAGTTGTTAACTAGCAAAGTGGTGGTGCAGTTGTTATACTAGCAAAGTGGTGGTGCAGTTGTTATGCTAGCAAAGTACTGATACAGTTGTTATACTAGCGAAGTGTGGTACAGTTATTATAACTAGCAAAGTGGTGGTACAGTTGTTATACAAGCAAAGTGGTGGTACAGTTGTTATGACTAGCAAAGTGGTGGTACAGTTGTTATACTAGCAAAGTGGTGTGGCAGTTGTTATACTAGCAAAGTGTGGTGCAGTTGTTATACTAGCAAAGTGGTGGTACAGTTGTTTATACTAGCAAAGTGTGGTGCAGTTGTTATGCTAGGCAAAGTACTGATACACGTTGTTATACTACGAAGTGGTGGTACAGTTATTATACTACAAAGTGGTGGTACAGTGTTTAACTAGCAAAGTGGTGGTGCAGTTGTTATACTAGCAAAGTGGTGGTACAGTTGTTATACTAGCAAAGTGGTGGTGCAGTTGTTATGCTAGCAAAGTACTGATACAGTTGTTTATACTAGCGAAAGTGGTGGTACAGTTATTATACTAGCAAAGTGGTGGTACAGTTGTTATACTAGCAAAGTGGTGGTGCAGTTGTTATACTAGCGAAGTGGTGGTAGTTATTATACTAGCAAAGTGGTGGTACAGTTGTTATACTAGCAAAGTGGTGGTAGTTATTATACTAGCAAAGTGGTGGTAGTTATTATACTAGCAAAGTGGTGGTACAGTTATTATACTAGCAAAGTGGTGGTACAGTTGTTATACTAGCGAAGTGGTGGTAGTTATTATACTAGCAAAGTGGTGGTACAGTTGTTATACTAGCAAAGTGGTGGTACAGTTGTTATACTAGCAAAGTGGTGGTACAGTTGTTATACTAGCAAAGTGGTGGTGCAGTTGTTATACTAGCAAAGTGGTGGTACAGTTGTTATACTAGCAAAGTGTGGTACAGTTGTTATACTAGCAAAGTGGCGGTCCAGTTGTTATACTAGCAAAGTGGTGGTCCAGTTGCTTCTTGATCACTTTGTCTCCACCATAACAATATTAGTTTATTTCATACTGATATAATTCTGTTTACGAAATAACGAATCTTTGCATGTGTTGCGTTGCATCTTCTGCGTCGCAGTTTAATTCTATTATTCTATTGTCTCACTAAGTTCTTTATGACTGAGTGTATCCAAGTCATTTAATATTTTAAGGTTTGAAAAAGATTTCTGTCTCTGTCCTAATGGAAAAAAAGATTGAGTCGTTTATGGCATTTTTCATAAAGTTTGCTTTTGAATGATGGTACGAGTCTGGTGGGTCTTCCGATACTCCTTCCACTACATCTATGTCTTTCGTGCAACTTGGAGCTGAAAACGGACCTCACTTCTAGATTCAGTCCAACATATGTAGTAATGAAGCAGATAGACCGACTGAAGCAAAATAGTCACCGGGGTCCCTGATGAGGTTTTTTCTCAAGGGGTTCTTAAGGATGCTAAATGCGAAGTCTGATGAAACCATTAAACTTATATTTTTATTTTATCTTTATCTAAACACGGATGTAGTAGTCTGATATGTGGATAAAAAAGATGGTAATGTTTATTCCTATTTTTTTAAAACAAGGGAGATCAAGTCGTTCCGTCAAAATTACCGCCCAATAAAGCCTGGACCTCAATTGTAAGGCAATTTACTAGAGTCAATTATAGCTTGAGATTATAAAGAAGCCATCCGCGATAAGGCCTTAGCTTGATTAGATTACTCAGCTGGATTCACAAGAGGCCGAATCTTAGTCTAACTAATTTTATTAACTTTCTGATAGCTAAAGCCTTTTGAGGACTGTTGACCACGATAAAGAATTTGATTTGTTTACTTAGATTTTAGTAAGGCAATTTGATAGAGTTCCGCCACCAAATGACTGCCTTGAAGAAAGTAGAAGACTCATGGCATTGCGGGGAAGGAGTTATGCTCTCGTGGATCGAATCATGGCTCAACTGACAGGAAGCAGAGCGTGTCCATAATTGGCGTTAAATCCGAGTGGGGATCAGTAACAAGTGGGTTCCACGTGGATCAGTTAGGGCCGTTGTGGTTGTATGAATATAGATTTCAATGATCTTGATGAAGGAATTACTTGTGATATGTGCAAATTGCCGACGATTGACACGATAGATAGGTAGGATAATTGATTAAACGTAGATGTTATAGAACTTCCAGAAAGGATTTAGACAAACATCTACTCTTGGTCAAGACAAGTGGCAGATGCAGTTCAATGGTAGATAAAATGCAAGGTCTAAGCTCGGGGAGTGTCCATAACCCTAGCACTTATAAGTTAAATAACGTAGGCACTACTTAGCCATACAGATGCCGAAAAACGGACTTGGGGGTTATGGTATGCAGCAACTTAAACTAAGACAGCAATGCTAAGCGTATTTCGTAAATAATTGCAAATAGATTTACTGGGGATTTATATCAAAGAAGTGTAAGCTAACAGAAGTCCAGAGGTCATACTGCAGCGTTTTATTACTTCATTTAGATATGGCTCTCTAGATTATTGCAGCTCAATTCTGCGTCTCCATATGACAGAATGGACATAAATTCGTTAGAAATACATTTCAGCGTAGGGATTGACTTAAATTAATTAACATAGGCATTAGAATCTTCCTTATGAAGAAAGTATTGAAGACTTTAAAGTTACATTACACTTGTTAGACGAAGATTGAGGGGAGGACCTGACGATGTGGACAAGTGGAAGATAGGTATTAATAAAAGGGGAATATTAACAAGGTCTTGATCTGTAATATCTCTCAAGAGTGAACCCGCAGTAATGGATTTAAATTAGTTAAGTTTTAGATTTAGAAAGGACATAGGAAGTATTGCGTTTGGGAAATTAGGGTGTTGATGAGTGGAAAACAGTCTACTTGTTTGGTTATTGAGGCTAGGCCTTTGGGTTAGTTTCAAAATTTAGGTTGGATAAGTACCATGATTGGGAGGGGGTGGATTTGAGCGAGCGGATTGCCTCATCGCGAGGCTTGTTTCTTGGGTGGCATTGAAAAATTTGCGGTAGGGTCAAGTGTTGTTAGTGGGGATGAATTGTATAAGGACTGCCTAGTATGGGCCAAAACAGGCCTGCCTGCAGTGTTCTTCCTTTCTGATGTTCTTATTGTTCTTAACCCTGTTAACTGTGTCTATCACATCCAGCTCCTGGGGATAGCAACACTAACGTACTCTAAACGTTCAATATCTCTATTATAGAAAGGCACGGTCCATTATCATTACCTGTGATTCACCCACTGACAGAATGGTTTCTTTACTTGAATAGCAGGGGAGTTAATGAGTACCTTTACCTCACTAACCACTGAAAGTACAATCTTCTGCGAGAACAGGAGAATCTGATTTTCCTACCTTCAGATGCGTCCGTTCACCTCCACTAGCTCCCACACAACTCTCAGCATCTCTCTCTCACTTCCGTCCTTGGATGGCAGTAAGCCTTCTGCCAGTGTTTCTTCTTTCTTATGTTTATTATTGATCTTTTTAGCCCTCTATAAACACCTTAACTCTATGTTTAATCAACAATGTCAACTGTTGCAATGAATGTTGTAATTATGTTGCAAGAATTCATAAGCTAGACTCACAGAGGAATAGGCAGGAGAGTGTTGCTATAGATGCCTACATTCATTCATCATAACATTAAATATTAAATAACCCGCACATAGGAGAGGGGATGCTTACGTGACGGACGTTTCGGTCCGACTTGCGAACTTTTTACAAAGTCACCACTGTGACTGTGTAAATGATTCCAAGTCGGCCGAAAAAAGTCGTTCGTAAGTCTTCTAGGTGAGGGCCGTTATTTGTGTATCGTTCGGTCACACGCGTTCTTTTGATGCACCTTTTTTTGTTATTAAATAAATAAGCAACGATATCTTGACATAGGCATCACTGCCTACGCAAAAATTATATGCGGTCAGTCTTGGATATACTGTCCCACACGTGATCGAATGATACATAAGTGTGCGTATCATTAACGCTTTACAGTGCTTACTTGTGTATCCTCACCTGTCATTAGGTACATGCGGTATTGTCTTGACCTATAACCTGACACTTGGTGTGTATTACCTTGACCTGATAGTGTTTATGGTTTGGTTACATTGAAAAGGGGTGGACAGTACTTTGTCTACGACCATTTGACTTACCGTGCGTGTGTACCTTTTTCCTACTGCCGACCATTTGTGTGCCACCTTGTACTTGGCCTTGATATACTGTATGTCACCTTGTATTTTGGCCTGTACACTGTGTGTGCTGTTTAATCTCAACGAATACATTGTGTGAATCTTGACAATCATAAATAGTATATTGGGTATGTACTTTGACTCACAATTCTACAGTGCTCACGAGTTGTGGTTGCAGGGGTTGAGTCACAGCTCCTGGTCCGCCTACTTCGTGGTCGTTACTTGGTCCCACACACTTCCCCTGCTCTATGAGATTTGTGATTCGATATTTTTCTCTTAAAGCTAGCATAGATCTTTCCTCCACTATACAATCACTCTCCAGATTGTTGCCACTTTCTGATCAACTCTGTGACTGAAGACAATACTTCCTAAACATCCCTGTGACTCATCTGAGTTTTTCAGCTTCCAGCTGTGACCCTCTTTTGTTGTGTCCCATCTCTGATATCCATTCTGTCCTATCCACTTGATCAATTCCTTTAAGTATTTTAAATTGTAGGTTATCACGGACCCTCCCCCTATCTCTCCCCCGTCCTCCTCATTCTCATCAGGTTGATTTTCCCTTATACTTCTCGTAGGACCTGCTTCCTTAGCAGGCCCTTTGCACTTTTCTGTAATTCTTGCGTATTTTGAAACAAGTGTGGGTTACGTAATGGATGTGCATACTCCATTATGAGCTAAAACGTACGCGATGTACATAGTGTCGTGAATGACTCCTACTTAGGTGTCGATAACGCTTTTCTTTTCTTAGGTGTGCCAGGCCGCCATATTACTGCAGCAGTTATTGGGTTGATGTGCTCTTCAAGAGATGTTCTCGGTCTATGATTGCTCATCAAGATTCTTTTCAGTGAGTGAGTTTTGAAGCCTTTGTCCTCCTGACTGTACTCCGTCTGCGGTTTTCTTTGTCCTTCCCTAGGACTTATGACATTGCACTTGCTGGGGTTAAATTTCCATGAGCCATTCTGTCGGAACAGGCCTTCGTAGCCTGTCAAGATTCCTTGTAGGACCTTACCTGCATCCTCGTCCACTTCTATTTTCTTATTAGCTTCCACATCGTTCTTCAAACTCAAGAAGACATATGAATCTATTCCCTTTCTGGCATGTCATTTGCACATTATTTAAGGAAACAGCACCGAGACCAGGTCCAGACCTTGTGGATACCCCCACTCGTATCATGCCACCCAACTCTGACATCTCACGTACAGCCACACGTTTCCTTCCTCGTCAGGTATTTCTCTGTTCCAGTGCCTGTCAGTTTCCTTGCTAATTCATTCCTGCTCCTCAGCTTTTTTGCCACTAAATCTACTTATCGTGGTGCCCCTGTATCGAATCCTTCTTAAAAGTTCTAGAGATGCAGGTCGTCCATTCCCTCTCTTTTCTGTTCTTTGTTACCCTTTCGTAGAAACGCAAGTATGTTTAATGATGCAGGATTTCCCTTCCCTGAAACTTGCTGGGTTGTCATGTTATGAGCCAATTTTCTTTGTATGTGTTCCTAACAAACTTCTGATAACCTCCTCTATGGCTTTTGTTACTATAACATGTCACCGGACAGCTGGTCTGTAGGTTGTGACTGCCTGGACTGAATTGGGACCACGGTTTGCTGTCTTCGACATTTCAGGCATTTGCCCTGTGTGTATGTATGTACTTACCCTAGTTGTACCCAACAAGGTTGTGGTTGCAGGGTCGTTTCACAGCTCTCTGAACCCTCTCCTCTTCACTAGGCGTTCGCTTGCCTCGCTACTAGGTATACTCTCCCGGCACCTCCGTGAGCTTTATCATACCTCATACTTAGGTGTGCGTTCACGCGTGAAATATGTATGTGTTGTGTACCTTGACTTCATAATCGATAATTGTGTAGTGTACCCTGACATAATGTACTTTGTGTGTCTCACCCTGGATTAACTGTTACATTGTATTTGTAACCTTGATATTAATTTTGTGTGTGGATCCTGACATCTAATGTACATTGCGGTGTGTCCGTGACATTACAATGCAGTGTGTACGCTGACATATAATGTACTTTGTGTGTGCTACATCTTATTAACTATAATTGTTTACTTAGGATTTCATCTCAATCTTCTTCCATTCATGTTTCAGCCTTTGGCATTTCCTTTTGATATGAAAACACCTGAAGTAATGATGACGGTGTGTACAGCAACTCGGCACATAGAAAAAGTACTTATGTTGACGTTTGAGTCTGACTTGGCAAACATTAAACTAGACGCGCACTAACACACGCAGAGCGTATTTAGTCGTGAGAATGGCAGGGACGCGAAGAGAGGTATGGAAAATAGGAAGGAAAGTTGGTGATTGTGGAAGAGGTTGTGGTAAGTAGTATAGCAGTAGTAGTAGTAGTAGTAGGGTAGGGGGAGTGCCTCAAGAGTCAAAGAGTTAAGAGAAAGCAAATGTAATATGTTGTAGTAGTTATAGTAGTTAGTGGTAGAAGTGGAGGAAGTTCTAAGAACATTGCAAGAGAAACAAATGTCGCACGAAGGTTGGGACAAAAAAACAATTGTAAGGGGTTAAAAATACATAGGAAAGAACCCACCTGGGACAGAAGACAGGAAAGGCGAAGAAAATATTAGGAAAAGAGAAGAAGGTAAGGAGAGGAGGGGACATAGATCAATTTCCAAAGTCTGGAAGCCATTTGATTTAATAGTGAGAAAGGAAGGCTGCTTACAAAAACCAAAGCCAGGTCTTAGATTCTATTAGCCGAAACTATGTGAACATGTGATGATTCAAACAAGATGGCGTTCTTGCGGACCAGATTAATGGGAAGACTGCTGATCTCTAACATGACAAGAAAGAAAACATTATGGTGTAGGCAAAACCTTACACAGGGCCACCAAATCCTCAAGAACCACAGCACCCAGCTAAGCTAGGCGTGTTGCCTTTTGCGTCGTCGGATCACATATCGGTGATATAATTATGTAAATTAGCTCTGAGGCACCACACCACCGTATGTCCTCGGACCAAGGGTAAACACACCTAGCTTGGCTGGGTGCTGCGATTCTTGAGGATTTGTTGATCCTCTGGAGTTAAGCGTCATGCTGTGATTTTCGCCTCACCATGCGGACGCGGCCGATCATTTCATGTGTTTGAACTCCTTGGCAGTCGCAGTCGTTGTTATTGATTATATGATATAAATATACTATATACTATACTAGATTTTATATATATAATATATAATTATATAATATAAATATATTATATATATTACTGAATATTATATGTCGTGCCGAATAGGCAGAACTTTGCGATCTTGGCTTAAAATAGGGGGCAAACAGCTCATCTTGCCAATATAGGAACATGTGAATATTTGTGTATGCCAATAATTTCGCCAAAAAATCATTCTGAATCTAACGAAAAAAAATATTTTTCACTGTGTTTGTTTGTATTAAATTAATGTAAATAAATCTAATATTATAGTTATTGGGATTTAAGCTAATTAAAATTGCCGCTTGTTATAATTTGGTTAGACGTAAGTTTTCTTAAGTTCTTTTGTGCAACATTATTAAATCTTTACATCAAACATTATTGTAATAAAATATAACTTTAAACGTACATAGAGAATTTCTTAGATAATGACTTAATTTTATTTGAGTTCTTGCTAATTGACCCAGTCGTGTACATTTCGGCTCGTCTCTCTACATCAGTTAGTATTTGTTAGATTATTTATATATTTTGAATATATATTTTATATTATTACTTTATATTTCTACTATATTATTGTTACTTCTTGCAATTTTGGCTTAAGTAGCAACGGCTCTTCTGGCCAGATATGACAGGCGATTTTTGGGCTTATGAAATAATTTCGCAAAAGTCCATTCTGATACCTACCACCGGAAAAATGCATATTTTCATTTTGTTCTTGTTTGATTTTTAATGTTTTGGTATATATGTTCTTATAAAGTGATGTTTGTTTGGTAGTAGCGACATTTTGGGTTAGTGACAGCGTGTCGTGTTGTAGGGGAGAGTGGGGGGGGGTTGTGGCGGGAGGAACAGTTATTTTGGTGGTTGGGGGTATGGTTCTGTTGGGTTTTTTTGTGGTGTGGTGGGTTTTTTGGTGTTGTGTTTTGGGGTGTTTTGATAGGTTGGGGTTGGTGGGAAGGGGAAAATGGGGTAAGTGGTAGGATCGTGTGCGTGCTGTGTGTGTCGTTGTGCGTGTCGTGTGTGTTACGTGTGTAGTGTGTGGCTGTGTTGAGTGATGGTAGGTGGTCGTGGGTTGTCGGTGTGTGCGGGTAGTGTGTGTTGTAGTCTGTTGGGGGTTGTAAGTGTGTGTATGTGTGTGTGTGTTGTAGTCTAGTGTGTGGGGGTGAGTGGTGTGGTGTGTTTGTTTTTTAGTGTGTGTTGTTGTTGGTGTGTGTGTGTGTGTGGAAAACGTGTAAGATTTTTTGGTGTTGTCAGTGTGTGGTGGCTGTGTGGGTGTCGTAGTTTGTGTGTGTGTTTTGTGTTTGGCGTGTGAGTGTGTGTCAGTGGTGTGTGTTGTGCTGTGTAGTGTGTGGTGTTTGTGTGTAGTGTTAATTGTGTAGTGGTTGTGTGGTTGGCTGGTGTTATTGTGTGTTGGTGGTGTAGTGTAGTTGAAGTGTGTGTTGTGTTGTGTGTGTGATTGATTGTCTAGTTGTCGTGTTGGTGTAGGTGTGTTGTGTAGTGGTGTTGTGTAGTAGGTGTGACGTGTGTAGGTGGTGTTGTGACGGTCGTGAATAGTTTTTGTGTTGAGATGTATAGTGCTATTGAGTGTGAGTATATTTTATATTATACCCTTTATATTTATATAATATTTATATTTATCTTATATATTATATATTATATGTTTTATATATTATATATATATATATTATATAATATATTTATATATAAATTTGTGTTTGACATTCTGTGTGTAAACCAAGATACCAACATGGTTACGCGGGCCAGTTTCGGCATGGACATTCATCGTGGAGTATCCAACGGAGATCACAGAGTTGTGACTATCCCCTGCTTCAGACCGTTGCTTCTGTATCAGTGGAAGTGCAGTGTTGCATGTCGGGATTTGCGGGGAAGTAGCCGGTGGTGAGGCGGATCCTGCAAGTGGAGGTGATGGAGGGGTTTTTGGGTTTCATCTGTGTCCGGCCCGGGATCGTGGGTTGGGGAGGGGAAAGCGGACGCTCTACGATCACCGTCATTGATGGTTGAACAGAAGATACACCTCGGTATTAGTGCTGTGAGCAATGGTTTGATTAGTGTGCCAAATGGGCGATGAGTTTTATCTAAATGCAGAAACAATAAGTGCATATAACAATTAGCAAAAAGTTAGGTCAGTGATGTGCATCTTGAGCGAACACTGCGAGCGGCCACTCCCTCCCCCCACCCATTTCACCTGATCCCTCCCCCTCATTCCCCAGCCTAAGCGGCCACTGACTTCCGGACCCAAAGGGTGTTGCCGTTTAGTTGGCCCACCTAGTACCAGTTCCTCCGCCCGCTACTACCCCACCCTCATCCCCCAGGGGGGCATTCTTTACTGTCCTTACGTTCAACCCACATGCTTTGCGCCCTCCCACCCCCAAGATATCAGCATTGTCACAAGTAGTCGCCGGAGTTCCAGGAACCTTCACGACGAGCCAAATGACTGTCGTTCACGAGGCCACCTGCTCGAGGTGTGCTACTGAGAATGTGCCACTCAGTCCCACAACTGGCAACATCCGTGCCCACATGGCAAAGTCTGAGCTCCAGGGATTGCCTCTCAAATGAGAAACATCCAACTCAGCTACCCCCAGCAGACAGGGCTGGACAGCTACCGTGAACTTCTCCTCTACATGGACCTCATAATCTGCAATCAAATTTTCAATCCACCAGGGACTATGACTACACTCCCCCAAAGCAGCTCGCCCTCTAGCTGCTAGCGACAAATTCAAACATGACCTGAAGGAAAGTCAACGGATGCTCCTTCAAACAACTGTCCTGGGCACAACTTGCCTGCTTTTGGGCCAATGCCTTGTTTCCGGTCTGACTCCCACCAAGGAGGGACCACCGCTCACTTAGCAACACATGTTTATTAGGGCAATTAAATGCATTCCAAGGGATGAAACTCTCACGACGCCCTCAAAAAATCTGAGCACAAAATTAGCAAAAAAAAATAGAGAGGGTAATAACTATTGGAGCTCTGGGCTCTATAACACAGTGAGAGGTACCATCACTATCCCAAGGACGTCAGCCACGGTGCAAGCTCTGAAGGACAAACATCCACCCAGGGCTACCTGTTACCAACATTTGCTACCTTCCCTGACATTCGCAGCAGGATGAAGACTTCCACCAACTGCCGCAACCAACACCATATTAACCTTACGATGCTGATGTGTTTAAAGCTGCTAGGTCATTTCCACAGGGCTCAGCAGGAGGTTTCATCGGTTTTAAGCCTTACTTCACTTAAAACAAAATACTCAATCCAGCCATCTTGGTGAGGGTTCAGAAGGGCCTGCTGGCTGAACTCACCAAATTTTCCAACCTGTGCCCTGGCTGGCCAGTGTCCAGAGACCATCTGACCCCTTTTCTTTGGGTGCATCCACTGTGTTGCCCTCCGCGTAAAAGGGGAGGCGGAATCAGACAATTGGCAGTGAGGTTTACACCACTTCGGCGCTAGTCGCCAAGGCCATGCAGCATAGAAGGGTGAGTCATGAGGCCGGCTGCAAGGACTCTCCCTACCGAAAACCATCTATCTCGGTTTCGGCGCTTCAACAGGGCTGTGAAGCAGCTGCCCTCGCACAGAGCCACGAGTATATATCAAAAACATGTTCCGATGAAAATGCCTTGCGTCAAATTGCGAATAAACAAAAACTTTGAACGCTTTTTAATTAGATGGATGCTGCTCTCCAAGCAGTCTTTATAGAAACCTTCCCTTCCCTTTATCCCTTCATTAGGAATCGTGTTAATAGTTGTGACTTCCTAAACTATTGTTTGGGGGCCCTGGAAATTGTTCTCATGTGTAGGGCGATGCAACAGGAGGACCCTCTCGGCCCCCTTTCTTTTTTTGTTTTGGTCAATTCAAGGGAAGTCAAGAAGCCACTCCCTCCAGCGAGCGCCTCAATATTGGTTTCCTGGGACGACGGTACCCTAAGCTGGCACAAACAGGAATCTCGCCTAGAGGACATCAGTAAAATTAAAGACATGGGTGAAAGCCTAGGGCCTTTCTTTAAACCCCACCAAATGTGAAATAGTTTTCTCCAATCAACAGATGATCAAGAATATCAGTGCCTCATTTTACCATGTAGCTGAAGCCATTGATCCAGCACAATAGCACTCTCCTCTGCGATCGCTCTCTTGGGTCCAATAGCCATCGATTCTGTCCTAGGAAAATAAGTCCTGACCTCCGGACGATGCGATAAGCAGGATGAAAGACCACAGAGGATGCCTTCTTTCCTTCTCACCAGGTTGCCTGTCAATCCCAAAAGACTTTACCGTCTTTCTGAGATGCACTGCCCCAGCCTCAGCTAGTCCAAATACTCAGGAATATTGATCTTTCTCTCCCTTAAGACCATGGCTAGAGAGTGTATGGCATTCTTTCCCTTGAAGATAGGGGACAGTGGTTTGCAAGCCTCACTTCCGGTTCAGGTTGCGAGGGATAGAGAGGTTATGCGATGCCTCCCAGATTGCACTCTATCAGCTTTCCTCATTCGTCTTCCATAGCATCAAACGAGTTGATAAGGACTAAATTCTTCTGATACCCTCAAGCTGACTCAGCCTGGAATAGATGACCCTAGATATGCAGTGCCATCAGTGAATGGGAGGACTTGCCTGTCCATGCACCCAAACCCTAGTGCAGCACTGGCTCACAATCAGTCAAGCTGGGATGGCCCGTCGCTGAAAAAGGTGCCTTGCAAACATGCCCTCAGGGGCCTGCAACATTCAGATTGGGGGATTGCCTGTCTCCCAGGCTGTGAGCGCCACATCACTCCGAGGGACTTCCCTCCATGCAGTTCCCATTTATCGGCAATGGGGAACGCGACTCGATCCTTAGATCCTCACGTATTGGCAGTGGCTCTGACGCCTTGCGGCCCCAATTCAACACCAGAATTTACGTTGCTATTAGCCCCAGTGAAGCACAAGCAGACCAAATACGGTTACATGGTCTTAAGCCTGTTCCAAAACCGAGGGCTGGCATGCCAATGCACAATGAGGCCAACAATGTAATTAAGAGAAACCCTTGCTTACTGCTGGATGCCCAGCCATCCAGCATAGGCCATCCAGAGGCGGGAAAAATGCTTGCCCTGCATACTTAGGCTTCGCGTACCTGCCTTCCGGTGGAGCTCGAGGACAATTCATGATCTTTGTTACATTGTATTTCTTGTTTGTTTTTTGTAAATGTATTCTGTTTATTTATTAAAGGTTCACATAGTATATCAAATATAGGGCGGTGGTAGGAGGAGAAAATTTTTCAATAAGACTAGGGGAGATCCTTGTGACTTTCCCTGCAGGTACTTTTTTTGTCTTCTCTGAGGTGGAGGGTCCCACTCTTTCCAGCCTTAGAGGGTGGGTGTCGGCCCAGATCTTGTGGTCTGAGAAGTTGATATGAAGGTTCGGATTTTGGATATATATATATTTTATAGATATATTATATTATATATATATATATATTATTATTTATCTAGATATTACTATATTAAATGTCGTGCCCGATACATGTAAAACTGGTCAATTAGCAAGAAACTCATTTAAATTTGTCCTTTCTTAAATTTTCTCTTTATACGTGTAAAGATATATTTTTTTTCATTAATGTTGTTGTAAAATTTTGTAATATTGCGCACCATAAAGGAACTTAGCAAAAAGGAAAACTTACCTAACCTTATTCATATCATGTGCAATTTATTTTTAGCCTAACACATCTAAATATATTTTTGATTTGTTTTACATTATTTAATACTAAACAAAACACAGTGAAATATATTTGTTTTCGTTAGGTTCAGAATGTATTTGGCGAAAACGAAATTATTGCATAACACAAATTTTACTTGTCCTATATGGCCAAGATGAGCGTTGCTATTTAAGCCAAGATCCGCAAGTTTTCCTATTCGGCACGACATATATTATATCTATCTATATTTAATATAATATATAATATTACTATATATTTATATATATAATTATAATATATATAATAATTATAGTCACTCATATTTCTTACATATACAGCTATGTATTTGCATACAACTAATGGCAGCACTAGGTTGCTTACTGGATTACTGGCAATTCAAGGTGTTTTCAATATGATTTTTCAAACCATCCCGAGTACCAAAAACGTTTTGACACAGCTCTATATACCCATTCCACCTGACCTAAAGTCACGACAACAACGACACTCGCTTGTGTATATTTGCAACCAGTCGTGTACCTTCTCGTTCCACGAACTAAACTTGCAGGGATGAAAGTCTGACCAGGGACTGCAGACAATTGCCACCTTGGTCACAATATCCCAAACGTTGATTCTGGGCCATGTCACCGCGTCATGCAAACTAGTGCGCTGTTTTTGATGGCCATACCCACAATTTCTGACAGGTACGGAGATCATAGTGCCTGATAGTTTCTTGTCTACCATAGGCTGATGTGCTGCTAGCAAGGATGATTTTAATGTAGAAGAGGAGAATGCCCTTGCTGTTACTCCATTTTCGGGCCAGTGGACAAACTTATCTGTGTCATGATGATCACGGGGCGCCGTCAAGAAAGGGGTGAAGGTGAAGGGGTCAAGAGGAAGATGAGGCATGGAAATGAGAAGGCCCTTAATAAGACATACGAGGTCAGAGTGAATGAGAGGGCGAAAGAGCGGGAAATCTCGGGGGTAGGGGGTCGTCGAGCCACGAGGGCTAAGAACGCGTCGTTAAGGCATGGGACAGTTAAGGGTGTTAATCAAGGCGTGGGTGCTTTGGGTGCGTGTCGAAGATTGGAATAGTTTAGGGTTGATCGAGGATATGGGAGGTTCAGGGTTGTCAAGGGTTGGGTAGAGGACGGTTGTCGTCAAATGTTTATAGTAAGTTAGGGTGGTCAGCGAAGGTAGGGGTAGTCCACCGAGGCCCCATAGTTACTATTATAAGTCATTGATAGGGGATGCGTTGATCGTGTCTAAGACTACTGTGAAGAAGTGGCTGATCACTTGATACCTGGGAGTTTACTGGGAGATGTTCAACGCCCCCGCGGCCCGGTCTGTGACCAGGGCACGCGGGTGGATCTGGGCATGATCTATACCTGCGCTGTTATTTCTTGGCAGTAATAGACCCAAATATTATATATCAGCGTTAGATAAATTAAAATTATTACATTAATTCTTTGCCATCCAGAAGAGGTAAAAAATAATATATTTATAATATATTGTATTAGACTTCAAAGCTAACAGGTTTAATTTATTTCATGGTTAAGATGTTCAGGAAATTAAGTAATTAAGTGATGACTAATTTTCTCCAGGATAATGTTATAAAGTGAATATCTTCGCAAGTATATATTTCTGACTGTAAAGAATGATTACCCAGGCACTAATTATCAATTCACCCTGTGAAATGACTTGATCTCGGATAATGACTTAAAAACAGTTAAGTGATACGGACAGTTTATTAAGTTCATATTTCCCAGTATATCGCTAAAACTTATTCATGATATCAGAAACTCTTCCTTGTATCACCCCATAAGTGTAACAACCCACCACAGAGATAAGACAGCAGCAGTCAGGAACGGGAAACTCGCTAGCAGCCGCGGGAAGCAGTACAAGGTTGGGAAAGCGTAGAAGAGGACAGGGCAGATCAGGGCAACACACGTTGATGTTAATCAAGACGCTTCCATACAATTTTCTTCATTACTGGAGGCCATCTCTCTTTCACTAGTTTATCTATATACTGTCGTTTATTAATCCATGACGATCATGGGTGAAGGTGGAAAAGTGACATGACTTTTGTGAATTGCCATACCATCAGGTCATTTCAAACACCAGCTATTCTAAATTTGGAGAGGAACTTGAGCTCTACCCACATAATGCAACACTGATGTTCACACTATTTTCGTAGTTCTTATAGTATTAGGATTATGGGGAACAATGACTTCAGTGATCATCTCTTTACTGTCTGTGCACAGATTATTACTCCTACAATGCCTTTATAAAAATATTTATTTCTAGTATTAATAATACTATGTATAAATATGATGATATTGTTTGTTGGTTTGTTATAGTTGTTTAAATACACTGCACTTAATTCTTCTTCATGACAGAGTGGTCGTTGAAGGCATGGGTTGGTTTTTGTTGAAGCGTCGTCGAGACAGTTGGCAGCATCAGTGACGTGAAGACGAGTATTGGACACTGGTACTTCCCTCCTTAATTCCTGTTCTGCCTTACCTTCCTGAAGTTAACTGTTCAAATTCTTTATGTGCTAGTTAATCTGAACAATTCCTGACGGCTGTTTTTTCCAATCTATGCGCGATACGAACTGTAAAAAATTAGTATAATTACTACCTCCTAAGAGTTGCCCTCACCAGAAGGGTAAGACGGAATTCAATAATTAAAATGTCAATTCCTATTAGTATTATTATCATCGTTCTTCGCGGGAAATTTATTTTCTACTTTGTTGGAATACAAATCGGGTTTCAAGACCATTTTATCTTTTGAAAACCTCAAGCGTAAAATGATACATCTGCTTTTTGCCAGGAATGAACTGTATTATCAGAAAGTCTTCAAACATGATCAGTGGTCAACGCACGTAAACACTAAATAACTGAATGGACTTTCCGATCAATAATGCCCTGATCTTCTACTGTTCTGGAGCAACATTCCCGCGTTTTATCTTGATATAATCGATCATCATTTATTTTCTGCTGTCTTACGAATTCTATAAAATTAGCAACCAGCGAGACTCAGCACTTTTTGCATTTTAATTAACTTTCGACCTCTCACAACCGAATTCAGCGTTAATGGAATTTGGGCTAAATAATTTTACTCTTAGTTGTGTTGTGAGTTAGCCCGAAGATTGTTTTGCCTGTGGCCATCTCACTGTAGACTAAATATTAATCATGCAATATTTATTAAAAAAATAATCGATTGAACATCATCTTCGAAATGTCTACTTGCCATTGTCTTTCTCTCACATTCACAATTGCGAGAAAAAGGGAAAATTCACTTCATGATAATAGTCTCTGGCAAGTTAAATCAAAAGTGCGTCGCATTACATCACGCGTCACCTTAGATGTTTATCATCGCCATATCGAGTCACATCATAAGTAGGTAATTATATGGTCAGGTCCTGTCACATAATTCTGCCACAGGTGAGGTCATGTAATATTATTAATTTTTTCCACAGATCATGAAAAATTTTCGGATCTCGAATTATTACATATTCTGGTGCGATCAAATGCTCATGAAACAATATTCGTTTCAGGTCACACTACGTCTGGTCACGAAATGCAGGTCACTTACACACACCGTCATGACACATGCAGCCGGACTTTATTTTAATAAATGTTAGTAATAAGTAAACACTTTTTTGAGTCCACAAAGAAGGACGGTTTAAATGCTTAAGCAGCGTACTCACCCTCCCCGTAAGTGTCCACTGGAAAAACATGTAGGAGCTAGGATTATGGCCTAAGCTTCTATTCGACTTCCATATCGTGAAGGTTTTTGGATGGGGAAGATTGGTGCGAGGAAAAACACTGTAGACTTTGTATGGAGCACGTTATTAATCGTGTATATCTGCCCGAGAGCAACCCAGCCTGTGTCTGCAGTCTGGTCGGCCTCGGAGGAAGTAAGAATGAGCGCTCTAGCCGGCCTGTGTGAGGAAGTTCGTGACGTCATGGTTTGGACAAGGGGACCATTTTACTGTTAAACATCCGCTTATTCCATGGTTGCCTTATCTGAGATTCTGTGACACCCTGAACAGATTGTTGTAGTAATCCTTCCGAGGCATGGGTGTTAGATATTCAGACTTACGGCTCTTGTAGCTCTGTGCCATTTGACCCCCTACTATCGCCTTATAATTAGCCATGTGACCCGTAAAAATGTTTTGAATGAAGTTGCGTGTTTATTCACTTTGTTTCACAGGGAAACGTCGTCCTTCATTAACATTCGCTTGAAGCAGAGTTTAAACATTTTCCTTTGGTGTTTCAACAGGTCTTAGACTCGTAATGCTGACACACCGGCTATTACATGGTCAAGTAACAATTGTGGACTTTGTTCAACCGTCACCGACTTTACCATAAAGTCCGTTTTTCACGATATTTCATTAGCCAAACAGTTATTTTAATAATTTTCGCGGTTACTTAATGTACCAGAGGAGAGAGTTAATTACTGGCAGGGACAGGGGTGAAGGGGAATTGGATTCTGAAACGTAGATTAATCGGTTTTTCCAGGTATTTATAGAAAAAAAGTCAGAGATAAAGATAGGACCCCTTAAAAATTAGCTATGGGCATCTTTACTGACAAAGAGAATGAAATGTGCTCGATTTTAAATAATTATTTCTCTCGCGTTTTTACACAAGGGAAGACACTATTAATATTCGCGCTAATTGAATTTTATAGCGGGGGTCAGATAGAAGGTAAATTATGTAATATCACACAGTCCACTAGTGAAATGCGTTGCTGAAGCAGATAGACCGACTGAAGCAAAATAGTCACCGGGGTCCCTGATGAGGTTTTTTCTCAAGGGGTTCTTAAGGATGCTAAATGCGAAGTCTGATGAAACCATTAAACTTATATTTTTATTTTATCTTTATCTAAACACGGATGTAGTAGTCTGATATGTGGATAAAAAAGATGGTAATGTTTATTCCTATTTTTTTAAAACAAGGGAGATCAAGTCGTTCCGTCAAAATTACCGCCCAATAAAGCCTGGACCTCAATTGTAAGGCAATTTACTAGAGTCAATTATAGCTTGAGATTATAAAGAAGCCATCCGCGATAAGGCCTTAGCTTGATTAGATTACTCAGCTGGATTCACAAGAGGCCGAATCTTAGTCTAACTAATTTTATTAACTTTCTGATAGCTAAAGCCTTTTGAGGACTGTTGACCACGATAAAGAATTTGATTTGTTTACTTAGATTTTAGTAAGGCAATTTGATAGAGTTCCGCCACCAAATGACTGCCTTGAAGAAAGTAGAAGACTCATGGCATTGCGGGGAAGGAGTTATGCTCTCGTGGATCGAATCATGGCTCAACTGACAGGAAGCAGAGCGTGTCCATAATTGGCGTTAAATCCGAGTGGGGATCAGTAACAAGTGGGTTCCACGTGGATCAGTTAGGGCCGTTGTGGTTGTATGAATATAGATTTCAATGATCTTGATGAAGGAATTACTTGTGATATGTGCAAATTGCCGACGATTGACACGATAGATAGGTAGGATAATTGATTAAACGTAGATGTTATAGAACTTCCAGAAAGGATTTAGACAAACATCTACTCTTGGTCAAGACAAGTGGCAGATGCAGTTCAATGGTAGATAAAATGCAAGGTCTAAGCTCGGGGAGTGTCCATAACCCTAGCACTTATAAGTTAAATAACGTAGGCACTACTTAGCCATACAGATGCCGAAAAACGGACTTGGGGGTTATGGTATGCAGCAACTTAAACTAAGACAGCAATGCTAAGCGTATTTCGTAAATAATTGCAAATAGATTTACTGGGGATTTATATCAAAGAAGTGTAAGCTAACAGAAGTCCAGAGGTCATACTGCAGCGTTTTATTACTTCATTTAGATATGGCTCTCTAGATTATTGCAGCTCAATTCTGCGTCTCCATATGACAGAATGGACATAAATTCGTTAGAAATACATTTCAGCGTAGGGATTGACTTAAATTAATTAACATAGGCATTAGAATCTTCCTTATGAAGAAAGTATTGAAGACTTTAAAGTTACATTACACTTGTTAGACGAAGATTGAGGGGAGGACCTGACGATGTGGACAAGTGGAAGATAGGTATTAATAAAAGGGGAATATTAACAAGGTCTTGATCTGTAATATCTCTCAAGAGAGAACCCGCAGTAATGGATTTAAATTAGATAAGTTTAGATTTAGAAAGGACATAGGAAAGTATTGGTTTGGAAATAGGGTAGTTGATGAGTGGAACAGTCTACCTAGTTGGGTTATTGAGGCTAGGACTTTGGGTAGTTTCAAATTTAGGTTGGATAAGTACATGATTGGGAGGGGTTGGATTTGAGAGGGACTTGCACATCGGAGCTTGTTTCTTGGGTGGCATTGAAAATTGGGTAGGTCAAGTGTTGTTAGTGGGATGAATTGTAAAGGACCTGCCTAGTATGGGCCAACAGGCCTGCTGCAGTGTTCCTCCTTTCTTATGTTCTTATGTTCTTAACCTGTTAACTGTGTCATCAGCACCAGCTCCTGGGAAGCACACTAACGTTCTAACGTTCATATCTCTATTATAGAAAGCACGGTCCATTTATCTTACCTGTGATTCACCCACAGCAGAATGTTCTTACCTTGAATAGCAGGGGAGTTAATGGTACCTTTACCTCACTAACCACTGAAGTACACTCATCCTGGAGAACAGAGAATCGATTTCCTACCTTCAGATGCGTCCGTCACCTCCACTAGTCCCACACAACTCTCAGCATCTCTCTCTCACTTCCTCCTCCCCCATCCCAGTCCTCCCTTCAGTAGAAGTAAACACTTGGACAAAGAAGAAGAAGGTAGGTCCCCGAGGGCAGGAGAGCAGCCAGGATCATCCAGGATAAGTTGTTGAGGATTAGTCATCAGGACAGTGCGTGGCCATTAGCGAGTGTTTTAGTTGCAAGGACCAGAGGCCACACTCTTGACGGGGGGATGGGGGTAGAAGAGGTAGGGAGGGGAGTAATGGTGGGGACCAGAAAAGAGGAGGGGAGGGGAGGAGATTGAGGAGTAGGGAGAGAGATGGAGGGAGGCAAAAGAGGAAGGGGAGCAGAGTGGAAAGCAGAGGTGAGAGAAGAAATGAAAGAGGAGTGAAAAGAAGTCTAGGAAAACAGAGAGAGGAGCAGAGGTGGGAGGACGGAAGGAAAAGCAGGGAAGAGAATATGAAGACGATATGGAAGAGGATAAATGGATAAAAAACGAGAAAAGTAGGGAATATGAAAAAGGTAGGGAAGATGAAAGTAGAGAAGATGAGGAACGTAGGGGAGACGAGGAAGATATGGAAGAAAATGATGATAGAGATGAAGAACGTAGAGAATAAGAGGATAGAAAAAAATGGAGAGGGTAGAAAAGAAGAGGAAGGTAAGGAAGAGGGGGTAGGTAAGGAAGACAACTCATCCATTCTTAGGAAAATTATAGATGGACAAAACATATGGAAAAAAATGAAAATAATTACAAGTGAATAATTCAATATGACACAAAATTGATAAAATTTACTTAATAAAACATACAGACCTGAAATATTTCCTAAATGAATCAAAACAATGTGAGCATTAATCAAAGGAATGCAAGATATGCCAATATGCAAGAGCATAGAACAAGATGCTCGATGCTCTTGTATAGTTGCATGTCTTGCATTCCATTGATTAACGCTCACTGGATTGGTCCACAGTGATCCCGAGTAGAATAGTCACAGAAGGAGCAGAGGTTTCAGTCACCACCATAAACTGAAGACAGACACCCGTGGTGTCACGACTCTCAAAATCGTAATTACTGATTCCAAACAAATCAGGGAACGGGTGGGGCCTGAACCCATGGCAGGTGAGTACTAAAACTCACTGGTCAGTGTGCTAACCACTGGACCAACTGGATCTAATAAGATTCATCCAGCTGGGTATATTTATATGAACCATAAGGAGATTACCATGGGCCACCACTGTCACCACAAATGCAGATTTTTACAGACAAATCCCACACCAGCGTGGTATACCGGGCCTGAGCCATAATGAGAGAGATACACGGTAGTCAACACGGTGTAGTGTACCGTGAACCAGGTTGGCTGGAGTCTCTGAGGTGAGTCGGTATAGAAGAAACATCTCACAGACAGTCACAGTAACACACACAGCCTTCTATTAATAATGAAGCTAAATTTGAGTAAATCAGTCACGACTTTTCGCCAAAGTCACGCAGCTCATCCCTCTGAGTCTTGCTGGCCAGATCCAAGCGCAGGAATCTTCAGACAGCTGGGTAGAGAAGCGACCCTTTCACAATACCCAGGACCACGCATTACCTACCACCTGAGAGAAGTGTGGCGAGAGGTAGGCGGCGCTAGAGGAGAGTACCCTCTGTAACTAGTTTTTCCACACGCAAACAACTCGAACCACAGTCATACTTACATGCACACTGAAACATTTGCGTATGCATCAACTTTTCTCTTACAAGGAGGGTAGAACTGAGGAACAGAGTGATGAGGCTTCATGAATCCTGGTATTACGAGGCTGAGCTCAGTAGACTGAAAAAAAAAGTGAAAGCTGAATAAGAGGGAGAAAAAGGAAGAAGAATGAAGTACAGAATGAGAGACAAATACTAGTAGGCATCATGAAAGAAAGGAGGACAGGTAATAAACGAAAGGCAGAAAAAATAATAGAAATGGAGAGAACGAAACTATAATTGAGTTTACAGCCTAACAACACACGGGGTCACTACGACTAAATGTTATGTGTTTACCACCAGTCAAGAATACACTAACTCTCAAGTATGAATTAAGGCAAACTTGAGTACATACACTGAGATAAATGTTTCCCAGTGTACATAACCTGCATGAACACGAGTATAAAAATGATAAAAAAAATACTAGAGGCAATAATAATTAAATATCCCCGAAGTGGCACCTTTAATTGATTACCTGTTTATGTTTTATTGTCTACTAGGTTTTTTTGTTTTTATCTTGAGAACGCCTCATCTCACTGACTTCAAATTTTCAACGCTAGTGCACTGTAACTAAGGAATGCTTCGTGCAACTATTGGCATGTGAAGGCGTCCTCGGATCAGTTATATATGTACGTCATTCCGGGATTTTGTTACATTTCTATAACTTGAGACAACCTCTTTATTGCTAGGCCTCAAATTTTTAACATCGATTCATCTCAGAAGAAAGTTAAGATTGTTAGTGGAATGTATAAGTGCTCAGTTGACAAATTTATCTTAGTGGTATATCTTTTTTCTTAGGAGCGACTTCACTTTTGAATGCTGATGTTTCTTTAGGAGCAGTTTTGACTATGTATATGTAAATAAAACAATTTCCTAGCATAGATAATAAATTTGGAATGGTCGGATTCCTATAAAAATATGGAGAATACCTCTTCTGATCGACCTTAAACTATCAGCAAAGAAAGATTCACATTGATTTTGGGTTGTCAGTATTATAACAAGCTAATTTTAATAAACGAATTGGTTTCCATACAATATCTGGAGAATGTCTCTTCTGATCGATGTCTCTACTGGCCAGTAATTGAACCCAGGTCCTTCAGCTGTGACCTGAAGGCGCTGACACTAAGCTACAAGCCTCCTAAATAGGTTGCAGAAGATTTCCTGTTTCTTTGCATGTCAGGGGAGTGTTTAAAAGCATATGTTTATCTTCTTAAGACACCTATGAGACTGTGTGTTATATAGGAGGACCCCACAGTCACAGTCATATAATGTTTATATAAGACTGTTTTCCAGTACCTTGGGGAAGAATACTTTCATATTTTCTAGATGCGCAGGGCCGGTTTTAGCCACCAAGAATATGGAATATCTCAAGAATTACATCGTCTTTCCACATCCCGTCCTCCTCCGAGCGATGGCTTAGTTTGTGCTTCTTTCTGCACCTCGATGTTGTCACTGCTTGCAGATTTTTTTGTTATTTTTCTCCAAATTTGTCGACAGCGTCGTCTCCTTGTCATGGTATCCAGGACGTCGGTAGAATCGTAAGCAAAATCATGGAAATTGTTGACTTCATGGTAAAAATTTCACCAACGGTAATTAATTTACTTAATTTATTGAAAGCGAATCCCTGTTAAAGTGTTTTCAAATTTGCTGTTTTTCCATTTTTTTTTTTTTGGTGAGGGGAATGTTTTAGGCAATTATATTTTTGGATCATCTCAAAATTGCTGTCATTTAAATAAAGATTACATATGTAAATAAACGTTTTCATATCTACATTCAGCTTAGGCCTACTTTTTTTTTAATAACAAGACTATATTCATCGATTTTGAAACCGTACTGATTCAAAGTAGTTTTTATTACAAACTTTTAAGGTAAAACATTATTTAAAAACTTAGCTTTTGGACAAGAACTTTCAATAGCACAACAATGACAAATATTATTATGACCCGAACACCTTAACAAGTTTCAGGGTAATTCTTCATTTTTATGCAAAGTCTAACATAAAGGTTGGTAGGTAAGACACACAGGCAACAGTTAGGCAACTTTATTCCGAAACGTTTCGCCTACACAGTAGGCTTCTTCAATCGAATACAGAAAGTAGGCAGGAACAGTAGAGATGTGAAGACGATGTAATCAGTCCATCACCCTTGTAGTCGTAGAATTTGAGGTTGTCAGTCCCTCAGCCTGGAGAAGTTCAGTTCCATAGTCAGGAACTATCTGAAGATCAAGCGACAGTGCGGAGACTTAAATACTGTCGGAAGGAGAGGTGCAGAGTAGTAGTAGTAGTGAGAATGTAGCCACTGAGAGGTCATGTCCCTCTCAGATCCAACAATTCTCACTTGAAAAGGTTGTCCAAGGTGTTTTCTGTACCAAGATGCCATGTGTTGCAGTGTCTGACAAGATGAACATCAAAATGGTATATAATACCAACCTGTCGGTATTATATACCATTTTTATGCTAAGTCTAACATAAAGGTAGAGTATAAATCTTTATATTCTACGCGCTGCTTCCTCTTTATTTTCACCAGCCTGTTCGTGGCACAGGAATTTACCAGTTCAATACAGAAAATAATTACTGAAGACGGTGGAAGATGTGAAGGGATGATTTGAGGTGCTGTGATCGTCAGCCTTGATAGGGTAAATTCAGTCACCTAGCCATGACATATCAAGGCAAAACAGATTTATCAAGGCTGGGGGACTGATTATCTACTGTCAGAACTGAAGAATTGCTCACCTCAAATTACCTCCACACATTTTCCACACGTCTACAGTGTGCGAAACGTTGCAGTCAATAATAAAGATTTCCAACTGCTGCACATGTCTTATTTTTGTTTTTCTCTCTCTTTTAGACTGATAAAACCTCTGGCTGGTGGAACTATTACTCAGTGTACTCAAGTATTGCAAATGTCTCTTATTAATGTACTACCAATGCTAATACTACTACTAATACTATTAATAAGTCTGACTTAGTCCCATGTTGTAATTGTCCGTTTTAAGAGAGCACGATGACCCAGTGTGTGTGTGGATGACCCAGTGTGTGTGTGGATGACCCAGTGTGTGTGTGGATGACCCAGTGTGTGTGTGGATGACCCAGTGTGTGTGTGGATGACCCAGTGTGTGTGGATGACCCAGTGTGTGAGGATGACCCAATGTGCGTTGATGACCCAGTGTGCGTGGATGACCCAGTGTGTGTGTGGATGACCCAGTGTGTGTGGATGACCCAGTGTGTGTGGATGACCCAGTGTTTGTGGACGACTCAGTGTGTGTGGATGACCCAGTGTGTGTGGATGACCCAGTGTGTGAGGATGACCCAGTGTGCGTGGATGACCCAGTGTGTGTGTGGATGACCCAGTGTGTGTGGATGACCCAGTGTGTGAGGATGACCCAGTGTTTGTGGATGACCCAGTGTTTGTGGATGACCCAGTGTGTGGATGACCCAGTGTTTGTGGATGACCCAGTGTGCGTGGATGACCCAGTGTGCGTGGATGACCCAGTGTGTGTGGATGACCCAGTGTGTGTGTGTGTGTGGATGACCCAGTGTGTGTGGATGACCCAGTGTGTGTGGATGACCCAGTGTGTGTGGCTGACCCAGTGTGTGAGGATGACCCAGTGTTTGTGGATGACCTATTGTGTGTGTGGATGACCCAGTGTGTGTGTGGATGACCCAGTGTGTGTGTGTGGATGACCCAGTGTGTGTGTGGAAGACCCAGTGTGTGTGGATGACCCAGTGTGTGTGGCTGACCCAGTGTGTGAGGATGACCCAGTGTTTGTGGATGACCTATTGTGTGTGTGGATGACCCAGTGTGTGTGTGGATGACCCAGTGTGTGTGTGGATGACCCAGTGTGTGTGGGGATGACCCAGTGTGTGTGTGTGGATGACCCAGTGTGTGTGGATGACCCAGTGTGTGGATGACCCAGTGTGTGTGTGTGGATGACCGAGTGTGTGTGTGGATGACCGAGTGTGTGTGTGGATGACCCAGTGTGTGTGGATGACCCAGTGTGTGGATGACCCAGTGTGTGGATGACCCAGTGTGTGTGTGTGGATGACCCAGTGTGTGTGTGTGGATGACCCAGTGTGTGTGTGTGGATGACCCAGTGTGTGTGTGTGGATGACCCAGTGTGTGTGTGGATGACCCAGTGTGTGTGTGGATGACCCAGTGTGTGTGTGGATGACCCAGTGTGTGTGTGGATGACCCAGTGTTTGTGGATGACCCAGTGTGTGTGGATGACCCAGTGTTTGTGGATGACCCAGTGTTTGTGGATGACCCAGTGTGTGTGGATGACCCAGTGTCTGTGGATGACCCAGTGTGTGTGTGGATGACCCAGTGTGTGTGGATGACCCAGTGTGTGAGGATGACTCAGTGTGTGTGGATGACCCAGTGTGTGAGGATGACCCAGTGTGTGAGGATGACCCAGTGTTTTTGAATAACCCACTGTTTCTAGGTGTGGATGACCCAGTGTGTGTGTGGATGACCCACAGTTTGTGGATGATCCATTTTTGGTTTACCAATTTCAGGTGTTTATTGAATAAGAAGCTTACATGAATCTCAGGATGGGATGGAAGTACACACAAACACAATAGCGATAAGTGTACTTGAATTATTTTTCCTTTTTTTTCTTTACACAGGGTTTGACAAGGTTAAGGATCCCTAGCTTTATTGACAAGTTATTTACAGTTTAAGGATTCCTAACTTTATTGACAAGCTAAGAGCTGTTACCTACATCAGCTTATTTGAAAGCATTTTTATTGCTATGAAACATACAAGTAAGGAACAGGATGAAGTTGGAGCCATCTGTGGGCCAGCATTTTCATTTGATCAACTGACTTTATCTCTTTGACATCATAAGTGTGTTCCAGACTCGAGTCATCGTGGGGATAAATGATCTCAGATGAGGTGATGTTCTGGAGAAGGGTACAGTCAGAGTGAAGTTACTGCTTGCTGCCGTCTTTTGGTATAGAAGCTTGCTTCACGCTGTCCTCGAAGTGGAGCCAAGTGTGGTACTTTGACAATGTTGGCCTTGTACATAACAGTAAGGCCACCCACATCCCTCCTGTGTTGAAGGCTCTGCTGAAATGACAGATTCTCTCTCTCTCTCTCTCTCTCTCTCTCTCTCTCTCTTCTCATCTCTCTCTCTCTCTCTCTCTCTCTCTCTCTCTCCTCTCTCCTTTTCTTTCTGTCTGTCTCCCACACACACAACAGCACTAATACTGCCACACCAGTAGACTACCACAATATTCGTGCCTGCCTACCATACCCACAGCCAGCACCAACTCCGCCCACCTCCCAGAACACATTTCCAGAAAGGAAACTGAAGCTGTGGTACACCAACGCAGATGGAATTGCAAATAAGAATGAGGAGTGGCAGGAAAGAATCACCGAGGCATCCTCGGACATCATAGCAATCACAGAGACAAAGCTCATGGAAGTAATAACAGACGCAATCTTCCTGTCTGGTTTTCAGATCCCGAGGAAGGACAGGGATGAGGGCAGAGGGGGAGGAGGAGTTGCACTGTTCATTAAGTGCCATATGACTTTTGAGGAGATGGGAGGACTAGTCAGAGGGGTAGCAGATAACTACACAGTAGGAGCACAACCTGCCACTGAACAACAGGAGGCCAAGACAGGAACATAATGAGAGCAACAGAGAGATGGTGGATACACTAGCTGACACTGCCGGAAAGGCCCACATGAGCAGGGCGAATTTACTCATATGGAACCCAGAGGCAGGAGAGCCAAGATGGGGAGGGCAGTACTGAAAATTTCATGACCAACTGAAAAGGGAAAACCCAGAAGAAGAGAGAGAGAAGGGGAGAGGAGACGGTGAACCGCAAAGCGGACCTCGTGTTCCCCTTGACATTTAGACTTTGAAGATATGACACACAAAAGGGCCCCCTGGCGTATACCACGGGTTTTTGATTTTGAAGCATAGTGGATTAACAATGAGACTGAAGCAGCACGAAGGGACGGGGGGAAACCCAAACTTCCAAAAAGGGGATACTTAAGTATGAGACAATTCCTGTGAGGTCAGTGGGTAAACAACCCTGGGGAGGCAATAGAAAAGTTAAACCATCCCCCCGGGCCGGGTTTGAACCCGGGGCATAAGTCTCAAAACTCCAGCCCGTCGCTTTAGCCACTAGACCAGCTACCCAAATAAGATTCATCCAACTGGGTTATTTTTCTACACCATAGGAAAGTTACAAGGCACCTTGTGACCACAAATGCAATTTTTTTTACAGACGAACCCCCAGCTAGCGTGGCCGTGACAACTCTAGTCAAGTCCCTTCACTGCCGTCCATGACTCAAGAAATCGAATAAAAACGATGCAAAAAAACCATACCCCCGGGCCCGGGGTTTGAACCCGCGGTCATAGAGCTAAAAACCCACCCGTCGCGTTAGCCCAAACCCCAGCAGCCCAAAAGATTCATCCAACTAGGTATTTTTTCCAACCAAGGAAAGTTAGCACAGGCCCTCTGTGCCCCCACAAATGCAATTTTTAAAACAGAAAAATCTCCACTACGTGGCCGTGACGAACTCAGCTCAAGTCCCTTCACGCCTCAACTGACTCAAAAATCGTAAGAACGATTGCAATAAACATACCCCCGGGCCGGGGATTGAACCCGCGGCATGGTCTCAAAACCCCACCCCCCGTCGCGTTAGCCACTAAACCAGCTAGCCAAATAAGATTTCACCAACTGGGTATATTTCTACACCATAGGAAAGTTAGCACGGGGCACCTCTGTGACCACAAAGCAATTTTTTACAGACGAATCTCCACTAGCGTGGCCGTACGAACCTAGCTCAAGTCCCTTCACTCCGTCAACATGACTCAAAAAATCGTAATGACACGATTGCAAATAAACCATACCCCGGCCGGGATTAAACCCCGCGGTCATAGAGTCAAAAAACCCCAGCCCGTCGCTTTAGCCCAAAACCAGCTAGCCAAAATAAGTTTCATCCAACTATATATTTCTACCCCATGGGAAAGTTACACGGGCACCTCTTGACCCAAAAATGCAAGTTTTTACAGACGAATCCCCAGCTAGGTGGCCGTGACGAAACTCTGCTAACCCCTTTCACTGCCGTCAACATGACTCAAAAAAATCGTAAAAAACGTTGCAAATAAACCAAAACCCCCGGCCGGGGATTAAACCCCGCGGCATAGAGTCTAAAAACTCCGCCCGTCCTTAGCCACTAGACCAGCTACCAAATAAGATTCATCCAACTAGGTATTTTCTACACCATGGAAAGTAGCACGCCCTCTGTGACCAAAATGCAAGTTTTTACAGACAATCCCAGCTAGCGGGCCGGACAACTCTAGCTCAAGTCCCTTCACTGCCGTAAAACAGACCAAAAAATCGTAATGCCCACGATTGCAAAAAAACCCTACCCCCCCGGATTGAACCCCCCCGTCATAGAGTCTCAAAACTCCAGCCCGTCGCTTACCCATAGCCCCAGCTAGCCCAATAAATTCATCCAATAGGTATATTTCACACCATGGGAAAGTTAGCACGGCACTCGTGACCAAAAATGCAAGTTTTTAAGACGAATCTCCACTAGCGGGGCCGTGACGAACCTGCTCAAGTTCCTTCACTCCCCGGTCAACATGACTCAAAAAATCGTAATGACACATTGCAAATAAACCCATAACCCCCCGGGGGGTAAACCCCCGCGTCATAGAGCTCAAAACTCCACCCCTTGCGTTACCCACTAGACCACTAGCCACAATAAGATTCACCCAACTAGGTATATTTCTACACCATGGGAAATTACACGGGCACCTCTGTGCCCACAAATGCAAGTTTTTCAGACAATCCCCAGCTGCGTGGCCGTGACAAAACTCTACTCAATTTTCCCTTCAACTGCCGTCAAATGACTAAAGAAATCGAAATGCACGTTGCAAAAAACCATCCCCCCGGCCGGGGATTAACCCGGGGTATAGAGTCTCAAAATCCAGCCCGTCGCTTTAGCCACTAGACCGCTAGCCCAATAAGATTCATCAATAGGAAAATTTTTTAAACCCATAAAAAAGTTAGCACACACCTCGTACCACAAATGCAAGTTTTTTACAGACGAATCTCCACTAGGGGGCCGTGACGAACCTAGCCAAGCCCCTACTGCCGCAACATACTAAAGAAATCGTAATGACACGATTCAAAAAACCATCCCCCCGGCCGGGGATTGAACCCGGGGTCATAGTCTCAAAACCCAGCCCGTCGCGTTACCCACTAACCAGCTAGCCACAAAAAGATTCATCCAACTGGGTATATTTCTACACTAGGAAAGTTAGAAAGGGCACCTTTTACCCAAATGCAAGTTTTACGACAATCCCCAGCTAGCGTGGCCGTGACGAACCTGCTCAAGCCCCTTCACTGCCGTCAACATCTCAAGAAATCGAATGACACGATTGCAATAAACCAACCCCCGGGGGGATTGAACCCGCGGTCATAGAGTCCAAAACCCCACCCCGTCGCGTTAGCCACAGACCAGCAAGCCACAATAAAAATTACCAAACTAGATATTTCTACACCATAGAAAGTTACACAGGACCTCTGTGACCACAAATCAATTTTTTACGACGAATCCCAGCTACGGGGCCGTGACAACTCTAGCTAAAGCCCCTTCACTGCCGTCAACATGACTCAAGAATCGAATGACACGATTGAAAATAAACCAATACCCCCCCCCGGGGATTGAACCCGCGGTAAAATGAGTCTAAAAACTCCAGTCTTGGCTAACCGCGGCTGGAGTTTTGAGACTCTATGACCGGGGGTTAAACCCCGGCCCGGGGTATGGTTTTTTTGCAATCGTGTCTTTACGATTTCTTGAGTCATGTTGAGGGCAGTAAAGGGGACTTGGCTAGAGTTCGTCAGGGCCACGCTAGCGGGAGATTCGTCGAAAAAAACTTGCTTTTGTGGCACAGGGGTGCCTGTGCTAACTTTCCTAGGGTGTAGAATATACCTAGTTGGGGTAATTTTTTGGGGCTAGCTGGTCTAGTGGCTAACCGAGGGGCTGGATTTTTTTGAACTCTAGACCGCGGTTCAACCCCCGGCCGGGGTTGGTTTATTTGCAATGTGTCATTACTTTTCTTGATCATGTTGAGGGCAGTAAAGGAATTTGAGCAAGGTTGTCAGGGCCACGCAGCTGGGATTCGTCTGAAAAAAAATTGCATTGTGGTCACAAGGTGCCTGTGCAAATTTCCCCTATGGTGAGAAAATACCTAGTTGGATGAATTTTTTTGTGGCTAGCTGGTCTAGGGTAACGCGACGGGCTGGAGTTTGAGACTCTAGCCCGGGGGTTCAACCCCGGGCCGGGGGTAGGGTTTTATTTGCAATCGTGTCATTACGATTTCTTGAGCAGTTGAGGGCGTGAAGGACTTGAGCTAGAGTTCGTCAGGGCCACCTACTGGAGATTCGCTGTAAAAATTTGCATTTGGGGTCACGAGGTCCTTGCAACTTTCCTATGGGTAAATTTTCCCTATTTTGGATGAATCTTATTGTGGCTACTGGTCTAGGGGCTAACGCGACGGGCTGGAGTTTTTGAGCCCAAAAAACCGCGGGTTCAATCCCGCCGGGGTATGGTTTATTTGCAATGGTCATTACATTTCTTGATCATGTTGACGGCAGTGAAGGGATTTGACTAGAGTTCGTCAGGGCCCACGCTAGGGAGATTGTCTGTTAAAACTTCCCCATTTGTGGTCACGGGGTGCCTGTGCAACTTTTTCCCTATGGTGTAGAAATAACCTATTGGATGAATCTTTTTGTGGCTAGCGGGTTAGTGGCAAACGCGACGGCTGGTTTTTTTGAGACTCATACCGCGGGTTCAATCCCGGCCCGGGGGGGTTGGTTTTTTTTGCAATCGTGCATTACGATTTCTTGGTCATTTTGAGGGCAGGAAGGGACTTGAGTAGATTTCGTCACGGCCACGCTAGCTGAATTTCGTCTGAAAAAATTGCTTTGTGGTCACAGGGGTGCCTGTCTAATTTTTCCTATGGTGTAGAAATTCCCTATTTGGGATGAATTTTATTGGGGCTACGGCAGTGGCTAACGCGAGGGGCTGGAGTTTTGAGACTCATGACCGCGGGTTCACCCCGGGGCCGGGGGGTAGGGGTTTATTTGAAATCGTGTCTTTTACGATTTCTTGAGTCATGTGAGGCAGTGAAGGGACTTGACTAAGTTCGCCCACGGCCACGCTAGGGGAGATTCGTCTGAAAAAACTTGCATTTGTGGTCACGGGTCCTGTGCTAACTTTCCTAGGGGTAGAAAATACCTGTTGATGAATCTTATTGTGGCTACGGTCAAGGGGCTAACGCGAGGGGCTGGAGTTTTGGACTCTTGACCGCGGGTTCAATCCGGCCCGGGGGAATGGTTTATTTGAAACGTGTCATTACATTTCTTGAGTCAATAGAGAAGTTCGTACCAAAGGCAACAGAAGCAATGGGAAGCCCAGAGTGACCCCATGGTTTACCAAGAGGTGTGGAGAGGCCAAAGCCATGTTCAAGACCATGGAAAAAGTATAGAAGGCAAAAAAACCCGGGGAAAACGGGAACTGAGTCAAAGAGCCTAAAAAGCTATGCATGCTAAGGGTTTCGCATCTCCATGAGCTTTGTCAAGCTCCTGGAGAGCGAAACGTTGCCACAATAAAATGTCCACAATTAGTTGCACTTATGTCCTTTTACTTATATATTTATATATATATATATATATGATATAATATATATAAAATTATATATATATAATATTAAATATATATATATATATATATATATATATATAATATATAACTTAACAATTCGCAAAACAGGCGAAAATTATTTACAAACATTTGTCTCTGGTCCACAGCAGGCTCAACCCTGCTAACTCCTGTAACATAGCCACAGTAAACTTTACCACTGATCTAGACACAAGATAAGAATGGCATCCAGCCCGAGCAGACGAAGTTTTCCCCAGAGTAAAAATAGAACTTTTTGATAAAGAATTCCCCCAAAATGCTGACGGATGTGTTATAAGATTCCTTGGAAAATTTCGATAAAGTTTTATTGCGGTCAACCTGGAAAGTCTCGAATAAAGATTAAAATAAATAAATATAGCATTAGAACTGGACAAGATTCCAATGCTCTATTTATTCATGGGAGAGTTTATACCATCCGTTTGATGTCAAAAAGTTTAGAAAGTTGTATCACGCAAAGTCCATTGTCAACAGGAATATAATTGAATCCATGTTTCATAAAAAGCAGTTTGACAATAATATGAATATTTCCTTTGTTTATATAAATTAGATCCATTTATAATTAATACAATTTGGGGAAGAATTTAATCATAAGACAATAATAAATCTTAATTCTTGGGTGAAGGACCTGTCTAGTTGGGCCCAGTGGTCTGCTGCCGTGTTCTGTTTCCTTATGAATCGTGTGTCGTCCGCGCACCAGGTGTTGCTTTGTTGTGGGATGTGATGGTGAGGTGTGGTCTAGAGACCCTTATAATGCCTTCCTTTGATGTAATACTTTTATTATTCCTTGATAATGTTAGTAGTCAAGAAAGTCGCTTGGAATTTCACTACTCTTTCTCGGTGGTTTGTTTTGCATATTGCCAAGGAGTCAAAACCCAGCTGCTTTGGCCTGCCTCATGGTGGGCAAAACACATGACGCCCCTGATCCACTGGATCATATATCCTTAAAGGATCATATGGTCCAGTGATTAGGGGCTCATGTGTTTTCCGCCCACCATGAGGCGGGCCAAAGCAGCATGGGTTCGAGTCTTTGGGCTAGTGCAGTGTTGTAATTGATCAATACCACTCGTTCGTGACTCCAATATATATATATATATATATATAAATATATATATATATATAATATAATATATATATATTATAGTATATATATATATATATATATATGCAAATAAGATCACAGTAAACAGGTGATTTTTAAAATATGCAAAACAACCCACTGTGAAGAGTAGTGAAAATTCCAAGTGCTTTCGTGACTACTTACATTGTCAAGAACTATGAAAGTAATACATCAAAAAGGAAGGCAATTAAAGGCTTAGACTACACCTCACAGTCAACCCCCACACAAAGAAACACCTGACGCGCGACAATACCGGACTCATAGAAAAGAGGAACACTGCAGTAGGTCTGCTGGTCCAACTAGACAGTCACACGACATCCAACTAACCAAAATATTCTACGCCAAGAAATAAGGTTTATTATTTTCCAGTGTATATTAAATTCTCCAAATTCTATTAATTAAAATGGATCTTATTTATATAAACCAAAGGAAATATTCATATTATTTTTCAAAACTGCTTTTTATTGAAACAAGAATTCAATTATATTTCTGTCAACCATGACTTGCTTGATACAACTTTTCTCACTTTTTGAAAATCAATTGGATGGATAAAATCTCTCATAGAATAAATAAGAGCACTGGAATCTTGTCCAGTTCTAATGCAATATTTATGTTGTTTTTAATCTAAGTTCGAGATTTTTTCCAGTTTGACCGTAATAATACTCAGCACAATTTTGCAAGGAATCTTAAGAACGCATCCGTCAGCATTTTGGGGGGAATTCTTATCAAAAGTTTTTTTTACTGTATCAAGATTTTTTTAAATACAAACTTTTAATATTAAAGTTGACGAACAAGAAGACGAATGGAAAAGTAGAAAATGAAGAAAAAGAGACTGCTGTGGAAACTGTTGTGGAAACTCTAATGAATTCATCGTGCTACCCGTCGAATGTGAGTCGACTACTGGAACGCCACGACGAACGACACAAGGAAGTAAGAATATTGTTGTTGGGGATAGCCAAGTTAGGTACATGGAAGGGCGTTTTCTGCTTGAAGGACAGGAGTAGGAGACAGAGGTTTTGCTTTCCTGGGCTGGCATGGAGGATATTGTTAAGACGTCTGGATTTTGACTTGAGAGGTAATGGGAGCAATCCTATTAATTCTGTGCTCAGTGCTGGAGGCAATGATGTTGGCAGACGTAGAAGTGAGGTCCTATTAGCAGGTAATAGGTCAGCAATAGAAAGAATAAGGAGGAAGGGTGGGAACCCTTCATATGAGTATTTGCCAAGGAGAGGAGTGGAATGAATGGCTGTCCCAGGCAATTGGTGTCCATTGCTGGTGGACAATATCTGTAAGGAAATGCGTAACAATTCATTGACAACTGGACCTCCTTCTATGGCAGAATGACATGTAGCCATGGATGGTTCACTTATCTAAACCTGGGTTGGGGCACTGGTAACTGCAGTGGGGAGGAAGCTGTTAGAACTTTAACTCGAATAGTTAGTGGATGGGTTTTGGCCGGAAAACAGTGAAGTCCCATGGTAGTAATATTACGAGTTCTAGGGACTAGTAATAAGAAGAACGAGGTAGATATTGACAAGCCAGGGACTTTGGGTGCAGTCTCCTTTTGTCTTCGCCACTCTTCATGACTTTGCACTTATTGGGGTTAAACTCCAGAGCCATTTGTCAGTACCAGCTTGCACTGTCCAGGATCCCCTTTTTATAGGCTTAACCTTAATCCTCTACGCTTGTATTCTCCTCATCAATTTTCACATTGTCTGCAGTCATATCAATCACATATACCAAAGAAACAGCACCAGACTAGGACTGACCCTTGTGGAACCCTACTCGGACACATGCATCTACTCTGACACCTCGTCTCCGGAGCAAGACACGTTGTTTCTTTCCTGTCAAGCATTCCCTGATCCTTTTGCAGTACTTTCCCCTTTCCCTCCTATTCCTGCTTGCCTCCTAGTTTTTCAATCAGTCCTGTTGTGTGTACCTGATCCGAAAGCCTCCCTTACTGTCTCAAAGAAGATGCAGTCTAACCCATCCCTCTCTCTCTCTCCTCCCTCTCTCTCTCCTCGCTCTCTCTCTCCCTCTCTCCTCTCTCTCTCCTCTCTCTCTCTCCTCTTCTCCTTCTATTATCTTGTCATAGAACCCCAGTAGTTGTGATACAGATTTCCTTCCTTGAAACCAGCTGTTTTGTCTTCTATTAAGCCATTCCGTTCTAGGTGCTTCCACCACTCTTTTTCACTGATAATCTTCACCATAACTTTACATACAGTACATGTCAGCGACACTGGTCAATGAGTTTAGTGGCAGCCTAATTTGTCTCTTAAAATCCTCGCCTGATTACCCTGATCCCTGAGTGTTGTTTTTCTTCCTGATGTGGCTATATAAACAGCTTTGGGTCACCTTAATCCCCTCCCTAAAACCTTTCTTAGAACTACCTTACCCCCGCCTACTTTCCACTACAGATTTATATCTCTCCAAGATATTTCTATATTGTTTCCACCCTCTCTAAATGTCCGAACCACCTCAACAACCCGCTTCTATGCCTTCTGCATAATACTTTTAGAAACCACGCATCTCCTCCCAGCTACGGATTTCTCTGCATTATATTCACACCACACATTGCCCTCAGACAGACTCTTCACTGCCTCCATCCTTCTCCTTGTTGCAATATTCAACCACCCATGATTCACACCCATATAAGAACATTGTAAACTTAGATCTCATCTACATTTCCCCTTCGTGCTCCCATGGATTATTTCAAACATTGAGACATCACAGACACCTCAGTGCACCATTTTCACTCAACACTTTCTCTGGCTTCACTTCGTCCTTTCATAACCCCCATCTGCTGACAAAGTGCACTTCCGCACATATCTGAATACATTCACTCCTCTGTACTCCCTCCTCTCTTTTCATTACCCGTATTTTTTTTGGTCCTCATAAACACCTTTCTCTTTTCCTATGTTCAACTTTTAGTTTCTATCTTTAACATACCCTCCAAACTCGTTCTCCAGCCTCTGGAGCTTCTTTCTCAGAATCCTTTCAAAGGCACAGTGTCATCAACAAAAAGCAACTGCGCTCCCACTCTGTGTTATTTTTTATCTCTTAATGCCTCACACCTCTCGGCCACATCAAGCATTCAATCACTTGTCTTATTACCCCATTTAAAAATATATTGACTGTCCATGGTGACAACAAGCATCCCTGTCTAAGGCCACTTTTACTGGAAAATAATCCTCCTCTCCTACATACTCTAACCGAGCCTCACATCCTCATAAAAGCTCTTGAACTGCTTTCAGTAATCTACCACCTATGGCATACATTTGCAACATCTGCCCACATTGTTTCCCCTTTCCCCAGCATGTCACATGCGTTTTCCGAATCTATAAACGCAACGAAAACCTCTTACCCATATCTCAATACTTGTTCACCTACCCATGCTTCACGTAAACACTTGGTTCTACACACCCCCTACCCTTCCTGAAGCCGTCCTTGTTCATCTGTGATCCTGCACTCCGTCCTACTCTTAGATTCTTCAATAATAATCTACCAAACACTTTTACCAGGAATACTCAAACAGGCTTATTCCCTCCCTAATAATATTTAAGCAACACTTTTGCCCCCTTTAATCCTTTATAAAGGTAAAGGGGCAAAAAGATGTGTTAAAATATTATAGGGAAATAAGCCCTGTTGAGTAATACCTGGTAAAATGTATGGTAGAGTTATTATGCAAGCACCCCCTCTTCCGTACATTTATTATATAAAATCACCAACCTTCCAAAGCTAACATCCTAACCTGGTTTTACCTTTATATCTTTATCCTCAATCCAGCTGATTTTGCCCCATTTCCATTCTATCTACTACCACGCACCTCCCCCACACTCACTGTATAGCATCTTCCTCACTCCTACAAGATGTTGTACCTCCCACAGCTTCCCTATCTTCATCAACATTTAACAGTTTTTCTCCTCAAAATATTCTCTCGATCGATCTTCCTAGATACTTACAACTCTCTGTCTAATAACTCTCTTCTCCTATTTTTAACTGTCAATCCATTCGTTCCTAGTCTTTTTCAACTTATTAATCTCACTCCAAAACTTTTCTTATACTCACAAAGTTTGTTGATACATCTCACCACCACCCTCTCATTTGCTCTCTTATTTGATTGCTTTTCACCACTCTCCTTAACCTCTCTTTTTCTCTCCATATACCCTTCCACTCCTTGCATCAATCACTACTTTGTAAAAAAACTCTTTGCTAACATTTTTTTTCTCTTTTGCTGTTTCCCTTTACCTCATCATTCCACCAGTCCGCTCTTCCCTCCTGCACCCACTTTCCTGTAACCATAAACCTCTACTGAACCCAATTAGCACTATAATCTTAAATCTATCCATACCTCTTCAACCTCATTGCCTATACTCCACTAGACCCATCTATCTTCAGTAGTTTCCTTAATATTACCATAACTTACCTCCTCCTTTAAGTTATAAAACCTCCCACCTTCTCTCATCACTTGCTGTTTGCAATCTCCTTGTATCCCATCTACCTTTCAACTCTTCACTGTAGCTAAAAAAACTAAAAAAATGATCTGATATATCTCTTGGCCCCTCTATAAACATACACATCCTGAAGTCCTCCCATCAGACTTTTTATCTACAAATACGATAATCAACAATCTACTGTCATTAATCCCTATATCATGTCTTGTAAACGTTTCCTTTTTTTTTTAAATATGTATTACCTATTACCAAACCCTTCTATTCAAAGTTCAATCAAAGGCCACCCATTAATCATTACACCTGGCACCGCCAAACTTACCTACCACAACCTCTGTAAACCGTTTCTCCCCATATTAGCAATTCATGTCCCCCAACCAACAACTACTTCTCACATGTTTCAACAAACTCTTTCCCAGATGAGTTTGTAGGAATATTGTGTTGGCCACTCAACACTAATATTCCGACAAAAATCTGAGCTGAAACCGGAGAACATGTTCGTGTCTACCATCTTCCATCGATCACTCAAAGAGAGGTTATCAGGTACTGGGAAGAAGCATACATTAATGGCAGGAGCAAGAGATCGGTCATGGCAGCAGAAACCCGTATTGTTGTACTATCACAATCCATCGACCTCCTTTCACATTTCCACTACAACACCTCCCCCAGCCCATCACTCTTACTGTCACCTTTCCGACTACAGCACCTCCCCACCCATCACTCTTACTGTCTCCTTCTACAACACCTCCCCAGCCCTCACTCTTATTGTCACCTTCCCACTACAACACCTCCCCACCCATCACTCTTACTGTCACCTTCTACAACACTCCCCAGCCCATCACTCTTATGTCACCTTTCCACTACAACACCTCCCACCCATCACTCTTACTGTCACCTTCCAGTACAACACCTCCCCAGCCCATCACTCTTATGTCACCTTCCACTGTCACCTCCCATTTAAAACCCATTAAACTCAATTAAAATATTTATACCTTTTTTTTTTTCCACTTTCAAAAGCTTACTTATCTTCTCCCCATCTTGCATCTCACCCGTTCCTCTTTTTTCCGTCTTCTATATACGTACTTTTATCCCGTTAATCCACATTCATTCTTTCGCTCTTCCTCTTCCTCATTACCCCCTATTTTCTCTACACCCACACTTGTTTCCTCCCCGCTCACCACCTTCTTCATCCCTCCTACATTACCCATTCCATTTACCCTCTTCTTTTTTATCCATCTACCATATTTCACCTTCTCACTCCTCTACCCCTCCCACCCTTCCCCACAAACATCCACCTCTCCCTTCCGCCTTCCTTACAACATCCATCCTCCCTTCTTTCCAATCTCTGGCCTTTTTCCTTCCCTACCACTTTAACCATCCATCTTCTTCCTATTCGTTCTTCCCTTACGTTTTCCCCTTACACATCAGTCCCAACCTTCAAACCATCTGTTTAACATTTAATAGTAGAAGAAAATACAACAAATACCTACGAAGAAAACTCCCCCACTCCTAAGCCATCCTAACGATCATCTCCCCACGCAAACTCCATTCCCCATCTAATTTCTAATCCCACAGCGCTAGTTAAAATGCAAAGCAAAAGGACACACGTAACTTGAACATACTAACATAATGAGAGATGAACATTGGTACATTAACACAGATGGAATCACAAACACAATTGTAGAGCAGAAAAGCGAGTATCAGAAGCAACACACCAGACATCAAAACCCTCGCGGAGACGACACTGAGACAAAATGTCATGCATAAACTCCAAGCTTAATACCAAGTACCGAAGAAATACAAAAATGCTGCTGTAAGAAAATGAGAAGTATAGCAAGAGAAAAAGACGATGAAGTCAACAATGTTGCAATTCACAATAAAATACAATAATAATAATAATCTTTATTTCTACAAGTACATGATACAACTTATACAGTTCTAGCTGACATCAGTGACATACTATATAGAAAGCCCCTGGTTATGTAGAGTATTTCGGAAAACTTAGGTCAATTTTGTCCCCCAGGATGCGATCCACAGCAATCCTGATAACACCCATTACCTGTACCCCACTTTCTGGCTAGTTGAAACAGGGGACAGCAGTGAGGGAAACAGACCCAGTGTTTCACTCGTATTCCAAGGATCGAACCACAGATAGTCAATGTGTGAGCTGAGTGCACTAGCAACCGGGCTACGGCAAACTTCAACACACACAACAGTTAGTCACAGATTGTCAGGAAGTGGCAATAGCCTGGGTAGTGATGTAGTGGAGGCAGAATACATACCTATAGCTTTAAGAAGAGGAATGATAAAGCTCACGGAGCGGAAAAGTGACCGGTAGCGGCCAGTTGAAGAGCCGGGGCAGGAGCTGTGGACATCAGTCCCGCAACCAAATTAGGTGAGTACAACTAGGTGAGTACACACACACACACACACACACACACACACACAGCAACACAACAACACACACACCACACACACACACACACCACACACACACACACACAACGCACGCACAGATTTTACTTTAAATCCGAAAAATTCACATAAAATATTTATGATTAATGGTGAACAAATACGCTGCCTAAATGACCTTCGTGTGACGATTAGACTTCAAACCCAATTAACTACCAACCAAAATCAGTGTTGACAAAATATAATAATAAGTGACATGTTAATATTTCTTATGATCTGGTCGAGGTTTCTTAATTCATTGACTAAAACAATAATTTCTCTCACTGTATTTAATTAGACCTTGATACACAGCTTTGTCTCAATCAATGAAAGCACTGAAAAACACCCAGACGTTACGTAAGCCAACCCACATTATAAGATATCCTGCTCAGGATTCGTTGGTTAAATGGAGCTTAAAGCCTATCGATTATACTAGGGTCCATTAAAAGGCTTGCATATCACCTGTTTATCTCACATACAAGAATAATGGAGTAGGGTTTAAATTTATCCTCTTGGCTTATGTACACTGAAGAGACGTACACCTGAGTGTACACTGAGAGCGTACACCCTGAGAGTGTAACACCCTGAGAGACGTACACCTGAGAGTGTACACCAGAGGAGACTTACACGCTGAGGAGTGTAACACTGAGAGACGTACTAACCTGAGAGTGACACTGAGAGACGTACACCTGATAGTGTAACACTGACTGAGAGAACGTACACCTGAGAGTGTAACACTGAGAGACGTACACCTGAGGAGTGCACATCCTCTGTCCCTATCAGTTCTTTGAACGTTGTGATGACGACTTCACGATTTTGATAAATGGAATCCGAATGCTCAATGTAATTAATGTGCATGGAAAATACCTTTTTTTATAATATTTTTATTCTTTAATAAAAATGTCGGTGTACTGCTCCATTATCTTATTAATTACTGTGTTTCATCAACATACTCTTTAATTACTTCGTTTTGGTGTTTTCATTCCTTATTTTTACATGTTTTTTTTTAAATGTAGAATCTGTCAGAGTCCTTGAAAGGAATTTAGGCTGTCAGGAACCCATATAGAGGCTAGGGAGGGCGAATTCTTATACTGGAAGCTATGACACATGTCAACATCTCTGGTTTATCTTTATTGTAGACGTTTCGGTTCGCCATCCAGTGCTTTATCAATACAGATGGCGAAACGTCTAAATAAGATAACCAGGTGTTGCACACGTGTCCTCAACTTCCATCTTGGTCGGTAATTGTATACCTGTCTTGTGCACAACTTGTCAGAACACTGCAACATCATGGAAGCTTGTTCAGAGGACAACTATAACATTCCTTCTTCAACGACTAAGTTAATCACTAATTCATCCCTTTGGGTAGGACCTACTTCCCACTGGGGAATCCCCCCGCCTACCAGTGACTATGGTATGGGGCCCTCGTCTGTCTACAACGTCTCTATCCACTACGTCCTATATAAACGCGAACAGTCTCCTTGCCTTTGTTTTCCAGAATCTCTACAGGAAAAAACCATGATGCTGAGGGGACTGATCAACTCATCCTTTGTATATAGTTCTACTGTCTTCTAATTATGTCACAAAGAATCTGTATTGATAAAGCCACTGGATGGCGAATAAACGTCTACAATAAAGAATAACCAGGTGTTGCAACACGTGTCTCAACTTCCATCTTGTCGGTATTTTATACCTGTCCTTGCACGAGTTTCATACTGGAAGTCTTCTTACCGGAACAAAAGTTCTTCTAGGCCCAAAATAACATTAAATTGTCTACCAATAATTCTCAACATCTTCTGTGATTAATAACAATCATTTTCTCAGTCTGTGTTTGTAGGAGTTTTATTGTTATGATCCAAAAGTTTATTGACTATAGTTTTGAAATACTGAAACTAATAAAGTTATTGATTTTTTGCATATTCACTTCATTAGTTCAAGGCTGTAGACCACCTGCTCCTATAACACAAAAAATAAAGTAACATTCTCATTATCTCGAAATTATGAACATAAATACATAATAAGATAGTGGTGGGCTTAAATACAATTAAACTTGAATGACCACTAATATATATGAATATGGGCGTCCAATATAGCCAGGGACAATTTTGGTAAATTTTTTAGATATAAATTTTAAATGGTTAAAGTGAGGATATATTAAGCTAAAAAAAAAAATTCATGAGAGACTAGCGAGAAAATTTGGGGACTTAGATAATTAAATGGAAGAACGTGTATTACTTAAGTATCTTTGTTTTAAATATTCATATAGAAATTATATAAAATTTTAAATAATTAACATTTTCCCCTTGCTAGTTCAAAATTATTATTTACATACCAACCAACCATTTACTACAAATTAACAGTCCGTTATGCATAGTGATGATCAAAATGAATCATTGGGAGACAGTAAATCATAACCTTGTAGTTTTCAAGGTCATAACTTGGGTAAGCCTTAGTAAAACAAAGAATATTATTGTTTGCCCTTAGGTTTTGATTTTTAATCAAATCGGCCGTTGTTTCTTTTATTATCAGCCGCTGTAATCCCACCTAACAAAAGGGTTTAAGTTATTTTCCACCCGTTTGGATAGCTTATATCCATCGACCCCCTGAACTAATCCTAAGGGTGTTCTACAACAGGCCTACTGGACAGAGAGAATGAAGCGAATAGCGGACAGAGGTCGAACCTCCACCACTCACTGTGCTGAATGCTTAACGTAGGTTTTGCGCTAACAGATTGCTAGGATAGAGCTACGCGTTGTTTTAAAGCTTGTAAAAACCACCTTACTGTTGTGAGTCTCATATTAACCTTACAATTAGTCCATTCTGGAGGACCCGCGTAACAAAATCTGAAAAAAGCATTAAAAAATGAATAAGAATTTCTTTCTCCCTTGTTCAGATATCTGCCTTATAGAAGATGATTTATCATTGATTTTTCTTTGTTAATTTAAGGTTGTTTGTCCTTGCTTCAAGTTCGTCCTAATCGATCTGCATCACAGAGGCAGCTGGACACAGTTGCTTGTACTGTATCATAGTCCCATTAATGAATATTGATGTAAGCAAGCATCTCATTGTTGATTGTCTCAGAAAGGTGTATGAATTTATATCAAAAAGGCATTTTGATATTATTGTATGATGTAATTCATACCTTGTTACCAAGGCTGATATTTAGAGAGTTCTCTTGTTGTCAAGATATATCTCCAGAGACGTAATGCAGACAGCATCTTATCACCAGACCCACGTGATAAATTTATAAGATAAATTGAGCTGATTAGTAAGGATGGGATATAGATTCCGTAGGATGTTGTAGAGATTCCCAGTTTTTGTGTACAGATTTCGTAGGACGTTAACAGATTTTCATAGGACTAAATAACAAAAAAAGGCACAATACCGTGACTGAACGATACACAAAAACCCGCACATAAAAGATAAAAGCTTACACGACGTTTTCGGTCCGACTTGACCAATTACAAAGTCACAGTGTGTGTGTGTAGTGTTTTTCATAGGTTGTTTACAGAATCCCAGGGATCACGTACAGAGCATCCAAGGATCATGAATTCATTATTAAAGATTTATTATAGGCCCCAAGGGCCATGAATAGATTCTCGAAGGCAACGGCATAGTTTCATAGAGCCATGAATGATTTTCCTAGCTTCCCTAGCGCGGCATATAAATTCCCTAGAAGCTATGCTTAATCGCATTTATACTATGTATACTTTGCCTGGACCGTGCTAAGAATTCCTAGGAGTGCCTAAGATTGCCCGCACCGCCAGGGAGGCAGCTGTGCCCTTCCTCCTGGGCTTCATTGTAGTGTTATTTTGGCGGGCTTATTGACGAGTCTCCCAGGGAGCGGCGTCCCCTCTCTGCAGCGCATTAATTATGCAGTGGGGGCGCGCCCATGCCACAGGTACACGATGCACTTTATTCCTGCTGACATGAGTGTAGACACTCGTGTGGGAGGTGAGGGGTGCAGCTGGTGATATGATGTATGACACCAAGGTGAATGGATGAATGTTAGGAAGGTGTATGGTGACTGTTAGGAAGCTGTATAATGATGTTAGGAAGGTGTATGTTGTATGCCCAGAATGTATCATACTGTAAATGGGATACAAAACTGACATGATAATGAAGTCAGATACATCTAACAACATGCTTAGAATGTGCATGATGTAGTGTATCATGGTTAATATCAGCAAGTTTATGGTGTATAGCAAAAGAGGAATGCGTCTTGTGTTATGGCAGGACAGGAATGTGTATGGTGAATGCCAGGACAGGAAATACATGATGAATGGTACGACTGAAGGTGTATAGGGTAAAGCAAGACAGTAAGGTGTCTGTGTATGGAGAAGGGGACGGTGAGTTGTGTACTGTAGGGACAATGGAGGGTACTAGACAGCCTCACTAGGGTGACGATAACCGAGGCAAGCAAGTATAACTAAACGGCTTCAATAATACAATAATAATAATAAAATAATAATATAATATAATAATAATAATAACGAATGGTAGGTTGGTAGACAGCACCACCCAGGGAGTACTACCGTCTCTGCCAGACTAGTGTCAAAACGGAAACCAGTAATTCCTTTACAAAATGGTACGATTGTTGGTGTCATTTCTCATAAAAGCGAGATGCAGATGTGTATATGTATACATCTGAGTTTTTTTTACAATTGTCTTAATGTACCTGTATATTATTTATTTGCATTAGTGTGCTTCTGTAACTTCCATAGTTAAAAGCTTCGTAACTCAGAGGTAAAAACGTTGGACCTGTCAATCCCAGGGCCATGGTTGGAAAAATAAACACAGAAACTGTATAATGTTTATGGCAACGTTTCGGACACACACTGAGCTGTATTAAGTCACAAACAATCTACCTTGGGTGAATAGGGTACGTAGAGTATTTATAGGATACTCACGTATCCTTCACCCAGTAGATCTGTTTTGTGATTTGAATAAAGCCAACAGTGTGGGGCGAAACGTTGTTCAACAAGGATCACATACTGCTTCTGTGTTTTATTTTTCCTTGCGTCGGTAATTTTATACCATTTATTTCAGGACGCATGGGTTTCAAGTCCCCATCCAAATATATAAATATATATATATATATATATAATATATATATATATATATAATATATATATATATATATATATTATATAAGTATATATATGTTCGTGCCGAATATGTAAAACTGATCAATTAGCAAGACCATTATAATAAGTCCTTTCTAAAAATTTCCTCTTATACGTTTAAAAGATATATTGTTTCCATTAAGTTTAATGTAAAATATTTTAATTTGCTCCGAAAGACTCTTAGAAAATTTACCTAACCTATTATAGCAAGAGCAATTTATTTTAGCCTAAACCGAACTAATATACTTTTGATTAGTTTTTACAATAATTTTATAACTAAAACACAGTGAAATATATTTTTCGTTAGGTTCAGAATGTTTTGGCGAAATTATTGCATACACAATTATCGCTTGTCTTATATGGCAAGATGAGACGTTGCTATTTAAGCCAAGATCGCAAGTTCTGCCTATTCGGCACGACATATATATATATAAAATATATATATATATATATATCATATAATAAATTATATAAAATATAATATATAATATATATATGTATATATATATAATATGTAAATATATATATATATGTATATATATATATATATAATAGAAATGTATATATTATATATATATATATATATATAAAATATATATATATATATTATATATATATATATATATATAGTATATTATATATATATATATCTGTATATATATTTTATAATAATATGTATATATATATATAATATATATATATATAAGTATATATATAATATATAAATATATATATATATAATATATATATATGTATATATATATACATATTATATAT